>CM070037.1:58907904-58937923 GCA_036250615.1 Ptychadena robeensis | reverse complement strand
TATAAAATATAGATTGAAGAGGTGGGTTTTCAGGACAGGACTTCAGCACTGTTATACGTGGGAGCAGGAGCTTTAGGATATTTTAAGGATGGAGGCTGCTGCGTAATATAAATTGGTGGGAAAATCATGATTTATATCATGTCACTATAATATAAATATGATCCCACCCCCTCCCCAATTTACATAACATTAAGTAGACCAAGAAATCCTCCCACACTAATAAATGAGGAGAGGAGACTGTCAGAAAGGAGTAAGATACCTAAAACATAGGAGAGAACCTAAAACTTAGGTCAGTGGAGTGAAAGCAGATGGCAGTTTCGTGTGATGACAGTCAGACTGGAACTGCTAGCCGCTGCACACAGGTGGCAGGCCCTTGGGATGGTGATTGTCAAATATGACAGCTTACCCACCAGGCAATTTTCGCTGGCGAACCACTTGAAACATGTGGCCTTCATGGAGCCTTCAAGTTAAGACGAATTTTTACTATAACCGGAATATGAGAATTTATAGAGAACTTACAATTGATCATGTTTCTTTGCAGACAGTTAATAAATAGCCCTGTGTGTTTACATGTACACAATAATTGATAGTGCATTGATGCTGTATCATGCACGAGAATATTATGCACAAAACAGCGACCAGTACACGCAAAGTTTATGCGGCACTCAGAAAACACAATCTGCCTCTGGGGGGGTCTGTGGCTAAGAAGATAAAACAAAAAAAAAACTCGGAATGTGACTTATTGTGCTGCAAACAGCCACCATAAAAGCAGTACTATAGACATCTATAGCATAGTTGATAGACTAATTAAAATTGCCATAAAAATATTATCATATAGCTGCTGGGCAAATTGGTGCATTGTTGGAATGGTGATGCTCTCATGGCTAAGATGTAAAAAACATTGGTCCTAAGTGATAGCAGGATTTCTTCAGCATTCATATGATGCTGTCAATTTACGGCCATAGGGGCAATATTCGATATTGAGTTACCCAGACTGGTTCTTGGTCTAAAAGTGCATATTTACTGTAAATGTAGAACAAATGTATAATAAATAAGCTCGTTTGAAATTTAGTACATCCTTTATTACATCATCCCAAAGGATCTTCTTGACTCAAGCCCCATGTGAGTTCTGGACTGTTATAGGACAGACAGAGCCTTAATGTATGTCCCATTCTCTGCCAAGCTTGGGATATAGAAGATTCCAATTCTAAGTTTCCATACACCATGGCTAGGCCATTGTATGATACACACTCAATTGGGTCAGCAGAAAGATAAAGCAGAATGCACCGATTGTTCAATCTGCAAAATGATAGGTGGATGAGACTTTTCTGGGATAGAACCTGGGTAGCGCAGTCGTGAAATAACGTTTTCAACTAGCTGACCTAATCTAAGTATTGCTCTAGCACATAGTTTTGCATTAAGTCATGTTTGGTCAAAATGGTAATTTGGAACTTAATGTGCAACAACTACATGCTAGGACAAGACATTCATTTTTGTAGTACTTCACAACAATTCTTTACACCTCGAACAATTTTGGTGATGAGTATGATGAAAAAAATTGCAATCTCTATTGCTACTGCGTAAAAACAGGAGCAGGCCTCTAAACTAACAATACTTTTCCAGAGGGACTTACTTGGTCTTCTGCAAAGCATAGAAGGACTGGTTCAGGATGTCATGCTGCAAATGCTTTACTAAGTGTTATGTATAAATACGACCTTGGAGGGCGCCACTAATAGACCACGTTCCCAGTACTTGCAACAGAGAGTAGTGAATTACCCCATGTAAAGATTAAGAAAGAAACCTGGATGGTCTGACATTTTTATACATTCTGTGATGAAAGAAACCCCCCCCCCCCCCACACCAGTGTACAGTGTACAGTCCGTGTTTCACCACGATTCAAGTATGAATTCAATCTCTGGTTCTCCCCAAACCAGCATAAAACGTAGGTACCCTATTAATTGGTTTCCTCATTGCCTTTGGTTAAGATAACTCTGGGCTAGTCTTGGTGAACACAAAAGACATCATTGCATGCCAAGCAAAAACTGGGTAATAGTCTTGTCTTATCAAGAGGAAATTCTTTGCCTGTAATGGCTTTAATAAAACATTTAGTCCTGATTGTTTTGTATGGCAAATCTGATCAATTGCATTCACCTAGAGGGTTAGGATAGAACTTGTCGTAGTTTATACAATCTACTGAAATTTTCCAACTGACAAGACGCAAGCTCTTTGATTTTATGCTCCAGTTTGGTAACTCCTCTTGGATCGATCAGTTAATATTAAATTGATTTTCATAAATCGGTTTCTATGATCAAAAAAATTCAACAGGTATGGGTGACCTTTACAGATATTTAGGACTCTGCCACCCACTCTTTGGACTGGATTTTGGAAACCTTGGCTCCTTAACATATAGATTCGTTATTTCCCTTCAAAGCGGGGGGATTGTAGTACTTACTGGTCTATAAAAAGAATAAAAAAAAATTCCTTTTTGATATTTCCCATAACAAATATTTTATTTTCACTAGAGTAATCCGGGTATCGAATGGCTCAATCAGCAAAATATCTAAAACATGATAAGTTTTACATAAAACAATTCATATTTAATATGAGACTAATAATAATTGGAAAACATTATTGCATGTTAATTGCTAATACCAGTTTGCCTAGTTCCCTTAAAATTTGCCCAATAGATTAGGCAGTACAGCATTTAAGATAGGTATTAGGAACTCTATCACAAGGGCCAAGAGATGCTACTGTTGAGAGCAAGATCAGGACAGGATGGCGGGGTATGATGAGAACGTGAAGCCCCCAGACACGAGGCCCCCCAAGTGTAGGAGAAATGAGAGAATTGAATAAAGTGAGGAAAACTGAGATTGCAAGTTCTTTCTAAAAGTAAAGGCAGAGGCGAAAAGAAAGTACAAAGCAGTGGGGGTCTATTAGGGACTGATCACAGAAGATACCAGAGAAAATGACAATTGGTTTATGCTGTGCAATTAAAACAATGAACTAAAAAGGGAAAAGGACTGGATAAAAAAAGCACTGGTTAATTAAAATGCAAGCTTCCAGCCGAAAACCCAAAACCATGTACAACACTGGATCTTCTGTTTGTAGCACCCTCATGTCTGGCAGATTATAGCATGTGCAAACACAGACAAGAACACTTGCACTAGTCCAACGTTCAAGCTAATGACATCTTACAGGGCTTAAGGTCCAACCTTACCTGCATAGTGTTATCTAAACTGACAAATAATTCAAAAACAAATAGTGTGTTGCACTTGTTTGTGGTTTTACAAGTTTAATGTATTTTTTCATGTCCTGCTTCAATTGAATTGTAAACACAGATACTTCCTTCCCCAGGGTGACAATGCTTACATGGTCTACAGCGACATAGGCACCTTTCTTTATATACTCCAATTTTTTTTTTTTTGGAGCTGGGTACATTAGTGAAAAACAACATCCCAATGTATGATGAGACACAACATCAATGTGTGAGTACACACCTATGGAACCCAAACAGTTCGCATTATATACACAAAACACACTGATTTGGCACCAAACCCACCCCTCAACTGCTGAGAACAGACAACACTACAAGAAGTACAATGCATACCAAGAGGAATATTTTGCTGTGCAGGGAAAGTTAAAAAAACGTCATTGAACAATTGCATTCGTTTATGCATTTAAAATGATAAGTTAGGAATGTATAAAAAGCTCTCAAAATCAGGTGTTACTCCAACTTTTTTTGCTACCAAAATCACCCAGCACTCTTATGTTGTTACCACACAATGTTTAGAGGCCACACCCTGGAAGCAAATGTTGAAAAAAAAATGGCAAATAAAAGTATAAAGTAGTAGGATAAAATAGTTAGCCCAAGTTTCCATTAATGGGGTTAATAGTGTAATAGTTGTATTATGAGCCACACTGAGCTCTTAAATTTGACAGAGGGACAGACCAAAATACCTTGTTTTGGCCCGGCCAGAAAAGAAATTTGTGTTTTATTTCCAATTGCTAGCTCCCCAGAATCCCTGTGATGAGAATTTCCTGTAATAAAAATCATACTGGCAGGCAAAAAAATAAAAATCATACTGGCGGGAGTAAAAAAAATCCCCTTTGGGTGACAAGATGCTCTAGCTTGAAAACCAACCTACAAACCGAGACAAGATAACTCCTTATCTGTATAAAACAATATCTTATGTGTGCCAACACCCTAAAATACATCTGAAATCAAAAAACCTCCCGAAAAAGGAGGGGACGGGAGAAGTGATAACATTGTAATCTCAAAGGATTTGCTAAGTAATTATATACGATCTTATTTAATAATGATCACAAATAAATAAATTAAAAACAAGATGCGGCCTATCATACAGTATTGGAGTGTATACATTGTAATCACAGTGTCAACAAAACAATAATATCCCCATGATTCAGTCCTGCCCCTTCACCACA
Organism: Ptychadena robeensis; assembly: GCA_036250615.1. Classification (NCBI taxonomy): domain Eukaryota; kingdom Metazoa; phylum Chordata; class Amphibia; order Anura; family Ptychadenidae; genus Ptychadena; species Ptychadena robeensis. The sequence continues at coordinate 58,933,480 of CM070037.1, read as the reverse complement.
ATCACACCACACTTGCAGTAGAAGTGCAGTTCTAGTTGGTCAATGGGTTTATAAGTCAGAAAGTCTGTATATCTCGACACGTTTATCCCCATCCAACTGGGACTCCTCAGGAATTAAATGACTACAGGACTTTTTTTCCTATAAAGGAGACCACAACCATTTAAAATATTACCATCCTCAACTTAAGATAAATCTAAACAGATACATTTGTTTGCACAGTATTCCAATGGTGTTTAAGGAGAAAAACAACAAGCCCCTCTGGAGCATATAGTCCATTTGGATACCCATTCTCCGGATTTTTGTTGATTTGTGCCTTATTAAAAGACCCACTTCTCCCGTCCCCCTCCTGTCGAGGTTTTTTGATTCAAGATACTCTAGCTTGTTACAGAGGTAAGGTGTAGACGTTTGGACTCCTCTGAGGACTTAGTACGCTCATTGCAGAGGGAGAACATGCAGAGGGGAACCAGAGAGTGTTTTCAGCAAGGTGAACAATGGCCCAGATTAAAAACCTAAAAGGGACGTAGTGTGCCCATGTCTGGCTTATAGCGGGAAAGCAAAATGTTCCAAACTCTGTTGCAAATCATAGATTACACTGAGACTTCGTTAAACTAGAGTTAAGGTACCGTATATACTCGAGTTCTAAGCCGACCCGAGTAGAAGCCAAGGTACCTCATTTATCTACAAAAACTGGAAAAACTTATTGGGAGATTAAGGCGAAAAAAGCAAAGTCAGATAGTGGAGTTTTCTAATGAGGAAAAATATAGAGAAAACACCATTGCCCTAGGAATGAATAAAGGATTCATCTTAGGCACAACCTCAATTAAAATTAAAGAACAACAGGTTATTATCATTATGTGAATTGATTTGAACTAGAAACGGCCACCAGGTGGCAGGTGTGAAGTTAGTGTACACGATCAGCTGTGATTCGGAAATCATGGAGAGCTGACGTGAACCATATCAGTGAAGAGGGAAGCGGCCAGCCTGAAATTCAGCTTGGAAAATTCAGTTAGGTGATGGGGGACCAGTAGCTGACTCGAGTATAAGCGAGGGGGAGCATTTTCTTCCCATTTTTTGTGGGCTGAAAAAACTCGGCTATACACGAAGTATATATTACGGTAGGTATCTGGCAGGGTGTCCTGTAAGAGCTTTCAAGAACTGGTTGCACAAAAACCAAGCCCTGGTAAACATTTCCTTTTATTGGAAATTAAAAATACTGGAGAAGAGACAGTTGTACAATATTCAACCCCAATACTGTAAAGGGTTTTAGGGATTCCAGTGACTTTTTAATTGTGTTCAGAATGAAATCTTACAAGGACTTTTTTAAAGTCAACAATGCAACTAAAAATTGCATCAATGTTTTGTAATACAGTATAAAATGTTTTGTTGTGATTTCTTATGGACACAATTATAAACCCCTTCTTAAAGGACTACCACGCTTAAGAACAGAAGTTCATTCAAAAGTGTTTTCAAATCAGGTATTGAAAAAACGGTGGAGGTCAACGAGCAGCATAAGCACCAATAAGGCAGATGTAAAATGAGTGATACTTCAGCTCCTCTTAGGACATTTACTGGGTGTTTACCAAAACCTGGTGCCGTCAATAGAATGATCCAGGAAGACAAGAGAAGAGCGGTATTTAGTATTCACAGGTAAGGGCACTGGCTATAGAAGATGGCAAAGATGTTAAACATACCAAGAGACACCATGAGGAAGCATCATCGCAAATTCAGGCGAAGGGCACTGTTGAAACGCTACCGGTATGTGCAGAAAGAAGAAAGAGAGATGCTGACTTTGACTGCTGTCCCTACCTGAAAGCGCCAAGTGGAGAAAAGTCCCCTTTTTCTGACTGCGGAGGAACTGAAAAATTGATTTGTCAGATTGGGGTACTTAAGTTTCAGCTCAGACAATGAGGCGCACACTGCGTAATGGGCCTCCATTGCCAGAACTCCCAGGCCGCACCCCCTTGTGTCTCCAAAAAGAATAAGAAGAGTCAAACTGCAGTATGCAAAGGTCATGTGAAAAAACCAACAAAAGTTTTGAAAAATAGTGTTCTGTGCATGATGAAAACAAAATGAGAACTGTTTGGGTCCTGGATCAACACTATGTTTGGAGGCCAGGAAGAACAAGGCCTATGAAGAAAAGAACAATTGCCTACTGTGAGCATGGGCGGGGTTTTTTTTGGTCAATCATGCTTTGGGGCTGTTTTGCTTCTGCAGGTACAGGGAGCTCAGAGTGTGCACGGTTTACCCTGAATTCTCTTCTGTACCGGAGATATTGGAAAGGGGAGGATCATTGGGGGGAACGCGCCTAACACAGGAGCAGGAAAAAGTGGATAGGGAGGAAAAAGGAAAAGGAAGGGAGGAGGAGGGAAGGGGAAATAGGAAAGGAAGAGGAGCTAGGAAACGGAAGGTAGACGGGGAAACAGGAAGGAGGGTAGGAGGAAAAAGGAGGGAAGGAGGAAGGAGGATTGGGGAATGGAGGGAAGGAGGGGAAAGGAGGGAAGGAAGGGGAAGAGGAAAGGGGAAGGGAAGGGAAGGAAGGGGATAATGTGGATGCAGGTCTGTGACAAAAACTGGGCTTGGGAGACGTGGACCTTTCAAGCAGGACAATGATCCCAAGAATACCTCCCAAGTCCATAGAGAATGGTTTGCAGATTAAAGGCTGCGAACATTTTGGCGTGGCTTATCAGTTCACCAGACTTAAATCCGATTGAGAAACTCGACTTGAAGAAAGAAAGCGAGTTTGCAGGCCCGGCAAGCCTAAGAATGTGGACTGAACTGGAGGCTTTTGCCCATGAAGAATGGGCTAAGGACACCCGTAGATCGCTGCAAGACACTGGTCCCGCTATGCTTCACGTTAAAAGCTTGTTATAACTGGAAAAAAGATGTTGTAATCAGTACCTAAGAAGGAAATGTCAATTGGGGGTTGAATTAAAAAAATGATAATGACGTTGCACAGAAAAAGAAAGATTTGTGGTTATTTCATTATTAATGTCACGTTATATTTGTTGACTTACAAGTGCCCTCGACTGTTTAATGTAAACAAGGATGATCTGAAAGATCAAAAGCATGTTCAAAATGGCCAAAACACTCAATTCAGTGGGTGGTTGAATTAATTTGAACACAACTGTGTAAGAAGGGTGTGAAGAAAAAAGGCTGGCTATAGCATATGTACTTTGAATAAAGTTCAAAGTAACATTTCATTTCTGCTCGTTTTGGTGCTGCTGTTTCTGCATGCTGTCTTTTTAAAGTATAATTGGAACTAGGTCGTAAACTCCCTGACCAAGAAAAGACCAAAGTGTGGAACATATCTTTCTATCTCGATTTCATTTGTAATAGACCACTCAGTGCCAAAGCGGGGAATTGAGTCTGTTAGACTCTGATGATGTTTTCCAGACATGGTCAATAACTACTTGTTCTATCCTTAGATGAAAAAGAAACAAATAAAAGAGGGGAAGTGCCAGAGGTACAAAAGCAGGACAACTGAGAAGTGATTGAAAGGTCCTTCTAAAAAGGTCATATCACATTTACAGGAGCATCCCATGAAATATTAAATACAATGAAGCTGTGTAGCCAGCAAGCCCATTATTTAAAGTAAAAATCCGTTCCACCAGATTGTGTTATTTTTATATGACCTCGCAGGGTTTTAGGTGGGTGAATTTGTGTGCCGTGTCCATGACTTGTGTTCTTCTCATTAATAAATAAGCCTACCACTTAAGAGGCTTTCTTGTAAATTGGTGGTTACTGTTCCATAGTAATAATACAAACTTCTCTGTTATTCAAACCAGTGGGGGGGAGGTCTTTACCATGTAGAGTGTCTGACATGAGACTATGTTTCGAATTTCGAGAGGAAAAATGAGCTGGGGCAGATCGCCTGTTGGGTTATATTACAGAGTGACCGGAGGATTGTTATAAGTCAGGACCATGTTATATTCAAATTTAACCCCCCCCCAACACTAATAGTGACCTCAAGACTGTTAGATGTGACAGCCATTTATAGACAGAGACAAGACAAATGCCAACATAAACTCACAGCACATGCTTTTATCTGCCACTAATGGTAATGCAAGATGATGAATGATAAGGTTCCCAAAATTCCCCCCAAAATGAGCGGAACATTTTCACAGCCAGTGACGTGGTGGGGGGGGGGGGGGGGGAGCGTAGTGATACAGCAGGTGAGAACACATATGACTTCAGAGTTCTGATTTTATTAAAGTACTAATTGTATTTTCATACTTCGCGACTACTTGTATTCATCTGCCTAGTAGGTAGAAAAAGAAGAAGCCAGTTAAGTCTGAAGAAAATACGGATGCTTCATACTTTTCCTGGTATGGCATCCCACTTAGAACTGTAGTAGTGAAAAGTACTCAATTAGAGAGTTTAAGATTGTTTTTTTGTTGTAGGGGGATTCGCTGTAGTCACTGCCCTCAGAAAAAGGAAGGTGGGTAGGATCGCGTAAAATCAAGACAAGTCAAAACTGAATTTAGTCCTCATGTTCTCCTCTGTGTGTACATTACTATAAACAGAGTGACAGCTAAAACTGAAAAATGATAATTATCTTTTTACAGTGGGGGAAAAGTATTCTATGAGGAAGGAGGTGAAACATACTATGATATACTATATTATATTAATAATACCTAGAAGGTTTGAGAGATCTAAATAGGGTGAGTCAGAGCATCTCCAAAATGGAAGGTGCCTTTTACCAAGAACATAGAAGGATGAATCAGTGAACTACGACAGGCTGTACAGGTGCCCAAGCACTCTCTTTAAGCATTACAAACTGACAACAAATCATTATGAGCCCAGGAGAGAGAAAAGTGCCTGGACACAAAGTGCACACAGGTGCAGTTGGATACTGAACCATAATGGTCGACTGCAAACATCATCCTCTGGTATACTAGCTAGCACCTTTCAGTTCCATCATGAATGGTTGCTGTCTAGGGGGGACTCATTTATCTCTAACCGCTCCTCATCTTGCCGGCTCCTCTCTGCAAAATCTCTTCACTGGTTTCCAATGTAGAGAATCAAATTCAAAGTTCTCTGCCTTGCTGTGAAATCACTCCTCACCTCCTGCCCACTTACATCTCCAACCTGGTACACAAATACAGACCCCGAACCGCCCCCTCCGCTCCTCCACTGACCTACTACTGACATCCCGCATTGACTTGTTCCTACCTTCGGCAAATCACTGAAAACCCAACTTTCAGTCGGCCTACCATCTTTTCATCCTAATCATTACCACATGCCAGTCCTAATGCCCCCACCTATTGTATACTCTGTTCCCCAAACTTTAGATTGGCAGGATCCTCTAATCACCATGTGTCATAACGGTACCTCTGTGTTATCTTGGTTGTCTCAACTTAATATTGTACAGCACGTGTAATCTGTTGGCGCTATAAATAAATATGATAATAATAATTGGCAGTGAGCCTCCGAATGAGATCAGGAAAGAATGGGAGGGACGGTGGCCTGCTGATGAATCACATTTTACTTGATGGCTTAGAGTAATGTAGACATACACAGCTCGATTTTTTTATCGATTGAGCACAATCGATCTCGGTGTCCGTTGTGCTAGAAATATATTGAAAAATTAGGAATGTACATGTTCCTGGTCGAGAGCAGCCTATGTGATTGGCTCTCGGCCAGAAAAAAAGGGGACAGAACCTAGAATGACTTGTATACACTACGCAATCGAGGGCCTCCCCTCCTCTTTCTGGCTTACCATTTAACTGGGGTCTGCAGCTCCTAGCCAGTATTGCGAGATTGGAAAATAGCTCAAAAAAACGGACCAGGTCGCCATCAAACTGGAATGTGCAAAGTTGGGTCACATCGATCCTGTCGTTTTTTTTCAAGCGCCACTTTTCAATGCCCAATATGAGCAGTCGTTTCTCTCTAAAGACTAATGACACCATATAATAAAATCCAATGAATTGCAAATCATTGCAACACATTCTTACTTGCTTTGAGCATTAAAACACGAACACATACTAAAGATAGCCCACCACACTTATAAACTAAAACAATCGCAATGTTTTGCCATCAAAAACTGTTTATTTTTGCGATTCTTATTTGTAAAAAAAACAACGGTAGCACCTTCCCCGCTTCACCAGGCGCACATAAAAGATCTATAAAAGAAAATGTTTGGGAGGGAGTGTTCAGACCAGAGGAATAACCGTTATTAAAACAAATTTTAATTCTCTATTTAAAATTGCTAAATACGAGTCCTTGGTGAGCACGACAGGCCCTTCAACAAGTCTTTCGAGCTTATTTTTGAGGTGTGGCAGAGCAAACTGTCAGCATAAATGCAGGATGTAGGAGCTGTTACCCAACTAACGGCGCTAGACAAACCAATTAAGAAATGCGAACAGATAATTCTATAAGGGCATTGTTCTCAGATAAAAAAAAAGAAAATTGTATTATTCAAAAAATTAATGTCCCTGGGGCTTCGCACTTGTTTGTTTCAGATGTCATACTATTGTTGTTATTTAAAATGAACTGTGCGGGTTGTTTAAATTCCAAATTAGGGCCATAATCACCATAGGCTCTAAGGAGTCTGGGAATGGAAGATAAGAAACCCCCCCCCCCCAAAAAGTTGTATATATGTTGCGTGGATACACATGCAATCTCTGACCAATGTAAAAATTACGTTTCAGTCTCCAGTAGTCCTGACATCTGCCCTTTAAATGGATTGGCCCTCCCTCCTGGTGTGTACTAAGGTTTTGTATCTGTCTTTCTAGAGTACACAATGATTAAAATATGAGTATTCAAGCTGCTGGTACATGAAAATCCTCCTGATAAAGAACGATTACACCCCCCGACATTTTACTTTCAAGGCGGCTTACGCACAATGTTTCATTTAATATTATAAAGGAACACAGCCTTCTCTTATGGAATGCACAAGGACAGTTGTAGTCATTAGCTAAGAAATGATATTTAGTGACTGAATTTTAATTACAAAAGTAAAAGACAATGCTAACAATGACATACGCGGTTTTGTCACTTATGTTGTTGTGAGGTGCAACTATGGGCAAACATATTTTCTGTATTCGTATTGATGTTTCATTGATTTTGTATACATTAAGCTATTCAAATCCTCGAAGCTTCGGAATCTTATGATCAAAATCATTGGAATTAAGTTTCTGCTGGTTAGCTGACACCAATAGTTTTCCAGCATGAAAACAATGTAACCCATGGGTTGGGGTTATGTGTATGTCAATTTGCCTCCACATCAGTGAAATTTTCTTTCTCTCAGTTCTAGTCTCTACTGCAGAGGACATCGGAACCCGGGAGTCAGGTTTTATGGGAAACCAATTGCTTGGAGGGAACTGCTCAGCTACAAGGAAGGTCAGGGAAATAAAACAACTAAAGCCACCCCCATAGACGGGAAGACTCCGGCCATAGTTGTAGCAGACCACCTGCCGTGCGCGCTCCCCGACGATCCCATCAAGTTGGTCTGCCGCAACTATGTGGGAGGACCACCTGAATTATGTAGAAAACAAGCTGGCAGTCGGGGTTTGATACGGATCCAACCTGCCGGTTCTTTTTCTCTAAACTGCGCGGGAGAACAGCTGCAGCTTGTAAACAGTTGAGGGTAGGTTCCCTCCCCATCCTGTTAAATGGCTAGTCGGATGGCAGTCCTGTGTGTCGTGGAAGACACAGGATTGCTGTCCGCCATTAAGCAGGACTGACTCAAGCGTTGTGACGTCACCACGCTCTAATCAGTCTTTAATTAAATGTGGCCGCCCAGCTCTTATAAATAATACCTCAGTGAGGATTATCGGAAAAGTACAAAGGACAAAAGTAGTACAAAATTTGTACTACTTTGTTACTAGAATCACATCACAGTCTTAGTTGCTGCTTTTATGACTTTATGCACCGGTATTTTATACTAATTCCTTATGATTAAAATATTCAATTATATGCAGTGACAATAATAAAACGTGCAAAAACTATTTACTATTAATCTAAACAATTCACAATGTACATGTATAATTTAAATATATAAATTAAGTGGTGCAGCAAAAAGGGTTATATACCTTGATGGCAAGGGGGGGTGGAAAGTAGGGGCAAGCATGGCATCATGCCACCTCCCTCCGTCAGACAGCTCTTTATTGGAGGAGACCTTATGTTAACTAGAGCAACTCTTCCTTAAAAAAAATCTTAACTGGTGGAAGATGATGCAATTATTAGGTTATGTTTCTGGATGTTTTCCGGTCATGATTCCAGTAAATTATTTAGTCAAATAAGCAGTGTAGCCAGCTTGGTACAGGTGGGGTTTGTAGGAAATTTAATTGTAGAATAACTTGAGCATGTCCTTCTCATTGTAGGCATCATTGTAATCGTTTACACCAAAATGTTAAAGCTGGAAATCCGGTTTTCGTATTTTAGAACTCATACAAATTAGGAAGTGCTATTGTGAGCTGTTGAAAAAACATCAGAGGAAACCCATACGAGCCAATAATAGGATCTTACAAAAACAAGCATTTTCTCTCATCCCATCAAAAGGAATGACCAGAATTCACTTAGATCTTGGGAATTATCTTGCGTTTAAACCTTATTCTTCATATAACTATTACACCCAATCACAACTGAATATCAGGAAAAAGACATTAAAATTCAAAACACAAATCTAGCCTTAATCACATATGTATTAAAGCTTTGTTAGGAAACATGTTATGTACATGACATTATATCTTTGTGCCAGTCTAAATCTGTGCGGATTTCTGTGCTGATACAAGCATTTATATAGTTGTAATGCAGTTTAAACAGCATTGAGAACATGAAAAACATGTAGGGCCACCAATTTGTAATACCATACAAAACTCTGGACATGGAGCACAGTACGTAGAGAAGAAAAGGTCAGGAGAAAAGAGTATGCCCCCCCCTCCCACTGACCATTACATGCCTTACTAGAGGCAGGCAGGATAGGGGAGGTAGGGGACAAGGCATGTGTGACACCCCTTTTCCGTAACCCAGCAAGGTAAGATGACATGCTTTCCTACTCCCCAGCCCATGCCGAACTGATTGTCATAACTCAACACTAGAAAGACAAGACTGTAGGGGAGTCTCTTCCAATCAAACGTGTGTCAAAGGGGTTGTGAGGGACATAGAAATGACAAATTTTGAGACCTGTTAATATGGAAATTGCCAGATAACATGATACATATTTCATATTATGTGAAAGGGTGATGAAACAGTATACCTAGAAACAAAAAAACAGAGTTAACAAAAAAAAACTTACTTAATAGTGACTACAATTTAATTACCTAAACGTATACAAGTATACAGATATTCTAATGTTTTAAAAATTAAATCGGCTATGAAAACTAACCACCCCACAATTTACCGGGAATGGTCTGCCATCACCTTTCCAACACTGGTGGTCATCTGAAAGTTTGATAGTATTTAGGCTAATATTGCCATGCTAAGCCATATGACCACATCTCTTTTATTCTACATTTGACAACCCGTTTGATGTTTCCATTAGACAATGAAAACATTTATAATTTAAGTCGACCAGTACGAAAATATATCCTACCTGAATTGATCAATCAAAAGTGATTTGAGATCAAACCAAAAATATGAATCGAGCGGTGATCAGACATGCCAAAACGATGGTTGTTTTTACCATATCACCAAGACAGGAGCTGTTTCTTCTGACAGCCACAACACCCACCGTACGAAATAAAAAGTGAATAAAATGGAGATGAGTTGAGTTGACAAAACTGTAACAAATAGAAACACAAAAAAAAAACAATGAGTTGTTGATTTTGTCTTTTCCTCAGTACAACAATTATTGTGTCAGCCCTCCGTATCCCATGGGGGACACGCGCGACATCGGGGTCACAGTATGGCTAGTGGGGTTTTTTTTCCCCGGGGCGTCACAGTGTCTCCAAAAGGAGGGGACTAACCTTTGGGGATGTTGGGGATCCCCTGACATGGGGTCCTCCGTCCTCCTATGGTCTGCAGCTGCCTGCGTTGCAGAGAATGGTTGCCCGCTGTTTGTGGCGCTAATGAGCTATGCGCGGGCAGGAGCTGACTTAGGGATGGGCCTGGCTTGCGCACGCGAAGTGCACATATTTAAAGACCACATACCCCTCCTGTCCTGCAGGCACTTCCTGCAGAGGGGAGGGGTGTAATCAGTAGTTGTCCATATAAGCTGCGCACAGCACCAAGTAGGTGCTGTTGAATTGCAGGTGATACCAGTGATCGTGAGTTTAGATTGATTCTACCCGTTCCCATTTGATAGACCTCCCGTGCACCGACCTTGGGATTGTTTACTCGATTTCCCGACTTCCGGAAACCCTGAACTCTAGCTCGTATACGATTAACTATATTGATTGCTGCCTTGTCCCGACCCCTGGCTTGAATTGACCATTCACGACTTCTCCTACCTTGTGACTCGGCTACGGTTATTGACAAACTCTCTGGTTATTTGTGGACCTCTGCAGTGGGACAGTTCACCCATAAACGGCCTCCTCCCAGGGGTGACAGACCATAGGGAGCCTGTCATGCCTGCCGGCAGAAAAACACCAAACGGTTTGCCCCTCCTGGGACATCGGCCCATCTCCCCATTAGGGGCTCTGGGTAGAAGACAGGCTCAACGATTAGATTCCCCCTCTTGGTCGGGTCAACACGTCAGTCCATAACCCCAGGGATCTAAGGCTAACATTATGTAAAGATGGGTCTGACTGCAATTTTCCATTGCTTTCACCGCACGCAACCTGGGAAGAACCCTGCAGTGCAGAACACCCTGCCATTCCCTATGGGAAATGACATGCAAGTCTTACTGGCGCCATCCATGACCCCACATCGGGGGCTGGCAGCAGACATGGCGCATCCACAATGCCCCGCCCCAAGTGTCCATATCTGGTGTCTTTATGCTGCACAGCAAGGATAATGTCCATCTCATATTTCGAATGGATTCCAATTTGGAAAAAAGATTAGGTTTGTGCAAGAAAATGTTCCACAATGTTAAAAACTAAAAACCCCATAAATATTTCTCCTATTTAATGAGTAACAGAAATTAGGCTTGTTTTACAAACCTGACACACAGAAGTGGCGCTGTGTGTATGCCTCACAAGGAATAGTAAAGCCTAAAGGAAGGAAGGGAGGGGAAAAAAAAGAAAAAATAACTCTGGCGAACACTAGCCTGATGGAATTTTATCAGGCATATTTATCACCGCTCAACATAGGCAAGAGGTTTTTAGATAGCTGCACTACCACCAAGGGGTTTATTAATAGGCAAAAAATCAATTGTATGTAGACTGAATTAATGAGATGGAAAAAAAAACATGCATATATCAGCTTAATACAGGAGGGAAGGGAATGGACTCTACTGAGGCATTAGTATAAAGAGCCAGGTCTGAAGGCAGTGAGTGATCGCGAAGCAAGCAGTTATCTGGTGAATCGGAGGCCTGATGATCCTGGTAGGCTGGGAAAACTACAGTACAAAAACCATGGTTGTGAAATGTAAACACTCGGGGCAAAGGTCGTTTGAGCACAAAGTGACCCCTTGATGTGCATTCTGCAGACTGCTACTACGATTTATAAATAAATGAGTAGATGGAATAATCCTGGGGATTTTTTCTTTTCACAGCAATTACATGGAGCAGAGTATTACCATTGAAGTAGGGTCCAGTTAAAGTCATGAGTGGCAGGAATCATTAATTGCCGCCCTCATGTCTTAAGTTACTGTGACAGGGAATCCGAGGTTCGATGTCGTACTGTGGAATTTTAACAAGCCAAAGTCAATATGCCCACCGAAAGAAGAACACATTTCTCCAGTTAAAATATAATTACTGTCATAACAGATTTAAATTAAGAAAGTATGAAGTTTCAAGATCTGATCAATGTCAACGAGGAGAAAACAGCCAGGACATTTTATACGGGAGAGAGGAAATTGGGAAGTTCAACACGTACGCGGACTGAATTTGCGGCGTAAATTTCTTGCAATTTCTGCCATGGGCGACGAAGACAGTGGAAAAACGTCTTGCATGACGTAGGGAATTGGAAAATTTAAACGAACTGGAATAAATTTTCAATGATTACACCTTATGGACGATCTTATTTTAAAAAATAATGTTGGATAGCAGATTCCATAGGGAAATCATAAAACCAAATGAAAGTTTTTACCTTCTTATGGCCAAATTATACATCAGAAGTGCACAATCAGATCTTGTTAAATGACTGCTGAATTACAAAACTAAAACAGCTAATCAGGAGCAGGAACATGTTCTGTACACTGTTCAGCATTGTTTAATAACTCTAAAAACATGGACATCTCTAAGGAGCAGATCGACCTAGGAAAAACTGTGCTTACAAAATTTTCCTCCTTAGGGCTTGTCCATTGCTATTGAATACACAAAGTACCAGTAGTAATACTGACTTAGGGAGACCTCATTCAACGTATTAATGCTTACTGAATGTTGAATGTTAGTGTATAGTGTAAGTGTATAGATACACCCAGTCATTCTCTTGATATTATACGGGAAGTGCAGAATTATTAGGGAAGTGGTATTTTTTGAGGAAAATATTTTCATTATTGAACAACAACCATGTTCTCAATGAACCCAAAAACTCATAATATTCAAAAGCTGAAATATTTGTGGAAGTCGTTTTTAGTAGTTTTAGCATTTTAGGGGAATATCGTGTTTGCAGGTAGACTATACGTGCATAATTATGAGGCCAACTTAACAAAAAAACAAATTTATACCATTTCAATTATTTATTTTTACCAGGTGAAACCAATATAACAGTCTCAACATTCACAAATATACAGTTCTGACATTCAAAAACAAAACAAAAACAAATCAGGGACCAATATAGCCACCTTTCTTTGCAAGGACACTCAAAAGCCGCCATCAGGATTCTGTCGTGTTTGATCTGTTCACCATCACATTGCGTTACACGCAGCAACAAGCCTAGCAACACAGCCTCCTAGACACTGAGAGGTGTACTGTTTGCCCTCATGTAAAAATCACACATTTGATTGATGGACCCACAGTCACAATGGGGTTCAAGATCAGGATGACACAAGGAGGCCAGGTTCATTAGTTTTCTTCTTTTATACCCTTTCTTGCCAGCCCGCTGTTGAGGGGAGTACTTGGACGCGTTGTTGATGGAGCATTGTCCTGCATGAAAATCATGAACCATGTTTTCTTGAAGGATGCCAGACTTCTTCCTGTGTACCACTGCTTGAAGAAGGTGTCTTCCGAAACTGGCAGTAGGACGTTGTTGTGAGTGACTTGACTCCATCCTTCAAACCCTGAAAAAGGCCCCAAAGTCATCTTTGGATGATACCAGCCAAAACCAGTACTCCACCTCTACCTTGCTGGCATCTGAGTCGGCTGGAGCTCTCTGCCCCTTTACCAATTCCAGCACGTGCCCATCCATCTGGCCCATCAAACTCACTCTCATTTCATCAGTCCATAAAACCTTAGAAAAATCAGTCTTGAATATTCTTGGCCCCAGTCTTGACGTTTCAGCTTGGGTTGTCTTGTGCAGTGGTGTCGTCTTAAGCCTTCTGTCTCGGAGTATGCACACCTGTGCTTTGGGCACTACAGTGATGTTGCAGCTCTGAAAATATGGCCAAACTGGTGGCAAGTGGCAATCTTGGCAGCTGCCAGCTTGACTTTCTCAGTTCATGGGCGTTATTTGCGCTTTGTGTTCACAGGCTTCTTGCACCCTGTGACTATTTTGAATGAAACGCTTGATGTCGATGATAAAGCTTCAGAAGCTTGCAATGTTAGAGTGCGCATCCCTCTGGCAAGATATCTCACTATTTTTGACGTTTTCTAAGTCAAGTCCAAGTCATTCTTTGACCCATGGCCAAAGACAGGAAGTTGCCTAATAATTATTGCACACCTAATATAGGGTGTTGATGTCATTAGACCACACCCCTTCTCATTACAGATGCAGAGATGCACATCACCTAATATGCTTAATTGGTAGTAGGCTTTGGGGCCTATACAGCTTGCAGTAAAACAACAAGCATAAAGAGGATGATGTGGTCAAAATACTCATTTGCCTAATAATTCTGCACTCCCTGTAATTAGTGTAGAGCCATATTCCACAACAAATATGAATTATCTTAAAGCAGACCTACCACCAGAAGTTGAGGTTTGCATGAATGCAACTAGTAGTTAGGGATGGACCGAACTGTTCGCCGGAGAACAGTTCGGCCGCGAACTCGGCATGTTCGCCGTTCGCCTCGCCGGCGGACAGTACGGGTGTTCGACCCGTCCTGTTCGCCGGCCAGAAGAAGATCTAAATTCTTCCTCCGGCAGGATCAGAACCTGCGAGATCGTGCCGGAGGAAGAATGTCTTCACTACAAGACCGGGCATGAAGCCGGTCTTGTAGTGAAGATTCCGGCTCAGAGTAGGAAGTGACGTCAGTGACGTCACATCCGGCTCCCGCAACCAGGAACGATGCGTTCCAGGATGCGTTCCATGGACCGGATGTGACGTCACTGACGTCACATCCGGTTTTTCCGATTCAAATTCCCCGCCTAGAGGCGGGGAATTTGAATGTGTCCGCGAACAGGGCGGACGGCGGACATCTTTAAAAGTTCGACCCGCCCTGTTCGCGGACACTCCGGGCTGGTGTTCGCCCATCTCTACTAGTAGTGCCGAAAAGGAAGGATGGCATAAAAAAAACGTACCTGTAATGAGTCATTTATGAAGGTCCCACACAACCTATCCGGATCTTATTAAGTGCACTGCAGATAGACCAGAAAGGAGTGGACATCTCTGAGCGCTGTGACAGCCAGCAAAATCCCTAATCTCGGCATTGCATTGAAATGCACACAGACTAATTTTTCCAGGCAGATAAAAATGGAATCTCTTATATGATTCCAGAGAACAGCAGGAAAGTATATATTTTTATTATTGCGGAGTGGTACGCCACCATCATACCACCTCAGAGGCAAGTCAAACCTTAATCTTACACATATGCTTTTTTAGATTTTGAGCATATATCCTCTTTAAAATGGAACTCGAGTTCTGCCTTCCTTTTTGCAAATTGTAGACAGGAATATGCTAAATAACAGTATTTTTGGGCCTTACACAAAATCCACTTCCCCTCTCCTCCAGATGTGCACTTTTTTGTCTTACCCCTGAATCTATTTGCTGCCTGTGTAGGCCATTACTGACTGGCAGTGTAAACCATACATAGTATGGTCTGCACCCTAATTCAGTTTCATCTGCCTGAGACCTGTAAAGTGACACCATGCCATCATCCCTGAGATTGCTACATTGTAGAGACCCAGTAAATACACCATTTCATCTAACAAATGGACACATTTTAAGGACAAAGTGATATGAACTTTGAGGAATAGTTTTCAGACCATTAAAAAATCTTTGTTTTCAATCTACACGCCTTGGCCACTTTGTTAGGCACACCTTGCTAGTACCGGTTTGGACCCCCTTTTGCCTTCAGAACTGCCTTAATTCTTCGTGGCATAGATTCAACAAGGTACTGGAAACATTCTTCAGAGACATTGGTCCATATTGACATGAAATCATCACGCAGTTGCTGCAAATTTGTCGGCTGCACATCCATGTCGAATCTCCCCCACATCCCAAAGGTGCTCTATTGGATTGAGATCTGGTGACTGTGGAGGCCATTTAAATACAGTGAACTCATTGTCATGTTCAAGAAACCAGTCTGAGATGATTTGAGCTTTATGACATGGTGCTGGAAGTAACCATCAGAAGATGGGTACACTATGGTCATAAAGGGATGGACATGTCGCGGCAGAAATTGATACTCATCAGACCAGGCAACATTTTTCCAATCCTCTATTGTCCAATTTTGGTGAGCCTGTGCGAATTGTAGCCTCAGTCTCCTGTCCTTAGCTGACAGAAGTGGCACCCGGTGTGGTCTTCTGCTGCTGTAGCCCATCTGCCTCAAGGTTCGACGTGTTGTGCATTCAGAGATGCTCTTCTGCATACCCTGATTGTAACAAGTGGTTATTTGAGGTACTATTGCCTTTCTATCAGCTCGAACCACTCTGGCCATTCTCCTCTAACCTCTGTCATCAATAAGGCATTTGCGCCCACAGAACTGCCGCTCACTGGATGTTTTCCTGTTTTCGGACCATTCTCTGTAAACACTAGAGATGGTTTTGCGTAACAATTCCAGAAGATCAGAAGCCTATATGGCACCAACAACCATGCCACATTCAAAGTCACTTAAATCACCTTTCTTCCCTATTCTGAAGCTTGGTTTGAACTGCAGCGGTTCGTCTTGACCATGTCAACATGCCTAAATGCATGAAGTTGCCACCCTGTGATTGGCTGAACAGTAATTTGCGTCAACGAGCAGTTGGACAGGTGTGCCTAATAAAGTTGCCAGTGAGTGGACAGGAAAAGTCCACTATGAGTGGTGGACAGTTAATATTTAACCCATCTGCAAGAAGAGTAGCAAGGTAGCAACTACAAGCCAGACAGTTTAACATCTATAGCAGTAAAATAATGTAATCACTTATAAGAAAAAGATCAAAAAATATTTAAAAACTCTTGATGAACTCAAGGCAATATAGCTTTTCTTTTGTTAGGTCATGTTGGACTAATGTGATCTAATGTTTCACTATGTTACAAATTGTTTGGACTTCTTGATTCCATAAGTCTTCTATGAGTTGTAAAAGATGGTTTAATTGAAGCAATTGTGGTTATAGATTGACTGCATCTGTTCTTAAACTACTTCTGCAATACATTATTTTCTGCTAAAAAAGACCCTTTTGGTAAGTCTGGAGTGTAAACACAGGCTACCATGGTGCAAATTTCGATTAAGCTAAACCTTCAACCATTTATTTAGCTAAAAAAAGCTATGCAAACTCCAAAAACCAACACCTAACTTAACATTCCTAGTGGGTGAGACGAATAGCGATCATAAAAACTGACCATACCCCTTATATCCAGCCACAGATATTCTGGGAGTCTGAGACCACCCCTTCTGAGCCATCGGTGACGTCGAAGGGGCAGGTTGTATATTAGAGGTCATGTCATAGACCTCTACTATAATGGACAGGTGTTGGTTTCCCAGCCCACATGTGTACAGGGCAGAAAATTCCAACAGTGTACAGCGTACGTATGTGCTGTGATTGCACGTACCGTGCAGTTAATAACGGTAGGGTCTGACCGCTAGGGAGGTTAAATCATGAAGGGAATAGATAAATGTTTATGGCTACTTTGCCTTTAACCGCCCTAGCATTCAGGACGGCACCATCTTGTCCAGCGCTGCTACTCCTACTATAGCACTGGATGAGATGGTGCCGTCAGTGAAACAGCGGGGCTCCGGCCAGCGCAGACTTACAGTTTGCTGCTGTCCCTGTGTCCCGATGTGGACATTCGGGCCCTGGCCAGCTGGATCCTCCACCCCCCCCCCCCCCCTCAGAGGGACGTGATTTGACGTTACATTGGGGAGGAGCGGCGGGACATTTGAATAAATTGCCATGGAATCAGTTTGCTTGTAGAAAGCTAATTTTAATGTGCTTACTATTACTAAATATCGCCAAAATAAAAGATCTCTGGTGCCCCAGATGTGCCCATTTGCAGTAACCCTCTCTTTCCTGGTGTGATTTACCACATCCATCACACCAGGGAAGAGAGGGTTAACTGCAATGGGCACATTGGGGCACCAGAGACTTCATTTGTGCCCTGAGTTTTGGTTTCTCATAATTGTATTAAAAAAAAAAATATTTTTATTTTACAAATTGTTTGTTTCAAACATTTATATTCAGGATGGTCTATTAGACACTTGTACGGACATATTTGGGAAGTTACAGGCCTAACAACAAATGAAAAAATTCACCATTGAAGTCTAATGGTGCACTTTTGGTACAGAAATCTGGACCTCAGCAGTGCGCTAAGGAGGTTAAAGGTATGAAGCTACAACATAGACCAACAATTTTCCTTTTTCGTTAGTTCTGTCCATGTTTGGTAGAGTAAAAGGTGTATGGTAAGATCTGCACAAGGTTTTTGTCATAAAACATCCGTCCACTTGTTATTAAGATGTTTATTTTTCCATCTATAAACCTCATTTTCCACACCATTAATCAGTTTCAGAGTTTCCATGTGTTACTTGCTAAATAAGCGTTTTGTACTTAATGCAGATAATCAAAGGGTTCACAATTTTTCACGTAACTGTAGCACTATATTTATAATAATAATAATAACTATATTGCATGGATTCATCTGTAGACTTGTGAACTGATCCTTAAAATAATCTCAAAGGCTTTAAGCTATTATTTTTCCTTCTGAGTAAACACGTTTCTCTTGTATTTGCCACATTTTCTAGATTTTTTACTAGTATGTACACAGTGTCCTGTTATCTTTTTGTTCATATATTGGCACCCTAAACCTAATAACACCATTTTGATTTAGATCTGGCTAAATCTCTTATGCTGTCTAAATCCATATGGAGTATGGTTTGGATTTTTGGTCTGCTGTCCCCGTATTGAGCAACTCTGGCTTGGTTCTAGGTTTTTATTTTTACTCTGGGCCCCAAGCTTCAACCCAGAGCTCTTTGGAAGTCCTTAGATTCCGTAATACAGTACAAACAGTCAAGACAAAGCTGAAGCAGCAAAGAGACACCAAAACATCAGTGATCTCCTTCATATTTGACTGTAGGGAGCATATTCTTGAGAGGGAGAAAATAAAATTTTGTCTTCGGTAAACAGGCCAATTGCATTACCAAAAAGCTCTAATTTTGTCTCATATTTTCAAAATACATTCTCCCATAATAGTTATGGCTTCCACGGGTACGTTTAAATTAACCAAACTTTAATATGTTTTTTTTCTGGCAACATAAAGGTCCTCTAGGGTCCTCTGCCTTTGTGTGCCATTTCAGATGGCAAGTTGACAAAGTTGCACCCTGCACCTGCAGGTCAGTTTTATTTTGACCAGAACAGTGGTAGGCAAAGTTATTCAACCAAAGAGCCAAATCGTAACAGTGCAACACTTGAAAAAAATGTTGAGAGACAGAGATCTGTTGTAGGGTGCTGTCAAAGTCTACAAAGCTTGAAATTAAAAAAAAATCCCCTAAATTAACTTAATAAACTAAAATAAAGCCCCCCATATACCTTTAGATTTTTCTAGTTTTTCCAGCCGATCGACCGCACGTGATGACGTCAATCGAAAAATCCTCTGGGCACCCTTTGTGTGCCAGCACTAAGGGTATGTCTCCTCTGTGTTCTCAGCTCTATCGGGTCCCCGCCAAAGGAATGTGCTTAGTGCAGGGGGACGACGGAGCTGATCCACATTACCTGTCTGCAGCAGCAGCTGTTCTCATGCTCTTCTGCCGGTGATTACTTTTTTGCTGGTCCCCAGCTAAGACCGGTTTGGCAGATGCTTTCTGGCCCAAATACACTTTGAAGCTTTAGATTTCCATCCCCAAAAAATATTCCTCCAACCCTTCTCTATATCTCCAGCAATTTGTGGGATTATAGCATGTTCAGAGGCTTTGTGAGTCAGATGCAGAAAAATTGAATTCCATCTTTAGAAAATAAACTAGCAGAACGCCCACAAGATGGAGCAGGTTAACATTTCACCAGCCGAGTCCGGCAAATGTTATCATTTTGAGCTGAACTCCAGAGTAGCGGAGTTTAACTTTCAGGAACAGAGAAAAAAAAGAATAATTAGTCCACCAGGTACGGCGGGCAACTTTGTGGCAAAGGGCCACACTGAACAAGACTGAAGGGACTGAAGAGCCACATATGGCTCGCGAGCTGCACTTTGCTAACCCCTGGCCTAGAAGTTAAGTGTGGATGTTTATTCAACATGTGGACAATTCTTCTTTGTAACTTAACATCAACCTTTCTCTTTCTTCCATGTTCAGAGACAATTGCTACAGTGCCATGAGCTGTAAACCTCTTTACAACTTGTAGCCTTGGCATTGTCCATGCTTTTCTATAATTCCCCAAATCCTCTGACAATTTTTTCTATTCCTTGAACTCACAGGCAACCAAGCACAAGAGTAAATTTGTCTGTTTTCAATGGTTGTTAATACAAATGTAATTATTGCCAGAACCTGTTACTATTTACAGGTAAGATGAACTACATAGGAGCATCACAAGCTCGGAATTCGGTTATTTTGTAAAATTCTGATAATATTGTTCAGGCCTTTTTTTCCAGTTGAAACAAAAGAAAAAAACACGATGGCACCAACACATTTGTATTTACAACAATTTTATGAGATATGTGGTATGTTTTCTGCCATAAACACAGGGGTGCTAATTTATTTACCCATGAAAGTATATTGTAAACACAAAGCAGCAAACCATAATACTGCTCCCTCTAACACTTTTTATATAATCAACATCAAAAAATCTGCAGCCTTGGGCACACATATCATTTACATTTTAAGCTCACCTATTATATTGTGGTTGGCCACATGACAACAAGCTTAAATGGCTCACAAGACGATAAGGATCAATGTGACAGCTAGCTACAGGAGGCTGCGGAGTTACCTGCCACAGTAACTTTCTCAGCACAGCAATCTGTTGCTATAATTCCAGTAATGGCCGTCAGACAAGAAAATATCCTCACTGTGTATCATCAATGAGGTAAAAGGTTACTCTTGCCACTGGTGATCAAGATCAAAATAAGCTCTGCATGAGTCAGGCTGCATGAGCTTTACTGATTCAGACGCTGTCTACCCCTCCCCTCTCCAATACAGTTATTCACTTACATTAGACTTAATAAAGCTCTCTCCTGTCCTATCACTAACAAGGAAAATCACAGTTAAGTTGTTATCTTGCACAGGAAAGTAAAGGAGCACAAAACAAGGCTATTAAAGGGCTCGTGCCACCAACAAATCCCATTTGTCCCTGATTGCAAGAGCATCGCACATGTGTCCCTGGATAACGCTGAACTATACCCTGGGCATTTCTATCATTTTAACTTTAAGTTTATGTTTTCTATTAGGGAAAAACACTGGGGTTAACAAAGATGTGTGAGAATGTCTGTCTGCACAGAACGTCCGTTGTCTTCTTCTGATGTGGTTTTATCTCCATTTATGGTCTATGTGCTTTCTGTGCCTAATAGTACTTGACTGTATGCTCCTTTGAGTTATACATGTAGGTGATTTGAAGGCTATACAGTGATCATTATATAATAAACTGTGCTATAGAAATATGCACATTACAAAGGTAAATCACATCTCAGGAAGTTCACTGGAGACCAGTGAGCTCAAAACAAGTGTATGAAATGGTGATCCAGCTGTGCAATAAGGTGCATGAAGGCACCTAGGGGCATGAGTGCTTTGGCAGACTGGCAACCATTGTATACAGAAAATACCCAGCAGAATGGGGTGAGGATCACAACCTGACACCCAAAAATTCAGATAGGTGGAGGCTAGGGGACCTTTAAGGCCACATATAGGTGTAGGTACGGGTTCTACTAGCATAGAATCCACCCCGCGTTGAAACCTCTTCAGGGTTTGCCGTTATCCAGGCCAGTTTTCAGTATGTCCTTTCCTTCAAATGTCCTTTATGTCAAATGTCCTTTGACATACTGAAAACTTGCCTGGATAACGGCAACCCCCTGAAGAAGTTGGGGTGGGGTGGATTCTATGCTAGTAAAACCTGTACCTACACCTATATGTGTATCACTGTCGAAATCTTTAACACTATGTAGACCACATGTGCTATGTTTTTATGCTGAAATTCTTATTGCCTATTAGTATGTTTTAATAAATATGATTTGTTTTGTAGAAGAACATCTGTGTAAGTTATCTAAGATGTGGCATTAAAAGTCCCCTAGCCTCCACCTATCTGGGGGGAATTTTTGGGTGTCAGGTTGTGATCCTCACCCCATTCTGCTGGTTTATTTCATTTGCGATGTTAGCCACCCCACAAAGAAGAGTGTAGCTATATTTTGTCATTGTATTGAGAAAATATTCAAAATACATTTCTGCAAAAACAAGATGTTGACTTAAGTTCACACCAATGTCAGAGACGCATATGCTGGTTGGCTTGGCCCTGGGTTCCCCCTAATGCAAAACAATGCTAGACCTCATGTGGCTGGAGTGTGTCAGCAGTTCCTGTCCATTCCCAGGCTTGAATTGAGCACATCTGGGACATCATGTGTTGCTCCATCCACCAACGGCACGTTGCACTGTCCAGGAATTGGAGGATGCTTTAAACCAGGTGTGGGAGGAGATCCCTCAGGAGACCATCCGCCACATCATAAGGAGCATTCCCAGGCATTGTAGGGATGCCATGCAGGTAAGTGAATGCCACACACACTACTGAGCCTCATTTGGTCTTGTTTTAAGGACAATACATCAATGTTGGATCAGCCTGTAGTGTTTTTTTCTACTTTCATTTTGAGTGACAACAAATCCAGACCTGCTGTTGAGGAATCTATATCAAATAAATTATACAATGCTGACTCTTTTAAACTAGTGGAGGTGGGTGGAAGAAATTCCCTATGTATAAAAAACAAAATAAACACTTTTATTCTGTATTCCTGCAGCAGCTTTATATCGTCCCCTCAGTCCCATAGTCTGCTTATTTTGGCTGGGAATTTGAGGAGTTAATCAACATGACAGGGAAGTTTTCTTGATTTCCCATATTAAGTTGTAGGTACAATGTAAAAATGTGCACTGACAGTGGTGAAAACAGAATTATAAAAGTCGAAATGACTGAGGCTGGCAGCATTAATAAAGAGCACAAGGCCAGGTTGTGCTATATTTTACAAAATGTTACATTTCATTTTAAAATGTGTTACGGCACTTTTTGCTCTAGACAGCAGGATCTACAACAAGATTTGTACGGCAGAGTGTGCATCAAAGCATATTGATTGAGGGTACCAAATGAAATTCACAGCGCCAAATTTATTGTAGCACATAGGTAAAAATAAAATCTCTGGTGTTCCCAATCAATACTCTTTCATACAGTGTTCGCTTGCTTAACTGGTTGGACTGAATGAAAGTGGCTGCTAACAAGTCTTCTATAGTGGTGACCTAAAGCAAGTATTTACAACTTGGTATAAGCAGGAAGAGACACAGGAAACTTAGCAAACACTTGCATTGAGGGTCCGAGAATGTTTGTTCAGCCTAAGATCTGCCTGAAATCATAAAAAGTAAAGTCAGTGTCATTCATTCCAAAACTGTCAACCTGTTGCATCACTTACCCTTTTTAGATTCAGGGTGGCCACTGGTTACTTTAAATCTCTCATGAACCTCAAATTAATAAAATGTAGTATAATAAACCCGTGTTATTCTAAACCTAAATAACAATGCTGCAGTAGGAATATCAGTCTACGG
Organism: Ptychadena robeensis; assembly: GCA_036250615.1. Classification (NCBI taxonomy): domain Eukaryota; kingdom Metazoa; phylum Chordata; class Amphibia; order Anura; family Ptychadenidae; genus Ptychadena; species Ptychadena robeensis. The sequence continues at coordinate 58,910,211 of CM070037.1, read as the reverse complement.
CAACGTCAAAATCCCAGCACTTGACATGCGTAAAACATGGAGTTTTTATGTCAACATGTTCAATGATATTCAAAGTAAGAAACATATCTCTAATGCGTTCTAACGTGACCCCTCGGTTAATGTGGATGTTGTGGGAACTCAGACTAACGTGAAGGGGCATCTTTCAGCAGAACAACCACCCTAAGCACATAGCCAAATATTAAAGGAGTGGCTGCAGATCAACTCTGTAAATGTCCTTAAGTGGCCCAGCCAGGGCCCAGACATGAATCCGATTGAAGATCTCTGGAGAAACCTTATAATGGCTCTGAACCAATGCTTTCCATCCAACCTGATGGAGCTTGAGAGGTGCTGCATAGAGGGATGGGCAAAACTGGCCAAGGATACGTGTTCCAAGCTTGTGGCATCATATTCAAAAAGACTTGAGACTTGAGACTAATTACAAGGTATTGAGCAAAGGCTTTAAATACTAATGTATGTGTGATTTCTCAGAAGAAAATTTTATTTAATACATTTTGGAATAAGGCTGTAACATAACACAATGTGGAACTAGGTATGCACTGTGAATACTTTCCAGTTGATCTTTACGTTTTACATACTAATGTGCAATAACCACAAGCCTAGTAAGAATAAGGCCTTGAGCACATTCTGGAAGTTTTATATTACTTGCGTAACAGGTCTAACATTGTTGCTGTTTGTTGTCATCATTGTCCTTGACCATTGGCAGCTTGGGCAAAGTAACATACACCAAGAATTTACCTTCTAAGGCGCAATCACTAGAGGTTTGGGCAAACCATGGGCTTACTTGCCAAAGCATGACATGCATCACAGCCCGGAAATCATCAGGAGCTCTAGGGAAGGCATAATGACTTAGAAAAAGCTGAATAGTGGGGATCAGTAACAGAGACACCGCTAGTCAGTACCACAGAAAACATGTAACAGAATAATCTTACCTGAAGACACTGGCTATAAGAAAGAATTGCAAGCCCATGGTTCTGGAAACACAGGGAGTACCAACTAACAGAAGACAGACAGAAGAAAGTAGTAAGCCAGACAATAACATGACAGCCCCCAGCAAAGAGGAGCAATGCATAAATTAAGTGCAGCAAATTATTTGGAAGGGTTCGGATGTAAGTGTCATGGGCGCCCCTGCATTTTCCTTTGCCAGAAGAGGAAAGAAAAAACAAGACAAAGGAAGAATTTTGTGCTAGAAAATCTAAAAATGGTGCCAGGTAACTGAACTGCAAATTAGCAAAGGAAACTATGTAAGTGGTAGCCTAAAACCCCCTATCCACCTCTTGTGGTCCAGAGCGGATTCTTGTTGTGCCAGAATTAGTCAGGCAATACAATGTACTACAAGCATTACGTACATGTACAGTTTACAGAGCATCTGCTGTTACTAAATAAAGAAAAACTACAGGTAATTTTGTTTTTTAAATCCTGATAGATAGGTAATTACAAATAACCTTACCTTTTCAGTTCTTTTATTAGATCGCATTTTGTAATACAAACTCTACAACCTTTCTTGTATAGCAATAGTTATATACTAACTCATTTCACTTATTGTCCAATGTAGATTGTTAGTTATGCCTAAGCTGAAGATACAGAATTCACAGTCATTGATTCAAAAGAAGGCCAAATTCTTCATACAGCGGGGCGGTGTTCTGCCAGAAAGGATCTGAGATTTTTTCAGATGTGCCAGATGCATCATAAAATTTTCCAAGTTTTTCTAGCAATTTGTTTGGTATTTTTGGATTAGTTATGAAGGAACCAATACTTTTTTGTTTAATAAAAAATACTGATACAATTCTTAACAAATCTGCCTTATAGGGTCTATAGTTCATTTTTAACCAGGGCATAATATTATGTCTAGATATTCCCTTTAAGTGTTCCCGTTTTCTAATACTATCAGTTACATCAAAATTTACCCAGGCATTATGGGAACACTGATTCAAATGGCTCCTCCATCGATTGAAAACTTAAAGCCCAACTGTAGGCAAACTCTTCAAGGAGTCTCCTTCAGTCTCTTGGAAGCCTCTGGGTTGTGGCCATAGACCAGACATGGGCAAACTATGGCCAGAGGGCCATATCCAGCCCTTTAGTATTTTAATCTGGCCCTTTGTCACCTTGGTGTCAAGACACTAGCTCCCCTCTGCTCATTCCCTGCAATAAGTGGAGATAATGCATAGAGGAGGTATATAAAGGTCTCCTGCTAAAAGCTGTAATTTGCTTATATTTACTATACAAAACCTGATTTATATATATATATATATATATATATATATATATATATATATATATATATATATA
>CM070037.1:58892101-58893653 GCA_036250615.1 Ptychadena robeensis | reverse complement strand
ATATATATATATATATATATATATATATATAGATAGATATGGGTATTAATGACTTAAGATTTTGACAAGTCAAGTCATCCGTCACTAAAGTAGAAGTCTAGTTGACTAGTCGCTTGATGACATCATAGCATAGGAACAAAGAACAACATTTATAAGTTATCTGTAACATTAACAGTCAACATGACAATAAAACAAAACATAGGCTAACTTGAATATCTTTAAGTGCAAAAATTTTGGAAATCGAACATAAAATTGAATTGAGCTGTGATGTTGGAAATTTCAGTTGAATATACAAGTGTCTGACAGGATTTTATGGTACAAACTTGCCAAACAAGAGTCACATTTCCCCAGTGAGTATGCAGTACTTTCTTTGACTTGGGTATTGACAAAGTCAGTGCTAAATTAACAGCTCTATAAAAAGGGTCCTAGAAAACCAACAGATACTTGATTTTATGTTAGATTTCTATTTAGTCAGTCAAAAAAAAAAAGGAATAGATTTTTAAACAATTGAATAACTATCGCAAGTTAATCAAACAAAAACATTGCAACATTTGAATTTCAATTACCTGGTCAAAGGTTCACAAGCATGTGTCAAAATGCATTGTTTAAACGTGTCTGTAAAAAGTAAATATAAAAAATATATATATTAAAGCGGACCTGCCACCTCAAATAGGTTTATAGATTGCAGGTCAAAATTTTAAAAAAATCCTTCCCAACAGCTGCTGTGGTACTTGTCTGCTTTTGCCCCTCCCACACAGTGACTGACAGTGTGTTGCTTAGCACATGTTTTGAATCAGTCTCTCCACAAGGCCCACCAGAAAATTCTTTGGTCAGGAAGACTGGCTGCTATGGTGATGTACTGTAATTAAAGGAGCTCCATCTGGTGGCCAAATTATAGCTCCATAGAAGTATTCATGAAGAAAGGGTGGAACAGCTTTGCTTCGCCAGTACTAATCATGTTGGCTCTGGGAATAAGGAAGTGGGGAAAGTAAGTATTTTTTTTGTGTAGCAGTTTTTCTAGATGTAAACTGCTGACAAGTGAGTATTATGTCAATGTTATGTATAGGTGTTTTTTATTTTGAGTATAGAACCATTTTAAACTTCTATTTACCTCGAGTCGGGACAACAATACTATGGGGGCGCCATAAAATAGTTTTCAACTGGGAAAAAATTTGGTTTTCAACATACAGTGTGTAATTTCTTGGCTGTTACTGCTCTCAGGGATATGGGATGTCTTCTGTGCCGCAGTTCCAAGAGAGGAGGGGCCACGAGGGACTTACAGGATTTACTCATTACTGGTAAGTTTTTTTTATTATTGGCACTTCTGGTGGTAAAGAAAGTGGGATAAGCTGGTAATAGGTCCACTTTAAGAACATTTGTTGAAAGATTTGTAACTGTGCAGTTAGTGATTGAAAAACCACTACCAGAAAGTACAGCAAGCTTCACATAGTCAAGTAGCACACACATAGTAATATCACTCTGTACTTTCAATTCAGCAACATCTGCATTCAACAGAGCTTGACTAGTTCCTAGTGCTGGCAGCCCTGTCCCA
>CM070037.1:58864601-58889601 GCA_036250615.1 Ptychadena robeensis | reverse complement strand
TGTATAAATTGTAATTTAGAGCAAAAAGGCTCAATTATTGTTAGGATAATAATATTGGTTAATATCCAAGATGCTCTAAAATTTAGGTCTATTGTGGTGTGTTGGTTATCAACATATTAACCCCAGATATGGAAAATGAAAGAGAAATTATTATTTTGACTGGCTTAATCATAAACATCTATGAGTGAAATGCATCAAAGTGGAGGAGCTACCTTTATGGACTTGATGTCCTTTTATTTTATAAATTTGATGGCTTGGATGCGGGATTGCGTTTCGGGTATCTAGTGCCGGGAAACATTTCACAGTGGTGACTGCAGTGATGGAAAGCTGTAAGGGGCATTTATACCTGGATGCCCGATATGGATGGAATGGGGGCGTTTCTGATCTCCCCAAGAAAGCTTTTGGGCTGCTGCCCACTGAATGCTGCTTAAGTGCCACCATCATTGTCTCACATGCATCAGTTAGTTTGCTTTTTGTACACGACAGGCAGATTCTGCCTTAAATGCATGGAAGAATATTAGTTTTAACCACCCTGGCGGTTGAGACAAACCCAGCTTGTCCAGTGCTGACTTGCTAATAGTGCAGTGGGTTCGTCCATTCCAGATCGGAGCCCAGTAGGGCACACACACCGTTCCGTGCATCCATGGTGGTGCCGATTGGCTGAATAATACTTCCTGCACGGAAGCAGATACCTGAACACTGCTTCGAGCACCCTGAGTCCCAAATCTTTGGGATCCCTATGGATAAGGACTTTAACGGCAATGGCGTATTTTTTGTGTTTAACAACAACAATATTTATTTACATACAGGTTAACATAAAGTAGTATATTAATTCAATCGTAACATTACAGTTTGTAGATGTAGAATTCTTGACGCGTTTCGCGGCACATGCCGCTTCATCAGGAGAAAAATTATACAACACACCGGTAAAACTCTGTGGATATGAAAGAGAGGCATATTACCACTTATACTGAATACGTCCCAGTATTGTACATGACAGGTATAATATGTCATCTAGTAGTATATTTTCACTTTTAGTACTTAGCATTATAGCCATCACATTTACTTCAAAATGGGTACAAGATAATTAGTGTACTGTGGGCTCAGCGCCAGGACTGGGGTGGAGCGCTGACGTCAGTTAGGGAACTGGTTGGCGCGCCCGGTTAATCCAAGCACCCGGAGAAATACTCTGTTTTTCCCCCTCCTACAACTTCCTTTCTTTCCCCCCTCCCCCCTGGGGGAGCGTGCGCCGCATTTCCGGTGGCGAGGAGCATATAAGTCGGGACTTTGTGTCCTGACATGACCCACATGCCATGACCTGACCAGATACTGCTTCAGCGTACTGACAACAATCAGAAGGTAAGCCATTTCCGCATCCTAGGGACTTAGCTGCATACTAATTGACTGCGATATTACTATGCTCTGACTTATATATATCATTATCTATTTGAACAGTGGCACCTTTTACAGTAAACCCTGGTAAAAGCTATACTGTTACGCTGGAACTGAGTGCTAGATGTACCTCTGAAGTCTTTGACTGTCCATAGAGCGATACTCCAAAAGGTTCTTGGTCTTAGATGTGTCTCTATATATACACTGTGGTGTTTTGGGATATAGACACTACTTGTAGTCGGATTGAGTGTAACACTGTTAACCCCACCAGGGTCACCGGTGTTGGCTCGGGTTCCGCGGGGTGCAGGGAGTCTAGTGTGTGCAGGGTCTTCCCCCAGAGCCCCCCTAGCGGGAGATAGGCAGGGACCCTTGAGGGGCCCCTGTGGACTTTTCTCGCACAGCACACACAGGTCCTGCTACCCCCACGTTACCCACCAGCTCACCTGGAGGATCGGAGAAGGGATAGCTCCCCTTAGAGGCTTGAATCTCGGGTGCGAAGTACAGAGTAGGGTTCAGGCAGAATAGGATGGTCAAGCAAGCAGAAGTCAGGGCTGGCGGCACAGGATCAGAACGATTAGACGAGCAGGGTCGGGGCAGGTGGCAGACGTATCGGAATCGTAGACAGACCGGGTCGGGATCGGAGAAGTCGGGATAATCGGATAACAGGCAGGGTTCGGTACATGGGGGATCAGTCAGGAGATATAGTTTGCACTTGTATATACTTGTATACTATATACTTGTATACTTATACAAATAATTTTACAACAGGATAGGACCCGCTACTAACACGGGAATACACGGATTAAAAATCGGTCGATAGAGACATTGACAATTTAGGCCTGGCGATTGGGGTTCGGCTCCTCGTTCCCCGCGACAGGTTCTGTTCCGGGTGGCCGCTGCGCTCCATCCCTGTCCCCGTTTGGCGCTCGCCCCCCGGTCATGTATACCTGAGCTCTCTGGCATCCTGGTTAAGCCTTACGTTACATACAGGTAACGTACACTAATTATCTTGTACCCTTTTTGAAGTAAATGTGATGGCTATAATGCTAAGTACTAAAAGTGAAAATATACTACTAGATGACATACAGAGTTTTACCGGTGTGTTCGCGTCGAGAATTCTACATCTACAAACTGTAATGTTACGATTGAATTAATATACTACTTTATGTTAACCTGTATGTAAATAAATATTGTTGTTGTTAAACACAAAAAATACGCCATTGCTGTTAAAGTCCTTATCCATAGGGATCCCAAAGATTTGGGACTCAGGGTGCTCTGAGGTTGGGTCTATCCCTTACCTCAACTCTTAAAGAATTATTATTTTAGGATGTTGGCAATCACACTAGCTACATGGTAGCCTGATCTTTAAACTACCTGAACACTGCCTTAACTGACATCTCTGCCTGCCCTGACGTACATATAAGCATCAAGGAAACCCACAGATACTGTCCAGATTTTGTTTTTATTACTGAAAGTGACACCTTTTATTAAACATTTATATATTCAAGATATATTCTAGACCCTTGTACTGACATATTTTGGGAAGTTACATGCCTACAAAAGAAAAATTCCATTAAAGTCTATGGTGCACTTTTGGTACAGAAATCTAGACCTCAGCAAGGGGCTAGGGAGGTTAAGATTGTAACTAATTTCATTACTGGATTTGCAGACAATAATATTGGGGGGGAGTGTGCCATATACATTTGCATGCTGTGAGCTGGACCCTGGAGCTGGCGTATGCCTGGTTCCATCATCCAATGAGAACAATCACATTCCTCTCTCGCATTTTATAGAGCTTTTGTATGCCAGCAGCTAATAACAGATAATAAAAATGAAGTAATTGTACATGCTTGAGACCTTGGTCAGAATGTTATTACACATAATAAAGTTTTCGTTTACTTCACCACACAGTCCAGTAAGAAGTGTTTCATAAGGGCTACTAAATAGGTAGATGAGTTATTGGCCTGGGTAACAGCACCATATGCTACACATAGTGCCAGCTGCAGAGTATTCAGCCAAAAAATTAATAAAATTCACTTTCTATTTCTTGCTAACTTTCTTCATTTCCCTTTTCCCTATAAGGCCTCCTACCCCATTTCCACACTAGTGGCAGAATAAATTACTTTAACTTGCACGCCTTGCATTATTCAAGGCATTAACAATTGGCTGGAAGTAAGTGAGAATTTCTTATTCCAAACACCTAGACGTTGAAAAGTGTAGAGGGTTGGAATTTTTACATGTACAGCTTTTATATAATAGTATGTACATACGTGTGGGGAGGATGGTGGACCGATTAGATTGGAAGCTATAATGTAAATGAAACCAAGCTACCTAGCCTAAAGGCTCTTGCCTGCAACCCTGCTTAAAATAACAATATATATGTGTGTGTATTTATATATTATTCACAAAATAAAGCATTTTGCACAAATTATTGTTAAAATTGGTAACGTTAGATGTGATTTTTGAAAAGCGTTTGATATCCCAGGATCTTTACGTAAATTTTTTTAAATTAAATTCTAGCTTAAAAGCTTGTTTTGTCCTTTTTTTTTTAATTGCTGTCTGTGTCCTATTGTGAAGATATCTACTATCAAGGTACCAAAACAAGAATTTCCTCCAATATTTAAATGAGTAGCAAAAATAACTTGACTAGAGCTCTAAACTGATCTACTAAAATCTTAGGACAACAGGCTGACACTTAGGATCATAAAACAATGTGGCTTTGTTACTAGTGTCCTCAAAGAGATCTAAAAATGTGAATAGCATAAAATTTTTTACATATTAATAGGATTTAAAAGTAATATTTAACATTGTCATCTTGCCGTGATTTTGCCAAAAATATCTTTGCCCAAGCACTCTTTGAGTAAGAATGTCCCTTTCTCACAATTGCACCCTAATACATATGCTAAATTCTGATGGTCAGCTACAGGGCAGTACTGCACCTCCACTTATCATTTTTGTGGGGGAGGTTGGCTGTCAATCACTCCTGGCTTCATAAGTGACTAACTGCACAGTGAATACCAGTGTGGCCATAAGTGACCAAGCCATGGTACGTTGGGTATTGTATACATCCGGATGCCCACCCTTAGCAATGGCATGCAGCCAGAATTATAGACAAAATATGGCTGTGATCAGAAGCACTGACATTTTTGAAATGGCAGTTGTTTACCTCAAAATCTTCAACAGGTGAAACCAAAAAACAATAGGGTCGTAAACAAATGCCAGACGCACTTTTGCATCCTGAAAATCGGGGGGGGGGGGGGGGGGGGAAAGTGCCTGTGTGTTATGGTCCGAATGTGCGACCACCTGCTTTGGGCCACGGGTGATCACAACTTGGCTCTCCGACAGCTCTCCCGGCAGATGGGAGATCTGCACACAGCCGGATTTCCCATCTGAACTGTAATGGCTATTTTTGCAGAGCCGTGCAGATATAACCAATGCAGAGTGTGTGTGGGGAAAGCTGCACCCTGGAAGTTTCCTCACACACACAGCCGCAGAGGGGACAGGGAGACCAATGCAAATTCTCCCGCAGCCCCCTCCCTTCCTGTGTGTGAGGAAAAGGAGATGCCTGAAGTGTGCTCTATAGTGACACAATGTTTGTGGCTGAAATTGGGTAGTGCAAGGGATTTTTGCCCTTATTCATTTAAACACATGAAATATTTTGTTTTCTGATTTCCTGCTCTAAAAACTGGGTGCGTCTATAGCAGAGTTATTCAAAATAAACTAGACTAAGAAATCACATGTACATAAGTATTCACAGCCCTTGCTGAATACTTTGTAGACAGCCAAGATATCACAGGAGTGGCTTCAGGACAACTCGGTCAATGTCCTTGAGTGGCCCAGCCGGAGCCCAGACTTGAATCCGATAGAACATCTCTGGAGAGATCTAATAATGACTGTGCACTGACCCTTTTCATACAACCTGATGGCGCTTGAGAGGTGCTGCAAAGAGGAATGGGCAAAACTGACCAAGGATAGGTGTGCCAAGCTTGTGACATCATATTCACAAAGACTTGAGGCTGTAATTCCTGCCAATTGTGCATCAACAAAGTATTGAACAAAGGCTTTTTCACATGGGATTTCTCCGTTTTTTAAATATTTTTAATACATTTGCCAAAACCTCAAGTAAACTTTCTTCACATTATCATTATGTGGTGGTGTGTGTAGAATTCTGAGGAAATAATAAATTTAATTCATTTTGGAATTGCAAAATACATGGAAAAAGTGATGTGCTGGGAATCCTTTGCGGATGCACTGTCTATTTTGCCATATGATCATGTTTGGCAGGTCCTTTTGAGTTTAATGAACACCACAAGGTTAGTCCTGAAAACATAATAGTGACTACCCATAGATTTGGCACTCAGTAGTGCTTCCCATGGATGCTGGATGCAGCATAATTGTTTATATTTCAGAAGAACAGCGTAAGTTAATTAAAGTAATTAAACTCCAACAAATTATTTTTCCTTTTTACAGGGCTTTGCCAATGTGCAGTGAATCAAACATAACATTTTCACTGGCTTGCTATTAATTTACACACAATTTCCAGCTAGAACAAGTCAATATCAAGAAATGAGCAACCCGCAAGCAAACTTTACAACTAAATTAATATACAAACTCAGCATAACATATCAAGCCAACTTATAGCAGGTTGGGAGAAAAAAATGTTCATGAGCAAGCCTGTTCGCATCTGTAGCGCACTCTGAAAACAGCATGTGTTCAAGATTACTTTCAGCAATTAAAAATCTACATGTAAACCCGAGATGATTGATCTCTGCATCAAGAAAATCTCACACAGATCAAATCTGGAGTAAGGCACACTTCACATAATCCAGACATCCAGATGGCTATGCATTAAGCATCAATACTGCCAATCAGAACATGCACTCCTATGAAAATGTACTTCTTTTGAGCACCGATTAAAAAAAATACAGGCTTTGCTAAAATCTTATTTTAGGAAATAATATTCAAGCAGAAATGATAAAAGTTTAATTATTTTACCAAAAAGCTTTACAAATTTAAACAGCAGGAAGGGTGATAAAATTTGTGAATTCTACTCCGCCCAACTTCCTCCAATGGGGCATTCATGCTTAATGAGTGGCTGATCAGTATTCATGTAATTTGGACTTGACTATGATTATGATTAAAAGATCAAGATCTAAAATCGAAGATCGAATGTGCTAAAATCAAACTGTTCAGCTTTAGTCTCTGGGATCTCAGCAGTGCCTCCTGTGTAGATACTTGTATACAGCATGTTCAAGCACTGCATACTCTGCTCGAACATGCTGCATATTCAGTCTAAGATGCAAAGATGTTTTTCCCCTGATTTGGGGGGGGGCAAACAATCGAGTAATTACTGCACTCTTTTCCACCTGACTATTTAAGATCACCAACTTCTATACCTGGACCCACCTCCGTTATGTGTGGTTCAATCTGCCACTCCCTACATATGTGAATATCCTGAATTATAATTCAAACAATAATTCTGTCTCAAACGGTATAAGCTTCATTGCTCATGACATTGGACATGGTATACCTTAGAAATTTCTGCACATTTATACTCAATTAACCATTTTTGCACCGTGTAATTTTCATTTTCACAAAGTCATGAAAAGCATTATATATGTTAGCAGCACAATTAAGTAATATTAAGAAAATATTATCTATCTGGCAGAGGTGAAGGGGGTAAAAATTATATAAAAAATATACAGGTAATGTTGTTTTAGTTGGAAGAAGACTTATTTTTGATTAGGCTTTTCATAATATAACTAGAACTGTCGGATTGTAAAGGAACGTTTAACAGTAATGACTTGCCCTAAAGCATATATGATACACATTTCAACATAGCCACCAGACTACTACATTAATAGAAAAAGAGACCCACTAACATAATGTCAACCTCTGCCAAGTCATTTGTTAAGTTGATGGTATGCACTAAAAATTTTAATAAGTAAAAAAAATTATACACAACTTTGGACAAGCGTCGATGTTACAGTAGGTATCTGGCAACTCCCCAAAGATCATCCCAAAGTCTAAAATGTTCCTCCCATTGGGGCTTTAAAAAAATTAAAACAATCAGAAACAGAAGGTTCCAAAGCTACACCTTTACTATTTAGAATGTGTTTTGATTTGCCTTTTTACTGTGAGTATTTCTCCTGATGAAGTGCTGCTGATTCTCCAGCAGAATAACAAATGAACTGTTAATGACAGCTATTAAAAGGTGTGAATGTCATTTACGCCTTCCTGTAGCTGTACAGATATGTGCTATGTTACCAAACACACTAAATTGAGAAAAAGAGCCAGCAGATAAATCAATAAGTTCATTTTTTCCAGTTGGTGATTTTATGAATATGATTTTATTTTAATTTACTGAAGGACCTCTGTACCTTTGTACCTCTGACTATATAGAATATATAGAATCAAAATGACTAAATCTAAGAAGAAGATTTATTCAGGATATGCACACTTGCTGTGTTATAGTAAAACCTTAAGTGTAAAAATAAGTATTTATAATATATGGAATGTAGATCGAGAACCAATTTGGAGTCCCAAAATATAAATAGGAGAAAGAGGTTGGCCTAAGGCCAAGCTCGTTATGGTGGCACCAGTTTGTCAGGATTAACACTGGCAAACAACCTAGGGACTATTATGTGGTCATTGTGTATCAATAATTCAAAAGTAAGTTGGTTACAATAAAACGTGACAGTTTTAATCACAAATTATAGTACAAAGAAGATCCAATACAATCCCGTCCTGAGGTAGGGCAAAGGAGAGAAGGCCCCCCCTCCCTTGTTTTCCTCCCTCCCCTTCTCTCCTTTGCCCTACCTCGGGACGGGACCCCTGTTTAACACCGTATATGAGGTATTTATCGACAATGCCTTTTTTGACATGAGGCTTCTTACCCATATCATTGTTAGATTTATGTTTCACTGACAGCCACACTGTATGTTTTTTCTTAGCATAGACCTCCCTGATAATTCCTCCTGAAGAAGCGGTTCAAGACCACAAAACGCATTGAGGTCAGAGGTCAATGTACGATGACTTAGGCCAACCTCTTTCTCCTATAAGTATTTATAATACATAATACTCTGAAAACAGAAAGGGTTCATCGATATAAAATTACAATTTCAAGGGGGGGGGGGGCTATCCTTCAAGTGAGCTAGAAACCATTATAAAAGACACTTTTCTCCAAAGCTTTCAATTGAGTCCATAAAAAGAGGTTCATCTTCCAGTTACATGGAAGGTCCAATTCATTGTGCTGTATAAATTTTTATTCTGCAAAACAGGGCATTTCTGTGAGATGGCCAGACTGAAATAAAAGGCGTTTCATGTGACGCTAAACCAGCAAAACTGTGTCTCAGCAACAGGTAATGATGGAACAGAGGTGGCTTCCAACAGGAAAAAACTGTTCATGCTAAAGACAGACTGTATCATACATTTCATTTTTAGTGTTAATTGCAACACAAGGGAACAGGGAGAGTTGAACATTTACTAATTACATTTTTTAATAATACAGTCAAATAGTAACCACTGTTTAAACTAGTCAACGCTAACTAAATACAAGGTGTACAAAAATAATAAATAGCGCAATTTTGTAATGTAGTTTGCACCAAAATATCAATGTTTTTATATGGCCAATATGTCTTCGTCTCACCCAAGATTTACTCAGGGCTAAGGATCACTCCAGCAACTCTGGAAGTATATTTTTCATTTCTGGCTATCTACACTTCTGGATATATTGTACTGAGAGTAGGCCAGGATACGTAAATGTAGGATATTTCTAGTATCTCCATCTTTTCCCATATTCTACTCTATTTTGGAGAATTTGCTGGTTTGCAAGCACATTCACATTTAAATGACAAACCTTTTACCTGGAGCATATCTACCTGTGATAACAGATGGGATGGTTCAGAAGAACACCTAAAAGTCAATACTTAATCTGTCATTGTTACCCGTGCTTCTGAACATTGTGCAAAGATCTCTGCTGCCACCAGAAGTGGTGGATTTTTATTTATCTATTCCACAATAGAAAGTATCTACCTTTATGGAAGAGTATTGAAAGAACAATAGCTAATTATAAAGCATAGGACTCTGTGTGCACATTGTAACATACCATTGTTACCTATAATTCCACTTTATTCTTGTACAAATTAACAGACTTTTGGACTTGGACAAACATTTATTTGCCATGCTTTATGTATTCACTTTGTGTCTATCATTTCTAAATACCTACTTAAAATCATAGAAGAAATTACTCCTCAGTAAAATGTTTTTTTCTGGAAATTAAAGGCATAAAAAGGACTAACCCATGATGAGGCTCTTCTGAAAAAGTGAAACCTGTGCCTGAAATAGCTTTAGCAATCAATCACCTTTTATCTGGAAGACCAGATAACTTCCCAAATTCAGTCTACAACACCCATTTACTCCTGTTATTGTTGAATTAGGACGCAGTGTGTGTAAGCACATTTTTTTTAACTTACATGAGAAAATGATGCACATCTCAAAAATTATTATCTTCCATTGGTTTTAAGAAATTAACACAAACTGCAGTTCTAGGAAAGCAATCTCTACCCACCAACAACATTAAGCTTCTCATAGCAGAAGGGGCTAATTTGCTAGTGTCATATATTCAAAACTAAAAAAGATCGCATTATTAATCTGATGATTTATAACCATCACTATAGTAACAAACAGAGAACAAACAGTGATGACTAAAACAATGCAAATATTATCTAAAAATATACAGGTCTTAAAATTATTTCACATTGACAGTGACATGAAATATTATAATTTTCCCCTTAAAGGTGGCTTTCCTGTGTAGTCCAAGGCATAGTAGAAACCTTAAACAAAGAACATTTGAGGACAAAAAAGCAGGAAAAATATCCTCCGGGTTTCAGGTTTTGTTCACCGGCTGAGTCCATTTTTGTCCTCCATGAATTAAATGGCTGAGAATGTTCTGTCTATTCTGGAAAAAGATTTCCAGGTAATGCAAGTTACAGCGCTACAAACATCTGTGTTGAGTAGAGCGTTAAATAATTTGACCATACTCCCGACTGATGAAGCATAAAAGTGTTAAAGTTGTCTCTTTAGTGAAAGAGTGAAGGCCAGGTCGATCCCAAAGGGCAAATGTCTGAGTGCAGTGTGCCAGTTTAAACTATCCTTTTCCGTATTAAACACAGGAAGACACAGACAAAAAAAAAAACAAAAAAACAGGCAGCAAGGATTACTATTAACGAAGAGCAATGCGAAACATAAAAATAGAGCCCTTTTGCAGTATCAACGTTTTGGTTTACCAACTCTTTAGGCAAGATAGTTGGCCTAAATTTATTTCATATTGAGAAAAATATTGGAAAGATACCACAAGGGTTGTACTGTCAGCATGTCTATCAACACTGACAGCTCAGAGATCAGTCCTCTGTCTATGTAGAGCTCTGCTCCATATGAAAGAGCAGGTGGACAGGGAAGCTGACAGCTTCCCAGCCCAGTCTTCTCTGCTCTGCTCTCCCAATCTTGCTGTTCCTGTGTCCATGAAAGCTGCAGTGATTGCAGTTTCCATGGACACGGAGAGAGGGATAAATGCCAGTTCATCTATCCCTCTCTTCATTGCTTATACTAGCAGGGCTATAGGCTCTGTTGGCATAAGCAATTATACAGTTCAGATGGGAGTTTCAACCGTGGGTAATTCTCACATCTGACAGCTCCCTGGATAATCTCCTTGCCGGGAAAGCTAGCAGGAAGCCAAAGTGCGACCATTCAGCCCATTAGACACAGGCATTCCCACAGGCATTAGGGGTGAAAAAGTGTGTCTTATGGTCCGAAAAATACGGTATATGTTAAATCTGAAAGTCTTAAAATAAAATAATAGTCTTAAGTTAAAATAATAGTGAATCTTCTGCAGTGACCCTGGTTCGGGCATCATCTTAATAGAAGTTCGTGCCAGTCTTACAGGCCTTGTATAGAGCAGTGGTTCTAAAGCTTTGTAAATCCACAGTGCCGGACATTACCCTCCCTCCTAACCGCCGACCCAATACCAGCTAGGATGCTTTCAGTGAACACGGCGACCCCTGTGAAATGGTCGTTGGACCCCCAAGAAGGTCCCAACTCACAGGTTGGGAACCCCTTTTGTAGAGACTACAAACAATTGTTTCATTGCAGATTGAACAAGCAAGTTTATAATTGTCTACTACTGACACGTTGAAGGGAGCAAATGCTGAAGTGTGCTAGAGAAAGTGGCTATGAAAAGATTTTTAGGTGATCAGTTATAAAAACAAAAATAGAAATTGTTTACAATAATTTATGCTTTAGGAAAATAAATGAAAATGTTATGATTCTTTAAATGTCAGTCTATATGTATTTTCTTGTCCCTTTAAGGAAACTTCAGACTACAGTTAAGCAGAAATATAAAAAAAATTGCAAAAAAAAGGACAGAGTTAGCCACCTAAGAGGTAAGAGTTTGAAAAACTAATGCCAACTCTTGGCACAATATTAAAGTCTTCATAAACACAATACTGCCATAATGCAATTTATGTTTAGCTCTTTTTCGAAACATTACTCTCAGTCAACAATCACATTCGGATTACAAAATTCTTTTTGTAGTTCTCTCAAAGCCAAGGGAATAAAATAAACCACTTAGATGACAGTAAAGTGTCTGTAAAATATATAACAGCAATAACTCCTGGTGGAAATGTGTCAGATATACAGGAGTGAAAGTATGAAGCATTGTAAAAAGGCTAACATGAAGGGTGTTTATTTTTAGAGGTCTCTTCCGGAGGAAATCAGAAGGATGAGACAAACCCTTCAGAAAGAGCCCCCCAGCTTTACACCTAGTCTCTGCTAGGTGTCAGGTGCTTAGTGTGATAGACTTTTCTACAGTCAGAAGTAAGAGAGCTCCAACATTGTAGAACGCGTGATCCCTGATCTTTCAATCACCAATTTCTTCTACAAATATTCATTTTTAGAAGACATCTCTTCAGCAGTGTCAATCTGGACTCTGGCCCTAATCAAGATGTCAGTGTAAAAGGCTTACTGGCTTTCCTTATGAACGAGTATTATACTTTTTAATTGGCAGATTCTATCATCTAATAAATTGCAGAGGAAAAATCTCTTTCAAGGTGACAGGTTTATGTTTCTCATAAATACTGAGAAATATGAAACAATCCAAAAGCGTAAAACTATTTGAAAAGATTATTGCCACATTTATTTGCATCATTCTTTGGCAGTAATAATTAGAAAAGTCATTTTTATAAGCTGAATTAAAAGTATAATTTTTTCCCCCTAATCTCTATATTTAAGAAGCCAGGATTGTCCACCTGTTTCACATCTGCGCTATACAAGGAAGGTGGTAAGAAGCAAAGTGAGATGACCTTTACATTAACAAATGAGTATTATATTTCAGTTAATTTATATATTTTTAAATGGATGATAAAGAACCTGCAATTCAACAGGCTATTGTTAGCCAAAGTACTGTGCAGGTAAATTTGTCCGTGGAGGTTTGCATTCATCCACGTCATGAAAATCTGCACTAGTAAGTCAGAGCTAAAGGACTTTCTGAAGCTATCTTGAACACATTTTAGACCAGAAGTATCAAACTCACATACATAGCAAAATGTAGACATTTGGACAAAGTTGTGGGCCAACCTTGATATTTATATAAAATATAATTGCACTGCAGAACATTTTTGGCCCATGGATCAGAATTTAATACCTGTGAACTACACTGTGGGTGTGTGTGTGTGTGTGTGTGTGTGTGTGTGTGTGTGTGTGTGTGTGTGTGTGTGTGTGTGTGTGTGTAGTTCATGTGTGCCAGCTCTGTTTTCCTTGCAGCCACCCTTCCAGCTGCACTCACCATGCCTCTGTCCTGGGAATTACAGATGCCAGAATACTCTAGGAAGTGGGTGTCCACTCTGACATCACTGGAAAGCACCACTGGGAAGCCAGGACTCGTAGTTCTCTACTCCCGAAGTGGGAGGATGGAGGAACAGGGAGTGCAGCTGGTAGAGGGGCTGATGAGAAGACAGATCTAGCATATCTGCTGCGGGCCAAAGACATTATTTTAGCTGAGTCACAGAAACAAAACTATGATATAAGCCTGCTAAAAAGACAAAATATGTTTAACAAATTTCTCCAGATTTTCAAGGTTCTCATTTTTAATAAATTTTACATCCAAATTATTCTTAACAGCTAGATTCACTGCAATGATGTGAACATGAGTTCTCCAGAACCAGCATGTGGAACACATATAGTCCTTCTATTCCACTTCTATCCTAAATTAATTTACAGCTTTTTTTTCAGCATATATATTATCATCCAAAGCTTTTTCCATCATTAAATAAAGTTTTGTATTTTAATTATGTAGAATAAGGCTGTATATGTTTTGGTAAATAAATTCCATTAATCCATTCACAATGTCATGCTCCTCCAGAGGTTTTTGTAAGATTATTGGGCAGTTTCTCTGCCTACAAGATATTATCACAGATGCTTGGTTTACTTTTGCAGTTCTCAAAACTGAATTTAAGAACAAGGACAGAGGCGCACAACCTAGTACAACAAATGGTTAAATAATGTGGAATTGGATAAGATAAAACAAAACAACAGACAAGATACTCACATTAAAAGAGGCTTACAAGGATGGATCTCTCAGGGCTGTGTGCTTTCCAGGAAGCCCTCACTTCCTGGTTGGGGATGAGATCACTTCCTGCTAACAGATGCTGGGGGGGCTCAACAGGAACAATGGGACGCGTTTCGAGCGGAGGCTCTTTTTCAACTAATTTTGTGAGTATCTTGTCTGTTGTTTTGTTTCATTTTGTTTTATCTTATCCAATTCCACATTATTTAACCATTTGTTGTACTAGGTTGTGCGCCTCTGTCCTTGTTCTTATTTGTCTGTTACAGGGGGCCACTCATACTGACTCCATTTTACTCTGCAATCTTTGCTCAGGCCCCATACACCCACTGAAAGCCTTTCTGGCCACTGATATCACTGTAGCTGTGTAATCACAGCTGAGAAATGAGAAATATTCACCTTAATCCTATTGTTCTACAACCCTATAAATACAGAATCAACCCATTAAGTTTCAAGAAGTTTGGTGAATAGAATAGAAACAATATGTTTCTGATTGTTTGGAGTGGAATAGATCTGCACAAGAAGAAAGCGAAACTAAGTGTGAGGAGGAGAGAGGGTCATTCAGTTGAATAAATCTATTTACATTTTTGTTATTATTAAGGTAATGATTATTGTTCTCCTTCCTAACTACAACAGAAAAGTTGTCCAAATATGAATGACTGATCTAAACTGGGGATAAAAAACTAATATGAAAAGTTGTTATTCTAAAAATTTTCCTCTACTTGCATATTAAAATTATACTAGGAAGAATTAATCTTTATGTAGAAAACTATTATTTAAATCAAGCCACACTGACTTATAGTGATTTAGTGATTTAAATTGTTATTTAAATCGTGTTTTAAATCAGTTCGATTTAAATCAAATCCCCCCTGGCTCTGATCTTGTCCACATGTGAAAAGACATATGTGAACTTATCTACAGTAGCAAAGCTGGGAAAGTGAAATAAGATAGGAGGACCTGATGTTACTAATTAAAACACCCTATACGTTAAAATAAATAAAACACAAGCGCTCATAAAATATTTTGTTTTCATCAAGTGCATTTCACAGTCACCAATGCAATTTAAAGTGTATTTTTCTTAATTAAAACATCTCTCATAATAGACTGGGCTGTCAAAACATTCTTGATAAAACAGGTAGGAAAACTTTTCAGAGGTAGATAAAGCAGCGGGTTATACACCTCCTGAGCACTGCAATAGCATTTTTCATTTTTCTTTATATCTTTCTATAAAATTGTTACTGTTCTTTTGTCAGGCTGGCTTTACAATAAGTCGGTAACGCTGCCACACTGGTATTTCCTTAATTAGTTATTTAATTGCACCTTTATACCAATGAATCTAAACAAATAAACAATAAAGAGATGTTTTGTTTTAAATACTCAAAAGTTGAATCCAATGTTGGGACAACTCTGGCAATAATAATGCTTTAAACAAGTAACGCATTTTTCACACTATATGGCCCACCCCATAGCTTTGGAAAGGAAGTTAGAAAAGGAAAAAAGCACAGCAATGCCCATATCAAGTGAATATACAGAATGTTCTAGCAAAGTAGTGGAGTAGGAATAGTAGGAATGGACCATGCAGTATTCAATCTATATTCCTCCAGCAAAGTCAAAACACCAGTACAAAGAGACAAGGCCTTGTTCTACTACCTCCAGCTATGCAAAAAAAACAGTGCCACGAGGGAGGTCTTGCTGCAGCACAGTGTGCAGGACTGAAACTTTATCATGTGTCTATACACTAGCAGTACCCATTTTTCTTAACACATTACTCTCCAACTTATGAAGATACACACTTTACAATCCAGCACGAACTTAGCCATGAGCAGATACTGAATAAATACATGGATAAATACACAACTCATTCTATCTTATAGTAAAATAGGTTGGTCAGTGTGTTCAGAGAATGGTAATGCAGCCAAGACCTACTTTATGGCAGTGGCTTGGCTCCAGGAAATGGAACAAATTTTAGCTTGCAGGGCAGAGCTTTTGTTCCTATGATGATGGTTTTCTAATATTCGGATCATAAGGCGCAGGGACTTTTTCCCATTGTTTTAATGGTAAAAAAGTGTGTCTTATAGTCCAAAAAATACAGTATTAAATAAAGTCTTAGCTCTACCTAGACTAATTCTGGTTATTAGTGAGTAAAGACAAAAGTCATGTCATGGTGTTGCACTATGAATTGTTCTGTTTTATGGTATTTTTCTGTCCTAGTGTATGTTGTTACCACCGCAAAAAAAGAAAAAAACTCAGAAAATTTACAACAGTTTTCAGTGGTAAGAGACAGCATTTTAGTGGACTTGCAATTTAATTGCAAAGCCCCTGAACATGGTGTTATTGTCAAAAATTTTTGGGAATGTTGGAAAGGGTTGTTAGAATAAAAAGTATTGCTCTAGCACAGAATTTTTGCAAACATGCAATAAAAATGTCCCCATAACCCTTCTCTACATCTCCAACAATTGGAGGATGATGCCTGGTCCATGGTCTTTGCAATTAACTTATAAAGTCAGTTTAAATATCAGTCACATCTCTACTTTCAAATAAAACCTAATATATAAATAGGGTAGTTTCACACTTTTACCTAGTGTTATATTCATCATGTTGTTGTAAACATGAATACGGAAAATTGTTATCATACCTATAATTTTCATTTCCTGGCTTACACCTCATGTCAGTCTACCACAAGTCAGCTCCTCCCCCTTGACCCCTTAGGACAACCCTAGCTAGCCCTTTAAAAGTCCTCCCCTTGGGCTACTAAGTGAGAGGGGGACGGGACTCCAGTTCCCTTCCCCTGGAGGCAGCCGGTATGGACAGCCTGTTGGCGTTGGGTTGCCATGGTGACTGGGCACTGGTCTACTCCCATGGTTGTTTGCTGGGCAGCCAGCGACACGCAGCTCGTTTCCCGCTCTTGTGGCGGGCAAACGCACGCGATCGGTCCGTGCGCCAGGTGGGATGACGGGAGAGGGTCCAGCCTCAGAAGTGCTTTTAGGCAGCAGATGTTTTCATCTTGGACGTCTGCTTCCAGTGTTGCCAGGCCTGTCCTTTAAGGGGGCGGGAGGTTGGCGGAGATTGGTGCTCTCTGCCTTAAAATGTCACTCTTGACTGGGGGCGGACGGATTGCTGAGCTTTAGAAGTGCCATCTTGGTTGACCGTCCAGCTGAGGGTTGCTTTCTGACAGAAGAATTGGTTGTTATAGGTTGCTCATTTCTTACAAGGGGTTTTCATTGTTGCAGCTCTGCCATGTCGTCTTCTTCTCCATCTAATTTGAAAGTACGTTTTCTCTGAGGGGGTTTAATGTTGGTAGTTTTTTTTCCATTGTTCAGGGGGTAAAGCGTGCCTGCTGCTTTTCTTTCTTTTAGGAGGTCTAGATTGTCTAAACGACGGGAATCACCTGCACGCCCAGGGCCAGATTTTCTCCCGCTGCACTGGAATGCCCAGAATCAAGGCTCATGGCCTGCAGAACTGCAAAGTTACCACATAAGAGACCGTGTCGACTTTGCCTTAAAGAGGAAGCACAAGATGAGGCCCAGGGGCCCAGCGACGTGAAAACCTTCACTGAACAGACGGTCAAAGAGAGCCTACCAAAGTTAAAGATTTTCAAGGTTGCAGGAAGCATGCGTGTTTGCAGGGGCCAGAGTTGGCGGTCTCGGCAATGTCTGAGGACGAATCGGGTGCTTTGGATTCATCTGCTTTTGAGGGGAGTCAAATGCCAGCTTGGGATTTGGGATTGGGATTTGAAAAAGTCCTTTACTGTGGCTGGGTGGGCCTGTTGACCGGCAGTGGCTCTCACTTCCGTAGCTTAAGCATTTCGGCTATGGGCTGCAAGTGTGGACTTGGCAACACACCAGGATTTTGACGGACCATCTCTCTGGGCAGCCCTACAGGAACTGAAAACAGCTGCAGACTTGGCAGAGGTAGCAGTGGACCAAGTCTCAATTCAAAAGGAGAATACCCCTAGGTCAACTCCCAGAGGTGTTAATAACCACGGATGCCAGTTTGAGAGGCTGGGGGGCTCATTGGCAAGGCAGACAGGCCAAAGGGCGTTGGCAGTACGGGAGCAGGACTCCTTCCAATCAAATAGAGGTGCTGGCAATCCAGCAGGCATTGCAAAGTTTCAAGACAGACCTCCAGGGTGCAGTCTCTGTCGGACAACAGGACAACAGTGGCCTACGTGGCCCGGCAAGGAGGTACCAGGAGCTTGGTTCTTCTGCAAATCGCTAGTCAAATTTTTTCTTGGGCCGAGCAGCATTTGAGCGACATCACAGCATCTTATCTTCCAGGGCACTAGAATCAAGTGGCAGACAGGCTCAGCCGTGTGTTCTGCGCTTTAAACCCGCGGTTCTTGGCTTGTTTTCTCCTGGTGGGGGTGACCAACAGTGAACCTGATGGCAACAGCGGGCATCTCTCAAGTTCCAAGATATTTCTTGTGGTTCCCAGATCAAGGAGCCCTAGCCCAGGATGCTCTGGCTTGGTCGTGGAGGGTTCCGCTGGAATACATCTTCCCACCCCTGTCTCTTGCCCTCCGGATACTTTTGAAGATTCAGGTGGAAGGTGTGGAAGCTATTGTAGTACTCCCATTTTGGCCAAGGAGGCCATGGTTTCCCTTTTGTGGGAGTTGAAGATCGATTTACCCATTCCTCTCCCACAGGTGCCGAATCTGCTGCAGTAGCACTGAATGATTCAACAAAACCTTGATAAACTGGCGGTTGAGCGGGGGAGGATCGAGAGACAGTGCATTCTAGACACGGTGATTACTACACTCCTGGCAGTAAGGACTTACCAGTGCATCTGAAGTCCTGGAAGGTGGATAGAAGAGCGGCTTGTGCACCAGTTTCTGCAAGCAGCAGAAAAGTTGAAACCTCCGATCAGGACCTGGTTTCCGAAATGGGAACTTCTGGTGGTGTTGAGAGCACTTCTCCATCCTCCGTTTCATACTCCAAAGTCATGTTCCATGTGGCACCTGACCTTGAAGGTACTCTTCCGCAACGCGATTACTTCAGCTTGACGGATGTCAGAGATTTGTGCCTTTTCATGCTGAGATCCATTTTGTGCCTTCCTCCCAGGCGAGGTAGTCCTGCGGCCAATCCCTTTGTTTCTACCAAAGGTCCACACCCCTTTTCATTTAAACTGGCGAATGGTTTTCACCTCAGTGCAGCCATGTGAGGGGGACTCTGAAGGATTGCAGGGGATGGATGTTAAGAACTGGCTGGCACTCTACATTTATAGGACGCAGGACTTCCGGAAATAAGATCAGCTTTATATCTTCTCGGTGGGGCCCAAGAAAGGTCATCCTATTCCATATTCCTATTAAGTGGTGTTGGCGTGGGTGGTGTAGATAGTGCAGACAGCGTATTCTTCGGCAGGTCTACCTCCTCCTTCTGATGTTCGGGCACACGCTACCAGAGGTGTGGCAGCGTCATGGGCTTCAGTGACTTTAGTTCCGGCGGAGGTGGTGTGCCAGGCGGCAAGCTGGGCCTCGGCAAACATATTTGTCTGTCACATTTTATCGTTTGGATGTTTCCAGGTTTCCGGAGGGGGCCACAGGTGCCACTGTTCTCGCATCTGCTCTGTCACATTACATTTTGTTGTTAGCATCATGTTGGTGTATGTATTTGTTTTGCTAGTTCACCCTCCCTGAGGCATTGCTTGTGAAGTCCCATGGTAGACTGACATGAGGTGGGCCAGAAATACGTTATCATACTTACCTGCCCGAACCAAGGTGTTATGGAACATCTGAGTAGCCCAAGGAGAGGATTTTAAAGGGTTAGATGTGTTAGCATCATGTATGATTTTCGCTCCACTTCTTATGTGTACACCACTTTGTATTGATCTTTCACGTGGAATTCCAATAAAATTGATTCATGTTTGTGGCTGATGTGACAAAATGTGCAAAATACTTTTGCAAGCCACTGTATGTTCTTGCCAGGACAATCATCACCACTAAAAATACTTTATAAAATGTTGGAATATCTGCATTGTCAAATGTCAGTAAATAGTTTGCCTATATATATATATATACAGGGGTGCACATAACTTTTTAGTGAGCTTCTCAGAAGAGTACCAGGAGATGGTGTTTGGTACTCACCCCATATGTATGTGGTCTTCCTCACTGTCTCCATCACTGTCCTCTGCGTCAGACTCCTGCATGGTAGATTCTGCTGCAGATGGACCCCCCTGTTCCTGATTGACCCTCCACAGGTCACTAGCTTTGGGTCAAATATAACTCTCACAGTACAACACCATTTGAACCCCCAGATTATATATCTCAGTAGTGTAACTTTTCTCTTAATTGCATTTCCAATTTGACACCCCTAACTGCAACCTTTTATAGCTATTAAAGCTTCCCTGCGGGTTTTAAAGTAATATATTGTATATGTTTAACAATAAAAATAAACATTGTACAGTAGTGTTTAAATGATAGTAATGTTGTGTGGAGCTGTAATCTCAACTAAAGCTGCAATCTCAGTTTCAGCCACCGGGTGTCACTACAGAGCACTTGCCATCAGAGCACAACACAAGCCCTGCTCCTCACACAGCAGGAAGGGGGAGGAGGGGAGCGGAAGCCCTGTGAATCTGTCCTCTGTCTGTGTAGTCCGCAGATGCGATTAGGAAGGACAAAACAGGTACGCAGAGTGGGTTTTTAGAACCATTTGCGTACCAGCTTACCAGTTATGTGCACCCCTGTGTAAATATATATATATATATAGCATGTGACATGTGTCCATTTCTGTTGGTGCAGTTGGACTTCTAATGCCACTTATCTATTTTGCCAAAATTTAGCCTATAACAAAATATATACATTTAGGCACAATTAATCTTTACATAATTAAAATTCACTGATGGGGGAATTTACTGACCCACTGTAAGATGTATCTGAAGTTTGTCTTTAATACAACAGTGCAAGTTGTACACTCCCTTACTCAACAAGTCAGTTTATTCTGTAAGAAAACATACATATACAGAGCTCACACATCTTGGGCTTAGAAAACTCAAAAACTAAAGGCAACAAACATTACATTTTACAAAAAGCAAACATTCACATCAAAATAAAATATCTGCTGATTTCTTAAAGGGAAAAAATAAAATGTTTTACCTCCCTGTAATGAAACAGAATATTAACACATTCCTGAATAAATTTGAGTACTGGGATAAAATAAAACAAGGAGCCTTAATATGGCACATGAGATGACAAGGATTTCCAACATTTTTGTCTTCGGTTATCAGGGAAGGTCATCTACTCATGTGCAGAATATGGCACCATAGGGGTCATGTGGGAATGCATGTTTATCATGGAAGTGCTGTATTGTGTTTCCCAGCTATATCACTGTTGATCATTTTGACATTTATAGTTTGTCATGTGCAAATAAGGTTCAGAGTGCATACTATGCATGTGGTCTACCAGATTTCTTGTAGAACAATGTTGCCTTGACATATACAAATAAGGAGTCAAAAAGGAAGGCCTTGGCGTCATTACAGCAACAATGAGGAACAATCACCCTTTTGTTCAAATAGTATTTTTTTTATCTTTTGTAATGAACACGTCAATGAAGTGATTAAAAGAATTAAAAAAATATATAAAAACAAATAAAGAGGGTGATTGGTAAATATCAGACAACCAAATTTAAGCAAATTATTAACCCAATGGAACAAAATTTTGGTAGAATATTTTCCTTCAGTGGTTGTGGGTGCTTCAGTTTTTTCTCATTACAACACAGGATATTCAGAAATAAAACAAAGGCAGATCATACCATTAAGCAGTCAGAAAAAGAAACACTAAGCAGTCAGGCAAACATTTCTTTTCATATTAAAGAAATGCAAAATACTAACAAATCTATTATAACACCTTTAGTGTGTATATATTTATTTCAGCAAACCTTTTTAACATAGTGGATTAGCAGCCTACCACTATATATAAATGCAGTTTTGGGCATCTAATGAAAGACCCAGATTGCTTTTTTTTTTCAACAATTTTTATTGAGCATTTTTCAAACATACAAATAAACTAGTCACAGGTGATACCGTGCAAGGAATCAATAAAAAAAAGATACATCAAACAATCCAATATTTATATACAGCATCACCTGTCAGTAAAACAAACAAGGAATCAGTCACAGGAGCTTAACATAGCTAAGTCGGGGAGGCAAACTGAAGCCAGGTAGGGTCCTTCCGGTAACTCAGGTGGGGTCAGACCGGCGAATTCGCTGTCGACATCAGATGGAATTCCACTGGCTCAATTGATCGCAATATAAAGTTAACGCTCCCAATAACGTATCAGTAATAAAAAAGGGAACAAAACAAAACATCTACAAAGTGAACTGTGTGGCCTAACAATGAAACATGGGGGGAGAGGGGAGGAAATGGGGGGTGGGGAGGTATCGTAATAGAAGTCGGGCATAGATATATTTACTGGTCCTGAAGAGGAGTTGGGAAGTAATGGTCTGACACCGGTGGTCGAGTCTGAGGGGCCCCAGAGTGTTGCGTAAATAGTTAGTGGCATACCAAGTCGAGTGTCTGTGTCTGGACATCAGGGCCTGGATTTCGTGTGGGGGTGTGACCGAGTTATCGGTGGACAACTCAGCGTCCAGTCTTTCCAGGTAGAAAAGGTCACCAAGGGAGGAGGAGTGAAAGTGAAGGTGGAGTGTCCGACAGCCACACCCGGAGGATGCAGTGGCGAGCCGTTAGCAGACACAGTTGGGCCCATTTAGATATAGAAGATTTCAGGTTCTAAAGTCAGCTTTCCCCAGTCACTTCTTGAATGTATGTTATTACCGATTGCCAAAACTGGGTGATCGCAGGACAGGACCAAAGGCAATGAGTGGGGCCTTGAGAAGCGAGCACTTTGGGCAGCGTCCTGATTGAATGATATAGTCCTTGTTGGGAGAGTGAAATGAATAGAACCCCATATATGCCTTATGGAGGATTTTAAATTGTGTCTCCCGCTATTGCTTATTTGTAATGAGTCCCACTACAGAGTGATATTCCTTGAGCATCCGATCTGGTAGGTCAGGAATGTCGTAGTCTTTGGACCATGGGGAGGTCCTGTCGGAGATCATAGTATCCCTAGCCAGGGGCAACAGGCGAATGTAGATCACGGAGATAGTAACCCTGGTGTTCTCCAGGAAAACGTCAAACCTATGAGGTTTGAAGGCCAAATTGACGTGATTGGGATGGAGCCCAAACCAGTCACAGAGTGTAGGGAAGGGAAGTATTTGGTATGTGGATTTGTGGAACATGTGCTTAAATGCTGTGAGTCCCTTATCAGCCCATTGACGGTAGACCCTAGAGCCATTACAGTGAGGTAAGAGGGGGTTGCCCAAGAAGGTTAAATGCCTGGAAACCCTGTGGGGGGAGGCAGAGGATCTTTCTGGATTCTCTCCAAGCCACCACAGTGTCTCGGTAGAGGATATTGTGACGCAGCATCGGGGGGAGATGGGAAGGTTTGCAATGTAAAATAGCTGAGAGCGACCAAGGGGCCGCCATCTCCTGCTCCAACTCCAGGTTGGAGTAATGGGATTCGCTACGATCCAAGCAATGTTGTAGATCTTGATGTCCGGAATGTTTGTTCCGCCCTCCGCTTTAGGGAGAGAGAGTTTTTTGTACGCGATTCGGGGTCTGCCATTTTTCCACAGAAATCTGGTAAAGGCCTGCTGCAGGTCTCTGGTATCCACATGACGCAATAATAGCGGCAGGGTCTGCATGGGGTATAAGAGCTTGGGGAAAAAATCATTTTGAGGAGGTGGACCCTGCCAAAAAGAGAAAAAGGGAGGGAAGTCCACATAGTGAGTTACTGGCGTAGGGCCTGAAATAGAGGGGGATAGTTAAGGGAATAGAGCCTGGAGGGTGTGCTCCCGATTTTGATCCCTAAGTAGGTAATATGGGATTTCGCCAGAGAGAAGGGGGTGGAGGATAGCCAGCCCCGTGAGGAGCAGGAGGTGAGCGGTAGAATTTTGCTCTTGTCATAGTTGACCTTGAGGCCAGAAAAGCACCCGAAAGTAGTGAGTCGATGATAAAGGGGATGTCCTGGGCGGGGCAAGCCGTGAACATGATAATATCATCAGCAAAGAGGGCAGTCCGGAGCCTCTAGGCCGCAAGTGGGATTCCATGCAGGCCAGCCCGAGACGAGAAGTGGATAGACAAGGGCTCCAGCGCGATGTCGAATAGGAGGGGAGACAAGGGACAACCCTGTCTCGTCCCCTTCTGTAGGGAGAAGGGCATAGAGAGGAGCCCCGCTGCAGCCGTCAGCACCTTGCGAATATGGGAGACCGCCGAACGGCCCTGGATGAAGCCCGCCTGAGCAGGACCTATGAGAGAAGGGAGAATGGAGGCCATCCAGTCTGCCATGATCGTCGACAGGATTTTTGCATCAATCATTGATTAATGAAATCGGTCGATAGGAGCCAGGGTTTAAGGGGTCCTTGTTTTTCCAGATTGCTTTTTAAATGGAATATCATGGATGATGTCTACCATATATAAAATGTAACAAAAAATACTTCAACACTTTAAAATAATAAAAAGCACCCAAATCTACCGTATATGATGCTTTATACTAGTGATGAACAGAACAGGCTATATTCATATTCATGAAATATTGCAAAAAATCCCCTAATATTCTAAAAAAAAAATTGGTCAACTAGAGAATTTGTGATCTCAGGTCTCATTATTACCTTGATTGTAAAAAAGATTTTCGCAATAAAAATAGTTGATATTCGCATAATTTTCACACCAATTTTTTTTACCTTCCTTGTGCAAATCGGCACTTGTACATACGCATATTGTAAACCCAATGCACGGTAGTTCTGGGTACTGATGTAAAAAATCTTGAATATTAGCAATTACGAAGATATAGTGCTGATATTCTGAATAAAAATATTCACGATCAAGACTTTATACCACTATATTATTCTTTATTGTTTCTGAAAACACACATTATATATATATTCATATACAGGGAGTGCAGAATTATTAGGCAAGTGGTATTTTTGAGGAATAATTTTA
>CM070037.1:58849873-58864501 GCA_036250615.1 Ptychadena robeensis | reverse complement strand
AAAGAGGATGATGTGGTCAAAATACTCATTTGCCTAATAATTCTGCACTCCCTATATATACATATATACATACACACATATATTGAAATGCAATACATGCTGGGACATAACACACACTACAGCTAATGTCTAACATGAAGAAAATAGTTTAATGAAGCTATTAAATGATGGAAAACAAAATGGAGGGTCAAGCTCATGACCAAGTGTTAAACATTTTAAATTAACTGTAACTTGAAATGTCATCATAATTCTATTTTTAAAACCTTCACTCATGAATTCTAATAATAAAATAATTTGGTCTGAAAATGGAAAAAAATGTAAATCAGTTCATGGTTATAATTACCAAGTTGAAAATAAATTAGCCTGTGGAAACATAACGTGACAAAGAATTATCACTGGCTCGTCATTTTCCTGTGTGATATCACAATGTTTTTCTGATAAAAGGATTACACCTTTAAGGAGAGAAGGGGCTAGCTTGCATTAAAGCAGACGGATAATGTATACTAGGCCATCAAAAACTTCTGGTTAACATTATCACTTAAAATTGTAGCCTAATGGAGACTTTGTTGGTTGCCATCTGCCAATTTTAATATGTATGATGGATAGTTTGGAATCTAAAAATGAAACAAAAATTTGAATGAAATATCCCTAGCACTCATGTGAGGTACAGATTTCTGTACCAAAAGCATACTATAGATTTAAAATGGAATGTTGTAGGCCTGTTACTAAATATGTCTGTACAAGGGTCTAGTAGACATCCTGAATATAATAATATTTGAAACACACAATTATGTAAAAAAATTTTAATAAATAATGGTATCATTTGAATGTTAAAATCTCTAAAATACTTATTTTGTATGAAAGATTTAAAAACGGTATGTATTCATATTTGTTTTTTGTTTATAATAAAATAGGTTATTGAATTGGAAATGTGTTTTGTGTTTTAGATACAGTTCTACTAGTGACATCCACTCCTCTATTTTTGCCCCAGTGATAGAGCTTTTGGAAATCAGATTTTAGAGTCATAACTGTCTGTGATTCTGATTCTCCTAGCATTGGAAGATTTCTTCTTATTTCCTGTTGCTTCACCAAGACTTTAAGATAAATATCCCTAGTAGGCCACAGACATCAAGTACAAAAGGGATTTTAACCTTCCCATTCAGTTAAAAAAGAATGTTATCATTTAGTTGTTTTTTTTTACTTGTGCAGTTTTTTTAAAGTTTTTTTTATCAAACTTAAGAATCAGAATATACCTGACTAAAAGCCTTTTCAGGTCCCTTACCAGCATTGTTTCAAGGTACGGAAAAATACTGATTTTTCACTACACCCACAGCAAAAAGTCTCTTACAATTCCATGTCACTTAGCTAACTCCTCTTTAGCATCAATATAAAGTATTTACATCAAGCAGACAGTGAATAAATACTCAGAAAAGGACCCAGGTGTCCTGTAAACACCCTTGTAATAGGCAACCCTTGTGTTGTAAGGGACAAAAGGTCCTTTTTTTAGTATTTTGGAGCATGTGTCCAAACCTTTATATTTATAATGAATCAAATTGAAAGTCAGTTTTGCATAGATTGATATTGGATTGGCTGTCCATATTTAAAAAGCACAAGGTTAGTTTTTACATATCATTGTGGACGGAATCCCCCCTGACGGCTTAACCCAAGGGGTTGGATTTCGCTGTACTGTATGTTTTTTTCTGTGTTCTTTTGTTTTCTGTAAAACGCAAAATGTTTTTGAGAGACTACCTTTGTACCAAGATGCCTGCATGACATGTATGCTGTCCTTTCTCTCAATAAAATATATTTTCAAAAAAAATAAAAAAATAAAAAAATAAAAAGCACAAGGTAATTTAATTGAAAATTGATTCAGTAAAAGTTGTTGTGTGTATGGATAGCCCCCTTATGTGCCAGGTACACTGCATTCACCTTTTAAAGTTGATTGAGGTTGTTTGGCCACATACTTCATCCTTTATAGCATTACATTGTAAATCAGGACTACTTGAAGCATTGGAAATATCACAAACTACCCTATTTTAGCAATATAAGACACACATATTTACCACAGTATCAAAAGTAAATGGATGACTAACTCAATAGCCATTTCATGGGCAAGTGTTGGCATTTCCTTGGTTATGTCAATATCGTAAAAGGTTTGGAGATGGTTTGTGGTGGGTTCTTTTATGTGGAAGATTTTGCTGGGAACAGACAACAAACAGAAGTTCATGATCCAACATGGAGGATGCAGTATGATGGGTTGGCTGTGCATGGCTGCTAGGAATAGAGTGTTTATCGATGATGTGACACAGGACAGAAGCAGCTCAATGAATTCTGATGTGTTCAGAGACATACTGTCTGCTCACATCCAACTAAATGCAATCACATTGATTGGGAGGAGTTTGCTAATACAGGTGGACAATGACACAAAACATATAGTTACAACAACTAATGAGGTTATTAAAGCACAGAAGTGGAGTTTAGGTCAAGTCAGTCACCTGATCTAAACCTAATTGAGCTAACTAAATGCCTCTGCAGTAAAGGCCTGGCAAAGCATTAAATGTCCAGGATTTCAAGATTCGGGCTATCATTGCCAGCAAAGGATTTTAAACCAAGTATTAGAAATGAACTTTTTATTTTAAGTTTTAATTTGTCCAGTTACATTTAAACCCCTGAAACGAAGTAAACTGAAGTTCCTCACAATTCTATGGAAACTTTTTATTTCAGTGTTCATTACATTTTTATTCAAACTGAATAGAGCTTTCTAAGCAGAAAGCTGTATTCAGTCTGATTTGAAAGCAGTAAGTTTAAAACTAAAACCACTCTAAACAGACTGGTTGGAATGTAAAAACTTACTGTTTGCTTTCAGATCAGCAGCTTTCAGATCGGCAGATCAGCTGTTCCTCTTCTCCCTGGCCAGTGTGTCACATCACTACTTTCTGGACTCCAGGGGGAGGGGGGGATTCTTCTCCTGTCAGAAGAAACAGTAAGTTTCCATACTTGAATCACTCCTCTGTTTAGAACTGGTGATCAGAGCGATTGAATTGTAAAAACATGCTGTTTTTTTCTAATATCGGAGAAGTGTCCCCCCCCCCCCCCGACGGAGATTCTAAATAGAATACTGTGTTCAAAGTG
The DNA here is from genome assembly GCA_036250615.1 of Ptychadena robeensis. Classification (NCBI taxonomy): domain Eukaryota; kingdom Metazoa; phylum Chordata; class Amphibia; order Anura; family Ptychadenidae; genus Ptychadena; species Ptychadena robeensis. The sequence continues at coordinate 58,861,369 of CM070037.1, read as the reverse complement.
GTTAAAAGTTAAAATTCATGCTGCAGATCGCTCTCTCTCCCCAGCCCCCCCCCCCCTGGGGTCACAGATGTAATGACATGACACAGGGGTGGAGAGGGATCTTCTCCCCTCCCGGAAGCCTGCAGCAGTGGAGTGAAGCCATTGCAGACGCCGGATCAGGTAAGCCGGTGATGCAGGGAGACTCTCAGGGGCGGACGAACCCAGTTCGTTCAGTGCACTTTTTGCACGTCCAGAGCGAATGAGCTGGGTTCGTCTCAAGCGCTAGGGAGGTTAATGCAGAAAGTTGTCTCATGTAAAATTCATGAGCTGAGCTGCTGTAATGTACAGAACCAAAATTAAATTATTACTGTCCAAATATTTATGGACTTTCATGTAATTTTTGGTATGGAAGTTTTATAATCCAGAACGCTGGTGTTATAGAACATGAAGTAAAATGTTTCAATCTCTACAAGAGATGATAAATATAAATTCAGGTAAAGTATAACACAGTCAATACAGATGCCTGTATTGGTCATAATGGGCTATTAACATTTCCATTACTTAAATTTGTTCCTTTCAAACATGTATAATACATGACTTTGTTAACATATGACAATTTATTATACTTAAAATATTATTGTTATATATTATAATTATACGTTTCTTATTTAAATTTAGGGAAATCTGCATGAGAAAAAATGAGAGGAGGCAAAGATTATGAGAATTAACTTGAGGAATTCCTCTCATAAAGAAAAAGCTCTTAACTTCCCAATAACCTCTTTCTATAGCATGCAACTTGGGGAAAATTATCCCCGTAAGCAAATTCCAATTTCTTCAGAGCTTGTTTACCTAACCACTTAATGTGACCTCTGAATTCTCGAGAACTTTTTACGTTATATTGTGCACTATGTAAAATTTCTTTAACTGTTTTCTTTATGGGACCAGTGATTGGCTTTTTGGCAGCTGTGAAATAGGCCTGTGAAACCTTAGAGCAGCATGGTGGTCCGACTTTATTTTTTCTTAACTTGACACTTTAATGAGGACAATTAGAAGTAATTAAAATTTGAGGGACTTTCTCATGTTTTTAACAGTTTGATTATTTGTATCACCTTTGACACAATTAAACATAAATATGAGAAGGCACAATGTGTGAAAATGGCATTCACAGAAAAATTTTTAGGGAAAAAATTCAATATAAAAAAAGAAAATAAACAGCTATCCTGTTCTGGGATCTACAAACTTTATGTGACTTTTTGTGAATCAATTTTAACAAACTTATCTATGTTTTAATATGACCTTATATTAACATGGTATAAATAGTAAATGTTGGGAGGGTTGACTTTAATTAAATTTATACTAAACTATGAAGTTACATGGCAATTTAAAGGGTATTTTTTATAGTAATTAAAATAAATAATATGAATGCTAACCCCTAGGGTCCTTTCATACTTAATAAAAAGTGCAAGCGCATGGTAGACACGTTTCTATTGGAAGGCTATTGTAGCATTGACCATATCATTTTGTGTCAATACATAATGCAGTGCTGCGTATATTTTTTATAGACTTGTATTGCCGTGACATGCAACGTGTATAGTGTGTAAGGGCCCTTACTTGAAGAAACAAAAGCTATTCAGTAATAGATGAATAGGGTTATAAGATTTTATATACAAATACAGCACACACATATTATTAAACAATTATTATCATCTTCTAAATAATTAGCTTACATTTTGTCTCACTCTGTTTTAAGTAATGTTTAGGAAGAAGCACACAAAATGTAGCAAATGTTATTTTAAAACATTTCTGCATCTTAAGGCCAGGATGTTTTACCATAACATGGGAAAACAATCCACAGAATTTCTTATGTAGACCTGATTATATTGAATGGCAATGTACAAAAACTGCAGTTAACAAGTGAAACAATGCAAAATGTGTTATTTCAAATAAACAATACACTGCAGCTTGTCATCAATTTAAATGCATTGAACATAAGCAATGCCCCCAACTAAGGCTTCAAACTTGTACAGCACATTTTCACTCAACTCAACCAGATTGCCTGTCACATCTGACATGACTTGTCAAAAGTTACCCTTCACTGCTCATGGGCAACACGGAGGGTCAGAGGACCAAATACAATGGTCCTACCCATCCCATTTTTTCTCATTTCGAACAGCAGATATTGAACTTTTCACTGACAACCCTGAGCAGGTTGAAAGAGCTGCCAGAAAAACAGAAGCCTTCCAAAGTCTGAGATGAAGGGAATAGACTAGCCCATTTATTTGTGCATGCCAGTGTCCAGGCTATTACTGTGGACATTTTTAAAAAAAATTATACACAAGCTATATTTAAATTTATTTAACAGAGAGAAATTTGTATTTTCATTATTTAAAAAACTATAACAGTTAATCAGCATTGACACTATTTCTTGTAAATGCTCACTTCTATCTATCACTTGTACAGTCACAGAACAATTGTATTTTTGGCTTCTTCAACTTTTTATATTATGTCAATTATAAAAAAAACAACAATATATTAAAACATAGTCTCTGTGCTCCTATACAGTAGTGTATTTCACACCCATTACCATGTATGTATTAGTAATATGGAAAATAATAGTGTGTGTTCAGTAAGTCTGCTTTTGATTTAAAACAGTGATAGCCAATCAGTAAAGCATTTGTAGAACTACATGTTATAATGTAGTAATGCCGCATTAAGTCAAGGGAAGATAATAGGACAATTGGAATTGCAGTCCACAGTCTTGGAGGTCTGTCTATAGTGTTACAAATTAGGAGTTTATTTATAGAAACAGTACTTGAAAATGAAGAAATATTTCCAATTCTACAGACCCAGAAGAAAGTTTGCCTTTCCTATGAGCATGAGACCACACTACAAAAGCTGTTTAAAGAATCTGTAAACATTTCACAAAAAATCTTATATTTAACATGCAGTATTTTACTTTCTTATCCTTCTTTTATTATGAATATGTTTCATTGCACATCTTGTTAATATTATTTTATATGTAAAGTGTCAGGCTTACAGACTGATGAATACTATTGCCTGCTACCCTGTACAGTCCATGTAAAGTACTGTTGATCTGTCCAACCTTCGGGTCACCTTCATACCGACTGACCATGCTCTGAATTTGCACTCGCAAGGGTGTCACCAAATATGTACCGAGCTCCCACTTAGTTTACTGAGGTCATGTGATTGCAAAACTAACCTGGAATTCAGCAGTGAAATCACAGGTCACCTGACATGCAAAAATTACCACATTCCAGCATCTTAGACAAGCAATTCTATCACCAGAAACCATTTAACAGCTAAATATCCATTTTGTTCAAAAATGGTTCAAAAATGGTGAATGAATTGTAGTCACATGGGGTTCTCTTTCTTATAAAGTTAATAAAGACAATGATAGCTTCTTTATACAATTTAAATCTATGTGCTAGACTGATAAATTCAATGTTGTCAGCATTTAACATATTTTCAGTGATGAAAGAAGGCAAATGGGATGTGTTTTTATACCGAAACTATTTAACTGCAGTAAAATAAGTTTAGGATCAACAGTATTCTGAAAATATGTGGATGCCTTCTTTGTGTTTCTTACTTTAATAATAAACTACATATCCTTAGACCTTTCCCTTAATTTAGGAAGCAATAATTATCTGAAAGGCCCACGTTCATGGACAAAGGCTGCTTGTGGATATTCTGACCCACTAGCTTTGTTGTCAGTTGGCCAAGTGAATTCACTTGTCGTATTCATGAGCTGAGTTTAATTCAAGAGCACTTATATTCACACACAAAGAAACCAAGAACAGCACACTGAATTAAACTCGTTTGAGCAAAGCGAGATGGGCAAATATCTTAGCCGCCGCTATAAAGACACAGAGACCTGCTCAGACACAAAGCAGCCCAATTAGCCAAAGCTGAAACAGCTTCGAGCCCTTGGGGAATTAAGGAATGTGTTCTTCGTAGTCCCAATAATGCAACCTAACTGAGCCGCTCGATATTGATTGGGCTGGGTTGAAAGGAAATGTTTGGTAACACAAGCAGTGTGACTGGTTACTTTTTGCTCAGTAAATTACCTGACTCGGTGACACTTACCCAAGACATGAAAGTTCTATGTAAACAAACATTCTACTTACACTGTCCTTTCTAACTGAGCAGCTAAACCCAGTAAAATGGGATTCCAAATTTAAAGTGAAAACATCATATTTTTTTATGTAAGTAAGTAGGTCATCATTTTACTGAACACTGCAAGCCATTTGCAGAGAAGGTCCTAAAGTTGTGCAAACCCAAAGCTCAACAATGACTGACCAAATGCTCAAACCTTGTGTGAAACACATTTTATTTACCCTATCAATTCCTCCTCTTAATAAAGAATAAGTGTATGGATATTTCAACATATTCATACAAGAATTTTTATCTAGATAAAATCCTTGGACAACCAATTTGGAATTTCTGTTTACGGCAAACTAAATATCCAACAATTATTTTCCTTAATGATTGTAGGCATTTAAGTGACAATTAACTAATAGAAGGCTTGCTTCATGGTAGAACAAATTCATAATATAAACATTCAGTTCATGTGAATAGTGACAACTGCATTTATGGCCTGACACAGGGTTTTCAAACAAACGTTTGTTAAAAATGATATCATATATCAGAGATGTATGTAACCATCCAAAGCTATAAGCTGGTAGCTGACCAAATCTAAACCTTTATCAATTTTTCATTAAAAATATTAAGAAATGGCCATACCTTTTGTAAAATAAAATGAGACAGAGAAGTGACATAGACATGTAAGGATTTTAATAAAAGCAGAAAAATAATTTAAACCACCTCCTTCTTTCCACTGTGGAAATTAGAAGCAAAAACAGCCCCTACATTCATTTGTGTCACTAATAAACTCCTTGGTCACTTTGAGAGTTCAGAGGAATATTGTTGTCATAATATAACACACCGTCTATAGTACAGTATCTTCCACTAAGAACTAGGTTTATTTTTTTAAATAATACACTTTCTTGCAACTCACTTCCTCAAGATCATCATTGAGGGCCACCTATTTGAACTTACCAGAAACCACTACTGCATTAAACCATGTGGACCAGAAAACAATATTGCGCTTCTACTGTGCAGTCTGCAATAATTAAAGTCTACTAAACAATACATTTTCTCTCCAATCTGTACCCAGTTTAATTTCTCAAAATAAGAATATAAAAACTAGATTTCTTTTGTTTGCAAATAGCTGTAGGATAAAAAGGGCAATTACAAAGAACTTCAGGCCAAATTGCAAACACTGCCAAGACTGTACTACACAAAGTGTTTCATGTTTGGTAAATTATGGGAGTACAAGAATACCTTTTACATAAATCCTTGACATAAGGTTATTGTTCTTCAGCAAAATGTTTTTTTCTTTAATTGCCTCTGTCTTCCACTCTACTCATGGAATCTTTTTGCAGCAGCAACATTTTCTTGTTTTTTTTTAATTTTTTAATTTATTAATATAGCTGCAGTTGAAGCTCACTGAGCAATGTGCACATTCAATGTAAGATACCAACTATAAAATGTATGTAAACCCCCCAAAAAATGGTAGCTTGGGGTTCTACACTTTGTAGCCCTCTGTGTAACTTTCTTTTCTAGGGTGACAATGCTACCATACTGTAAATATATGGAGATGGATCACTCTAACTATGCTCATGGTGCAACTGATATGCCAACACACACTTCCCATCTCTTTCATTAGGCTCCATCAGAGCATCAAGACGAGCCACCGATGTCTAATCTTAGCCATACTAAGCTGATGTGTATCTATGTTCATGCACATTGTGGAAACAAGTGCAATAAATTGTCATCTATGGTGGAAACTCCCATTTGAAAAATGTCAAGCAAAAAATAAATATTCTACAGAAGTTTTAATTCTCATTTTAAGTAACCAAGTACTAAATGTTATAGGACAATTTAAAGCAGTGGTTCCTAAACCTTCCTTGCAGGGCCCCCCCTTTTCTATTTAGAAACATTATTGACCCCTCCCCCTCCTTATTCAAACACAGGGTAAGAATGAGGGCCAGCGCCCCCCTGGAATACCTTCACGCCCACCAGTTTGGGAACCACTTATTTAAAGTTCATAATAAAGCAAGGCCAATGCCCAAGATCAGTGCACTATTGTTGGGCGAATAAGACTGATTGCTGGCAATTGGTCTGAAGATAGCTCAAAACGAATGTGTGATGCCATACAAGTAACCCTTTCTGGCGGCTTTTTAATATTTTATTAGATAAATATTTTTACACAGTCCACCCATAAACAGTAATTCGCCTCCCATTTCCATAGCACACCACCTTGATGTACAGGCTATTTTCAAATTCTGCTTGAGGCTAAACATTCTTCAGTGTACATACAAGCAAACCTAACAGCCTTTTTAACATCTTAGAACACATTTCTGACAAGTCATTTCAGTTCCATGCTGCAAGTCAACTTGGCAAGGCTGTTTTTTTCCATTACAGACATGTAGAATAGCCAGGGACTGAACCGTTCAGACACGGCTACAGGAACCATAATGGCTGTCAGAATCTGTAGCCCCCAACTGCCCCCCCCCACCTGTTTTGTTTTATGAGGTCAGGCTATATTACATGCACTGATATATTCCATTTTCCCATCTGAAAACTGTCTCATTTGAGCACGACAGGTTGAGGGAGTCATGATTTTGCAACCCGGCATGTGAAACGCAGTATACAAGGGCAGCAGCCTAACCCCATATTCTCCTTTTGCTCTTGTCCACTGGCAAGAGTAAATTAAACTGTCAAAATTGGAATTGTCCTGTCATCAACACAACCAAAGCCTTCCAAGTATTGCAACATCAGATATACTTCTAATTCTGCATTTCTCTGCACCTGTAATTTCATCAGAAACTCGCACTGGACCATGCCGAGAAGCTGTCCAAGGGACACTGGCATTGTGAGTGCCTACAGAGGTTTGACATGGCATTTCAAAGGCAGAAATTAATGAACAGTACCAGGAAATTGCTATGTCTGGGAAAACGAAGTGTTCAGTGAAGGGGCTTGACCTTCCACTCAGCCTTCAACCACTCTAAAAGGGCAGAAATGCTAACGTGACTGTGACATACACGAGAACTTCTTGAATGCCTCAAACATCTCAGACGGCTAGATATCTCCTGTTTGTTTTAATGTCGTCTTCAAAGTGAAAAGCCACTGGATTTTAAAGTATTATCACTAATGGGAATAGAAGACAAAATATATTCATATTTGTCCGGTTGTGGCATATGCCCCACTTTGGCACCTTTCTTCAGCCAGAATGTTGTCCATTGTAAAGTTTAGAATGAGCACAAGGGAACGTTACTACTACCGTGTTTCCCCGATGATAAGGCACTGTCTTATATTTTTTGAAATGCCAAAATATGCCTTATACTGATCACTCTGCCATTCATTGTCCCCTTTGATCACTCTTTGCCATTCATTGTCCCCTTTGATCACTCTGTGCCATTCATTGTCCCCTTTGATCACTCTGTGCCATTCATTGTCCCCTTCTGATCACTATGTGGCAATCATTGTCCCCTTCTGATCACTCTGTTCCATTCATTGTCCCATTCACTGATTCACTTTTTTGGGTTCTACCGGTTAGGCCGGGTAACAGACACTGTTACGGCAGGGATCAGCAGCTTGCTTGTCCTTCCTTCACTGCAGCCAGCCCTGACGGAGTCACACAGAGGCGCACAGTGACCCATTGTACCACCCGAATGGGAGATTCAGGCAGGGGCAGGTATCGGTGGGTGGCTTATTTGCGGGGCGCATTATTTTAACTTTTTGGGCAAAAATCATAGGGTGATTTGATGGGGATAGCTTATCATAGGGGAAACAGGGTACCTACTGGAATCAAAGAACAGATAAACTATGTTGGTTTATTGTAGCAAGCAAAAACAATCAGTATCTTATCAGCTAACTGAAGGCTCATTGTTAGGTGCAAAAAGTATAATGCTAGGCATACACATGCCGAGTAGGTCAGACAGACCTACTCCGATATTCACCGGAATGCAAACATGATGACGTCATCACGTTTGCACCCGGTGCATTATGGGGCTACTTCAGTCGGGCAGCACCCTTTGTGTGCTGGCCATAAGCTGCAATGAAGACGCTGTCTTCATTGAAGCTTATGGCATCGGCTTGCCTCGGCTTGCATCGGCCAGAGAATATCGGACATGTCCGTTCTCTGGCCGGTCGAGCTGTGGGGCGACAGGGATCTGTCGCCCCATGTGGGCACATGCCGATAAGCGGCCGATTTTTAACCTGACCAACGGCGCGAGCACGCACACCCGTCGGTCAGGTTAAAAATCGGCCGCTTATCGGCATGTGTATGGCTAGCATTACACAGATACAACAGAAAGTGTGCACAGAGGGTTTTAGGTATCCAGACTAGCAAAACACCCAACAAACCTCATCTCATATGATTCCAGGGAACAGCAGGCAAGTATATATTTTTAGGATTGTGCTAGGCCACCATCCTACCAGCTCAGAGGTAAGTCAAACTTTATGTTACATTTTAATTTTTAACACTTATGTTACATTTTCAGTATACATCCGCTAATTCACATAACTTTATTATTTATGCTTTATAAAGCAGGTTAGCAGACACGTTTTGCAAAACCTAGGCTAAAGCACAATTCCAATAGATTTTTTAAAATATTTTTTTTGTATTTACACTGCGCCACACATGTGTATGAGCATACAAGTGTATAGGAGGCACTTGCACTGTGTCTGCAAATGCATGCAGCAGGGCGTTTATGGTAATGTACAACATTGTGCATCACTGTAAACAAAAATGCAGGGCCAGAATGAAAGAAAGATATACACACACTTTGCGTTAATGCTAGCTGCAAAATGGACTTCTTTCCAGAACAAGCTGACCAAACTGAAGGATTTTCCTTCTGTTTCAACTAAATTTTGCATTTTTTCCTCACTTAAAATTTTCAAGATAATGGTCCCATTACACAGAGTTTCCCAGTGAAAGCACCTACAGCAATGAGAACCACAAAAAAGTGTCAGCTTTAAATACCTTAAATGGAACCAGCCATTGACTAAATCAGAAAAATGAAAAACTTATTTCACTTTTGCATCTTGATTCTGCTAACTGGTCCATGAATCTCTATGGAATCGAGCATTAGATTTAACTGTTTATCTATAGCTAAAAACAAAGGCTTCGACACTATTAGTGATATCATATGGCCAACCGTAATTATTATTCCTATTAACTTTTATTTTTATAGCACCCACATATTAATGAAGTTAGATATAAGAAGATGGGTTGGCCAGACTAAAGCGGTGAGTTTTTAAAGTAAGAGCAAGTCTAATGGGACGAGGAAGTGAGTTCCAGAAAGTAGGAGCGGCTCTAGAGAAGTCTTGAAGCTGCACATGTGATGATGTTTTTACATTCAGTCCCTGAGTAAAAAAAAACAAGACCAAGAGTAAAAAAAATATGTATTAATTATTATATACTGTATGTTAAACCACAACCATACATTTTTGCATACAATCCTTAACTGGTTGCTCTATACCACCCATACTAGCATTTTATCAAATCTCAGATTATTCTAGCCAAATGTTAATCTTTTAATGTTACAGCAGCACCATCGGTTTACTACACCCTGTCGGATTTGCTTCCTTGCTCCTGAACCTTATCAGACATTAAATATTTTGACTAAATATGATAACATATGTGTCACGAACCAGCAGGCCTGAACCCACAGCGCCATGAGTCTTACCTCCTCTATGGGCATTGTCTAAAGGATCACACTCATTCTTCACAATACCCCTGAAGGTGGGGATAGACTTTTTTCAGGAGAACACCAGGTCCTTACCTCTTGAGGAAGGATAGGCACACTAAGCAGCTGGTGAGACAGGCAATGGATCAGGGAAGGCGGCACAGGTACAGGTCAGGCAGTTCGGGTTGGCAACAGGAGAGTCAAGGCAGATAGACAAGGGTTAAACAGGTAGCAGAGTCTCAGAACACAAGCATATATCAGGAACTCTCATGGAAATCAGGACACAGGGACCTTAATACTGGGGCATCTAGGAAAAGGGCTGAACCACTAATATACGTGCAGGAAGACAATGATGGTCAATGAAGACACATGGCCAATCTACTAAATCCCAGGAAGTGACATTCCATGGTCCCTCAGGAAGTTCTACAGAAAACCAGCAGAAAACATGCAGTGGCCAGGGCTGAGAGGAAACTGTGGAGCAGATACCTGCACAACAGTAAATCATTGCTGAACATGAGGCCTGGGACCCCGTCACCCACTGTTCTTTACACCATTTGCTGTCATGGAATGTTCAACTCTTGTTGACCCCAGATTCATACCATGCCCGCTCTTAAATAGCCAAATGGAAATCGGATCTGTCATGTAGTTTTTTCAAGATCATGTTTCTGCTGACACATATATTTGTCTATCGTGAATAGGTATCAGGAACAAGGATATATAATCCTCTTACAACAGTACATGGCCCATGAGCAACTACATATTTTTATCCCCGCCATACCCCAGCCACATAGCTCCTCCATCTTAACAAATTCAAGATTTAAATCCCACTGCAAAGGCAATGCCCTCATGCTTTCTTGAATCACATGATTCACAAAATTAAACATTTAAAAGATCAAACTGCAAACCTGTCAAACATGTAGGAAAATCATATTAATACTTTGTTGCCTGGGATATGCTTCATTGATTCAGTAGTGATCAAAAAATGCTGCACTGATTAAGTCTGAAACTTGAGTGATCTCTATGAGGTCAGGTTGTATTTGTCCTCCTACCCTTCAAGCTGTATAAAACGATCTCTAACTTACCAATTGTTTGCTTATCCTATTATTAAACCCCTTATAAAAATTGTGAAACTATTGTGGAAGCTGCTTGATGACTAACAATCACACTTAAGTTTGGGATAAGCAACAAACTTTAGATTGGCTTTTAGAGAATTTCTCATTGTGGACCAATAGTGTTGTTTCCAGGGCTGTGGAGTCGGTCGATAAATTCCCAGACTCCGACTCCTCAGTTTCAGATTCTTCCGACTCCTCGACTCCGACTCCTCTGTATGTAATATGCTAATGTATTGTATCCATCCATTGAAGGAAAGGAAGGCAACATACATTAACCACAGAACTACTGGCCAGGAAACCAACACTGTAATGGCCAATTAAAGCAGAGAAAGGGAGTTAGGCAGAAGATGCTGCTGCTTTTTCCTTAAGCTAGGCACCACGCTGTGATTGATCGGGGATCCATTGAACGGAAATCAATGTGCACCACATGGGCACATCGATTCCTATTTAATGGGCACCCGTTATCCCCAGCTTGCAGTGTGTGATTTACAACACGCCACAAGCTGGGCAGAAGCAGCCTGTCTGACATAGCTTCCAAGTGAGGAGTGCTGGCTCCGCCCCTTCACACTGATAGCCGATAGCTGTGGAGGAGGCAAGAGCCGCAGCTGTTTTAATACTTTCCATGAAGACTC
>CM070037.1:58810476-58844076 GCA_036250615.1 Ptychadena robeensis | reverse complement strand
AAGAATCTGAAACCGAGGAGTCGGAGTCGGGGAATTTATCGACCGACTCCACAGCCCTGGAATAATCTGGACTATTCTAAGGCCAAAATTGAGGAAACATCAAGAGGTGAAGTTAAAGTTCCAAAAAGAAGAAATTATAAAAAAAAAACATCATAAGTATACAGAACTTTACACAACATACTAGTCCTTACTAGGTGCAATGATCAAGAGTAACATGTAAGAGCTTACAACCATTGCAGATAGGACAGTAAAATAGGACCACTCTCTTCAATTCACTCAACATGTTTCGCCATTCAACTATCGGCTTCCTCAGGAGGGAACAGGTCCCAAGATATGCATAAAGTAGGAATAATCAAAGGCTGAAATGAATGATAGTAATATGTTTTTGACAAGCAATAATCAATAAACAGTAAACAATAATTCATCACTGAAAAACACTATATTTATAGTCTTCACGGTCCAAAAAGGCACAGTCATGCTAATTTGTCTGTCTGCATCCTCCCGGGTTGTCGCTGGACCCGGAGGCCAATGATGATGCTGGGGGGCTGCCCTCGCCATATGTCTGTATTATATTACAGCCATAGGCTTCCAGGATCTCACATCCCCTGCATCAGGTTATCAGTTTGTATTTTTCATAGAGGTTCACTGATGGGACCCCATGGAGGTTAACGTTTTTTTTCTTTACAGGCTTTCTTGGCTTTTTTACCTTCTAAATAATCAGTAGCCTGTCTGGTGTTATTCACATCCCTACAACACTCCACAATAACTTTAAACTGAAGTCCTTCAGCTTCTTCATAACAGACACATTACACAGTAAATCTTAACCTTGCAGTATCTGCACACATTGAGACAAACAAACAACTTGATGTTTAAGAAAGCATGATGAATAAAAGGTTGGCAATCTTGCCCTGGCTGATGACCTATTAAATATACATTTCAATTCACAGACACATTTTTTGCATCAATGTCTAAATTATGGTGGGTAATTACCTCACAAAAATGGCACTAAAACATAAGATTTATTTTTGTTATAAGATGCAGGAACGTTTGAAGTAATTGTTTTTGTTAAGTGGTGAACTCACCCACATGATTCCCTCTTTACTCTTAACATTAAACTGTGACATTGAACTTTCTAATAAATTCTTACAATAATAGAAGTCGAACAATGATATATGGTAAATATGGCTGTATCAAAACGTATTCGGCTCATTTATTGGTTCTTCCATGGGGCTGATTATCAAGCCATGCGGTCCAAATGTCCATACACCAATTACTCAAAATCATTATTAGTAATGTCGCTTATTTATATGGGGGGAAATTTAAGCCTCTGTGGAATTATTATTTCGGTCTATGCCATTGGTGAGGGAGGGTCTATGCCACATTTAACATTATTCACATTTACTTTAAACAATCAAATTATATTGTGGGAGAATACCATGAAAGCAAGGGGAATAAATCAAACATTACAACAACAAACCATTGATTTTATAGATTATACACTCTGGGTACTTGGACTGTTAGAATACACCCCGATTATGATTCTCCAAGGTCTCCTGGATGTATAATAAATATTTGAATTATTCACCATATGTAATCCTGTACAAGATATTAACCGAATAGGTAACAAGATTTTGGAATAAAGTTGCTTCCAGGAGATAAAGACAAAATGGACAATAAGGTGAAAAGGCCAGAGACACATATGTAATTTTTTAATTTGTAAACCCAATGTTTGTTTTCTTTTTTCTTGTATCTTTTTTTACTACAAGAATTGTAAGTAGATGGGAGACATACAGGCATTGCAAGTAGCTCAAAGAGAATTTGTACATTGTTAAGCACATTTCATGCAGATTAAAGTCAGACACATCAGCTGAAGAGTTTGATTGGCTCAGTTTCAATCTCCATGGTAATGTGGATCTCATTAACTTTCCTAGCAGTCTGCCCCTAGTATCTGCCCCTTGTATCATTTTAAAGCTGTGGTACGGGCGACTACAGCAGAGTACTCTGCTTGAATTTACAACCCGCCCCGCCCGCGATGTGGGCTGGGAAGCTAACGCCCCTCCACTATAATGGAGGTCTATGGCATCTATAGAGAATTGCTGCTTTCCGGGGGTATATCAGGTTTTTCCAATCCCCGTAATGGTTGAGATTAACCCAAACCCTGAACAAACAAGTAGCTTAAGCATCTCTAATCTGAAGTATTCTCAAATCTTAGGGCATCTATGGTGTTGGATATTCTGTACAGGAGTTGGCATCCCTCTGCTGTCAGCAGGGCAAGTGAGCTTGTTTTAACTTGGAAGAAGGCCATCATGTTCACCACAAACCTATGTTTAACATGCTAGACTGGTATTAATGGGGTGCATTACTCATTTTAATTCCAAGCAGGAAGGAAAGCATTACACGTTGGTTCCTGCACATGGACGAGTGGTATGTGGACAGCAATGGATAAATATTCAAAAATGAATTGCCAGGCAGACCGGCGGACATTAAGGAACTGGAACACATAACGCTGTGAAAATGCAAGAGTAGATATTTGTATGATCATAACAAATGCACGCAACATATGTTTCTTTATGGAAACAGCATGTATTGTTAGCATGCAAATGATGTTGTCTTTCACAGCACAAGGCGATGGCGTGTAAACATTAAAGATTCCAATATGTTGCTATGTCTGCAAAAACAGCAAGAAGTAGAATTCACTGCCTGCAGCTTCAAGTTGTGCCATTTCTCTCCATATACAGAGTTTGCACAGGCCCCAATTGACAGATGGGATTATGCACATAGTTTAAGATTTATCAGCAGGCTTCTGAAGATCACTGTCTCAATAGGAAAATGGTGCATGAAAATAACTGGCTTATTACAATCTGAAGCATATTCTTACAAAAATATCGGGCAAAGTTTGTCTTTTCTTCTTTTTGTTTTTAAGGTAAAAAAAAGTACTGTTTTCCCTTCAGTCATAAGAAAGAGAAAATAATCGTTGTTGTTGTTGTATGAAGTAGCCTTTATTTCCTTTCCTGAAATTGTTGTTATTGATAATGTCTGTGAATAGTGACCTGACTAACTTTACCCTGCTGTAGTGGGATCCATTTTAACTGTATATATAAAGGAGGAATGTCGCCACTATTATACAGCACCACTGTCATCCTATGGAAGAGTCTAGTAATAGATGGACTAACAGCTTTAGATGGATGAAGAGTGACACACACATACTGTATGCACATTGTGTTCCGTTCAACCCTTTTAGCCTGGAAACAGCACTGGTCATCTAGAGATGGTCAAAAAATGCAAATATCAGATTCTGCAGGTTAATTAAAAATTTTCCACTAAGGTCAAAATGCTCTCATAAAAACTTGACTTTAGTCATTTATCCATTTTTATATTTAATCATTAACAATGAATATAAACTGATCCCTGTCTCCACCCTACGGAATGAGTATAGACGTCTCCTGGACCTCTTCATCATTCCTATAGGGCTAAAGAAAAACAAGAGACAACCACTAACGTACATGTTCGTGAGATTGATCCCATGAATGCCACTTTTATATTTCTTCACAATTTACTTTTTGCTATTCTAGACATGCATATCTAGATTCAGAGTGCAGTTTACAAATGCTTTTCTGACATTTTGGGTCTTTGTTTGCTGCCGTGCAGGCGGAAACATGTTCTGGCCACAGCCATAATTCTGGATGGATGTATGACTTTGATTGAAAGAAAAAAATTTTTGGGTAGTTACTCAACTTAATCGTAAGTCAAGGCAGTTGCAACTCAAAGGTCCTCGGTTTCTCTTTGGCTTTTAACTAAAATGTTGATCACACACATTATAAAATTACATGATATTTCATCATATAGAGAAAAACAGCACCATTTATGATAACAAATCCAGATATGCTGTGTGTTGCTATAAGGTGCATTTACAAAAATGGTCGACTGTGGCCTCTTGTGTACAGGAATGCTTTGGTAGCTCATTCAGTACACTGACACAAGACACAGCTGTGAACCAGCCCTACCTTAAAATTTGAGATGTAGGTACTTGACCAATCAGCACTGCTTTAGAGGGACCTAGACTATGGAAAAATTATCCTTCAATTAGTATGATAAAAGTCCTACATATCACAGAGCAAATATACTTGGGATCAAGTGGTCTGCCTTCTGAATGAAAAACGTGTACCTAAGTGGAAATGGCTCCTAAAATGTGTTTGTTTGGTATCTTCCCATATCCCAAGTTGGACACCAATAATGAAAATGTTTACATACTGTATTATTTGTATCACATAAGAACGTGTCATTACGTTTTTGGATTTGGAGTTCACTTCCCATTTTTCTATCGTGAAAAACTATTGCCGATTCCCTTCTGCCTGTCCTAAAATGCATACATGAGAATAGAGGCAAACCCCCTAAACAGATGGACCTCCTAGGTGGACACATGTACCTCAGCTACCCCCTATACCTGATACATAATATGTGTTACTTTCCTTACCTGTCATCTTGCGTTTGATTGCGGCCCTTGCCCTTATTTTGGAGTGTAGTCAATTTGCTGTCTGTTCTGATTGGTCCCTCGCATACATCCCTGTACATCTCATTGTTTTGCAAACTGTTTGCTTTTTATTATACCTACCTAGACCACTAAGAGTTGAAAGTTTTGGATGTTGATACGTTTGTTAGTTATCTGTTCTTTATACTAAAGGTTCTGGGTATGGTTATGTATGATACATTCCTTTTATTCTGTACTGCTTTCATTTCTTAATATTGCATTTTCTGTACTTATGTTACTATGTACAGTTATTCAATAAAGCAACCACTGTTTGCCAATAAAAAATATGGTTTACAGAATATTTTGGTACAATAACCAATACTAATAAATTATGGTCTAAAAATGGCTGAACAAAATGACAATTCTTCTGTAGAAGAGATACCATATAGTAACATGTATTCAGGTGATTCCTATTAGTTCTGCTTCAACTCTCCAGTGAACTGTGCATGACAAGTACCTGGCACAGCAAATATGGTCAAAGTAACTAGTGATGTCTAGAATATAATAATACCACTACTCTGTGCTGTGCTAAAGAAAATCTAATTGTGAATTAAAATGTTAAGCCCCCCCCCCCACACACATTGTATAAGTAAGGAGATCGATCTAAACATTACGTGCATGTCTCTAATGTATAAGATTAGATTTGTGGGACGGTTTATAGGGGAATTAAAAATTTTAGTTTTCGATTTGCAGCAGATCGATCGGCCACAAATCGAAGTGTGTATGGGGGGCTTAGATTATAAGAACCTATTAGAATATTGTAAACAGTTGTTTTGGCAGCATTTTTTAAGTACCTCCCTCTAGATCTCAGCAATAATATAACTCATAATATTCAATAATTTATCTCATATTTCTCAATGCTGAAATGGCATTTGGAGACATTTTCTGCAGTTAAATAATGGTCAGAACTAAACCATAATCTAAGACATTACACCGGACTATGAAGAACTGCTGATCTCTGGAGAAAAATTTAAATAATAGTTACAAAATATTTTTACCATCCGCTGAGTACATAAAGGAATGTTTTGTGAATTTTCCTTTCCTTTAAAAATATACATTTTCCAGTTATAACAACAGGCATGGCTTATTGCAGAATTAAGTGCTAGGCTCTCTGGTGCTTTGGGAGATGTAAACTACAATTTTTACTCCAAATCCACAATACACTTCACTAGCTTGTGTTCTCCAAAGGCCCAGAGCAGCTCCTTAAGATGATGAGCGTCTTACAGAGTGCTTTGGTAAATCATGCAAACAAGAGTGAGAAAGAGGACAAAGTCTTTCCCTTTCCTGATTTTAAAAGGTAAAGGAAAACAATCATCAGGAAATCGATTTACAAAACTGTGCCACCAAGAAAAAAAAAGTCACACTTCGTCCTAACATAGTATGAGAAAAGCTTGGTAGAAAGCATTATTTTATTTAAAAAGGTCACCTAACACTAACAGGCCGGATATTAAACTAACACAAACAAATCCTTTTAGAACATATATTTATAATAAATAAATAAATATATATATATATATATATATATATATATACACACATACCTAATATATATTTTAACAATGCCACATTGCCACATGAAACCCATCTTATAAAATATATTTTTGCAAATGCACAAGTCTGGACTGTAATTGTACCATTTACATTTTATAACAGGAAATTATGAAATTAATTGTTTTAATAATTTACTTTTTTCACATTAATAAGAATTGTGGGCTTTTTTTTAAAACATTAAAGTAGGTTGACCATATAAGCCAATACTCAATCCACCCAATACGCTTTCCAACAAAGGCCCTGGAAATTAGCAATTGCCTTTAGAAACTTTAATTACAATTTGAAAATGCTATTTCTGCTGTATAATAGATTCCAATTGTTTCAGTATTATCTGGCTTGCAAATAAAATCTACAGTAGATGACAATATTCCCTGGATTAATCACTCTTGAAATTCTAATATGCTCTTGAAATACCAAATAAAAAAGACAGCAATGTTGTTGATGTACTGAAAGCTTCTTGCTTTTTGCAGTTTGCTATTATTATGCATATCCAGGTAGAAAGTTAATTAACCCAAAGCTTAAGCTAATTATGATAGCAGAATGCTATCAACCAAACGCTTTCAGTCAGACAGCTGTCCAGAATTTCATTTGCTAATCATTTGTCTTTTGGCTGAGCATATGGTACATTTTCATGCTATCAGAGGAACAACAAACAGCTGAAAATCATTAACTAAAAACAATGTGCATAAAATCAGAAGCAGTTTTTTATACAGCTTTGTGTCAAACAAAAAAGCCAGACTTGTGCCCTATAAAAATTAATGATTATTTTCGCTCTAGTCACTTAAAAAATTTGGCTGATGGTGCAATAAATCTGCTGTAAGAATTTCACTTTTCTACTAATACCTGCATATAACAATCTGAGGTTTGAAGGAGCAATGAGTTTTGACAAAAGATTGAATAGAAAGGAATAGGAGGAACATACACAAATGTACCATATTGCAACCATTTTGTAGTACAAGATGCCCACTAAAAAAAGCTGAGACAGGAAACTCTATGGAAAGAGGTGGTTGTGTAGGTTCCTTGGGTGCCTAAGTGCTGGTTTCTACTGCGTCTTTTTCCCTGTATTGGAGGCACGCAGGACGCCTCCTTTTCTAGTGAATGGCACAGTGTCCACTCCAGTGTAGTCAAATTAGCATGCCAGCATAGCTTTGCTTTGAACACCATGTAACGCATTGTCCTTGGGCCGATAAAATATCAATGGATGTGTTGCCAGGACACGGAAAAACTTTCTTGGCATGGTTTCCTGCTCTTTCCCCATTCAAATGAATAAGGCATGTTATTGCCGATTGGCGGTAACCTGCCCTGAACTATCTAGTCCATGCAGCCAATTGTAGAAAAACCCTAAGTAGCCATGTCAGGCCTACAAGTAACACCCATGGCACCCATAACCATTAGACAGATGGCAATCCAATTGGCAATTACATTTGTCTAGTCAATTTAAGTCCATCATGAATGTGTCAACGGATGGCCCATGGATCGCCAAGATTTGTCACGTGTTTTAGGGTGCTTTAAGCACTGCATTGGCGTTAAGGTGCCCTATTAATTTGTACTGAAATAGTGTGCCCATGAAATTGTGAATATTTTTTCCTTCTTCACATTGATATGTCTCTTGACAGTCAATTGATGTATCATTGTTGGTGATGCCTATTGTGACAGCAATGACAAAGTGGGCGCCTGCATTGTCTGTGTGTATAGGGATGTCAGAGCCCATTGCTTTAAATGGGCCATGTCTACCCTGTGCCTTTTGAAGTGCTTATCATAGTTTCACTACTTTGCTCATGACCTAAAATAATGCAACCACCCCCTCTACACATTTATATTAATAAAGATTCTAGTGGCCAGCTGGTCTCCATTGTGGAGCTATGTATGCCAGAATGGGTATGCCAGTTCTGTTTAACAGCCTCTGTTCAATTCCTATTGGGAAAATGGGTATCGATTAAATCCATTTCTGTTTTAGGGTAATATTAGAAGTTTTATTACACATGATCTATGTTAGTGATCAAACATAGGCAGGACTGCACATGGGGTCAAATGCTAACTATGCGTACCTACATTGTTGTTATTTGTGTACTTACTCCAGAGGAGTCTGGAAGCCATAGAAGAGAGAGATCTGCAGCCCACAGCATTTCCCTCCCCGATGTGTAACAAAGAAGATATGATGACAGCAAGTGTTCATTAACGACATCTTGTTGCTGAAGTTGATATTGCAGATTGAATTGAGATTTAAGCTCAAACACATTAAATAGCTGTACAAACTTCACTTTGACTTTAACTGTAAAAAGTTTTTATTGTTAAATGTATACAATTGATGTCAGTTGAATAACGACAGGGAAACTTTATCACCTATGAAAGGTTGCAGTTAGGGATGTGAAATTGGGAATGTAAATTACTAATAAAAAAAGAAAGATCGAACTTCTAAAGCCCCCCATACATCTTAAGATCGCTCCATGCAATTTCCATTAGATCTACCAACAACTGTGTAGTACAGTGGCCTCCCTGCTATAATATATAGTGATTGGAAGGTTTAGAAAGGTCCTCATATTACATAGTTTTGGTAAAAGAAAAGTTGATTGTACAGAAATTGTATAGGAAGATTGTAAGGTGTATGGAGGCCTTAATGCCTGCCATACACACCCCGATGGTGTGCAGGCAGACTAGTCCCGATGTACACCGAGATTCAAACAGGATGACGTCATCACGTTTGCACCCCGGTGCATTATGGGGCCCCTTCAGTCGGCGGCACCCTTTGTGTGCCGGCCATAAGCTGCAATGAAGACGCCGTCTTCATTGAAGCTTATGGCATCGGCTTCCATCGGCTCCCATCGGCCAGAGAAGATCGGACATGTCCGTTCTCTGGCCGGCCATGGGCACATGCCGATAAGCGGCCGATTTTTAACCTGACCGACGGCGCGCGCACGCCCGTCAATCAGATAAAAAATCTGCCGCTTATCGGCATGTGTATGGCTAGCATAAGGGTGTTAGAGATCTGTTTGACAGTTTAAATATAACTGTGAAAGGTTGACATTTGGACTGCAGGTAGTCTCAAGGAGTTAGTTACTAACTCAGGACATTTCAGGGTTGCACTACTGAGGTATGAGATCTGGGGGTTCAAACAGTGTTGTACTGTGAGAGTTACATTTGACCCAAAGGCAGCTGGTGACATGTGGATGGAGACAGCTAATCGGAGGATCAATCAAGAACAGGGAGGTCCATCTGCAGCAGAATCTACCATGCAAGACACAGAGGACAGTAAGGGAGACAGTGAGGAAGACTGCACTTATTTAAACTATGCTACATATGTGAGTACCAAACCCCATCTCCTGGTACTCATCTGAGAAGCTCTTCTGAGTTATGTGCAATTATGATTAAAGGCCTACTTTAAAGAAACTGAAGGTGGATAATGTCAGTAATTTACACCATATATGTACAAATGCATACATTAATATTACCTGATTTTTGTATTGCTGTAAGAATGTATGTATATTCTTCATTGATATGTCATCACATAGTAATAGCATTCAATATGAAGTACTAAACTCTACATTACACAATAGTTGTATTTGTACAACTTGGACACGGCTATTAGTCTGCATTGTGGACATGTTATGAATGAAAGCGGTATGATCAGACATGAATGGGTGTATGATTAGTAATATCCATGAAATTATGATTTTCAAGTGTAACATTTACAAATATGACTTTCTGGCAGTGCTGCTGGGGATTTTTCAGAACACTGCCTGAGGTTTTTTTATTTCTTTATTCCTCTAATTCATATAATTATGGAAATTACAATTGGGGAGTATTGCTGCAAGAAAGTGAAATAGACGTGAATTACTGCTGGCAAATCTTAGTGACAAGTGATGCAAGCCACCTTTTCAATCGGCTTTGGGTTTGCAAAATGACCGGCAAACTGGTTCTCACATTGTGTCAGCAGTCTTTCTATTTAGGTATTCAGTATTAATGAATATATCTTTATTAAATTTAATTAACCGTTATTAGAAAAGTATCCAAATGCTGCCTAGTCGAGTCAAATGTGTAAAAGTTGTATGAATGATAGTAACAGGAAAAAGTTTACTATTAACTATGAATAAGGCTGTAAAAATAATAATAACATCTTACAAAACAAATTAACTCAGGTCATCCAGTTGTATTCTTAATTTAGAACACAAAATCCAAGTCATTATCTTACTGGCAAAATGTCTACAGAATTATTAATTGCACTAATGTGTGCGCAGCACTTTGATGAAACTACTGAAGGATTCAGCACTAATGCTATATGTGTAATTACTATCTGCTAAGTCTGATAACAATATAATTAAACATAAGGCATTGACAACGCATAACAGATCTGATATTTGCACACTAGGTGGTACAATTAAAACCAAACATAGCTGATAATAGTAAACAGTCAGAGGTAAGAAAATGCCATGATAAAGGCCATCTACCAATTGTGCTGCGGGAGAAATATTTACTTAATTCTAGGAAAACAGTCTGTGTTAAATTAATGCTGAAAACGACTACATATACAGCAACACTACAGAATGGATGTTTCATTACCTCCACTTATTTACCTCAGGGAAGCTGATATTTTAGGATTCCTATCAACACTATAATAACATTAAGATTTTTTTAATGAATAATGTAATCTCAGTTGGCCCAATACATTGCCTTAGCTGACCAGATATAAAAAGAACAGGTTTAGTCATTTTACAATGTCAGACTCCTATATAACGACAACAGGAAAACCTGCCTATAACAAACAATTGCTTGGATGCCTTTTTAAAGGTTTCAATTCAGTAGAAGATATTGAAAATGGCTAAAGTAAACACAAAGCACAGGGCTTTAGAAAAGCTTTCTGACTTGAGGAGGGTGTATACGCAAAATAAAAAATAAATAAAGTTTAACTTACCTCTGAGCTGGTATGATGGTGGCTCCACAATCCTAAAAAAATATACTTACCCGCTGTTCCTTGCAATCCTATGAAAGATTTCATCTTTATTTGCTAGGCTTCCGGGGGTTATCTAAGGGTGCAATATCACAAGTGGCCACTGGGGACGTTTATATTGTTTTTTATGGGGAAATCAGTCATTTCAATGGAGAGCCAAAATCAGGTACTTTTCTGGCTGCCACTGCTCTCTGGCATGTCTTTTCCAGTCCGCCGAGGTACACGGCATCCGAGCCAGGAAAAGCAAAAAGACTGAGGGACCTTTTCAAATTGCTCATTACTGGTAGGTTGTTTTTTTATGCATTTCTCCATATTATAGGTACTCCAATAACCATTCATGCAAATATAAATTTCTAGTGGTAGGTCCACTCAGACACAATTTGGCCCAATTTCACATGCACAATAGATTACATAAACACGATCTTCTGTGGAAAGTATGTTCTTATGCTGTTATTACCAAAACTGTTCCACTACCCAATGTATTTAAAAACAGAATCATAAGAAACCTGTTATACCATTTACACTTGCACGTTAACACTTAATACACTGCTGCACGCATTCACTTGCATGGGAATCACTAATGCAGCGAGTCTGCTCATGAGTACAGTGTGTATTTTGCAGCATGTGCGTTAACAAACACTCCATCCATCTGCTGTGGGTCTGGGCGCTCTGTCAAATTTAAGAACCCATTGTGGCCCACAAGACAAAAAGTGTGCCCACCCTTGCTCTATGCAATGGCAGAGATTAGTTTGTTACATTAAATTAGAGCCTTAGATTCTATAAGGGTTAAAGCCAGGCTTCCTTTGCAACATTTAACACAAGTTTTCCTAGCATACTAGAGTAGACTCAGAGCAGAATATAGAAAGTGTAGTACTTTAGTCCAAAATTGGTGGGCAAAGGGCAGTTCAAGAGACAATGCATAAAGTCAGCATGCTTGCCACACCACTTGAAACAATAAGATTAGGGCCTCATGCCAAGTGTGTAAATATTGATAGAATGTTTTCAGTTGAATCATTTTGTCTCTACAGGATATAACTATGGGCATATAAACATTGTTCCATTCCAGCCAATCAGCATCACTGGGTGGTGAGGGGAGAAAAGATCACTTCTAGTGAGCATTTGTATATTTGGACACTTTCCCTTCAAAATAGCATCTGGAAATCAATTTTGGATCTGTTCCAATTGGGGCTTTTTCAAAACTGCATCACTCAAATCTGACTTATGTCAGGGCCGCATGTCATAGCTGTAAATGTGAAAAGAATTCGGAGACAAAAATGTTGTTCTCTGTCTGAAGTAGAGGAAATGCTTTAAATGTGAGTTTAAATATTTCCCAATTTATTAAGTAACACCTACCCACACAATATGAAAAAAATATTTCTACTGAACAAAATACAATAACCTAAAAAAATT
Source organism: Ptychadena robeensis (assembly GCA_036250615.1). Taxonomy (NCBI): domain Eukaryota; kingdom Metazoa; phylum Chordata; class Amphibia; order Anura; family Ptychadenidae; genus Ptychadena; species Ptychadena robeensis. The sequence continues at coordinate 58,831,642 of CM070037.1, read as the reverse complement.
GTATCACCATACCTGTTAATGCAATTTATTAACAATTCTGGCATCCACAGAGGATTAAATATGGCGACCGACACAGAAAGCACATCTCCCCTCTCTGGTAGAGGCTAACTACTGTTTTCCAAACTTCAGCATCCCTGTGGATGCGTACAGCAGTCATAATTTCCAGGCTCTGATAGAAGGATCCGCTCTGGCTGAACTACTGTTGGGTCAAACCTTGGCGTCCTTGTAACTGTGCACAGCACTGTACAGTCCAAGGGTCCATGCTGTCCCACACAGCAGGGTGAGACATGTTCATTTTACATTTCCCAATCTGTTGCAGACGATTCCCAAATCAAATGTTCATCAATCCTATAGCACCAGTTGGCATCTGTCATGCACAACATTGTCCATTACAGTCTCTGTATAGCAGTGTGCTTGGTTGTCCTCCTGTGGTTCGGTGACCTGTCCTTCTGCAAGTGTCTTTGTGGCCAGCAGTGACTCGGCCTGGTTTCTGACATTGCTTTGAATTCTACCTTCTTGAACTATGGATTGTCCCTGACTAATAATATGTTTCCATTACGTCGGGAAACCAACGTAGCAGATAGACTAACCTGCCCGGTGGAGGGTCTGTCTGCATTGCGCTGAGCCGATCCGCCGATGTAAGGCTGAACCTAGTCGAGTACGTTCAGCTTCTGCACCGGCGGATGTGTAAACAGACCATCCGCCGGCAGGCAATGTCTGTGTGATAAGTCGGGACCCCTGCTAAGCATATACGCTTAGTGGAGGGGTCCCAACATATAATGGAAACAAGCCCTAAGTCTCCTGCCTTATCCATCTTTACTGTACTTTATTGGACTTACCTTTTGCGTATGGGCGTTCGTAGTGATTGTGTGCACATTACATGTGTATTTTTTGGGGATTTTGGAGCACTTCTTCAGCTCAGAGGTAAGAAATTTTTTTTTCATTTTTTATATTTTAGGTGCACTTTAATATAAGAAGTGCTTAGAGAGTCCAGTTCTCTTCATAGGGATCGTTTTACTCTATACTCTGCAAAGCCACAGTTTACAGAGAGGTACAAACAGCCTTCTGGGGACTGCAGAATGTTAACAAGAGTCCTGTTAAATTAAAGCACTTCCAAAAAGACTTCTCTAGAAATATTAGCCGAAAAGGTACAAACTACTCTCAACTACGTTTTGAAAAAAATAAAAAAAAGTTTAGAAAGGAAAATAACAAGTAAACTCTTATTTATTAATACATTTCCCAAAGACAAAAGCTTTTTTTTGCCTAACATGTGAATAAGATTTACTCGACTCATTTCAAGGGAAAGAAATAACACAAATCCTTTACGTAGTCCTCAGTCTTTTCAGGGCTGCTGCATAAAAGCCTGCAATTCATCTATATTTAACACATTTTCATCTCCTACTTTTATTTAACATCCTGCATAGACTCCACGATTCATTATTAATAACTTCTTCATACTTCATAGTTAAACACAGTATCAGGGACTTTTAGACATTATTGCTCTTGTGAACAAAAGGAAATCTTTACAAAAGGGATGGAAATGTACCTGATGCATCCACCACGATACAAATGAAAATACATACTTCTAAAAAGTGGACATCATCATCTTTTTCAAATCGACAACTTTGATTATGGAAATCTGTCAGTATTTACAACTTTGTCTGAGATCTTCAGAATCATATTAAAAAAAAATCAGTACTGACTGAAATGGCCTTAAGATTTTTTTAAGTGGAAGTTTAATACAGTAAAAAAGTTTTAACTACTTATTTTTTTAACTACAAATTTTTTTACGTATTTTTTGGACCATAAGATGCACTTTTTCACCCCCAAAATTGGGGGGAAAAAGTGCCTGCGTCTTATGGCCCGAATGTGCAACCATCCGCTGATCGCAACTTGGCTCCCCGACAGTTCTCCCGGCAGATATGGGAGGAGATCAGCCGGCAGATAGGAGAGATCAGCTGTGTAATCTCCATCGTCAGACAGGAGCCTGTGTCAGCTGTATAGATCTCCATCTGCCGGGAGAGCTGTGGGGACCTGAACTGTATTGGCTATATTTGCAGAGCCTCGCAAATATAGCTACATTATAGCCTACTACTATACATCGTTCCTCACAGATAGTTTCGCCGGTTTACAGGCATAAACCATTGGACCCATGAGCATCCGATAAAATCCTACACCTCTTGAGAAAAAAACGTGTATTGAAACGCGCGTCGAGGTGATTGGAACTCTGCTTTTGATGTATACAGATGAATTGGATACATGGCATTGCCTGGTCTGGATAAGCATCAGACATCTGTTTTTATCGATTGAAGATTAAAGAACCTTTTTATGGAACTGTGAACTTTATATGGACTTTACAGATCATGTCATTTCTTAATTGAGAAATCTACTAAGATTATCTAAAAAAAATATTTCCTCCGTTTTTCACTTTATATATGTTTTGAATCCTCTCTGTTTGGGGTAATGTATTAAGAAAGGAGGCCTAAGAAAGTCCCCTTGTCCCTGCCTTGGCAGGGAAAAAACTTGATGGGTGGATAGACCGGGACCACTAGTCTCTCCATCCATTAAATCTTTCTTGTAATGTATTTGGATGTTGGCCACACACTAACTAGGGCAATGTGGTAGTCCCTTTATATAAACCATTTTAGTGGCTGAAAAGGGTACTGCATGAGATTTTTTCACATTCATTTAAACAAATGAAATATTTTTTTCTGATTTCCTGCTCTAAAAACTGGGTGCGTCTTATGGTCAGGTGCGTCTACGGTATACGGTAACATAATAATATTTTGTGCACCCTAACAAATTTCCTGTGTAAAGATTCAAAAATATTTCACTCACTACTATTTACGCTGCCATGCAAATGTTCCAAAACTTTTGCGAGACAGGGCTTCTTTTATTTATAAGACCCACTAACTCTCATGAGACTTCAGCATGATGGTAGAGTATGTGTGAAGTGAAGGAGAGAGTTTAACCCCCCCCAGCAGTCCAATTCCTTTGAGACTTAGATGTCAAAAGTGGTACAAACATTTAAAAAGATTACTGAATACAGGTATAGGTACAAGCAGCCCATCCATTTCCCATTTTACTTATGGCTATGGATTATGCCTATATTTTCTGAAAGGTATATCTTCTTTCCTCATGCCTTGGTCCCATGTGGTTGCTCCTGGTTATGACCCAGCCCACTGGCGATGCCTGTGTCTCTGGTACTTTTCTCTGATGTCCTCTGGACCAGCTGCCTCGTGTACCTCCCCTCCCTCAAGAGGTAGCAGCCTGGTGTTCCCCTCAGAAAAGTCTATCCCCGCCTTCAGGGGTATTGTGAAGAACGAGTGGGTTCACTTAGACAACGCCCTTAGAGGAGGAAGGACACATGGTACAGTAGGTCCCCACCCGCTGGTTCGTGACAGTTGGGACAAAAAAAAAATGTTTTTTTAGATATTCGGACCAGAAAACTCAGGGAAATTTTCCTATTGATTTTAATGGTAAAAAATCATGTCTTATAGTCCAAAAAATATGGTATATGTGTACAATGCAGTCAGGTTATGGGGTTTCAGGTTATGACTACTGCCACAGCCAGGTATGGTTTACCAAATATTTAGGACTAGTCACTTTATCACTACTGGAAGCCATGGGTCATAGAGATAAAAAAGAGGCTATAAATGCTGATAGGCTATGGAAACACTGCAGCAGAATGAAACATACAAAGAAATTCCATTAACATGTTCACGTTTTCTTAGCATTTATACAGAAATAAATTGTATGCACAAATCCAATCGCCATCTAATGTCTGTGGGCAGCATTACAGTGATAACCTTTATAAGCTTAATTGAACCAGGATTGGGGGAGTATAGGTTACACACTGTTTTCCAAGCATTCTTATGATTCACTTTGAAAATGTAGTTGTGTTTCCTAATCAGACTACGACATGAAAACTTCCCTGCAAGATATAAACCCCATGCTGAGTGTACGATGGGCTTGCAATTATGATCTAATTATCACATACAGACATTAAAAACACAGACATCAATGGAAGGTAAGGACAGCTTGCCCTGCCTCAGTCACCTGTCTTTTATAAGATCTGTGAAGCCCAAGCTGTCTTCCTGTCCCCCAGTCACATATTTAGATTACCTTTACTGTGTGCATACTGTGCGTATTTCTATTTAATTACTACAATGCAGGACTCGGTGCAAACTGTCACTTAACATCGCAGCGGTATACATTACAATAAGGTTACCAGATCAGCAGAATAATCAGTGACTATTACAGAAAGTGTCCTGTGCAGACCTGACTGCCAGCTATTTCTTACATAGACATACTTTGTAAACCAAGACATTTTTACCCATTATCTAAAAAAAAATAGGATTCCTGTGTGGATAATTTATTTATTAACCTATTTTACAGTAGCTAAAGAAATTAGGGTTCTTTTTAACTGCAAATGTAACCTAAGAAAGTGCCCTCACCAAAATGTATGGTATTTTATGGCACAAACTTATAAGCAGCTTTCCAAACTCTTATTTTTACATAAAGTAGATGCTCTATGCCGAGTATCAAGAGCTCCACAGTTCCTACAGCTACATAGATTAGTAGTAGCTTGTTTTATGGCTTTTAAGATTAAGTCAACGCTTGAATGTCAAATTTAAGCAGTACTTGAGTATTGCTGCAAGCGCCTGTAGCACGACCTAGGGGCTGAACGCTAGGGAGGTTGAGCAAAATGTCTACATTATAAACATGAAAGCAACACATAGAACATTAACTACAGTGTGTGTCAGTAAGCATGCTCCATTTCTACCTAGTGCATGCCAGTGCAATCCAATCATATATCTTAAGCTTACATTAAACAATGGATTTTGGATATAGTAGCATTCGAGTTTAAGCCACAGGAGGACCTTGGAAGGTGTTTCAATGGCACTTGTGCGAATGAGTCTACAATATGTCTTAAAGCTCAGTGTGAAACACCAGGCTTTTTATAACCAAGATTCAATCGATATATATTACATTTCAAGCATTTGCAGGCAGGAAGTGGGGGGGGGGGGGGGGGGGGTAGGACAGGACATCTTGCCCAATCAGCCTGATTGCATGCATAGAGAATGAATGGGCACGGTTACCACGTCCATTCATGTCTATGGACGTGATCAGGGGCGAATGGCCGCCACCACCCACAGCCCACAATCCAAAACACTGTAACCAGCATTCTAGATCTCCCGTTCACGGCCGACAATTATTGATGGGATTAGCCCCATCAATACATGGCCGCGATCTCTGCTAAAGTGTGGACAAGCCCTAAGTGCTGCAGATCTTTATAATGTCTCCTGTGTTTGCAGCAGTCAGGGAGTCTGGGCAACTGCACTTATACAAAGTATGGCACTCAGGACTTCCAGTAGTCCACTATCCCCCCTGCACATTCTTCACTCAACAACATTTGGGATCACTGAGCCTTCACTACATACACATACATTTCCAAAACATAACCAAATTGGGATATTTTTTCAAACAAATCAAGAGGAAAAAAGATTAAAAAATGTATTATTTATTATTTGTAGTAACAAAATAGATTTGTTATTGACAATAAAGCTTCACCTTATTCTGCTATTGCTCACAATGAATTGTGTCAGGGAAGTACAAGCCATAAGCATATTCTTAAGACTTTTTTCCTTTTACGAGACAGTAACACAGTACATAACAATTCCGCAAAGGAAGCACTCAACTTGTTTGTGATCTGCAATAGCCATCTATGACCTAAGAAATAAGACAGAATGGCAAAACATAAACATGTGACAGAACTTATTGGTTGATTTAAGATGGTTGTGGAAAACAGACAGTTCACTTATCTTTACTATAAACTGAGTAATCACCTCTGGATTACAGAATCAAAATTTTAAGAATATTAAAAAGTTAGAACCCTATGAATATTATCAATTGTTCTAGTAATGACAGAAGCATGAGGAGCGTGAGGTAAAATAACGAGTCCCGTTCTCCTGCAGTCCCAAATTCCATTTACCACTCATTACTATGGCCAATGGCCGATTGACTAGGACTTCTGGTACGATTATGATATGATTAACTTAAAGTGAGTAAATGCAAGATTCATGTACATGCTACAACTAATTGACTATAACTTGCGGACCATGGTGTCGATTTTTTGCCTATGTATTCTGAACTTTATATAGATACCATGCAATGCAAGAATACCCCCTGAGGAAGCGGATTGCCGCGAAACGCGTCGGACTGGTGCAATGTGCCTTTTACCTGGACACACTTAAAAATGTTGGATGGATGTGTAACAAACATGGATGTTTATATTGTATCATTTTTGTGAAATATGCATAATAGGATAAACTCTGTTATGATATTTGTGGTTGCTGTTCTACTCTTAATAAAAAGAATTATACAATTATACTCATATACTTGTGCCTTTAAAGTCCCCTTGTCCCTCTCTTAGGGAGATATCTCTGTAAATTTTGCCTATTCAAATCGGGATGTTGGCACACATAATCTGGATTATCATGCTCTCAATTATCAAATTTCGGGTAGAAGATACCCATTCTCTATGATATATTCCATTTTCTTAATGCTACCATATATTATATAGATTCTTGGTAAATACTTATTTGTTCGAGACTTTGTCCAATACATTTACTCTAGTTACGACATTTGACCATTGTTATATGGTTGTCAAAATCTAGGATGATATTATAATTATGTATGCACTATACTTACTGATTTTATATACAATACCATAACTGAGAATGCAACCCATATGACCTAAGCTTAATATGACACATTCAGAAATTTAATTGTTAGAATATATATTTTCTGCACTGAATCAACACCAATTAGAGTTACCAATTGAATTATGACTAATGAATGTTTCTGTTATGACATGAATCCGGCATAACCACTATCTAATACAGGGGGACTGTGATTTAGGAGATGCAGACGCGTTACAGCCTTGTGGCTGTTGGACTTGCTTTTTTGGCAAGCCCTATTGGAGTACTTTGACCCTCGACCCCACCACCTGGGGGATCCCTGTCCTTCTGGGGGGGCAAGGGGTTGGTGCCGACAACGGCGGACTGCTCGGCTGCTTCTGTGAATGTGCGTATGAAGCTAGCTGGGGTTCATACGTCCGGCCCCTCCTCCTCTTCCATCGCTGGTTGGGTTTTGCCGTGTGGGGGATTCGGGGTATGGCAGTGCTCCTATGCATCTGTACGTCGCACAGGTGAATTCGTTACCGGCGATTACATTGCCGCTATCGATCACCATGGCGACGGCGGGGGGGGGGTTAAATAGGCCCACACTACCACTTCCGGGTCTCTGGTAATGGGATGCAGAGGTCTGAAACTTCACACGTGCTGACAGTGGTAAGGAACACAGTTTTGTCTCTGTTGACTGACGGAGCTGAGATCTAGGAATGATACAAAGTATTAGAGGTGAACGTGTTTCAAGTTATGACCTTCTAACAGTAACGCATACTTCTTTATCAGCATCAGTGGGTTCTCCACATATCTATACACGACCACTTAGGTTATTATATATTATTATATTTTATTTTTTTAAAAAATCTCTTTACTATATATGTATGTTGCTCAATGGGGTGATACTTCTCCTTTATACTGACATTGACCAATACATGGTTTCTATTTCTCTCCTCCCGTTCTCCTGCAGTCCCAAATTCCATTTACCACTCATTACTATGGCCAATGGCCGATTGACTAGGACTTCTGGTACGATTATGATATGATTAACTTAAAGTGAGTAAATGCAAGATTCATGTACATACTACAACTAATTAACTATAACTTGCGGACCATGGTGTTGATTTTTTGCATGTATTCTGAACTTATATCGATACCATACAATACACGAATACCCCCTGAGGAAGCGGATTGCCGCGAAACGCGTCGGGCTGGTGCAATGTGCCTTTTACCTGGACACACTTAAAAATGTTTTTATATGGATGTGTAACAAACATGGATGTTTATATTGTATCTTTTTTGTGAAATATGCATAATAGAATAAACTCTGTTATGATATTTGTGGTTGCTGTTCTACTCTTAATAAAAAGAATTATACAATTATACTCATATACTTGTGCCTTTAAAGTTCCCTTGTCCCTCTCCTAGGGAGATATCTCTGTAAATTTTGCCGGTAAAATAACGAGTCTAAATGAAATTAGAGGTTTTTTGGGGGAAAAAAAGAGTAGCTGTCATATTTCAGAATGCAGAAAATAAACATAAAAGGCCCAACTCCCCCGTTTGTGACCCAATCTAATCATCTATCAGTAATTTTCTAAAGCAGCAGGTCTTTGGGACAGTCTTCTCTCAGTAGAGAATGGAAACACACATCAGAAGAAGCACACTATGAGTTTAGGGCATTGTGGTCAGAGGCACAATGCTGTCCTGCACCCCTAATAGTTTTAAGAGAATCATTTTTAACAGTTAAAAAAAAACCCCTTTGCATGCAAGATCTCCCAACACCCCCCTGACACTATACATTTTCTTATGTCAGTGACTGTAGACCAGTGGTCACAAATGCGGCCCTCGGCATCACTAAAGGGCCACACATAACATCGATCCAGACCCCCCCACCCCAATATCTCAGCAGGTGGTGGACCAGCTCCCGACAGGCAGTCAAAAGCTGACAGCACATACCCCCCCGCCCCCCCCCTCCAGCCCCTGTGTGCAGCGGTCACATGTAGACCTGGTTTCCCCAATCAACATTGACAATTTTACTGATCTAGGACCGCCAAAGTTGATAAGGAAAGCCAGGTCAGCTTGTGACCACTACACAGGTGAGTTCCTATGCCCTATGCATTAATAGTTAGGTTTTGGGGGCCGCATGTGGAGGACCAAGGGGGGCCACCGAACAACGCCTAAAGGGCCGCAGGTTAGGCACCTAAGCTGTAGACAGTAAAAAAGGGATAAAGATAGCAGCACTAGAGTCTGTATCAACAAAATAATGACAGCTGATAGGTATTTATACAAAAAGATACCCTTTAACTATTAGAATTACAATTCAAAGGGATATAGTCTCTCTGTACCAGTAGCCAAAGACACAAACACCAGGCCAGCTGTCCAAACGCCAAAAATGTATCTGTATGTTTTATGGGGCATTTTTTTTGTAAGAAATTTAGACATTGTTAGCTTAATGCAGGAAATACATTTACAATTGCCCACAAAAGTGATCACAACTGACCATGTTCAGTGTAGTCATCACTCTTATTGCCATGAAAAATTGTTATCAGTGCTAACAGGATACAAATAGGGTTCAATTATAGACCCCTACACATTTAAGGGATGCTTGGGTCCCCCTGATATCCATTTACAACCTTGAAGTGGCTTGAATGACAATATCTCCATCATACCTGCACACTTCCCATTTGGCCATGTATATGAAAATATAAAAAATATGTCTGTTCTTGTAATTTTATATTTTAAAAAGTCTTACCATATCATTTGTATATATCACAATTCACTGGCCCAAAAAAAATATTTTCATTTGAACCATGCTGTCACCCAAGTGAGCTTATACCAAATAAGAGAAGCTAAAAATCCACCAGGATGAGAAGGTCACGTCATTTAAGTAAATAACTAAAGTGTTAGTATGCACAAGATTTATCAGTATTGTCATTTCTACTTATTTCTATTTTCTTATTTTTTTTTTACAGAAAGTTAATTATTCAATATGGTTGGATGGAAAATACATCATGTATTGCATGGTAAAACTCACACATTCATTGAACACCATTTAATTAGTTAGCTGGTGCATACCCAAATGCTTTGTATTTGTAATGACAACTCACTTTTAAAAATACAAGTGCAATAAAGTAAATAAGCTGGTCAAGGTGATATCTGGAGCAGTTACCACCAGCAATTGCAGTTTTTTCAGTATTGAGCTTCAATGTGACCAACAGTGCAATCCCACAAAGGGATTTGCATTATCTTCACAAAAAAAGTGTTTCTAAGCTATTTGCAGAATAGGATATTGCCAGACAGCAAAAATATCAAACTGCACAAAGAGAGAAACATTTCTGTTTTATTACTGTCTTAACAATGTGCACTACCGGCTGCTTGTCTCATTGACATAAGTAAGCACATTTGAAATATACTGCAATATAAGGGGTATTAAAACTGCTCAACGTAAACAGTTTTCAGGCTACAAGGCTCATTTACAAACATCACAAGACGAGTGGGAGTGAGAATTGGGAGGGAAAAAAAACACCTTTCCATTCCTGAGTCCGTTTGTGTACATTAAATTTCTGCCTGGAGCAACTTTTTACTTGAAACATTCTAATGAGACTGGAACATAATTGGATCTCCATGAAAATATACTTTCGCCCTACAGCACATATAACGAGCCTCTGACCTGACACTTGTTACTTTTTCTAGATGGAGTGCTTAGCTGTAATTTTTAGCTTCAATTATTTCTTTTGAGGGTGTAACATGACTATGTATGGCAAAAAGCCCATGAAGGGTGCTTGTACATGAAATAGGGAAGGATAAAGGGTATACGAATATAGACGGCATTGTAAGACAGCAAAACGTGCAAACCAAATAATTAATAAAGGAGTGAATGCCCAGTATATTCCAGAACAGCATGTCTTTACAAATCTGATCAATTGTGAGGGAGTTTTTTCACACTCAAATTTCACTTTAAAGCTAATGCCTGCATGACAAAAGGATCCGCAACACTTAAATTTTTATACATAAACACTACAATAGTAGTAATACATGTTTATTCAAGCAAGCGTGATTGTATAATCCCATTACTTTGTATTAATGTAGTAAAAGCTTTGTTGGTACACAAGTGGGCTCCACATCCTCCTCAGCACTGTGCCATGTTGATCCTCTTATCTCACTGCAGGTCTATACTCAATAACAATCTGAGAGTCATTGGGAAAATTCTAGTTTTTAAAGATGTGGATCGCTAAATGCTGCCGACAAGCAGAGCTTTGCCTAGGTTTCAGATCACCTGATCGAAATCACAAGCATTTTTTATTCATCACAAACTAGAGATACTTTTTAGGACAAATAAGCTAACATGTGGCCTAGTAATTTATGATTATTGTGCAATAAATAAATAAAAAAGAATATCCCATCATTAGTCAATGTGAACAATAAAATGGTTAATCTGGGCCACCATTTTCTACTAGAAAACAAATGTAGTTTCTAGCAGATTATAGATTCTGGGCTTTTTAGCTTAAAATTATTTGAGTTTTGACGATAGCTCTAGTCTTTGGAAATCATTCCCCTGAATATAGTTGTCCAGACGTGCTACTGGCCAAAGCATTGCAAGTTATGCCTGTGCACATCGCTGTAGATGGGCTGTCACCAACAAGAAAAGTTATTGTTAAGTGGATGTGTCTTCACAAGGTGGCAGTTTGTCACACACCAGACAAGCAGTGATAAGAGTGCAGATGGAAGAAACATTCCAGATTATAATAAACACTGACTTGTAATGCAATGGAACTAGTTTAAAGGATATCTCTGTCTCTGACTTAGCATTGACTACCAAAAATATGCACCACTCAAAACTAATACAAGAACCCGCCTAATATCATGTAGCTCTTCAATGTTCTACCAAATCATCTCTGGCCATGATGGAATACTATAACCATGAAGACAGGTATATGGTCACAATGTTTCCATCACTCCACCTCTACCTGTCTTCTTCTCTCCAGGTGTACATGCACCCACTATCCCCATGATCAATGGTTCAAGGTTATTTCATAAAAGATTTAAAAGGTTAAAACGTGTCGGATATTTTTTCTGTATTCCTTACAAAAAAAGGGAATTAATTTACATTCAGCCCCATAAATGTAACAGGAAACAGGCAGATCACATGTCCCACATTGTAAACATGTCTATTCATTTCCTTCATCAATGGGAAATGTAATCATGGATTTGGACTAGGTTTTAAAGCTTGTGATTTGTTTGTTACAAAGATATGTCTGGAAGCAGCCATTACACAATCCCTTAAGCTGGGCATACACGTCACGATTTGAAGTAAAATTTTAGTGCGATCGTTTTTAAAAATCGATCACACAATCGGATTGAATAGAAATTGAAGCATGCCAAAAGTGTCCGAGTGATCGATTTTGTCAAAAATCGGACAGAAAAACGATCGTTCACAGATCCGTTCTGATGGATAATCTTAATAAAAAGCACATGAATCGAGTGCTGTTGGTTGTCTCATGCGATCGTTTTAAGTGATCCATCTATGATTCTTGTGGAAATTACCTTTGTTAGTGTGCTGTTAGTCACTGGCCAGTTCTTCAGCTAACACCACTCCAAACCCATCAATGTGTGCGTGCAAGACATATTGAGACTTTCAGGATAGGATCGCCCAGAAATTGAATGCATGGTATGTTGCAGTTTGCGATCGTTTTCGCAAATTAAAATCGATTCCGGAATCGGATGGGCGATCGGATTAAAAAACGATCGCAGGAAAATTGTGACATGTATGTCCAGCTTTAGGCTGCACAGTTGGCTTATACCCTAGTCATAGCCAAACAACCTCAGATCCCCAAAACTTATCCATAGTCATGATATGCCAATAAAAGTCACCTAAGTAGTAAGTACATGTTGAAGACAGGTAGGTGACGGGAGAAGGCTAGTACATCATTACCATCACTGAACTTCTACAAAGCGAATTGCCTTTTCTTGCTTGGTTTTAAAATTGTCACAATACACATCTGCAGGAAATAAAAGAGAAGCCATCATTCTGCATTTCTATACGTGTTCTGGGTCAATAGTTTAAGGAACTAACAATCAAGAAACCGTCAGGAAGGGAGTAGGGCCACTGGCAGGTTTTTACCTGTTTTCATCCAGTAAATGAATGCCAGATGGACATAAAAAATATTTATATATATATATATTTGTTTATTTAAGACATAAAGAAAGATTTTAATTAATATAGGGTGCGAGTTTGGCTTTAATAATAAAGTGAAGTAACAGTTGATTGAAAAACCTACTGGGAGAAACTCCCTTTAAATGATGTTTCTTAACTTTCTATGGAACATGATTATCCTCAGTCATCTAATGGTGAGGGAAACAAAGGGGAAGAGAATCAATTATTTCCTTGGATTATGGGAAGTTTCAGGCTGCCAGGACTCATAAGATTCACACATAGCAGGTTCTTTGAACCACAAAAGAGTTTTAATATTGGTTTATGAAACTTCAAGGTAATCTAATAGGGTTTTGTTTAAGTAATTCAATTAACTTGTTGCATTATCTCCTTAAACACGAGTGGCATTTAGATGTTAAGTTGCTGTGAACAATAACTGTCATCAAAATGAACTGGAACATGGCAGTGAGAAAAGGGAAAGATGAAATTAACTCAGCTCAATTACTGAAAGGGATCTAATTGGAGATTAGAAAAAAATACCAAACAAATATACCTGGATAAAATGAGCTAGGTATAATAGATGACACCATTTGTATTGAGTACTCCTTCACATTATACACGCTGTCAAACTGCATTGGAAAACACAATTTGGTTTGAGGTTCATTGTGTTTTCTATATACAGTCCAGGTATGCAGTTCCTGCATATAGTCCAGGTATATAGGATTAATGTGCGAGCATATGACTCGCAAAAAGCATAAGGCAGTAATGCCATCACATAGGGAAGAGTCGACATTTCTTTTACATAATTTCGAACATTTGAGCATTCTTTATGCTATAAATCCTCATAAAAAAAGTTTGAAGTACATTTTTAAAACAAATGTAAACATGAACATATCCCAATACTATTGTTGACACAAAATTATGTGAGCTTTAATATATTGCCAAAATTGCTCTTTGCCATAAATACACATCAGTGATACAGCCTAATGTACTAATCAATGACCTCTGTCTTCCATTTCCACTGCTCTACCCCATATACTATAATGAGTTTGCCATTCTCAAAGACAAACCACTAACAAATATGCTGATGAATGTGTTTTTTCATGCAACATTAAGTTGTAAAATAGATATGATTAACACTGATTGTCTAACTATTTAGACAACAGTTTTAACACACCAAGAGACACTAATGTTTGCTAAATGTTAAGCATGACAGTTTAAAAAAAAAAGCTGTAATAGAAAAAATACATCACAGATCTCCTATTATCTTGTATGCACTGTATTTTACACACTGTGCAAGCCCACAAAATCTTGTAGAGAATACTATCCAATTTATTACGATGCATAAAGGTGGGTTTACACGTCAAGATTTTTGTTTCGTTCAACTTCAGACTAGATTTTTTGATAGATTTTTTTATCGGATTTCGTTCGTCCATTTATCGAAGGTAATTCGATTTTTTTTTACATTTTTGTACAACCGACGCAAATATCGAATGAAAAAAAATCGGCGGAACCACGAATGAAAAATCTTTCAGATTTTTTTATTTAGGAAGTGGTGTATTCTGTGGGCGTTGCTAGGCTCCAATTAGGCACACACACCCGTATACTCACTGCAGCATACTGTACACACACACACCTGTACACTCACTGCAGCATACTTTAAACACACACCTGTATATTCACTGTGTATTCAAACTCATACATACATATCGCTATTAAGAACGAACATTTAATATTGAAATATATGTATTTTTCTATTGACACCACGTTGTTACGATCGTCCACAATGCAATTGTTTAGTTCGGAAAATTCATAGACGAATCAAAATCATACATTGTAAAAATCACAACATTCATTGCGCAGGAAATACGTCATGCTACAGGTTAAAAATCGAGTCAAAAAATATCGAGTGAAATAAGGAGCGTTCTTTTTTTACACGAAAAATAAACGACAGATGAAAGTTTACCAACATGTCCGATCACCTTATGGACGAAAAAAAAAACATCGGAGCAAATGGCCGTTCTAGATTTTTGTACAACGAACCAAAAAATCGTCCATCTGTCGGACGAAAAAATCTTGACGTGTAAACCGACCTTAAGTGAGGCGTCCTCCCAAAAATGAGATACTCCATCTAAACAATTACAATGCCAGGCAGGATACAATGCTGTAAGAAATTCTGAAATTTGTAGCTAAAAAAACCTGAATATATTTTTGTAACTAACATTGTGGAGGAAGGGGCAAGCTGAACTTGCAGGAGCACAATTCAGGAGAAAAAACACAACACAACACAAGATGTTAAATTAGATGTATACAACAAACAGTGTTTTACATCTTATAACCCCTTGACATGAATGAGCAGTTGACCTTTGCAGTTGGGTGATTGTCCACTACAAGGGTTGAAAAATGTCAGCCCAAAATTACCGTATTTTACGGACCATTAAGCTGACCACAGAAGTGCCGATTCCTGGCAGTAGTTGCAGGCGATTGACCGGCGTTCACGCACACGCCAAACACATGGAGGTCGTTTGCCCGCCTGCCAGGGGTGCCCACCTTTCGACCCAAAAAGCTGGCAGGTCGGATTGCATAGCGATCCTTCCTGCCGGTACTTTTTGTGGCCGATCCTGTTGTAGTCAGTTAATGTGGAGGGGGTATCTCCTCCCCCTCCAGGGTAACTGGCTACAATCTGCCTGGAATCCCTGTGTTAGTAGAGCACACAGGATTCCCGTCAGTTCATTAGCCGACTCCTCACAGTGTGGTGACGTCACCATGCTGCATTGAGTCTGCTACAAGACGGCCATGCACGTCTATGGCCAGCTTTAGGCTACAGGTAGAGCGGGAGTTGCCTCTTACAGCTCTCCAGCCCTGATGGTAGAGCTTCTGTATGTGAACTCGGCAGCTTGAGCCCAACTCACATATAGTGCAGCTAGAAGAGCCGCCCATGGGTGGCTCTCCTGTCTGCCTCTGCCACTGTAAGTTAGTTGGGCTCAAGCTGCCCAGCTTACAGACAGAAAGCACAGAGCCGTAGGAAAGATCTGCCCACGGGTTGATCTTTCCTATGCGCTGTGTAAGTTAACTGAATCTCTGGGTATGGGAGAGCTCCGGCTATCTAGATGTGAAAGTTGTCAGCTTGAGTCCAGCTCTCACATACACAGACAGAGCAACATAGAAGAGCTGCTTATGGGCAGCTCTTTCATCTGGCTCTGCCACTGCAATGTTAATGTCAGCGGGCTCCCTGTGGGTAGATCTTCCATCTGATAGCTCCTCCACCTACCCCACTAAGCTTATTGCTTGGCAGGGCCGGAGCAGAGCAAAGGGGCAACCTCCCATGGCCATCGCACCATAAGACGCATTTTTCTGGACATTTTTCTTAAGGTGAAATTTTTTTTTAACTTTTAAACCTATGAAAGTATTGCAGGTACCAGGAATAATACACTGATATACTTGTTATATCGCCCACTGTCAAGGGGTTGTAAACATGTTAAGTTCAAGCAAAGTACCTTGCAATGACTATACATAAACACATTAAGACCCTTGTGACAATATTGTACAACAAACATGTAAAATATTACAGTCACATCATAATTTACTTTCCTATAAACATAGAAATAAAAAAGGTGCATACTTGTAGAAAATACACATCCACTCCCTTCAAAGTAAGGTTGGGAAAAGAAAATCAGCTTGTTTTCATTCTGTTCGGTTAAATGTGTGTGACATTCCGTAGCAGGCCATAAACTATGGAGAAATGGACATATGTGAAATGCGGTCAGTTCCAGATGAGTGTCAGTATACAGGTGCTGCACAGGAAAAGAACGTCTCTCTCCAACTTGATATTTTTGCTAGTTTTTCCATAATTCACCAAAAATGCTGTCGAAGTCACGAGCTGGAGAGGCCTAGCCTGAAAACGTCTCTGCTTTCATGTCATTTGATTTCCTCATCACTCTATCACTTGTCAGCACCCGCTTATGACAACTGCGGTTCCCTTCACAGCTGGTATGGTTTACATTGCTTTGCAGCTCTATTCTATATTATTTCTAACATTAAGTGTTCACTTGAAATCCTGGATTTTTATAATGGAAGGGAAAGTAAATGTAGACATGAACAGAAATAAAGATAGTTGACTTGATAGTTGATAAAAAATTTTCAAAAGACAATAGCCTACTAAACATTGTTAATGCCACAGTATGAGACTGTTAAAATGCCTATTAAAGGAAAGGAAAACTCAAGGAAAACTCAAACCTTTATCAATGTTATATACATTTGGCTATCTATGATGAATCAATGCTTCTTTTAAAATTCTTTTTGCACAGTGACTAGATGCAATTAATAAACCCATTAAATACTACCGCTTAGTTCCCTAAGTTTTTTTTACCTAAAAAGTTCCTTTAGTTTTGCGGCAGGGATCACTTCTATCTGGGTGTGCTCTACCTGTGAGATAATATAGGCATAAGTGTGGGCAGCCCCAGTGTCCCTAACTTCATCAGTGACACAGGGGATATGGGTGGGCTCAGGGGCGGTCCTAGGGAGATCGGCGCCCTGGGCACCTCCTCTGATGGCCGCCCCCCCCCCCCAGAATTGATAACAGCAGAGTCTCAACTCCCCATGGGAGTGGGGTGAAACCTGTGAGACTCTGGATCTCTGAATCTAGTCTCCCCTCACTCATGGGGGGGGGGGAGAGGTTGGTTGGGGAGGAAGGGATGTGGAGTTGCTTGTGAGTGAGGTGAGACTCTGGATCTCTGAGACTCATCACCCCTTACTCGTGGGGGGGGGGGGGCAGGGATGGAGTTGCTCGTAAGGTCTATATCATTCCCTATCGACATCCCCGACTCCCCACGACAAACATCTCCACTGCCCAGGTGGTGAGTGCGTGGATAGGGGAGGAGACATCTGGGCATTGGAAAAAACGCCCAGGTTGCCCATGCCTAAAACCGCCACTGGGTGGGCTGCCCATGCTTATGTCTGTATTAGATTACTCCGTAAAACAGTTTACAGTTTGCACCTTTTTTGAGAACCAAACTTTGAAGGGAGGCAACTGCCAGGGGGGTTAATATGTGCAACTTGGCAGCCTTCTGTTCTTGCAATGTTCGGTAAGGAGGTTGGGGTTGAAAAGCTGACAATACTGTGTATTCTATATATGTATGTTGCTGTTGAACTAGAGCACAGCTATGACAGCTTTTACAATACTAGATTGCTATAGATAAAACATATCGAAAATTATATATCTATAAAATGTTCTCTCTGGAGTTGGAACTAGTTATGTTATAACTATTTACAAATATAGCTATTCAGATGTTATTAACTTACGATATGGACTTTCTGACAAGTGGCTAGGAGCAGTCTGTACTTCGCTGTTCCCGCCATTGCGGCAGAGTGTAAAACCGCTGGCTACTGCTTCGTCTTGTCAAAATCTGTGAACATCGCTTGAGAAGATCCGTGTCTGTGCTGACAGATTTCTTATCAGTGTTTTGAGCTGTCACTGTAGTGTATAGACATGTCTGCGAAATAACATAAATACCTAATATTGCAGGGTTTCTAAACTCTCCGAATATTTTCAGCTAGTGATTGTCATCATTAGAATTAAAAAAATATTTTAAAAACTGTGTGCAATAGTTTGGGTTCTCTTTCTACCCACCTTTTACAGAAAAAAATCTACATTTAAAACTTTGTAGCTCAGGGCAGTACATTCTGCAGCTACCATTGCTGTTTTTTTTAGGTCACAAGTTATTAAGTTTTTACCCTCAAATATGTAAAATTTGTATTTTTTTTAGGTTCACAGGAACAGCTAAGTACATTCCCAGAGCCAGCAATGATGACATTTACATAACGACTAATGGCGAGGGCACCCCCCGCCTCCCCAATATCTTCCCTGACAGTGAGATGAACCTAGGACCACAACACTGTAGAGCAGAACAAACACGGCTGGAGCAAGTAAACTACTCGGAGTGCGACTCAGGGTTACCAATTTGGGTAATTGAAATCTACAACTATCTGCACCAGGGAATACTTCCTAGGTGGTTAAGCCATGTGTACAAAATGTTTTTTGCATTAACATAGAAATTCAAGAAAGAAATGCTATTGTTTAATAGCCTGTTTACATCATGTCACTGTGTATGGTCTTACTGTAACCAATCTCTTTCCCTGCCTTGATTTCCTTGTTTTGTAATAAAAAAAATATTCAATAAAATGATAAAAACAAAACAAAAAAACCCATTGAAACTCATTAAAACTCAAATACCTATTTTGCTTAAAACTAACTTCATAGTTGTCGGCCGGTCGTAATTTTGAAGGCCAGGCTAAGGTTTACATCCTAGGTGCCCAACCTGTGGCCCGGGGGCCGCATGCGGCCCTTTGGGCATTGTTTGGCGGCCCCCTTTGGTCCTCCACATGCGCCCCCCTTAAACCGAAGTGTTAATGTATAGTGCATAGCAACTCACCTGTGAAGTGGTCACATGCTGACCCAGCTTTCCTAATCAACTTTGGCGGTCCTACATCAGTAAAATTTGCAATGGTGATCAGGGAAACCAGGTCTACATATGAGCCAACCAAACCAAAGCAACCAAAGGCAGAAGGAGGGGGGTGAGTGCCATCTGGTTTTGACTCCCTGTCGGGATCTGGTCCACCGCCTGCTGAGATATGTCGACAGGGGTAGGGTCTGGATCGATGTTATGTGCGGCCCTTTAGTGATGCCGAGGGCCGCACTTGTGGCCCTCCATATCAACTCAGTTGCCCACCACTGGTTTAGATATTTGTCCTTGAAAATGTCAATTACAATTCTGTATTAATAATGGCTCTGTCCATCCATCCTGTTTTGTTTTGGGTGTTGTTCTGGTTTTATTTATGTTCTATTTTTATAATTTTTTTTAAAATGTTTGGATCTAATTGTAAAATTAAAACAAAAAATCTAGAAAAATGTATTCAAAATAAAAGAAATTCTTAATAATTTAAATAATTACTGTTGTCATCTCATGTCTATAGAACAAGCTAACACCCACAAGCCAATCCCTCTTGGAGGGAAATAGCCATTACAACATGTTTAAAACCATGCCATTTCCCCCTCCCACCTTATTTTAAAGGCAGAATGGTTAATATACATGATGGTCTTTATAAGCTGGCCCTAGCAAATAGAAAATCCACAAGCTGCCCTTGCTGTATTTCACAAGGCATCACAGGACATATTGCATTGTTCATTTATTTCTCCACTCCTGGTTCCCATCCCACCCCTGCATATAACAGCTGATTTAGTGTTCTTTCTTGGGCTCCCTTGGGCTACTCCATTACCAGCCAGCTCTCCTGGGGTTGCCCGGGGCACGGCACTCTTAACTCCCCCTCCTTGCCTTGATGCTTTGATCCCTCTTCTTATCTCCCCTGGTTACAATGATCCTCACTTGCTCAGCTCCCCTGGTATCATGTCTTCACAGTCCTCCTCTTGACAAAGTCAGCTGCTTTCTACATGTCTCATCTCTGAGACCAAACAATGGGAGCCACTATACTACACTCCAGATATACATTGTTTCTCTGCCTGGTACAAGCCTTTTACTTCAAATGCTTCTTTATCTAGAAGCTATTCCGCAGTGTTTAGAGAATATAAATTCTATACATTTAAATTATGACACCCTACATAGAGCTGTATATGACAAAGGCAATGCTTAGAAGAAGTCTAAGCCAAAAGTGTATCTTATTTTATTTTATTTTTTATTTAAGCAAAGCTCAAATAACAGAATGATGGTAGCAATAAGGCACATTTAGGACTGCAGCAGAAAAGTAAGGTAAGGTATACTGATTTTTAACCTGGAAATCCGAAAATGACACTTTGTTGTGAAGAAAAACACAGACACTGAATCCTTGTAAATATTTGCTATAGCGATATATTATCCATTCTGATATATTATTCTACTGTGATTTATTCACTAGGATTCTGATCAATTGACTAGAACTGTGGGAGTCTCTGCTGCACTAGTTTGTCCTGGAAAGCATTTTACGACTATGGAAAACTATGCAGGTTAGATTAGAGTTTAAGGCTGCTATAGAACTATACTGTAAGTTTATAGAAAATGCTTCTAGACAGAACCCAAACCTCAATATGACATTACAGGCAATGTTTGGGGCTGGATAACAGAAAGGAAAAACTTTAATAAAATGATGCTAAGCATGTCCTGAAGTTAAATAGCATGTGATGAGAAATAAATGAAACAAAACTCCTTTAATATACAGTATATGCCGCGTATAAGACGACTGGGCGTATAAGTTTGTTATATACTCGCCGTATAAGACCCTCTTCCAACGCTCACCAAATAAAAAAATGTATGTCTACTCTGACTTTCAACCCACA
>CM070037.1:58731719-58810376 GCA_036250615.1 Ptychadena robeensis | reverse complement strand
CCTGCCGGCGGATGGTCTGTTTACACATCCGCCGGTGTAAAGGCTGAACGTCCTCGACTATGTTCAACCTTACACCGGCGGATCGGCTCAGCGCAATGAAGTCTATCTGTTACGTTGGGACCCCCTGCTAAGCATGTACGCTTAGCGGAGGGGTCCCAACGCAATGGAAACAAAGCCTTATTTATTAACTTACTTATTTATTATCTTTTTATTATTGAGGAACATTATCAAGCCCCCCCCCCCTCCCTATTCAAACACAGGTTAAGAATGAGGGCCAGCACCCGCCCCTCCCAGAATACTTTTGTGCCCCCCAGTTTGGGAACCACTGCCTTAAGTGGACTTAACTTAAGGCACTTCCTATCTTGTGGTGGCTACCTTTACTATTGGGACATATAGTCCCAGAAAAAGAGCTCTTTCATAGACAAATGAGAACAAGAAGTTTGGCCAGCTCTAGCACAGGAAGATGGAGGTAGAAGAATAAAAGTTATATAGGGGTAAAAGTGAAACCAAAACAAAACCAACATAAAACCCTTTCATTCAAGCTATCAAAACTAAAACAAATAAAGCTCCAACAATATATACGGCATACAATTTCCCCCTCTGATCACAAAGACACTAAGGCTTGGTTATTAAACAGTAAAGAAGATACATGATTTGGTCAGCAAATTGGAAACAACATTTATATTACTCGTTTCATCTGTATTTTTATCTAGTATATCAGTTTCAGGATTGCAGAAACAAATTACACAGAAACACTCACAAACACAGAGACGGCAATTTAAATGCAACTAGTATGCTGACAATTCAAAGATTATGTGTGTGCCACCTCTACAAAATATTTAATTTAAGAATCACTTGTGATATGTTTGTCAAATGGAGAAGCATATAGCGCAGGAAAATCATAGCTTAATTAAAGTTAAGGTTAGGTCAATAATGTTCATAAGCAAGATGTTTCACCGTGATGTCACTTGGGTACAATCAATTAAAATGCACATTGAATAGTTTTAATGAACAATTCAAATAAAAAACAAACAATCAGATATGTTGGATGGACTTCAATAAAAAAAAAAAGAAATCGTAACTCCAAGCAATTATTGCTGAGAGTAGAGTCACAGATGCTGTAGGAACCTTCATATATTTAGAGAAGAATGCTGAGCGGTATCAATTGCCCTCTCGTAATTTTACTGTCGAATAAAAACTGTGCTTATAATATGAAGAAATAACGTGTGACAAGGCTTCCTAAAACATTCCTGTCTTGAACTCGGTGAGTTAAATTGCTTTTGCTGGCCTCTTCCACCTCACAGCATGCCTGACAGCCAAATTGATCGAAACATTGGAAAATAATATGCCAGGGAAAATTAAAAAAAAACTCAGAGTTTTCCATCTTTTGAATTTTTCATAAAAATATTCTCCTTGTGTGTTTCCTACTTCTACTCTTTCACCTCAGAAACACATTGTTCGTCAAACATGCCACAGAACACAGGATAAAAAGGAGGTCCAAGGCATCACAGGCTCAAAGATGATGCTGTTTATTTAGAATAAACTCATGCATCCAGCATGCCTTAAGGCTGCTCATTAGATAGATGGCTGTATTATTACCCACCATATTGCATTGTAACCCTTCAGAAGAATACACATTTACAGACCCCCTGAGTTGATGGGCTCTCAAGATATGTACTTATATTTTTTTTTTTAGCATATACATTTTTATTACTGTCAACAAACGTGGTACACGAGTCATACAACAGTAGCCATTCAGTTACAGTTACAGATTCCATGGGCATAGAGATAACAGCATCATCCCCGGGTGGCGTATGATAGTGATGTACATGTCATAACCCCAATAGAGATACCAAAACAACCACCCGTGGAGGTCGGCGAATTTCGAGGGAGCTCGATTGGACGCCCAAAATCATGTACTTATATTAAGTATGATAACCAAAAGGTTGGTAATGCTGTTTCATTGCCATAGCAGTAACTATCATTACCTTCCAAGCCTCCCCCCAACATCTCACTCGCAGTAAATAACACCGTCATCTCCCCTATTCCACAAGCACGCTGCCTTGGTGTCATCTTAGACTCCGCGTTCTACATTACTCCCCACATGCAGAACATTGCTAGATCCTGCCACTTCCATCTCCGCAACATCTCCAAGATCCACCCCTTCCTGTCCCCAGAGACCACAAACTCCTGGTACACGCTCTCATCATCTCTCGTCTTGACTACCGCAACATCATCCTCTCTGCTCTTCCTCTCACTAGACTTTCGCCTCTTCAGTCCATCATGAATGCTGCTGCTAGCCTCATTTACTCCTCTAACCGCTCCTCATCTGCTGCTCCTCTCTGCAAATCTCTACACTGGCTTCCCATTGTCCAGAGAATTTAATTCAATTAAGTTCTGTGTCTTGCTTTTCAATCACTCCACACCTCCTGTCCTTACATCTCCAACCTGGTACATAAATACACCCCTAACCGCCCTCTCTGCTCCTCCAGTGACCTTCTAATGACATCCCCACTCATAAAATCATCTCATGCCCGGCTACAGGACTTTTCTAGGGCCGCTCCTACTCTTTGGAACTCTCTCCTTCGCCCCATTAGACTTGCTCCTACCTTCAGCTCTTTTAAAAATGCCCTAAAAACCCACCTCTTCAGTCTCTCCTACCCATCCTCTCACCCCTAACTATCCCAATCATACCAGTCCCACCTCCCTACCTATTGTATACTCTGTTCCCCAACCTATTAGACTGTATGCCCGTCCGAGCAGGGTCCTCCATTCCTCCTGTGTCATAACCTGTAACCTCAATATATTGTTCAGTGCTGCGTAATATGTTGGCGCTATATAAATAAATGTTAATAATAATACTACTACTACTAATAATAATATCATGTTTAATTATCTGACATGTGAAAACCTAAATAAAGTTACTGTTATGTGCTGCACCTGCAGTTTCAGTCTAGGTAGATACCTGAGAGGCAATTTAACAGAGAGCAAGACATCCATGGAAACTTTTAAATAGGATTCTCCTCAGTCTTTATCTGTATGTGTCATTTATGAACACTATCCTACTTTATATTTAGAACCTTTAAATACTTTCTCAATGATCTTTAACTTTTAAGCTTGAATGTGTATCCAGCCACACAAATATTGGCCAAACTAAGCTTACCATTTATTACAGCATTCCGTGTGGTAAATCTAGGTCCATGTGCATACTTCCTACGATAGAGCATTTAGCACACATGCAGGATAGTACAAAGTAGAGTCTTGACAGAGAAGGGTGAGCTGGAATATGAACGTGAGTAAAAAGGATTTGATTAGGTGGACAAATTTTTTTTAAAAGCACCAGGATTATTATATGAATGTAGCAATTGTGCCGCACATATGAGGTATCACCACAAACAACTAAATATAAGCAATTAGTCTAAGACTATCATTTATGGGTGCTTCTAAAATGATACATTTGTAAAGATTTTAATATGTTGCACATGGACTGCTGCTTCATGAGAACTAACAATTACAACTGCAATCACAATAGCAGTATCCTTCTCATCTCTGTCCAAAGAACAGCAACAATGTCACTGTGTAACTACAAAGATTCAAGAGAATTGTAGTTGCAGGCAGAAAAGTAGTGAATAGATAGTAGTAACAGATGTTGATAGACTTCTACCCAAGAAGGATGAATGGAGTAATTCAATCAAATGGTGCTTTACCAAGTAATAATTTAAGAGTGTATTTAACCTTTACATTAAATTATAGCCCATTAACTGATTTGTTTTGGCAATTTCACTATACTTGTTATAGGTCAACAAAAGGTTAAAAAAGTTTTGAAATCATGGCATCCTCTAGCACAGTGGTCCTCAACATTTTTAGATGTGCAAAGTAGCAAAGTGTCACTTCTGATATATCACTTCTGGCACAATCAGGTAAGTGTGATGTCCCCTACCTTACATTCTATCACCCAGCTTGTGCAAATGATGTGTGTAATGGAAAGTTAGAAGGCAAAGTAACGCCCCATCCCTCCTCAGTATGGAGGGACCTTACCCTCCTTACTAACTATCAGCTCGGGTGTTTGTTAAACGACACCATATAAAGTAATAGTAATCAAACAGGATCACTGTTCAATCAACATTCATTTAAACTCTCAAGATGGGCAGCATTTGATTCCCAAACGATCGTTCGTCTCGAACGCACTCTGCAATCGATTGTTTGGGAATCTTACTAACCCTAATGCTTAAAGGCAAATTGGCGACCCTTGTGAAATGGTTGTTCGACCCCCAAGGAGGTCCCGACTCACAGGTTGAGAACCACTGCTCTAGCATATCAATCTCAGTCTGCTAGCCACTGCCTTGGGAGATAGAGGTTTTGTTTTATTTTGTGCAAATAGCATAAAAGGAAACTTTTCCATTGTTATTATAACTACAAAACACGTGAGATTAAGGTCCTTCTTTAGTGTTTTACGTTCTAGTCTTTAAAGTTAGCATTACAAGCCTTCCCATTAATTCAGCATTCTGCATAATATATTGCAAGCTTATATAAAACCAGTTAGTGCTTTAAATAACCCATTATATATTTTCTCAAACTAATGCAAATGATATCAACCAAATATGAAGCCATGGCTGTAGGCTAAAATAGGTTTGTGGCAGATTAGTAATGTCGGGTCAGTCAATAGTCCAACACTCATAATGCAAATCTAATAAAACACATATTGCTTTCACACTAATAAAGGGAGAAAGGAGACACAGAATACACAATTATAAACAAAGTTAGTATCTAACAAGTCTATATTACTGTCACATTTTACATATCATCAACTTTCACAGCAGAATTACCTGCCTGCAAAATCATTTCTCCATACATTTTTTAACCAGGGTCTCATACATCTAAATTGACACCCTGCTGATAATTTCTGTTCAACTTGATTTTTTCCTGAGAATGAAGAGCTAAAAAGATCAATGGATAAGCCTCCTACATACCCTCTCCTGCACACATAACAAGTAAAAAAATAAAACTATAATCTATTGATATTGATTTGCCTGAGAATACCAAATGAATGTAGTTGGAGATATGAAATTTATACAAATATCAATTATGTTTGAGGAATCGGTTCACTGCATTTATCTTAATGGCTATCAAGGTTGATGATAGACAAGGTTTTGTGACACCTCTCATGTGTCAGTTAAACAGGATATTTCTACTGTATAGAGAACTTGTTATAAATCTATCATAGACAGCACTATTATATATATATTACAAACCTAAGATTTTATATTTTCCAACATATACACAGAAATATGACATGTTTTTGTGACTTATAACAAGATTTTGCTGTTTACCGTCACATTATAAGACAAAGGATAATGGGTGGAGAGACCAGTGGTCCCGGTCTATCCACCCATCAGGTTTTTTCCCTGCCGAGGCAAGGACGAGGGGACTTTTCCTGGGCACCCTCACTATAGACACTATAAGATAAGCTTATCCACCATGTGGGATTTACTTCTCTGACCTCTTTGCTTTTCGATTGGTACAAATTGACTACTATACATATGTATACATGAAATCCTCGCAAGGGGTAATGTGTCTATAGTGAGGGTGCCCAGGAAAAGTCCCCTCGTCCTTGCCTCGGCAGGGAAAAAACCTGATGGGTGGATAGACCGGGACCACTGGTCTCTCCACCCATTATCCTTTTCCTTGTACTGTATTTGGGATGTGGGCTCCCTGTTAACACTAGAGGTTTTATGGTAAACCATGTTTGTTTCACCAGCGTCACATTATGCCAACCTGAATGATACACAGTGGCGTGCTGGAAAATAATGCAGTGCTAAATAATCACCTCACCTTTGTTGCCAAATTGTTAGACATTAACCTCCCTAGTGGTTAACCCAAGGTAAGGTTGTTTTACAACCAAACTGGCCCCAATCTACACTCAGGGTTACTTTGCTGTACCCTGGCCAGCCCATGGACAATGCTCTACATCGGCAAACTCGCCAATTGTTCCGGGCTCCCCCTCTTGGCATAATCAATGAAGCCGGAGAGTTAGGGGGCAGGTCACTGACCTGCATATTGTGAAGGGGGGAGGAGTGAGGGCGGGAAATCACAGCAGGTTACTGTGTTACCTGCTTTAATTCCCAGTACCACCTTATACAATAATAATAATACAGGCATATGGAAAGGGTAGCCCCCCCCCCCCTCATGTCATCACTGACTTCAGGGAGGTGGTTCCAGGTATGGGCACACAGGATGGAGATGGAGGACAGCGCTGCCTTACCTGGAGTGCAGCTCAGGGACCAGGTGTCACAGATTCTAGCAGGGCTAGAGGATCTGTGTCTACTGTAGCGGCATCCAGCTGGGGTTAAGTTTCCAACCTTGGATATCCCTCTGCTGGATGCTTATGGTTCTGCCTAGCTGCTCCTCCCTCCTTGCCCTTTATATGGAAGTCTCAGGTGACTGGGAAGTCACCATCACATTGGGTCTTATATGTGTTTGCTACCAGCCTCCCTTGTTGCCTGCCTGGCATCCCAGTTCCTGACACCCTGCTTGTTCCTCGAACTACTCTTACTCTTTGATCCTCGGCACTTCATCCTCTCCTGATTCCGCGGCTTCTGACTCTAAGCTTATTCGTCAGACTTCTTTTACTCCTAAACGCTGGGCACTACGTATTGGTTGTCCCTTCAGCAGCCATCTTGCACGGTGCTGTCCGGGAACCGCAACCTGGGGATTACCTGCAGCAAAATCCTTGCGGGGAGCACTAGTGAATACCAGGTGGTTCCGTAGACTCTGAACCGTGGATTGCACCCCTGCCAACTGTGCAAGTTGGTCCAGTGGGTCCACACCCAAAATTCACCAGTGTCACCGTTGCTCTGGTGTCATCCGCCGTGACACCAGGTTACCGTTATTGGTAAATAAATCTACCCTGAGCTACACTCTGTCTTACTGCTATGGTGATAGACAGATAATTTACTGCCTTCCTTAGTACTATCTAATCCTTAATACAAACACTTCTGAAACCTTGCCCTAGATATACGCATTAATCTTATAACTAAACATGTTTTTTTCCAACTAAACCTATAAAACAACAGGATTACCCAGGGAAACAACAGGGAGAACTGTTGACTGTACCCTTACAGAAATGACATGTTCCTAGTTTATAGTTATGTTAAAGTTACTACAGTATGCTAAAGAGAACATGCCCTCTGGTATAAAATCTAGCGAGGACACAATAATAAAGTAAGGAAGAATAATCATTTGTATAAATGTAAACTTGCAGCACTTGATCACCTCACCAAACACTCAATAGAAACCCATAGAAAAATAAGCACAAGACAATATAAACAAAGAAACAATTCACTGAAAGAAACTGAACAAGGAAATCATATCAGCCACAGAAAATTACTGACAGTGTCTGTTTCTATTAACCTCACACCACTTCCCCGATTTTTTTTCTTGTTAAGAAAAATACAGCACACAGAGAAATAAGCAGTACTTTTTTAAGTGCAGATTGACAAATACTTGGAAAGCTCTACAATTTGGCTTCCATATCTCTGAATTGGTATTTCAATGACAGATGCTTGTTGCGGCAAAAAACCACTGTCAGAATAAAATTAGGTGATCTATCATTTTAAGATATGGTCTTCATATACTGTTTACTCGAAGATATCACTTGCCTCAAGCCAATTTTGACCAAGAACATTCTGTGATATGGAAGTGATTTGTATATCATCATTTTTGTGATAAATGTAGCTCTTGAACACAAAATAACCCACCACTGCTCGGTATTACAGTTAAAACTCCCTTTACCAGTAAATCTGCACGGGTGTATTTTATTGCTTCCAGAGCTCACGAGGCTGCTATCTGTGTTCTATTATTTGTGGAATATAATCATTGCTAATACAGCCCTTCAAGATCAATAGTCTTTATTATGTACGCTAGATGTTTAGTTATAGTGTGTAATAATGGTTCCTGGTCGAACTTTTCATATGAGCGTATACTTCACTAAATAATCCCAGTCACTGAAAACACAAAGAACAAAAACACAGATGAGTGCCCTGCTATCACAGCTGTAGGTTCTTATTGGCACATAACTGGTCCGCTGGTATGCAAATGGGTCTAAAAACTCGCTCTGCGTACCTGTTTTGTCCTTCCTAATCGCATCTGAGGACTACAGACGGGACAGATTCACAGGGCTTCCGCCCCCCTCCTTCCTGCTGTGTGAGGTGCAGCGCTTGTGTTGTGCTCTGATGGCAAGCACTCTGTATTGACGCCCTGTGGCTGAAGCTGATATTGCAGCTTGAGTTGAGATTACAGCTCCACACAACATAACTATCATTTAAACCAGGGGTCCTTAAACTTTGTAAACAAGGGGCCAGTTCATGGTACCCAAGATTGTTGGGGGGCCGGACTATATTTAGTGGCTTGTGTCCAGTGTGCTTGTTGAAATCGTGTTAAAAAAGGTTGCATCTGCAGTGCGTCCCCCATTAAATGTGAATGTAGGTGCTGTGCGTTGAGACACACACACACCCCTCTCTCTCTCTCCGCGAAGCATCACAGGGGGGCGTGGCAGCAAAGGCAGATAGGCTCAGTGCCTGTCAATCGCTTCCTCCATTGTTGACACGCCCCTCCCCAATAGAGTTTCATAGCTTCTACTTCAGAGCCGGCAGCTTCTCTCTACCACGGGTGCCCACCATGGACCCCCCCCGTGGGCGCCCAGCATCACAATGTGCTGCTGGGCACCAATGGGGGGCATGGTGGGTACCCGCTGGCCGGATAGAACTCTGTGGAGGGCCAGATCCGGCCCGCGGGCCATAGTTTGAGGACCCCTGATTTAAACACTTCCGTAAATGGAGTTTTTTTTATTGCCAAAAATTTTTCATTTTTATTGATAAACACATACAATTTATGTCACTTTAATAACTATAAAAGGTAGCAGTAAGGGGTGTCAATTAGGGAATGCAAATTGCTTATTCAAAAAATTATTGGACTTAAGGGTGTTGGAGATCTGGGGGACGAAAGTCAGAGAAGGCATATGTAAGAGTACAATCTGACAAGAGAAAAGTTACACTACTGAGATATATAATGAGATCTGGGGGTTCAAACTGTGTTGTTCTGTGAGAGTTACATGTGACCTAAAGCCAGCTGGTGACCTGTGGATGAAGGCAGCTAATTGGAACAATCAGGAACAGGGAGGTCCATCTGCAGCAGAATCTACCATGCAGGAGGCTGATGCAGAGGACAGTGAGGAAGACCACCCTACATACATAATCTCCTGGTACTCATCTGAGGAACTCACTAAAAAAGTTATATGCACCCTTGCTAGATGTTGTTTAATAATAAAAATGTTAAATAATTGTAGTCTATAGTCCATGATTAAGCCCTAGGCTCCACTATCCATTAAAACCCCTGCTAATGCACAAGCCGCCCACAGCCCGTCAGAGCCCTGGATCTGCTGGTCCGAGCCTCCATCGCGTCTATAGGAACAGAGGCTTGATGGAACCCAGCGGATCGAATAGCGTATGCGGAGCCTAGGGCTAACCCTTTACAGATTGAGGGAAACTAGAAAATTTGGTATTGGGTCCCTCGGTTCCCATCCAAAGTAATGGAAATCGAACAGGGATTCCCAACATGTTGATTCCCTGTTCGACTGATCGGGAAGGCACTATTTATTAACAGATTCTAGCACAATTAAGCGCCATGAATGCGGTGCTCCATTGTGTTCGAAACTATTAACTATTAAATCAAGCCGTGTATGCCTAGCTTTAGAAAAAAGTTCCTGCCATACATGCTCTGCTGAAGAAGAGCAAATCACCAATTATATACCAAGGGTCATAACATAAATGATACAGATATATACTGGTTATTGTATTGATGTATGGGCATTGTCCACTATACTCATTGGAAAAATTGCATGTATAGATTACACATTGGTTACTTTTGTGTTATTTTTACTTTTTATTTTTTAGTAACATTTATATTGATTTTAATATACAAATCCTGACCAATTTGTACTCATTGAAACTCCAATTTTGCTTTATTAATATGGTCACCCTGTCCCCCAGTTCTCATCATTCTCTGTCTACACGTCATCACGCACACCCAGTTGTACAGAGAATTGGCCATGCACCCATTGAATGCTGGCACTTCCAAAGTAAGTGCCGGCATTCAATGGGTGCATGGCCAATTCTCTGTATTTGTATATTAAAACCAATATAAATGTTACTAAAAAATAAAAAGTAAAAATAACACAAAAGTAAACAAATGTATAATCTATACATGCAATTTTTCCAATGAGTATAGTGGACAATGCCCATACATCAATACAAATGCAAAAATTTACAGACATGTCCGTACATTCATAGACCGAGTTACCGGCCGATTCATTGCCATATTTAGCTTTAAGTGTTAGATTTGGGGCCGATTTTGCGGCAGATCGACCACCGTGAGCGCGCAAAGTGGTCAATCATAGGCAAAGTCGGCCACAAATCTATGGCCAGCTTAAGACCTGAGCCACTGTCAACATCAAAGGATCCACCCCTGGATATACCATTTAGACAATAAGGGAGCCATGTAGACAAGAAGCACAACCAAGAAACAACATTTCATTTTAACCCCAGGATAACTGTTCACAATTTACAGTGCATCCGTAAAGTATTTACAGCACATCACTTTTTCCACTTATTGTTATGTTACAGCCATATTTCAAAACTGATTAAATTATTTTAATTCTGAACACAACATCCCATAATGACGTGAAGAAATGTACTTAAGATTTTGGCAAATATATTACAAATAAATAAATAGAGAAAGTGCATGTACATAGTATTCACAGCATTTGATCATCTTTAAGATGTTTATTTAGCTCAATTGGAGTCCATCTGTAGTAATTTAGTTGATTGGACAAGATTTGGGAAGGCACACACCTGCCTATATAAGGTCCCACAGTTGACAGTTCATGTCAGAGCACAAACCAAGCATGAAGTCAGTAGAACGATCTGGGGAAGGTAACAGAAAAATTATGCTGCTTTGAAGGTCCAAATGAGCTTGGTGGCCTCCATCATCCATAAGTGGAAGAAGTTCACAACCATCAGGACTCATCCTAGAGCTGGCTGACCCTCTAAACTAAGTGACTGGGGGAGAAGGGCCATAGGCTAAGTCAACAATAGACAGCCCCCAAAATCACACATATAATATCTGTGGATATGCCTAGACAGACCGAAGAAAGGAGAGATAGCCTACGTAGAGGGCGAGGAGCAAATCTACGACGCGGCAGACGCCCACTATGATACTTGAACTAAAAATGGCGGGAGGTTAGGTAAGGGAGCTTATCACTCGGTACCCCCATGCGGAAAAAAGGGAGTTGAGGTGCGGGGAATTGCCTCTGTGGCCTCCCCCTTTTTACCTCAACCTACCTTGCTGTACTGGTAGTTCGACCTGGCGACACCGGGTGGGGCAGGAGAAGAAATAGAATAGAATATGTGTGTTGATTTGATGTTTGCTGCTCTTGCTGTGTAAACAATGAGCTACCTAGACTGTAAAGTGCGTACCATACGACCGCGTTAGAATTTGAAGATCCCTGAGTTGGGATATGTGTATGAGTTGACTGTCAATGAATTGATGCAAAAAATTGTTATTTAGATTCGTAATCTGCTAATGCGTATATGCTATTATACATTATTTATATGAACCTTTAGTTTCTTTTTCTGTCATTTTTATTTATTTTCTCTGTAAAATAAATATTTATCTATCAATTTTTCTCTGTAAAATGAATGAAATTTCAATAAAAATGATTAAACGAAAAAAAAAAAAAAAAAATCACCTGAAAATGCAAGGGACGGGTTCTGCTCATGTCACATTAATTTCCCATAGGGGAATTTGAGAGGGTGTCTGCACTATGCAAAACTAATTTGATCCATTTTGGAATAAGGCTGTACCACAACAACATGTGGAAAAAGTGATATGCTGTGAATACTTTCTGGATGCACTCTAGCAAACCAATTGAGTCAGGGCCTATATTTACTTGGTGCCCATTGCGTTTTTCTGCCCTCCGGGACTCGGAGGAAGCGATGTCTCCTCCATTACATGGAGGTCAATGGCCCTTCCTTCCCCCCGTCCTTCTGGTGTCATATCTTACTTCATTGGGGCGGGCAGGGAAGCATCGCCATGTATGCCGATGCACTAAAATACAAGTACGCATCATTAATTGCAATCTTCAATTATAAAATATTACTGGCTATATTCTGATTTATATTAGGAGGTAAGTTTCTTCTAGGGGAAAAAAAGGCTAAGAAAAGGCGCCTCTTATTTAATGGAAATCTTCTGTATTTAAATTTGTTTAGAACAGTTACAGGTAAACATTGACACGTTTTGTGGCAACTCACGCCACTTCCTTAGGACAATGTATATTAAAAGTCTCCTGCCACTTTCAGTATAGTGATTGCCGGAGACTCCTTTTCTATCGATAGATTTCCATTAAATAACGGGCGCCTCTTCTTGACCAAATTACTAGAAAAAAAGAAGCACCCAAACATGGTACAGGAGCTGATGGATGGTTTCTTTCTAACAACTGATGCCCCTTCACCATGCCAATATTTTTTTTTTGCCATTCTAAGTTAGCATGCATAAGTTTTAAGAAGCTGCACTTATTTAACAAGTGTTAAAATTGGGTAAGTCCTTTAATTTTGTTGCCATTTCAGCAGATCTGGGCAAGTTTTATATTATTTCCTAGGTGAAAAAGATTCTGAGCGCCTTGAGCACTTCCAAATGTAGGACTGTTTTTTTTTTTAAAGTATGCAGATGATTGTAATGGGCAAAGAAAAAAAACCTGCACTCTTTGTCTGTGCCTTTTCAAGATGTGACATCCAATTTGGCCTACAGCGACAGATCTCGTCATTGTTTCTTGCCTTTAATTTGCATGCTAAACTGCTCTGAAAAGATTTCATTTATTTTTAAATTTTGTCAAAAGGCTGATATTATACAGCTCATTACAAGACCTCTGTAACTCTTAGACAACGACTCCACATAGTGTACACTGTGACTAATGAAGCAGAAAACTCCGACAACAAATCATTTGTAAGCTTTTTCTGTTCAATATTTTTTTTTTCTCTCTAATGGAGGAAGTTTTTAATCATAATCAAATGTAATCATTTATGTTAAGCTATGCATGTACTAAGTCAATGTAGCACAAACAGCTATTAAGCAAACATTATGACATTAAGGAAGAAGCATGACTACTGCCGACCCAGCAATTTACATCCTTCAGAAAACGTTAACAGCAAAATTTTCACCATCGAAGGTCCTTTTCATCAATCAAGTATGAAGTTTCCAGCACATAGCATTGTAAGCTGCTGTAGCTTTCACCAGTTTATGGATCAAAATTGAATTTGGCTATAATACTCATGCAGAAGTAGAGGGGGACAAAGGAATATATGTAGCAAAGAGACAATGCCAGTAGCAATTCGTCCAGAGCAATGGGAAGTACAATACAAACTAGTCCTAAAACTGTAATATTTTTTTTCTATCAAATACAACTCAAGGTTCAGAAGAAATGTACCTAAATAAAACATGAGCAGGACACCAATACTAGTTCTTTAAAGGCCTTTTCTATGTTGAATAATATCATCATCATTGCGCCTCAGTCAATATTTCAAAATTGACTGTATTTTTCACACCACAAAACTCTCTCCGATGTATAGAAAGCAGACAAAAATTACTGTACTAATAGGACTATTAGACACTAATGTAAAAAAGACAAAGTTGTCTATTCGCCACAAAATACCTAAGGGGAGCTGGCCGCAGAATTAAAAGAGGCAAGGAAGCTGTCAGAGGCGGCCTCCTAGCAGATTCAGCCCGGGGCACATACACACAGCAGTAGCAGAGGGAAGTTCCACCACCTGTGAAGTGAAAACTTATCCT
This sequence comes from Ptychadena robeensis, assembly GCA_036250615.1. Lineage (NCBI taxonomy): Eukaryota > Metazoa > Chordata > Amphibia > Anura > Ptychadenidae > Ptychadena > Ptychadena robeensis. Next base: position 58,796,477 of record CM070037.1, on the reverse strand, counting down.
GAAGTACATTCAAGGAACCTGCCAGGGAGGTTAACAAGGGCTGCAGAATCTGGAGCAAAGTTGTAGATGTTACCAATGGCAATGAGATACCCTAATTCAGTAGTTCCCAAACTTTTCTTGCAGAGGCCCCCTTTTCAATTTAGGAACATTATCAAGCCCCCCTCCCTATTCAAACTCAGGTTAAGAATGAGGGCCCGCGCCCCGCTGGAATACCTTCGTGCCCCCCCCCCAGGCCCGCCACCCAGTTTGGGAACCACTGCCCTAATTAATGGGAGTGAAATATTTACTATAACTGGTTTATGGCCACATGCATACATTTTTTTTCTACATAATTTTTAAAGCCAGCTCAGAAAATACAGTAAATGCAAAAAATATGAAATTTGTTTATTTTGTTATAATTTTGCAAGCATGTAAAGTATGGTGTCACAGACAAGAAAAAAAGAAGAGTCATATGAAGAAGAACAAGTTGATTTTGGAGCCAAGGATTAAACAGCACTCCTTGAAATGTTCGCATGTAAGGTTTACCGGCATTGGTCAAGTACATCCACTGCTATCCTATCAGAATGATTAATGAAGGCACCTTTTTCTCAGAATGTCAGAGTCTGCCTTTTTAACAACTGACCTTTCATAGAACACTAGTGAACTCATAATTCCACTTTTGTTCAGTTTCTTATTAGTGGAGTTAAAATTAATACTTATGGGAATGATGGCTAAGGTGATGCACAGTAAATCACTGAGCACATCTGCCTTCTAAACGGGCTACCAGAGGAATAGAAGCTGCATTTGGCTCCTTTGTGATCCCTTTTATTTACATAAAAATATGTGTGTGTGTGGGGGGGGGGGGATCTGCTCTGCAATAATTAACCTATTGTGTTTTAGGGTAACATTCCTATGGTACTCAGCATGTACGCTTACACCAAGAAACTAGAAGCTTTTTTAAGAGTTGGTAATGAAGATACACATATTGTAGGTGTTAATCATAACAAAATAGGTAAAATTAGCAGCAACTTGTGCTAATAACCGAATCTGAAAGAATCTTTTTTTATTCAAAGTTGTCCAACAAGTAACAACTAACTCAAAAACCATGTTTTTTGACTCGAGTATAAGCCGGGGGTGGCAAAAGCAAAGTCAGATAATGGAGTTTTGTAAATTAGAAAAATATAGAGAAAGCACCATTGCCCCTAGGAATCAAGCAGGATTAATCTTAGTGCCACAACCTTATTAAAGTTATCAGAACACATGTTTATTATTATAACAGGAAAGGATTTTCACTTCTTTTCCATTACTAACACCAGTAACAGTAACCGGCCACCAGATGGCAGTGTGGAGTTTGTTTACATTACATCAGCTGGTGTCAGAAACACAGAGCTTCACAGAGGCTGCTGCGATGCCTGGATGCCTGCAATTTGCGACCCGGGACAGGTGAGTGGATTCTGACTGTGACCTTGACTCAAGTATAAGCCGAGGGCAGCTTTTTCAGCTAATTTTTTGGGCTGAAAAAGTCAGCTTATGCACAAGTATATACGGTATATATATATATTTTTTATTATTGAAGCTTTCCATCAACAATGAACACATGGTGCAGCAAAAAGTGCACTGGGTGTTTGCTGAACTCCCTAGGGAAGTAAGCTTCTGACAATAGAAGGGCTACAGCAAGTTCCAGGGTGTGCAGTGCTCACAAAACATAGGCCAATACCTAGAATTTTCTGGTAAAAAGTGGGCAGCAAAGTCATACAGAAGGAGTCATCACTATACACTGGTTCACAAAACCATTGATGGGCTGGTTGACTAGCATCACACATGTAAGCTCGTAGATGCTGCTTCAGGTGGCTACATATTAACAGTAATACTTGTATTGTACTCCAACATGAACTTGCAGATTGGAGGTCACCATGTGGTTTGTGTGTTCTAGAGTAAAGCATTTCTATACTTGTGATGTGTGTCTGTCACCTAAAGTCTCTTCTGCCATGTCTCTGGTCTTGTGTTCAAATTCCCTTCCATACACCAATGTTCCCATCCTTTTATTGAAGTGACCGTATATAGTAATAAGTTAAGTCAAGGAACTTGTGTCAATGTAAGTCAATCAGGTGCAATGTGTATGCACACAGAGAAGAAAAAACATGCAACTTGTCGACTTCTCACAGGAGTCATCAACATGATTATGTCCTAGAACACACTTATATAGATATATACTAGGAAATGAGCCACTTCTCAGAGCCAAGAGACTAACTAAGAGACTTTTTTTACACACTGGTAGCTAACCCTGGAACATGTTATATATATACATATATTTACTCACAGGGGCGAGCCTTCAGCTGTCACAGCAGGTAATATATTCACTGCATTTGAAATTCTGTATGCATATTGCCTCACTCACCCCTTCTCCTGGGTGAATGTGCAAAAATCATGTTTCAGTGTGAGCTACCAGTGTAAAGTTAGTCTCTCTATGTTAGTCTCTGGGCTCGAAGAAGTGGTTCAATTCCTAGTGGAGACCAATATACAGAATATTCCAGTGCTACACACCCTGCAGTCTCTTTGGAGAGGGGACATATAAGCAAATGCTGAAACATCCTGACAGGATGCTAAAAGCTAAAACATGCTGTATATTCACTCTATATGTGAATGAGTCTTTTAGCGAGTGTTTTACATTTTTTTTCCTAATTTTCTCTTCAAACTCGTGGGTGAGTCTTATGGACTGTCTCATGGAATATATAATGAAAATAAATAAAAGTAAACAATCAAGAAAGTAGACATCTATGTAATAAGCAGTTCCAACCAAGTTTAAACAAAACTCAACTTTTACTGAAAAATCTATGTAACATACTCTATAAATTTGCTAAACAAGACACTAACAAAACTTACTTGCAATGATGACAACTCAGGTGTTTTGTACCCACAGAAATCTATTTTTCTACTGGCATGATTGCTTCACTAGCAAACAAAGCTGGCGGTAACATATTAGGCATGCCTAGCTGCGTCATTGATCTACAAGAGGGCTATTTTTACAACCCTGGGTTTAAATGAAGAAAGGAAAAAAAGCAATAACGTCTGGCGGTCATTTTAAAATATCCTTTGAAAAGAATTGACTCCCCCCACCCCAGTCCCCACAACCCTAAATGAACCCTGACCATACAGCTTCAGGCATGTGTAAACCAACTCTCTCATTCAACTTTGTTATCAATCCCAAAAAATGTTGTCAAGTGACTGTCACCAAATAAAATGACACAATAAGCTCACCTTTGGGTTTTTGAAATAGAGTTTTCCTAAAATTGTACTACGTCCTTGCATTCAAAGCTTCTGTTTTAAATTCAAGTTGTTATATTTAACACTCAAAAGTGGGAAGGCATTATAGAACAAATGCATATATGTAGGATGAAACAACCAGAAAATTGATAGATTAAGTTGTTGGTATATAGCATTCTTAACTCCACTCCCACAGGAAATAAGGAAAATGCAATCACCTACTCTCTTACTGCAAAAAAATTATAAACTGCCATTATTCTACTATAAAAAGTGTTTTTTAACACCTTGTGGTTAATGAATGCTGCAAGCCTAACCATTTACATTTCCTATATGGCCCAACCGAGTCTTATGCAGTCAATGGCACCTTTTGGCACCTACTGGTTCACTTTTAACCATGAAAAAAAAAATGAAAAAAAATACATTATGAATTGAATGTAGTACTAAAAAAATTCACTTATATTGCCTATGTAACACAAGGCCCACCCTGGTAAAAATCTAAGCTAATGTTCCACTAAGGAAGCAAAGACCATATTCCGCCTTTTTCAAGTTCTAATTTAACCTAAATAAATCAGTCTAATACAGGTACATAGTAGGAATGGTCAAATAAGTTTGACAAGCGGACTTGTGAGATTGACTTAAGCTAGCCATACACGTGTCGGATTCCATGTCCGCTCGATCACCCATCCGATCGATTCCGGCGATCTCAGCGGGACTCGGAGCTCCGATCGAGCGGCCAATTAAGTGATCCGATCGCTGCATACCACCTTGTCCAGCTGATTCCGGGACGGATCCGTGTCCGATTGTCCACCTCACAAATGGCAACTCCCCCTGATTTGTGCAGAATCCATCTGATGGAACCAACATGTTGGTTCTCTGTCGGATCCGATTCTGAGCCCCGGAACGGACGGACCTGATCGATCGGACAAGGTGGGCTGCACGCGATTCCGGCACGATCGTTTGGCGTGCACGCGCCCGGAATCGATCGGACCGGAATCAGACAGGAATCTGACCCGTGTATGGGGGCCTTTAGAAATCGATCGTTTTACGTCGATCGAATGTAAATATCAAACTGTGTATGCCAACCTTCAGTCACAACACATCACTGGCTTACTAATGGAACAAATGATAAGAGGTACATTGATGCAATTAGGTCATCCGTCTTTTCACCCTCCTCTCCTCCTCCCAGTAAGTTTACGGTCAGCACATTTGCAGTTGAGTCTGACTTGCAGAATGCCAGTTTAGGCTGACTGGCTCTTAAGCTGGCCATACACCTGCAGGATTCTCTGTCAGATTTCCTTCAGATCAGATCAGATCTACCAACAACCATGTAATATGAGGACCTTTCTACACCTTCCAATCACTATGTATTGTATCAGGGAGGTCACTATACTACATGGTTGTTGGTAGATCTGATCTGATCTGATCTGAAGGAAATCTGACAGAGAATCCTGCAGGTGTATGGCCAGCTTTAGTATTACTGTCCCAATAATGGTGCTGCGAGGTACAGCAGAAGGCTATTCAAATGTTTAAAGTTGCTTCCACAAATGATTTAGAAAAAAATATCCAAATTTCTATTAAGGGTCCCCCTTTTTTTATTTGTTAAATCTACCAGATTTGAATAAACTCTGGAAAGCAAACCTATTGTGTATACACTTTACATGTACGCTGTGTATTTTTATTTCTTGCCCAGAAGAAAAAGAAATGTCTCAGTCCACAATGCTAAGCATTTGTTAAAACTTACCTCAAATGATCTTTTTTTTTACTATTAAAAGAAAAATAACTTATGAGCCCATCTACCAATCCAGCATCTATTTTCGGGCTATCTCTGCAGTTGTTTGAAGCCTGTATTTTTCATTTCTGACAGAATAATGCATTTGCATTCAGTCTTTTTTAAAGACCCTTTTTGTGGCTCAGGACTTTTGAGGCCTACAGGCAATCATCGCACGTCAGAACCCAAACCGTAATGATTATTCCTTAAAAGTGCATTAATATGACTGTTCCATATTCATTTTTAAGAGTTATTCCATTTTCTTTCAAGATCGATTCCTTTTTGACTGTCACTAGACTGACAGAAACTGCTCCTTGAAAAATATTCCCTATGAATAAATGGTTAATATATACCATTTAATTTGAATGTATCATAATGGATCCCACGTTAATATTTTTTTATTGTACGAAATTCCAGCAGCCACCAAAAAGGAAGAAGTCCTTGACCAAAATATCAGAGGATATTAAACTGAGAAATGATCTACTGATGCAAATCATTAAATCTATTTGCATTTGCTTACTGAACCCTATCAAAGAAATTAAACTACATACAGTGAGAAAAGAGCCGCTTGTGCATGGTTAAGAGGAGACATCTTGGAGGTTCCCGGGATCTATGTCATTAATTTCTCCCACTTTCTCTCATTAACAAGTAAAACGTTTTCACTGCATGAAAAGTTTTAATAAATAATGGAAAAAATAGATGTTGTAAAAGCATACCTGACATATTCAGAAAGGCTTAAAAAGCATAATATATCTATATATATCTGCCCACAGTTATCCAGTCTGCTATAGAAAGTGTACTTCTTCCCTTGGCCAACAAGAAGTAAATTACCAAAGATTGTTTAGATATGTGAAAGATCTCTATATTGTTTTCGTTTCAAAAAATTTTTATTAATTTTAACGATCTCCATATTGTTTTAAATCTTTAAAGCTAGGTCACACCTCCTCTGTAGCAGATTGTTTTTAAATAGAAGAATAAGGAATTATACAGGGATGACGAATGGTTTCAAAATGGTAGCATATAAAACCCAGTACTGCTAAATTATTTTTACGAAATGCTAGTTGCCTGGATGAAGAGCTGATCTTTTTACTTCAGTAGCCTAACACTAGCCACACATGGTTCAATTTTAGCCTTCAATCGACGTTAGATTAGATTTTGTAGGTTGATGAAAATTTTTATTTAACCGATGTACACCACATGGGAAGTATGACTATTGTTCAATTTCGACTGAGAAGTTAATCGAAGTAATCAAAAATCGTCGATTGAATTCCTCTAACGATCTTACAATCATTCCCCTTTGAACATCTTAACTGCATAATTATTTTGGGCTAGGGATTCAGAAAGCAATAATGGATGGGGTAAAGTAATCAGTCATTTTTAGAACGAGGTCTGCTATGGATTGCATAACTTCTCAAGGTCTGCTCTAATGTTTAACTTAAACACAGTGCTTAGTTGAGAAATCAAAAAACCATATTGAATTACCGCATTTACCATAATGTCTGGTATGCATGTTGTAGTAAGGTTCACTCTCCATTACTGTAGTACTGTATTTGAAGGGAAATTTAAAACACATGACACCAAAGCACACCATAATTCCTACATTACAGTAACTCATGTATGTGTCTTAGAACCACTTTATCTCCATTCAGCATAACTTGGAGATATCACCTCCATTAGAGTAGATAGTATAAGGTTGTGCTGAAGGCTAATGCTAGCCATACACATGCCGATAAGCGGCCGATTTTTAATCTGACCAACGGGCGTGCGCGCTCGCGCCGTCGGTCAGGTTAAAAATCGGCCGCTAATCGGCATGTGCCCACATGGGGCGACAGATCCCTGTCGCCCCACTTCTCGGCCGGCCAGAGAATGGACATGTCCGATCTTCTCTGGCCGATGGGAGCCGATGAAAGCCGATGCCATAAGCTGCAATGAAGCGGCGTCTTCATTGCAGCTTATGGCCGGCACACAAAGGGTGCCCAGCCGATTGAAGGGGCCCCATAATGCAACGGGAGGCTAACGTGATGACATCATCACGTTAGCCTCCCGGAAAGATATCGGGACTAGTCTGCTACACACATCGGCGTGTGTATGGCAGGCTTAAGCCTGTGTGCTAGGCTAATACTATTTGTCTGTAATAAAGTTGCTGCAAGCAAATTAAATTGTGGGGTGTGACAAGCTGAGCTGAGTACCTGAATAGACAACATTACAGTCCATGACATTACTACGCTATCTTTCCTTCCTAGAGTGGGCACATACAACAAGAGGAAGAGAAAATTTATGGTTTGAAATTTTTGACTAGCTGATTTGTCAGTAAATTGCAAAGTCCCTGAACGTGGTATTATCATCAATAGAGATGGAGATGTAGGGAAGTGTTGTAGGAAAAAAAAAAAAAAAGGATTGCTCTAGCACAGTGGTTCTTGGGTTCTTGACCTGTGGGTCGAGACACCCTTGGTATATGTAGTGCTAAAAAGTTTTGACTCGACATTAAACCTAATGTTTGCAGAACTACATGTGCTAGAGCAATCCCGTATTTTCCGCCATATAAGACTTTCCAGTTAAAATATAGAGTTTCGGATATACTCTTCGTATAAGACCACCCCTCTTCCAATGCACACCAAATATAGAATTTCAGCGGATGTAAGCTAGGGCATTACATATGCCTACTCTGACTTTCATCCTTCAGACCTTTTTTTATTCCCAAGTTGACACCCCTATCTGTAACCTTTCATTATAATTTTTTTTTATTATTATCATTAACATATTACGCAGGGCTGTACTTTCAGTTATTAATGTTTCCCTGTGGTTATCCATAGGACATAAATTGTATACATTTAACAGTAAAAACTGAAAGAACTTTGCAATCTAAAAACTTTAACTTTTACAGTTGTGTATAAATTATAAAGTGAAGTTGTTTTTGTAGATATTTAATGTGTTGTAGCTTTAATCTCAATCTCCCTGCAATACCAATTTCAGCCACAATGTCACTAGTGAGCACTTGCCATCAGAGTATCAAGGGCCCGAGAGGGATGTTGCAGTCTCTCTCCTCTCTGCCTAGGATTCAAATATGCGGAGACTTCCGTCAGCCAGCGCACAGTGCGGGGAGCCCAGGTCCAGGTTTTTGTTTGTAAACAAATGTTCCCACAATTCTTCCCACATATCCAGCAATTGTGGTGATGATACCATGTCCAGAGGCTTTACCATTAACTCACAAAGTCTGCTTGTCAAAATTTAGCATGGATAACAAAATGGGAAAGCGAATGGCTGCAATATATGGGTAGTACTTTCCCTCCCTCCTTTACAACACACACATATTTATTTTTGCTGAAATTACAGGTAAAGTCTAAGAGTAAAACTTTGTGTATTTATACAAAACAAATTATAAAACCTTCTTAAGATGGATTTCTTAGCCAGCAAACATAAATAGTGCAGGCCCCCAGAGTTATCGTTTGGATTGAATGGCTACCAAGAAACCTGTCTTTCAAACAATGAAAAACAATGTTACACTGGCACCGGCTGTGTGTGTGTTTTTTTTTTTAATAGTATGGGAACAAGCTGAATGCGTGCTTCACTGGCTGGAGGGCTTAGCAGCTTTTCATTTGTGAGCGCTGAAGAGGGGCTCCCCTGTGTCCCAAACAAAAGATACGCTGCAAGAGAACGCTGTAAACGCTTCACCTGCTGGAGCCAATGAGAGAGAATAAGGCTTGTCTCTGGCATCAGCCAGCATGCAAACAAGTGAGCTATGCTTTTTACTCTACACTGCTGCAATACTGTGTGGGGAACTTTTGATACTCAAACAGATGCACACAGGAACTTTTCAACTGTTTATCAGGTCTTTTTTTCTTATTTTAAAGGCTGGATACAAAAATCTATTTATTGTAAGGCAGACTGAACCTAAAGAACTGTGACAAAATATCCCCCTCCCATCAAAAAATAACCCCAACCTCTCACTCCTGTTTACCTTGTAGTATATTGAGATTATGCTGGAAAAGATACCATTGTCTGATAGTGTTAGATAGAGTATTAGTAGTATTTAGGTACTTCTTCTAAACCAGGCACATTGTACAGCAATTTATGTATGAGCAAGGCCTAAACTGCAAACAAGTATACACAAAATTTGTATCATACATCACATATGGGAGCACACTTCAGTGCATTACACTAATGCCTGCCATACACACCCCGACGGGTGCAGACAGACCAGCTCCGATATGCACCCTGGTGCATTATGGGGCCCCTTCAGTCGGCCGGCACCCTTTGTGTGCCGGCCATTAGCTTCAATGAAGACGCCGGTCTTCATTGAAGCTAATGCCATCGGCTTCCATCAGCCATATCGAGCTGTGGGGTGACAGGGATCTGTAGCCCCATGTGGGCACATGCCGATAAGCGGCTGATTTTTCTGCTGACCGACGGCGTGAGTGCGCACGCCCGTCGGTCAGGTGAAAAATCGCTGCTTATCGGCATGTGTATACCAGGCATAAGCCACACCTCAATGTAGCATTTCTCTTGCAGTACATTGCAGTGTATCAGAACATACTACATAAAAATGCTACATATCCTATTCATTTATAGCACCCACCAAATTAGAGTTTGTGTGAAATGAGCTTGCCTTGAAAGAGATTGTATTAGAATGGCATTAAGTAAAGCATACCAATGAAGTCAATGTGAAAGAATCAATAGAAAAGGGTGGGTATGTATTTTACCTTTTATAATGACAAGATCTAAAAAAGTTCACACTGTGAATACACACCTATATCTAAGCAAACCCCACCCAAAATGGATATAAAGAGATACAAATATTTACCCCCATAGATGGGACTTTGATTGGTTCATTGTATATTCTCTACATAAAGTCAGGTCCATATATATATATAATATTGGGATAACGACAGAACTCAAATTTTTGGCTCTATACACCACCACAATGGATTTGGAATGAAACAATTGGGCTTTAACTGCAGACTGTCAGCTTTAATTTGAGGGTAATTACATCCAAATCAGGTGAACAGTGTAGGAATTAAACATTTACAATTTTTTTAACAATTTATACCTGTTATACATATATACAGTAAGGTCCATAAATATTGGGACATCGACACAATAAAAAATGTTTGGTTCTATACACCACCACAATTAACAAAACCTTTTTATACCTGTGTATTTCGTTATACATATATATGTAGAGAATATCCAACAAAGCAATCAAAGTCCCACCTATGGGGGGTAAACAATTGTATCTCTTTATACCTTTTGTATTGAAGCAGGGTTTTAGATAATGCTACCAGTTCCAGTCCCAGTTATTTTATTAAGCTCCAGCTGAGTTTAATACCTACTAGAGTTCACTTATCGCACATCCAGGAAGTGACAAGGGTGAAGAAGTAGAAGCTAAACCTCTGAATTAACATCATTGTGAAGATGATCATGCATATCTTCATATGAAGATGATTGTGCAAGAGTGTTACAGTGTTACCCAACAACAATGTGAGGAACTGATGGAGAACATACCAAACCTCATGAAAGCCGTGATTGCAAATCGGAGTTATTCCATCAAATACGGATTTCTGAATGTTGTTTAGTCAAAACATTTATACCTTTTTCAATAAGAGTGATCAAGGGAATTATTCAAGTTATGCTCCAAAAACATATTTTTATGCCGTTATTGGGAGAAATTATGTCAGCAGTTCTCAACAAATAAAGCAAAGCTTTTCACCTAATTTTTTGTACCTATAGCTACCCTATACCTGAGAAACTGATCTCTTTCACACTGGTCTTAGGCTAGTTTTTAATGGCGTTGAGGGCTCTGTTGACACCCCCTGCATTAAGCACATCCCTTGATGGGGATGTCAACGTAGCCCATCCATATTACATGCCTACCGCACTGTCTGTTTGAACAGCAGTGAGTCACACCACAGGACAGAAGGTTAACGTAGTGCAGTGCGTCAACGTCTGGCCGGCGGACAGGCTCAGCGTGCACAGTGGTCGATTGGCGGCAAGATTTGTATGGGAGGCTTTATAGTGTGATAGAGCCCTAAATCAGGACAAATCCAGGACATGGAGTATCAAAAATGTTATCTTATAGCTTATAGTTTCCATGACGTGAGTATGTAATACTGGCTATAAAACTTACCCAGACTCAGCCGCAGCATCACCTGTCAACTTTATCTCATGTACTCCTTTCTCACAACCAGAAATCAGGATTTCTCCAACAGAACTTTTTATTAGGACCTCTTCCAGCTTGCAGATTCCCTTTCCCACAGACATCTGTAATTAGATAAATTAATATCGATCATATATATAACAAGAATTTTACAGGTTATAGATGAGGATTATAGGTGGGGAAACACGCTCATTGTATTATAGTGTGACTTCCTCTAAAATCATATACTACTGAAAATCACTTTTATTTTATCAACACAGGCAGCTATTCCGCATACTAACACCAAACTGAATGCATTTGATTTTTTCTATTTTCTTTTGGATAGAAGTGGGAAAGGTCAGAGCCCCAGTCAAATTTTACTACTATCCAATGCCCCATTATAGAGATTTCTGCTGAACCTTTATTCTAGGGACAACTATTTTACAGATAGAAAGTTAGAAAAAAATTAAAACAATAGGAAGGATAAGGAAGTTATAAGATTCTAAACTTCAAAGGTGTAATTATTTTTTTCTGTTATTTTATTGAAGAGATTTCCCATTACTTTGCGGCCTGGGGTTGATTTGCTTTTAACATTTTAGGTGGGGATCTTTTTGAAAGTGTATTTTTTATGGATGCATAAATATCTGTAAAATAACCTGCCCACACAATACACAGCAAAAATGAACAACCTGGCACATCTGGTGGACGAGCCATGCATAGAACCTGTATGTTATTGTATAGACCAGGGGTGGGCAAACTAAGGCCCAGGGACCGGATCCGTTTAGATTTATTTTCAGGCCCTTGTGGAAAGATGCTCCTCGCCACTTGTTCTATGCAATGAGTGCAGATGATGCCTAGAGGTGTCCAAACATTGCCTTGTGGACAATGCCATGATGTGATGACACTGTGGGGCGCAATCTCATGACGACAATAGGCAGCCTCTAGAAATGATCTCTGCTCAGTAATGAATTGTAATGAAATTGTAATGAAGTAATGAATTTGTAAAGATAATGTTGTGTTACACTATCACTGCACTGCATACATCACTGCCATCATTAGTGATACCAGTGATGCTTGCAATTGGCATACCTATTGTGGGTCGGACATTGCAGGCTCTTGGTCCGGCTCCTATATCAAATTTAGGAAGCCAACATGGCCCATGAGTCATACATTTTGCCCAACCCTTGTATAGACTATTATACAATTGAATAGACCTGTGGTTGGATGACCATTTCACAATGGTCGCCTTGTTCACTTAAAAAGGTTTAGCGGTGATGCCCAAAAGCAGGGTGGGGAGTTAGGAGGGAGAGTAAAGCCCCCTTCCTTCTTACTTAGGAGGGAGGGGGCGTTTGTCTCCCTCCTAACTTCCCACCCTGCACAAAATTTGCACAACCAGGGTGAGAAAATAGGACAGAGGGGACATTACACTTGTTACTTCTTGTATTTGGAATGGAGAAGTGTCGCTCCACACCGGCACTTCCACATTCCAAATGCAGGAAGTGTCACTTTGTGAAATTACTTCCTGGGTTGCGGATCTAAACGGTTGAGAACCACTGGTATAGACCATTGTACTTCCCAATGTATGTACTACATGTTCAACTATAATACAGATTTCAATCAAACATAAAAAATATAGTAATAGAAGAAGCTGAATAGCATAAATTGTATGGTCCCATTTCCTAATTCTGTTACAACCATGATCAGTTCTTCACATATTTTGCTGGTAAAGGGAAAGTTATCTATAAAAAAAAACTGAAGCTATAGAAGAATGTTTTTAAAACAATATATTGTTTTAACCCTTGAGATAACCTTTTTATTCTGCTGCAATACAGTCACATTGAGGGCTAAAAACCAAATCCAGAAGCGTAGTCCATGGCTCAGCTTGGCAGGGTGGCTGCACAAGATCAAGGGTCTGCTTCTTTCTCAAGATCACAGTCCTTTAATCTGTACCGATTTTTACCTAGAGCTAGAAGCCATTCATATTAATTGACTACAGTAGAGGAATTGATTTTCATGGCAAATTAAGGATCATTTGCAAAATAAAATGCATTTTTGTTTCGTCTCTTTCATCCCCGGTTTTCACAGGAATTGGGATTAGAGAATTAATCTTTTGACGCCGTTTTAATGGTGGTTTCAGCAATGCCCTCAATGAGAATTTCAAATATAGAACAGCTGACAGAGCCCCGTTACAACAATTAAATCCCCTTAAAAATGAGACAGAGGTTATCTTGTAACTGAATTTTAATAGGCACAATCCTCCATATAGACTGTTGAAGAGAACAAAATATGTATTACAACTCTCAAGTTTATAGTAGGGTAACCAGCAGGGGCTGGAAGTTGCGCAGTTAGACTTGTACAATGCAAATCAGATGTACTATATATGCAAATCAAGAAACACAGCACTCAATTAAGTATAAGGGACTTTCATGTCTTCCAGTGCCTTAATCCTAAATAAGAGAAAGCAGAATCAAACTGCAGACTGGAATTGTCCTCTAATTGACTAGATCTGCATTGTGGAATTTGATTTAATGAACTCTTTAAACAATTCAGTCAAGTTCAGCCCTGCAAATAATAGCATCACTGTCCCACATTCTATGGCAGCATAAGCTGCTCATAAAGTACTGCAACCTAATGAATGTTCAGCTTCAAGACGAAAGGAAATACACTTAACTGAAGAGCAGAGCCCTACATTGCTATACAAGACATTCCCGAGTCACTTTGTGTATAACAATACAAAAATAGGGGTAATCTGATTACACAGTGCAAGGTATTATAAAGATTTTGTGTAACAGCATTGCAAGTCACATAGGGTTATGACTAGTGTCATGCTGGCGTATGTATCCTTAAGTATGCTAATAATCAGGCAACAGTATACTAAACTCATTCTCATCTAAACTCAGTACCAAGTGGCAAGAGGTGTTCCTGTGACCGGTTATCCTGCTTGTTTGTTGCCAGCCCAGATTGTCCCCGAGTCTATCTGCACCTGCAGATGCCGAATCTTGTTGCCTGCAGGCTTACGAATTTGGTCTACTCATGATTATGCTCCTGTATTCTTTTGTAGTACTTCGCTATTGATGGCCTTACTATATGGACAGTTCTGGTACACCTTCCTGCAGTCAACATGACTATTACACGCTACCTCAAAGGTTGTAACATTTGTGGCATTATGCTATGTGATTTAACTGCACATTTCAGAGTGGCCTTTTATTGTGGGCAGTCTTAGGCACAGCTGTGCAACATTTGTGCTGTCTAGTTAGCACCTCAATATGCCACACCTGTAAGGTGGGATGGATGGCAAATGAGAAGCGCTCACTAACACATATTTAGACAGACGTGTCAACAATATATAAGAGTAATGGGTCTTTGGTGTATGTAGAAAATGTTTCAGAGTTTTTAGTTCAGCTGCAAAATGGCAGCAAAACCAAAAGTGGTGCCTTTATATATTTGTTCAGTGTATATATATATACGGCTGCCACGTATCTACTGTAGGTTATTAGCTCCAGGATCACATGACAAGAGGCTATAGCTCTATACATGACTGCCCATGATTCTGATGAAGATGGCACAGAGAATAGCATAACAGATAAATTACAGAATTTGTGTGTTTTGCCAAAATGGAGGGCAATGCGTACAGTGTTAAAACACACCAATGCATGTCGTGATTTGACCATGTGTGTCATAGGGTACAGTGAGGGATACCCTCGCTAATTTTGCACGTTTGCCATCTGACAAAGAAATGATCAGTCTGTAATTGCAATGGTATGTTTATTGTAGCTGTAAGAGACAGATTAACAACAAAATAAACCTTACAAACACAGAGTGCAGTCAGATATTGATGTGCATTGTAATGAGAGAATATATGATTCAAACCATGCATGGTCGGCGCCAGAGTGCCTGGAGCAGATGGGCAATCGGGCGGTGGGGGGCATTTATCCTTCCTACCTTTAATCAAGTGTAGTTGGGTGGCTCTAATGGAGGGTCATGCCAGCCCATAGCACCGACCCAGGCTATATGCCCAGTGCTAAAGGGAAAAGTAAATGTATGGGGTCCATGTGCATTTATGTAATCACAATGTAATCCCTACAACTTGTTTTGTAATAACCAGATATCAGTTTGCTTACAGTATAATATGAGCTGCATATAAACATGTAGTAAGGTTACTAGATTTACAAGTGAAAACTAATGTAAGCAAAAAATGTCAGTGCATAGGGCTTTAAATTTTTTGTTTAATTAGAAAATCTACCAAAAACCGTATTATTTTCCTTTATATAGATTTATATTTCAGTTCCAAGTCAATCGGGAACAAATTTGTAACATATCACAAGTGTTTGAACTTTTCAAGTTGTGGTAAAATGAGAAGGTACAGTACATCAATACTGTTTTACTTGAAACCTTGCAGACACTTGTGTACCAAAAACTTCTCTCCATCTTTTTAAATCCCACCACAACGAGCAGCTAGAGCTTTGTATGGAATAACATTACCATCACTCAGAGAGGACTTGGAGATTTCACTAAAAAGATATGGACATGTAGTACATAAATAAATTCAATGCAATGAATACTAGCCATTTCTGATTTCCCCAAACTTCCGCGGAATTAACTACAGTCTTATATCTTTCTGCTAAGACTCCAGCTCTTCCCACCGGAGGATTCCTCTTGCAGCAAACAGGAGGCTCGATGGCCATTGCTCAATATATTCATTATTACGCTGCCACCTTGCCGAGAAATGATACACTAAACTCAGGTGCCATTAACTAGAACCTACACAGACAGCTGTAAGTTATCCACAATTCTGTATTAATCGCATTGTTCCTGCAAACTGACAAAATAGAAATGTTTCGAATTCCCCTTTTTATTAAATTATATATTTACTTCATTTAGAGTTCTACTTCCTACTTCTTGTTTTTAGTTAGTTTTGTACACTACAACTAAGAAGTGTGTTTGGAAAATGTATTTCAACAGAGAATAAAAAGTTAGTGACCCTCGTGGACTCTCCGGGACCATTGGGAGAATACACCTTAAACAGTGGGGAGCTGCACCTTACATAGATTATTTAAGGGGGAATCTTTCCTCTGGCGTGACAGACAGCAATAAATATTCTGTATGGGTTTAATACCGCTCAGTAGCACTTGAATTTAGTTTCACAGTACAAGCATGACATGTGAAGCTGCTTTTTCCATCTACTTATAACTACACAACTTCTGATTCATTACAGTACCTAATGGGAAGAGAGTGAGAGATTGAGCAATTCCCAATTAAAAAAATTCAGGGGTGCTCTTTACTGGTTTACCAATTCCCACTCACTAAATATCATTACATTGTCTGAGAGAAATCCGAAGTACTCTTCTGCACACTTGATTTGACTCAATTATGAGAAAGAACAGATAGAGCAGTCAGGCAACTCTTAAAACCCTGTTTAGGAGACAGCTTATGGCAGGTACGGGTCAGGGTTACCAAAATGCTGCTGCATGCACCTTCTATGGTCCACATTGAATGACAGGGAAATAGGATCCATGATGATGAAGATGAGACATAGGCCCTATTTACAATATACATATAATTCAATACTAGGGATGGATAAGGTAAATTTACATGTGCTGTCTATAAACCACAGTTTTAAACTCCAATTTGCAGTGTATGAACTCTTCATAAATGATTGCATATAAACAGGCAGGTTAAGGGGTGTCAATTTAACAATTAATATAATAATATAAGTTATTATAATAAAGCTGCTTAACCTCCTGGGCAGTTAGCTCACCCTAGCTCAACATCAGGCATTCTCACTTCTACAATGGAAGCAAGCTGCGGGTCTCCTTATCGGCTGACCCACGAATCTTCTAGTCCCCAATGGAGTGGTATCACTTTTTTCCAGCACATCCCTAGTGTCCATGATGATGCTGGGGATGTGTAGAGGGGGGGAGGGAGCGAACAATATTGTAATCCACCATGATTGCCCTTGGCGCCACTGCCGAACCGCCCAGGAGGTTCAAGTGTTCATTATCCTAAACCAATGTTCTGGTTGTTTAATTACCAAATATTCTGTTTTCTTAAAACTTGCTGTGTACAAGAAGCTGATCACTTTAGACTCCTCGGATATGCTGGTCAGGATCATTTGAATGTCTCTATTTCCTTAGTAGACTAAGGATAGATTCTCACAGCCTACAGGGAGCTTCTCAAGTATTCTATGTCTAAAAACACACCATGGCCTTTTTATTTTACACCAATTGCAAGCATTTTGTCAGCCTTTTGGAATGCCCAATGGATGCTTCATGTTGTGCAAAGAGGGTGTTTGGTGTTAAAAATACCTCCATTTACGTCAAAGGCTACAGCCAGGGACAGAGTTCAGGACAATTTACCATGTAAAACTATTTTGCACATGCATTTGAACATGCAGTTTACACAGAAGAAATAATATATGTATATATATATATATGTAATATATGCCTTTATATTGTAGGTTTGAAAATAAAGAAGTAAATGGACCTCGTTTCGCATAGGGTCTGAAAGGCCTGGGAAAGAGTAATCAACCAACGAGCCATGTAATTAGTTTGTATTTTAAGCACACTGTAACACCCCCTCCAGGCATAAGCAATGACGCGTTGTAAAGGTGACCATACACGTGCCGATTTTTCGGCCGTTTTTAGCCCTCCCGACCGATCCGGTAGGTCGGTCAGGAGGGATTCAGAACTGTTTTAAAATCGGCTGAAAAGTCGGTTCGGTCCCGCCCGCGGATGCCCGATTTTTCGGGAAGACGGCAGCTTGTACATGACGGCAGCTTGTACATGACATATACAAGCTGCCGTTTTCCCGAAAAATCGGGCATCCGCGGTCGGGACCCGACCGACTTTTCAGCCGATTTTAAAACAGTTCTGAATCCCTCCCGACCGACCTACCCGACCGGATCGGTCGGGAGGGCTAAAAACGGCCGAAAAATCGGCACGTGTATGGTCACCTTAATACAGGCATAGGTGTCCCAGGTCCTTTTATTAGCAAGTGAATGTCACTGATCATCACTGATGTCAGGGGGTGGAACCAGTGAGAAAACTGGAGGATGCCGGTGCTACAGGAAGGCGTGAGCACAGCTGGAGCAGGTAAGGAACCGCAAGTGTGGCTCTTGCTGTAAATAAAATTTACCAACAGTCTGGAATAGTGCTTGTTTTTTTTTTTTTTATATTTATGTAGCATTGTTTATACTTGTAAATTTACATATAAATGAGTCTCAAAATCAGAAATGTATTAAACCTAAAGAAGCGATCTCAATAATATTTTTTATCAATGACTTCAGACAAATAAATATTCTGTATTCATGGATGGCTAACACAGTACAATACTATTATTGAGAAAATGTAGATAACATTTTTGCACTGCACAGGTTCACTTTAAGGCTATGTTCCCACATAGGTGATTAATCGCATGTGTCCATTCAGTTGAATGTCCCCACTGAACTTATGGCCGTGACTGCGCACAGCCACCATAGACATGAATGGACGCCATTTTTCTTCATGATGGGGAAAAATTTTTTTTATCGCGGGTGAAGATCGCCTGGTCAAACGGGCCCAATCCCGTGAGCAATCGCGAGCACGAGCTGATAAATCGCCTATGTGGGAACATAGTCTAAAGCTAGCCATACATTGTCGGATTCCATGGCCGATCGATCACCTATCCGATCGATTCCGGCGATGTCAGCGGGAATCGGAGGTCCGATCGATCGGCCAATTAAGTGTGTCCGATCGCTACATACCACCTTGTCCCACGGATTCCTGGACGATTCCGTGTCCGATCGCTAACTTCACAAATGGCAACTCCCCCTGATGTGTGCTGAATCGGATCAGAAAGACCAACATGTTGGTTCTCTGTCCGATCCGATTCTGGGCCCTCGAACGATCGGACGTGATCGGACGGACAAGGTGGGCTTCACGCGATTCCGGGGCGATCGATTGGCGTGCACGCGCCCGGAATCGATCGTCCCGGAATCCGTTGGGAAACGGACCCGTGTATGGGGACCTTTACAGTGGGAGATCAGCACTGATTAGCCTCAACATTACCACTGGCAGGTGAAGTAATATTCTCTTAAAGGTGTCACCTGTCAAGAGGTGGGAAATGTTAGGAAGCAATTTAACAGTAATCTGTTCTTCAGAAAAATTGGAAGTTTAAAGACTGAATGACTTTGACAAGTTACCAAACGTGA
The DNA here is from genome assembly GCA_036250615.1 of Ptychadena robeensis. NCBI lineage: Eukaryota > Metazoa > Chordata > Amphibia > Anura > Ptychadenidae > Ptychadena > Ptychadena robeensis. Next base: position 58,777,145 of record CM070037.1, on the reverse strand, counting down.
TGGTTACAATAGAGTGGGTTAGAGCACCTTCTAAATAACAACATTTTGTAGTTGTTTTTGTGTCTATAGTGTAAAGATGTCTGAGTAAAAAAAATAAAAAACAGTGACAGATTCATGGAGGTTCCTGAGCATTAGCTCCGCTTACCCCACAAACTCACTTGAGTGACACTTAGGGATACTTACCTATACCTTGCGAACCCATGGCAGTTGTATCGGTGGACCGCCAATCTTTTCCGGGTCCACCTCTTCAGTGTCTTCCATGACACTGAGAAGGCCAGGAGGTGATGTCTGTTTTTTGCCCCACATGTGAGATGTGCAGAGGGAAGGAGGGAGAGCGAAGAATTGCTGCAGATTACGTGTTTTTTTTTGTTTTTTTAATAAGCACAACATGGGGAAAGCCTTTGGGTTTAGGTGTGGGGTTGGGAAATTTGACTATCTAATAGCTAGTTGCGCCATACCAGCACTCAGTTGCTCCAAGGTCTTATGTGTGCAAATGGTGCCATCTCGGAACAGGGATTGACAAAGAACCCAGAGCACACAAACAAACAAGGCTTATTAGCATTCTTCTAGGTTCTTAAGAAATATGGTCAGTAGACAGGATGGCACCACTTGAAATGCCCCAAAGTCTCCACAAGATCCTTTTTTAGAATTGTTGGATGGGCTAGGAAGGTGCATTTTCAACATTAAAAAATAAATCTTTCATTTGAGAATAGGTCCACTTTAAATTCTTGGTGCCAGATACAATAGAGCTGAGGTGTTAAACTCAAATACACAGTGAGTCAAAAATTTAAAACCTTGTCAAAGTCACCAGCCAACCTTGGTATTTATTGAAAAAATATCTACAAAAGCTTTCCTACATTTTGCTTACACATTCAATCTGGAATGTAGTAAAGTAGTACAAAGTAAAGTGTAATACTGTACCACATCTGGGACATCCATTTAATTATTTAAATAAAATGTTTCAAAATATTGCAGGCAAAATATAATCACACTGCTGGCCAGATAAGACCCCCGGGCCCGAGTTTGATTCATAGTTATTTCCCCAAAAACAAAATCAGATTGTTTTAGCCAAATGTTTTAATGTTGTGTGGTTCGCTGTATGTTCTGGTTGTACATTGATCAGCAGCTTCCTGAACACAAAACATACAAAGCAAGCCAAATGTATTTATGTTGTTTTACAGCTTTCTGAAATGTTTTGTTATAAGCCTACAAGTTATTTCTTATTCTGAAATGTAAAAAGGAAAAATTGCTTACGCTTCTTTCTGCTGGTTTTATTAGTCACTTATTGTGCATTAGAAAGAAATGTTCACAAAGCACAGGATTCATATTATTGAACATTTTTTCCTTACTGCCTAAAGTCAGCTTCTCTACTCAGCAACTTAACTTTTATATTCATCTTAAATTTACTGTGTATGCTTTTTTTTTTTAAGCTAAAACAAATGTTCACTGTGACACCTGGGTTCGTTTTTTTCCTGAGCTTTGCTTTTCCTTAACTGAAAGAAGATATTAACAGCAAAATATGCAAACGTGCACCTCAATGGTTAAACAGAATTTTTTTTTAAAGGAGCCTTCTACCTTCCCATCGTTATTCTAAGATGATTCACCTCAAGTCACCTTTTATAAGACTAAAGTTCTTTGAAATTAGATTTTTGATCACCTGTTATCATTTCTTTCAGTCTCTTTTTAAAATGTTTCAAAAATTCTCCATAAGATGGGGCTATCTTCTGCTGCTCCACCATAGGCTATATGCAGGGCACTTTCTCCCACTATGCAGAATATGTGGGTGCATGATTCCCCCGATGATCCGTAGTGCTCTACCCCTCATGCCTCCTGACACGTCCACATTGACATCCGGCTGGGGGGGGGGGGGGGGGGGTAGGAATGAATACAGAATAAAAGTAAATACAGGGGTGAAAAGCTCCATGACCCATTCCATAACCAGTCCTCATGAAGCATATCACAGAAGGAGAAATTGTATGCTGCCAAGGAATATGTCCACCTCTGGTACCATTGCTTACTGGGCCAATTTCCGGAATATGCTCACACTCCATGCCCACTTGTTGTGTAACTTGTGTAGGGAGAGGAAGTCTGCCTAAGAATACAGAGGACCTGGAATTTATGAAGCTGAGAGGATGAGAAGGTTGGCCTGTGACCAATGTATTATGGGAAAAACTTCCTGTGAAAAAGCATGACTTTTGGTGCCCCTTGACATTTCTGAGACCCATTCATCCCAAAACATCACCTAATGCACACTCATTTGTTAGGCTATGGATCAGGTGGATGCCCCCATACAATTTTATTAAAACAAAATATTTTTTTATTTAAAACCCATTTTATGATGGTCTTTAGTACTTGTCCATTAACATATGTGAATGCCATATCTGTACATAGCTCAGCAAATTTCAGTTATGAATTTTGTATGTTACAGTTGCACTGAAACCAGCACCACCCACCAAGTCACTTTCTGACTGCAATGGTGGTCTCTGCCTGCTACTATCAAAAGATCAATCTTAGTGATGCAAATTAAAACAAATCTGGAAAGTCAATGAACCAACTACATAAGTATGCAATGACATTTCTGGGGCATTCTACGTACCAGCAGTTTTGTCATAAATGCATTTTGTGGCATTTTTAGAAAGTGGGATGGCTCCTGTGCAATTCTTTTTGGGGAATTAAAATGATCAAACGTCTGCTTCTGAAGCAATTGTGGACTAAATGATTTGGGCTTTTTGGTTTTCTTTCAGGAAATTATGTTCTTTAACCTTCTGGGCGTTAAGCACATGGCACGTTTTTTCAAAAAGCACGCTATGGGCAAGCGCAGCTGTTTTTTTGCCCATTTGGAGGTGCTGGGAAAAAGCAACGCCCCTCCATTAACATAGAGGTCTATGATAATGTCTACCCCCGCCCCTTTTGCATCACCGGTGATGCGATCGGGGGCGGACCTGGAAGGATCAGCATGTATGCCGATCCAGAGAATCTCTGAGGGAAACTGGCGCTGACGCAGTTAACTCTGGTTGAGTTTCATAATGGATTTAGCAACCTGGAGTTTCCCTCAGGAAAATCTATTTCCACCTTTAGGGGTATTGTGAAGAACCAGTGGGTTCACTTAGACAAGGCCCTTAGAGAAAATAGGACTCATGGCACAGTGGGTCCACACCCGCTGGTTCGTGATATGTGTGTTTAAATTTGAGTCTTATACCGGTTACATAAACATCATTTATAGATGCTGGAAATGTTTCTGCATTGGATAGAGAATTAATGACAGCGGGGACGTGATGACCTGAGACTTGCCTGTAATACCACCTCCCCAGCGTCATCACTAATGTCTCACAGGAGTCTGACTCTCTGCAGGATGGCACAGGCATGGCTGGAGCACATGAGCTAACTTGAGACTCTGTATGTGTATCATGTTATACAGCAATTTTAAGGATAAACTAATACTAGGCATACACATGCCGAGTAGGTCAGACAGACCTACTCTGATATTCACCGGAATGCAAACATGATGACGTCATCACGTTTGCACCCCGGTGCATTATGGGGCCCCTTCAGTCGGGCAGCACCCTTTGTGTGCTGGCCAGAAGCTGCAATGAAGCCGTCTTCATTGAAGCTTATGGCATCGGCTTGCATCGGCCAGAGAATATCGGACATGTCCGTTCTCTGGCCGGCCGAGCTGTGGGGCGCGCACGCCCGTCGGTCAGGTTAAAAATCGGCCGCTTATCGGCATGTGTATGGCTAGCCTTACACTTGCCCGATAGGATTAACATGGGGGCAAGGGCCAGTCGCTTCCTGGACTACTGAGTATCAGCAGCCAGAAAAGGGATCACGTAAATTCACCCTAAAGCAAGACTAGGATCAAGAGTATTATTTGTTGTTTAAATCCACAGCATAAATAAGAAATGTTCATAGTATGATATGCAAATATCTTCATTAAAGAAATTTAGATTAGAAAAGGCAAACTGCACTTCTGCAAACACAGCCCTACTTTTAACAATGACAAACTGAGAGTGTCAGATTGTTCATTAAGCATTAATATTCATCAGAACAGCACAATATATATGCATGGAGTAAGGAACCTTTCAGATTTAAACTTTCCAACTAGAGTAAACCTGAAGCCAGCATGTAAAAAATCATCTCTCATTAGACTGTTAAATGCTATGTATAAAATTGGAACACCACTGTTTGCCAACAGAATTAAGTTCTCCTTGTCATTAATAACGAATGAGTATCAAAAGGTTTTCATTGTGGAAGATTTATTGGGGTGGGAATTTCACAATGATTTATGGCTTAATGTTTTATAGAGAAGAGCCTCATTTTACAGGCTTACTCCCGTGACTTTGAAAACGCACATGTCTCAATGGCAATCTGCTCAAATAAAAAGGCCGAGGTGTTCTTAATTATGCACACAACCTATACCCACTGTATTACAGACACACTGATCCTAGACTTAAAAAGGTTCAAACGCAGCTTTTAAAAACCAACCGTGTCCTAATAATGACTATCAAACTAACAGATAATATAAAAATAAAGAGACTGAGATAATGTGCACTTCTGGTTACTACATAGCAAAAAACTGCTTCCATATGTGTTATGAAAAATATGTGGTGTGAACATTGGCACAAACACAAAAGTCAATGGTTTCTATGTTTTTATTACCTATTTTCCCTGCATTCCACATCACACCCCAAAACGAAATGAAACATTGTTAACAACAATTGGCTTTTTACAAACATGTTTACTAAGATCATCCCCTACTCAGGATGAGATAATAGTCAATAGGCTGAAAAAATGCCATAACTTTAATCTTCATCAGTCCACGTAGGAAATGCAAACATTTTCAAATCATCTTATCAGACTGAAACAGAATATATTAAAATATGTATAGAGATTATAAAATGTATTTCTATAATACGATAATTAAAAGCAGATATTTTTTAACTTTGTGAAAAGTAATATGGATAAAAAGATCAAGGAAGCAAAATAAAGGTCCCAATTATATGGCCTTCTCCCCCTTCATTGGTCATAAGTGAAATATACTTCTAATCAACTAAAAATGAAGCAACCAAATTACCAAGAACTATGCAAAAGGTCTATCATAGTCACCTTGTGTCCAGCAGTGATTAGGATCCAATATCTTTATATTTATTTTCATCTGATGCATCATATTGCTATCTTATGGGCAAAAAGATGGATCAGTAAGTTTGTTGGCCGCAGGGGTCATGGGCTTCACTGCTTTCTTCCCATGAAACAACCCATATATTTTTGTACATCAAGATTTGGTGACAATTTGCACGTGTTAATAGCGATGATCAACAACAGCAATGTCTAAAGCCCCCCATACACGTTCCGATTTTTCGTACAAATTTTGCCCGACCGACCAATGTGGTCGGGAGATTAATCGATCGGGAGTTTAATCGGAATTATGTACCCGACCGATCCCGATTTCTCAAAATCGGCTGAAAAATCGGTCGGGACCGCTTCGGACCTGTCCGTGAATTTTTTGTCGATCTGCTGTTAATAAACAGGGTCGGGCTGATGGATCGGTGATAATTCGAATCGGAGGAGGGAGCTGATCTACGAAAGGTCCTGGTCCTCTGAGGTTTTGGAGGAGACACAGCAGATTTAGTAGAAGGCGCCGCTGCAGTCACAGATCGCTGGGTGTCCCTCAATGAGCATTTATGACACTTTCACACTTTCAAAATACAATCCGATTCTGAAATGCGGATTACATGCAATTCCACATTAGTGATGCCTCTATTAGTTAATGACACCACAAAAGCTCTATGCAAATCTCACAGAACTACAGGTGCATTTTCTGTGCATTATGCAACATGCCTCCCGCAGTGATGTGACATTTACTGCAATGGAGAAATAATCTTAACTCACATCCAGGAGGTGTGAAAGAGCCCAAATTTATTTTAATATGGGAATTTCCCCTTTCCAATACTAATCGTTTTAGCTTTATAGAGTAATATCTGAAGATCAAATCATGAGAAGTAATTATTTGCTAATAGACAGCCTTATGCCACATGACATGCTATAAATGTTCCAGTTTGTAGATGTCTGCCATCAACAGGGCTCTCAAGAGGTCCCTTTCACACTATATGCGCTACGCCACAATTTATGTAAACGCGCATGTTTTTTTTAATGCGTGCATTTTTACATTTTACCAATGTTACCAGTCACACTGCATAAGTTGCATTTTTAAAAACGCAACATTCCTCTATGAGTTTTTTATAACCCTCTTCTGCACGCATTTTTGATGCTTTGCTCAAAAACGCAAATGCAGATGTGTAATGTGCAAAACCTCTGCATTTTAGTTTATGCATTTAGGTTTTTGGTAATGCATACCAACGCATAGTGTGAAAGGACCCTGAAGATGATGTTCCCAGAAATCTAGGTTACAGGTTAAATGCCATTTCAGCAGTTTGGATAAAATGAGAAGCCATGGGATAAAAGGATCAAATCTACTAATTGATTGTGTCTATAACCAAAACGTAAAATGAATGTAGCAGACAAGATGGTTTTTAATGCTTCTTATAATAAATAAAACCCATAATTCTATTATTTACTTTTTAAACCAAGCTTTCTTTCAATACATTATTGAAAATGGTCTTCACCCAGGACCAAACACTTTCCCAGACTTTGTTTTCCTTCCTCTATAGCACTTCATATCCTAGAGGTGTCCTTTGAAAAATAAATCCTATTATCACAGAATCTGTAGGGTGCCTTTTTTGCCACTTATCAAAATAACTGTAAAAAAGCATTCTCAAGGTATTTTACTAGGACACATTATGAGAAGGCTGTGTCTCTGGGCAGTTAAAGGCAGCATTAACACCACGCACAGACGTATCAACCAGAAAAAACGTTTTTTTCTAATATACAGTTATTGTAAACTCGCATAAATATTTATGATTTCTAAGCCTTTGAAAAGCACACTCAACAGGTCCCGCATTCTTTCAGGCATGTATTAAAAAAAGCGTTGTGTGGCATGGTTATTAAAATGAAAATCACACAACCCGATTATTACAAAGTTCTGCCTGCAGACGGGAACAAGGTGATATAAGCAACCACGTTTATCCATTGTTGCTCATCTGCTGTATTTTCATTCAGATGTACATTAAAGATGCTTTTATTTTTCTTATGCTGGGATAAAATTATATCCATCCATCTATCAGAATAGAACAGTCTAGTTTGAAGTTTAATGCAGAATAGCAATGCATGTAGTTTATGAGAGGAGCAGTTTGCAGTTTTTTCCAGCTTTTGGTCCAAAATTTGAGGCCTAAATCATATGTAGAAACCATGCGTTCCTCCCCCAGGATGCCAAAATACTGCAGCCTCCTGGGGAATGCTGCATGTCACATTCCCCACACAGTGGTAGGCGGACAGCAGAACTGCACATGTGAATACAGCCTTAGGCAACGCCATCGAGGTCGCATATTTTGCCAACACGGGAACACAGGAACAATTTCACTAAAAATGAATGGGGGCGAGCCAAAGACATGACCACTATGGGTTTGTAAAATGTAGTGGAGTTTTGGCCTAACATTTGTCCTCATTATTTATGCCACAATGAAAAAGATGTATGTCACGGCTCAGGTTCCAGGCATGCAGATTATGAGATTCAACATGTAAATGTCCACCCCCTTAAGCATTTCTTGCAACCCTCCTCTTCTAAATGCCACCTTAAAGCAGACCTAGCATGAGAAATAGATCATTTCATGAATGGCACTAGAGGAATGCATAAGAAGACAAACATACCTGTCAGGAGTAATTTTAAAAGGTTTCCCCACATCCCCTCCTCTGCCTCCCAGTTTTCACCACAGAGATAGACGGGTAAATCTCTAATCTCAGCTCCTCTTTAAACCTTATGGAACGTATTTTCACACAGAAAACCAGTATAGATGCCCCCAGCAGCCACTCACGATATTGCACCCGGAGTTAATCCCCGGAAGCCTGGCAAATATATATGCAATCTCTCATGCGATTCTGGTGGGTATATTTTTGGGGGATTGTGGAGTGCTATGCCTCCATCATACCAGCTCAGAGGTAAGTCAATTTGAAAAGTGTATTTTTTAGATTTAGATTATACATCCATTTAATTCTACCCATCACTGTGTTGACCAAGGTCATCTTGGGAATGTAGCTCCCTTGAAGACCAACAATATTAGCTGTTTCTAACACTATTGTAGAACACATTCCCCAATATAAACATGAATTCAGCAACCAAACCTAAAATTGAAGTGGACTGAAAATTCTGGTTCCTGGTCCTGCCAAAACTTTTGTTTAAAAATTTTACATTTTGGTCCTAAACAAATATCCAAAAAACCTTTTGACTTTCATCCTGCTTGGCTGTAATGAATACTGTTTTTCACAGATCATGGCCTTAAAGTGGATATATATTAATAAAACAAAAGTTATATACACAGTGAACACCCTGTGATTTTGCTTCTCCCTGTTAGAAATGATGGAGGGGTCTGAAATTCACGTTGTAGGTGCATTCCCAGTGTGAGAGACAGCATTAAGAAAAAAATCATAAAAAAACATTGTATGATTTGTAAAGAATGTATTTGTATTCCACTGCTGCACCTAAGTATTTGAACACCGAAAATCCACCAAGTAGTTGAACACCGAGAAAATCTGTGTTAATATTTGGTCCAGAAGCTTTTATTTGCAATTACAGAGGTCAAAGTTTCCTGCAGTCCTTGAGCAGGTTTGCACACACTGCAACAGGGATTTCGACCCACTCCTCCACACAGATCTCCTCCAGATCTGTCAGGTTACTATGCTGTCACTGAACAACGTGGAGTTTAAGTTCCCTCCAAAGATTTTCCATTGGATTTAGGTCTGGAGACTGGCTAGGCCACTCCAGAACTTTGATATGCTTTTTAAGCTAGCCATACATGTTCCGATTCCATGGCTGATCGATCACCCATCCGATCGATTCCACGATGCCAGAGGGAATCGGATGTCCGATCGATCACCCAATTAAGCCTGTCCCTACCACCTTGGGCCACCGATTCCTGGACGATTCCGTGTCCGATCGATCACTTCACACATGGCAACTCCCCCTGATCTGGGCTGAATCGGATCAGAAAGACCAACATGTTGGTTCTCTGGCAGATCCGATTCTGGGCCCCCGATCGATCGGACGTGATCGATCGGGCAAGGTGGGCTTCACGCGATTCCGGGACGATCGATTAGCGTACACGCGCCCTGAGTCGATCGTCCCGGAATCCCTTGGGAATCGGACCCTTGTATGGGGACCTTTACAGAGCCACTCCTTGGTTTTCCTGGCTGTGTGCTTTAGGTCATTGTTATGTTGGAAGCCCCAGCCAATACCCATCTTCAATGCTTTGACTAAGGGAAGAAGGTTGTTGCTCAAAATTTCACAATACATGGTCCCATCTATCCTCTCCTTTTTTACAGTGCAGTTATCCTGTTTCCTCCGCAGAAACGCACCCCAAAGAATGATATTACCACCCTAAAGCTTCACAGTAGGGATGGTGTTCTTAGGATGCAACTGTGTGCAACTTAGGGAAATTTTGTTCTACTTTGGTCTCATTCTACTTTGATCTCATCTGACCAGATGACTTTCTCCGAGGACTCCTCTGGATCATCCAAATGGTCATTGGCAAACTTCAGAAAGGTCTGGACATGTGATCACTTGAGCAGGGGAACCTTTCGTGCAATGCATGATTTGAAACCATGATGGCATAGTGTTCTGCCAACAGTGACCGTTGAACTGTGGTCCCAGATCTCATGATGTCATTGACCAGCTCCTCCTGTGTCTGGCTGATTGATGTCTGATGACGTGACTTCCAGGCCCCTCCATGATTTCTAAGTGGAAGAAGAAAATCGCAGGGTGTTCAAACACTTGTGTTGCTCACTGTCTATATTATATTATTATATTATATATATATTATCTCTAAGCTGGTATGATGGTGGTGTAGCGATCCACAATCGTACGTAACAAATGTACTTACCTGTTTTCTGGAATCAGATGAGAGATTACATCGCAGTACCACACGTTTCACCCACACTAGGTTCTTCCTACAAAAATGTTTTTTAAGTCTGCTTGATTGTTATGAATACTCTTTGTTTCCAGACCATGGCCTTAAAGTGTATGTATATTACAAACAGTTTTATTTATATATGTATATATATATATATATATATATATAAAAAATTACATTGACTTTTTGAGGTATAATGGTGTCATAGCGATCCACAATCCTAACAAAATATACCCACCTGTTCTCTGCAATCAAATCAGAGATAACATATTAATATGCCAGGCTTCCAGGGGTTAATTCAGCGCAACATCACAAGTGACCAGTGGGAGTTGCACAAAGGCAAAAAGCAGCTATATATAGTTTTCATAAGACAGAATACCAACAGTAAACAGTCAAATAATTCTACTCTTCTTAAAAATAAAAAAATCCTTCCAATGCATGAACCATCTGCAGCTACCAAAATTAAAAATATTTTTAAAGTACTTTGTGTATAGTTACCTTTCACCATTGCCTTGTACAGCATATTTGCAGTTAGTTCGTGCACAGTCCCCCTTCTAAGTTATACATTTTTTTTCATCATGGCCAAAAGAAGCAGTATGCCACTCATGGTAAGAAATGCAAATACGCAAATAAATTAGGTTCTATAACCGAGAAGACTTATTACCCTTACTGTTTGCTAAGCATTAATAAAATGTGAAGACAGAGCCATTCTTATAAAATGTGAAATATACCCCATATACATTTGCTGCATGCCTAATTATTGTATAAATTGTCTTTGTATTATACAAACAGGCATACATTTATCACAGCAATCTACAGACATAATGGAACATGCAGTTACATCAGTGAACCTCAACATTCTATTTCTGCCTATTTCTGCTTCCCGGCTATATGCAGGAAAGCCTTTTAAATATGTGACATAAAGGATCAGACTGAAACGTCTATTACTAGCATAACAAAACATTCCAAGTATCAAATCTACTCAAGCCAGGATCACGTCTATTAATTTTGTCAGAGATGCTTACTGTATTTCCTTGTGGTTTATTTATGGATATTTTACAAATATAGAGCAGAGCTACAACTGAGTTTTCAGGTCCCTGACCAATAATAACAATTTAAAGTAATAATGCCCTGATATACTTCCCAGTACCACGCGTTTCACCCCCACTAGCTTCTTTCACTCTGCAGACTTTGCATCAATTTGTTTTACAAATTACCAGCTCAAAAATCTGACAACTGATATTTCCATCTTCTCAAGGCAATCCGGAAGAAAATGTATTTTAAGTCGGCAGAGAAGACACACCAGAAAAGAAAAATCAGGCTAAAATTATGATTTATGTGTCTTGCAAAAGCCGCCACAGTACAATATGTTCAATCTCAGTGTCATTCCTCTGTAGATGATCAAAATAAATTATTTTAACCCTCTTAAAAATTAAATGACATCAAAAATATTATGCAGAGAGGGAAAAAAAGTTGTTAAGAGAGCCTGTCACCCAAGGGAACAAAAATCAATATTCTCAATTCACATACATTTCCTTACACACCTTAGAGACCTGGACAAAGAACCCAAATGTAATTCCTATGTCACTAAACTGAGATATGTAAACTTTCTGGGGGCTTTACACAAAACCTCCAATGTTCTTCGTTTTCTGTCTTCTCTCTGTGGGCATGTGAGCTGTCAGCCAGCACAGAGGAAAGGATCGCAGCCGATGGGCTCTCAATGCTGTCAGTTCTCTTCCCCTCTCTTCTGATTGCACACTGCCCTATACCCTCTCCTATTCTATCTTTTAAGAAAGTAGAGTGTGTGTGTTTACATGATTTGTGTGTGGATATGAGTTGTGTATTTCAGGTGAAAATTGCCATTCTGGCACTTTGAGATAAATAAGTGGGGTTTGGGTTTCAGTTTGGGCACTCTGTCTCGAAAAGGTTCACCATCACTGTTCTATGGTATTCTTTTATGCTCTTTTCCACCATGACTGACTTAATCCCTTTTCTAGTTTATCAATTTAACAACATCGAATGCAGCACTGAACTTCACATATTTCCCTAATAAGCTGACATTGCAGGTTCTTATATCTACTAAATGACATATTTAAGAACAACATCTTCTCTCCATTCACAATCATCAATGATACAAAATTTCCTTAAAACTAACCCTCCTGCCAAGCCACCAAACAATCAAATGCAACCTGACCATTACAGTCTCCCTGTGGATTTGGTGGATGTTTCCCAACAGGCACTGATCATTCTCCACGCTGCTGTGATTAATGATAGGATTTCACACTTGCACAACACTACACTATCTGTGTTAGATGCAGCAATGAGAGGGGGTCTGGTAATCGACAGATTTGTAGTCATGCAGTGTTCATTCCCCTGGTCTACGCTCCCTTCTCAGTGATATCTATTTTTATATCATCAGTTACATGGCCCAAAGCTTAATCACATGTAACTTTGAAACAAATTGTGAGGGTGCCTTTTGTAGTGCTTGACTTGATAAATCACACTTGCTACTCAAAACGATGGTCTCTGGTGGGTTTATTGCAGCCATTTAAAAGAAGGAAGGAATATACTACAGCATTCTACAGTTTGCTTGATCATTAATTAAAGACAGGTAGCATGATGTGTACAAAACATAATATTTACATAAGGGTGCAGTATTGATTAAATAACATGAAATGCAAGGACAAAGGAATACATTTAATTTCTCTTTATACGGTTAAAACAAGATATTCTTATTTTGCAATGTAACACAAATATTATATGATATTACCGTTCACACACTGTAGTTATGGATGTATATATAGTTTACAATTACAGATATGTTGCTTCCTTGGTGAAATAAAATAGCATATATATATATATATATATATATATATAATCTAAACTATATCAATCTAAGAATCTAATTGGTCACCATAAAGTCTATGTTCCCACTTAAGCGACTAATCGTGGCACACTCACAATTTTAATCATGCGTGGCAATTGCTGTTGACCGCATCCATTCAGTTGAATGGGCTTGTCACCACTTCAACTAATGGCTGCGCTCACGTGCATAGACATGAATGTACACATTTTTTTTTATGGGGGCGATTTTAAAAAGAAAGAAATCGCGTGTGAAGATCGCCTGGTCAATCGATGAGCAATCACACGTGATCAGTCACCCGCGTCTGTCCCGCGGCTGATTGTCTATGTCTATAGCCAAAGGATCACGGCTATAACCAGAAACACCTTAGTTTCCACTAAAGGCACAAATGTTTTTATATTCTCTCCAATATGAGCAAATGTTTTCTTAAAGCGGATGTATACTCAATATGTAAAAAATATATATGTCAAAGTTGGACTTAGGGCTCCACAATCCTAAAAAACTTTAATTACCTGCTGTTCAGTGGAATTGAATGAGATTCTATCTTTATTCGCCAGGCTTCCAAGGGTTAACTCAGGGTGCAATATTGCGTGTGGCCACTGGGTGTGTTTAAAATGGTTTTCTATGGATATTTTCATTTGTGTGCTTTCAATGGAGAGCTGAGATTAGGCACTTTCCCAGTTATCACAGCGCTTATCAGTGCCAAAGAGAGAGGAGGGGCTGCGAGGCACTTCTATTACAGGCACTTTTTGTTTGTTTTTTTGCTTTTCTTCCTATTAGCTGCACTTCTCGTGCCATTCATACAAAGATTCTGGTGGTAGGTCCGCTTTAAGCTTACCAGGGTTCCTTCTCACTATTCAAAAACATACCAGGGTAAGTGACTGGTATAAGTTCAACTGTGTTAGTTTAATAATCCATAAACTGTGCTAGGAAATGTGTCAATGGTTTAGAAATGATAAAAAAAAGTAAAATAATAACATCAATTTGAATTGCAAAGTATTTAGACACAATAGTGCCACCATCAGGAATTAAACATCTAGATTTATGACACTGGTGACAATGTACAGGGTGGGCCATTTATATGGATACTCCTTAATAAAATGGGAATGGTTGGTAATATTGACTTCCTGTTTGTGGCACATGTGAGGGGGGAAACTTTTCAAGATGGGTGGTGACCATGGCGGCCATTTTGAACATAACTTTTGTTTTTTCAATAGGAAGAGGGTCATGTGACACCAACACCAACCAAGGTGTATCCATATAAATGGCCCGTACAATAAAGGTCACTATCACTAAAAAGTTGCGTCTCTGAAGAGGTCCGACATGACAATAATCATTTGAACCATGTGAGACACTGCCAAACAGAACAGCCAGGTCCTGAACCTCTCCTGGAGCACCACAGTATGATGGTCACTGGGCACTGGTGTGATTATGGGTTATTGGTGGCTAATACACAAATTCAATTCTGTAACTAAAAACGTATTCAGAACACATTTCTTCTTTATAAATAAATAACCATTGTGGCAATTGCCAGCATTTATCATTTATCTAGTCACACTAGACTAACATTGCTTACCCTTTTACAGTATAAAAGATACTACAATTCAGGCATTTATACTACTGCCGTTAATGCTAAAATATATAACTGAATATATTGTTATTTTTTATTTTCCTATCAGTCAGTCATAAATAATATTTAAAATAATCAAGCCCAGTGGGAACCCAAAACTAGTGGCCAGAATTCTTGTCAATGCATCCATAAGAACATCCAGCTATAATCCACTATTTAATCCATCAGCTGATACACCACAGGATCCATAATTTAGTTTTAAAGCTATGTGGGAAAATATTATCGTTATTAAGTCATTATCTTATTTTACGACTAACTTCAGGACATCAATGGAAAATGACATTATTTCCTGAGACCTGCAGCTAACAATAGAGCAAAAGGTAGGGAAAAAAATTAGATAAAAGTTGCTAAAATCATTCATAAATAATTAGAATTTCGGTTCATCAAAAATGGTTCAAATCCTCGACCGCTTAACAATTCCCCATAGGACTGGCAAAAGCAATGTAAAAAGGTAATTCAAATAAGCACACCATACAAGAAAACATTACCTTTGGAATGTGTTATTGCCGCCTATTATAGGAACTTAATTTCAAACACCGCTCTCCATTGTAATGGCTTCTTTTTAAAATTTCAAAGAGGATTACATTAAAGCAATACTTCACCTCCAAGCTATAATATCTATCTTCCTTATTACAGTATGCCATTTCATAAATACTTCTCATTGACAAGACTAGCTAATTCAGGCTAATTTTATTGTGTTTTTGGCGCTCTATCACATTTGTGTGCAATTACCTTTTGCATTTTATTGCAACGAAAGAAAAGAAATCGGGACAATTATTTGGGGAAGGGAAGGCAAGGGGAGGTGGGGGAACTTATAAATTCTAAATCACCGTCTCTGGCATTTTCGATAAAACAGCAGCTTTATCTGAGAAAGTGGCAGGGATATCGGATAAATCATGCATCAGTCAAGTGAAGCTGACCCCCCAGTGCATTGCACAATATAACAAGTGCTTCACAAGAAACTTTCCTGGATCATCAATCATTCTTCATAATGCTACAGCAGCTATACCTAAAGACTAGAAGATTGAAAATGTAAAAAAAAGAAGGGGGAAAAAATAGACAATAGAGGAAAACCCATTAAAACTGGATGGTTTAACCCTTCCAAACTCATAACAGATGAAGCGGTCAGAAAGACTAGTAGAAAATACTTAGCAAAGAGTTTGACGATTAGCAACAGAGTAATCCAAACACACACACACATATAAATATAATATACCTCCATGGAAAACAAATGCTTTCTGAAGTTGCTAAAAATGCAAAGCTAGAGTTACCGTTTGTTTCAACCAGCTACTACAAAGCTTTTTACACATTTGGCATAAATATGCAAATCAGGTGTTCACTTATCTATGAAAAAAATGCTAGCTACCTGGGTGTCTTGGTTTAATACATTATTGTCCTCAAATTTTTTTATTAAAAACATACCTGTCCTAACAGTTAATGTTAGGATCAAGTTTACCGATATGCAAGCTCCAAATACCATAACATGTCAGGTGAGACAAGTGTTTTTTTTATAAAAGAAAGCAAAGATTTAATCCCCATGTACCTCAGGTCACTGGGTTCAATAATTGTCTTAAAAAAAACTTTGCTTCATCTTTAATACTACCACCTTGGAAGATCAATGTATGGTGTTTATAGGTAAACAACTCAATGCCCAACCATCCTATAGTATCTGCTCATCTGTAATAATGATATTTCCTTCCATTTACTCAGTCTCTTACTTTAAATGAAGCCTAAAGGCAGGGATACATACACGGCTCGATATTTGGGAATTCTCTGCAGCAGCACGATGACGTCATCACACTGCTGCCAAGCTGCCACTATATCAGCAGCCAGCAGACAGCCCGGCCAAGACTTTGGATGGGGATATTTAACAGGGTTTTTCCAACATGTTGGAACCCTGGTCGGCCGAGCGAGATCTATTGATAAAAATCGACCTGTGTATTCCAACTTAACCCTACCCCCTCCCCAATTATCTACTTACAAAGTCTGTGTGTAATTGTGTTTTCTATTGTATGGTCTGAACAGAAAAAAAATAAGGAAAAAATGCACCCTTTTGTAAAGGTTATGCAATGCAAAATTAGTGTATTAAGTCACATTTACTGTAAGATCTAGTCATGATAAATATCCCCTGGGGTTAGCAAAAATCATTTTAAATGATTGTTGATAGTTAAAAAAAAGGACAACTCACAAATACTAAATGAACACAACCTGATGTAAACATACAATATAGATATTGTGTTAGTAACTTGTCTGGTCGATACCCCTCAATGTTTGACTGAGCTAAAGGAAACACTGGCTCATAATAGGTCTGTGGTCTGTCTGTAAGGTCTGTGCAGATTCTTCCTTATGCACAATGCCGTCAAGGTGACTGTGACATTAAGTCCAGGTAAACGTGACATGTACAGAGTATTGGATATGGCTCCATTTCCTGCATGAAGACAAAAATCAATGCGTACGGTGTGCTGTTACAATTTAGATGTAAAGACTCAGACATTACATGGTGTACAGTTGTGTACCATTATAGAACTACACAGATCAGCTCATTAGAAAACAATATAAGACACGTTAAATACAGACCTGTGGCATTATCTTGGACATTTGAGATTTTCTGTGATGTCCTGATCTAAGCAAGAAACCTGAAGTGAAAATTAATCCGAATAAAAATAATACTGGAATAAATAGAGGAAGCTTTAAAACACTGGCGCCTTGACTGCAGGTTTGACTTGCCTGCTGGTCTATAACCAGCTAACCATTTGCTGATTCACTACATGAGCTTTGCCAATTCAACGTTGGGGCTGTCCATTTTCAAAACAGGAGCAATGCCATAACTGGAGGCCTCTTGTTAACCCTGTGCCTAAATCAAAAACAAACCCACCCTTCATTGTACTTTAAGTAGATGAAAATCATAAACGGATGATACTATGTTTGCTAAAACATTACCCATTCACAACTTACATTTTTATTTTATAAAATAGAAGATATTATCTCTATTTATCCTTTGTTTAATCTTAGAGCTGCTGATCTCTAGAAGCTTCTTGTATGCAACTCTATATGCATGGAATCCAGCAATGGCTGCATGGCATTTCTCAGAGCAAGTTGTATTGATGTTATCTATGTGGAAGTGAACCACATCTACCCAGTGTATGCCAAGATGGCCATATAAAGTCCCAGGGTGACAATTAAGAGATGAGCACAGGGTGATGTCATACTATAGTAGGAGGTAGTTGAATATGGATGTTTATGGCATCATTACCAGGTGGTAAGTGGTGGTAAGATGCCCCCAGTTTTTAGAGCAGGAAAACAAACAAAAAAATCAGCCACTAGATGTCACTAGTGCTCATCACGCATTTTCCTCACACATCGAGAAGAGGGCTGTCTCAGGGGGAACTGAACGTCTCCTGGTCTCCCACAACGGCTGTGTCTGTGTGTTAGGAAGCTGCAGGGTGAGTGCAACTCCCACACACAGGGAGAGATAGATGGAAGCGATTGCATGCTCTTTCATCTATCTCTCTGATCTTTATTGCTTATATCAGTAGAGCAATACAGTACAGATGGTGGGCGGACCTACCATATGACAGCTCCACCACCTACCTGGCTAATCTTCTTGCCGGGAGAGCCAAGACGCAACCCCTGGGAAGTGTAGTCCGAAGAATATGGTAACTCATTTTATTCAGAGTATAATATCAGTTAAACGTCTGGCCAGTAAAAACAGGAATGGATTAGCAGGTGAAGAAAGTTATTCCCTCATCTTTTTTTGTCTGCTTTTCAGTAAATTTGCATTTCACTAGGATCAGTGTCACTATTGGTAACATTAGGCGATACCTGAACCCTATAGAATTTGCATAGGCAGTTCAATTCCACCAGGATATGTCACATTGCCATAAGACTTGCTATATATTCTGGCATTCTCCAGAGTTTGGAGGAGACTCTAGGAGACAGACAGTAAAGGCCCCACACACACGTACCGAGTGGGGGCCAACAGAGCAGGTCAGATCAGCTCTGGAAAGCAGCGTGATGACGTCATCACGCTGCTCTCCAGAGCTGACAGCATTGTCCGGCACCCTTTGTGTGCCAGCCTTTACCTTCAATGCAGAAGCCTGTCTTCATTAAAACTAACAGCATCGGCCAGAGAACATCGGACATGTCCATTCTCTGGCCGGCCAGGCTGTGGGTATACCCGATCAGGCACGACGGCAAAATCGGCGAACGACGGCAAAATCGGCCGACGCTTGGTGCGTGTATGGCTAGCTTTATTCTAGGAGAGCTGGACTGGGCATCCAATCCTGTGTGCAAGGAGAAACAGAAAGAGTACTGCCAGGCTCATTAGAAGCAGACTTTACAAGGGTGGCCTGAGGGTCTGACATACTCTTGTGTGTCCTGTAATCACTGCCCAGCATCATAGAGCTTGACTGGCATTTGACAGAGAACACCGGAATTGGTACCACAGTTGATACCATTGACTGTCCTCAACACTCACGTGAGCTGAATTTCAATCCAATATTTTTGGGATATGTTTGGGCCCATCCTGATGCTCCCAGGTTGAAACTCAGACTGTCAAGGAGCTCAGTGATAACCTGGTAAGGATCTGGGTGGAGATACCCCAGGACACCATCCGTCATCTCATAGGAATTATTTTTTATAAAATTATGTGGCATTCCATCCCCCATTCCATATCAGTATGGATATCCAGAATGATTATTTTATTTGTTCTTTTGTCCCTTAATTTTTGAGCAGTATATTTAATTTAGGAAGAAATTAACAATTGTTCATATTGCTTCACAGAAGTATTCCTTTATAGTGTTATTTCATGTATTCAAGAAATGTATCATTTAATTTGTATGTCATTACTATACACCAGTTACACAGAATACTGAAGATTTTCTGGCTAATCTCTCTACTTAATTCTTAGGTTGCATTGTATTGTTTCTATGTCACACTTGGGCACAACTTACTTGTAGGGACAACATGAATAGCTACTATTTTTGACAATATATTGAATCCCTTATTTTTCTCAAACAAACCTGAATACATTATGTCATTCTTTAGTTGTGCTACTCAAAGCTATACATAATAACCCACAACAGATATATATATATATATATATATATATATATATATATATATATATATATATATATTAAACATCACCATACCTGTCATGGTAGAATTCCAATATGGATTAAAAATGTAATATATTTTAGAATTTACTACAGATGATATAGAGCCCTACATTTTAAAGGGAATTATGATACTCTATGTCTCCACACAGCAACATGCAGAAATTGCACATTTAAAGTATTCTGTCAGTGATCACTGATGGGAATTATTTGACATAAACTCCACTATATATTAACAACAATTTAATATAGTAAAGCTCAAGAGGTTATCAGCATTGATGTGGTAACTTGTTCAAATTTATGTTTACTAAAATGCTATGTCCCTGGAGCTGTGGTATTAATAACCATACAACAAAATTATGTTTCCCACTTCCTGTCACCTGTGATAAGTAACTGTGAATTTGAAGAATATTTTATCTCACTTTAAAGAAGTTATAGATATTCCCTCTTGAGGTGCTTTCCTCAGATGGCCACATAAATATTGACTGCTATATGAACTTTCAAAAGTATCCAAATGGCAAACCAATAACAACATCAACTTCTACCCCACGTTGAATGCACAATAAAATTGCAGAAGGGGCATAAACAAATTATTTGTATAATAATATATGATTTTTAGAAGAAAAAATATATATTATATATACACAATTTAAAATTTATATATATATAATTTGAACTCTTTTTAATTAGAGATTCTTTTTCCAAAAAAGCCCCCCATAGACGTTTAGATCTTCTATTCAGGCACCCTTTGTGTGCCAGCAATTGCTTTGGACGGTCCTCCTCCAAATTCATTATATCGGTCTAAGAATTATGGACATGTCCATAATGGCGAAGATTGATTTTGCGGCCGATTTTGGCCCGAAATTTCCAAACTTTTCCACCAATTGACCGCCGTGAGTACAGGTGAAAATCTAAGCGTGCTTGGAGGTTGACTTCACTCTAAAGCTCAGTTCACACAGACATTTGTCCAGCGCTACATTTAGCGTTGTCTGGGTGCCCCCTCCTGCGCACCTTTTAATGCATTTTTTACACAGCTATACTATGAGCTATCAAAGTGCTTCTGGCAAGGAGAATAAATATTTGGAGCAAATATCCTTAATTCAGAACCCCTATAATCATTTTCATTGCATAATATTAAATTAATTTGAGATGGAGTCCCCCCTGTTCATAACCAGACACCCTTTTTGGCATAGAGTCTGGCAGGCATAGGAAGGGGGACTTACAAAAGAGAATGGCTCTTACCGTCATACAGGCTCTACACCTAGAGTGGAGGGGACACAAACGAACATGCCCCCCCTCCCTCAAGGCAACATGAGGCCCTATGGCAAATCCTCCCACCGTATGGAATGTTTTACAATATTTTAGTCTTACTCTGTAACCCTCTCCTAATGCCACAATGTGCCCACAACACGGCCCCTCTGACCAGATGCCTGAAGAGATGCTACAGGCTTAGTCAATATATTGGCACTGGTTTCCACATTCATTACTCTTGTTAATATTTGCAGGGTATCCCAATATGCATCATTTACCTCAGGTGACCACACATCCAGGTTCAGTGTTCATACTACCAAGCCATAGAACAAGATGGCGGGATGTGTTACAGACAACTTAATTTTGTTTTATGTTTTTTCTTTTCAAAATATATATATATACTATAAAAATGAATAAAAATAAAATCCCCTTTGCCCAGGAAACGTTATATGCATAGGCACAGGGATTAACAGTCTTTTCAATTTTAATTAATTTTGCAGAACTAAAAAAATACAGACACAAGACAAGACACAAAATACAGCCTATACTGACACAAGACCCACTTAGAGCAGCTGATATGCAGGTCAGAAGGAGGTTAACTGCATGTTTAAACTATTTCGATCTAAGGCCTAGGCTCCACTAGTGCTGTTTGCGAAAAAAAACACGGTATACAGTGTTACCCGCGCCACAAACAGCTAGCTGTACTGGCTAAAACGTTCAGCCGTACCGGCCCTGTCCATTGATTTCAATGATTTGCTGTGTGGATCTGACATGGTTTGTAGGCCATTCAAATCAATTAATCTATGCAGCCAAACAGCAAAGAAAGCACATGCGTTTTTTCCAGCCTAGGTCTTACATTGCTGCTGACATTGCTTAAAAACTAAAGCAGGGAACACACGGCTCGATATTGGAGCCATTCAAGGTTCCCTGCAGATCTGTTCAGCTGTCAGATATCGAAGGAGCTGGAGACTCAGCACTGCGGTCTCCATGGCAAGCAATGGACATCGACCGTGGTTTATAGTCACGTCTGATATCCCTGTTTTCGAATGAGATTGATTGGTCCCGCTCGAAAACAGGGATAGCCGCATATGATATGGCCCAGATAGATGGCCGAGGGCGTGCACAGCCATAGATCTGGCCCATATCTACACATGTGTACCCAGCTTAAGGCTACTTAATGTTTAAAATATTAAACCTACTACAGAATAGAAACATAATTAACAACATTAAAATGACAAAAAGGAGGAGGGCTGGGACAAATGTGTCAAAACAAAAGTGCAATAATGCCTAACCAGAATTGGCAGAGATAAGATATGTCATGGCCAAAGTCCCCCATACACGTTACGATCCTCCCTTGATTCTTTAGAGACCAACTGCAGCGTGATGAGGTTATCACGCTGCAGCCACTCTCCCAGATGATTGGCAGGCACCCCTTGTGTGCTGGCCATTACTTTGGATGGGGACACCGGTCTGTTCCATAGCTGTTCGTGAATTTTGCACACATGAATCAGCCACTCAATGTGGGCACCCCCGAAAATTGCTGGTCGATTGCCCGCAAAATTGCTAGCATATCGCAGCGTGTATGGGGGTTTAAGAGGATATCCAAATCAAGTACAGTTAAAGTTCAGTTAACACAATCCACAGTGCATCAAAAAGAAAACTATCCCATAACTTACTTTAAAATTCCTCAGTCTATCAACCCAGATTATGAATGAATTTCCGCTACAAAAAAGAAGAAATATATACAGTGGAGGATTGGAAATGTGGAAATAATTATTTGACCCCTCACTGATTTTTTAAGTTTGTCCAACAGTATATATAAATAAAAAAATGTAAAACATTATATATGGTAAAAATATGAATGCTGCTAAAGGCAGATAAGCACAATAATACGTCACATATAGAACATTCAGTTTTATCTTAGCTCTGTAATATGATGCCCCCTGTCTTTTCATGATTAGGGCTATGGGCTCCACATTGGAAAATACTGAAATGATATAAAAAGGTCAATTTTTTATTTTATTTAACACAACAGGAATTTTAAAGTTCAGTGGGTCATCTATCATCTGTAATGAATCATAATCAACAGATATGGCTTTCAGAAGTGCACTCTCATCACACTGTCAGATCTTCAGGATAAGCCTTTACTATAGGATGTACCAGAGTCTGTAAAACACATTATACGTATACGTAAACAGCATCAACACAGGAGATAAAACCTTTCACCACAAGTCTTCTCCATTTCTTAAATGAGAATTGTTGCACTGTGATCAAATAACCTGATTTCTCTTATATAGTATTTATGACATTTTTCAGCCTAATTCTATTGCTCATGACAGAGCTTCCCACATTTTAAAAATCACATTATGATATTCCCATCTTCTTCAAGCTGCAATCCCCAAACAATTAAAACCATCAGTCTGTTGAAGAATCCTACACTGACTGACCAACATTATTAATGGAAACATGGAGGAAGTATACAGATTGTGACAGACCAGTTGTTTGTCATGTGGAAGTGGTCCATATGCGGCAGTGAAGGGCTCTGCTGGTGTGTATCCACCAAGATACACCTGCTAGACCCTAACGAGATGGCCGGGTGTGTCTCCAAAAAGGAGCTGGGACCTTTCAGTCAGGGCTCCCAGATGAGGTTGGAGTCAGTGCTGCTAGGTGCAGTGAATACAGGGCACACAGAGTGTGTGGGCCCCATGCTGAAGGTTGCCAGGAGGCAGGCCATGAAGGTGCCCTAGAGAAAGGAAACATTGGTTGATCGGTGTCAAGCCACGGGGCTTGGCATTTTCGAGTCACTTTTTGTTTATTTGGATGTCTATTAACCCCTGCGAGGGTAACTTTGCTTTGGACTGTGTTTGTGTGCAAATAAACACGGGCAGGAGCACTAAAAGGTACATAATCGTGTGAATTAATGCTGTGAGAGCAACCGTTTGGAGCCGATTCCCCACAAGATCTATGCACTGCGGTTGCGTACAGTGACAAGGACATCAAATGTTGGGAGTTTGGTCATTCTTCCTTTAGGAATCACATTCCATGTGGTAGGTAAAGCAGAAAACACAGGCTTTTGGTGGAATAATAACGCATAGCTATTTAAAGCAGATGTATACTCAATTTGTAAAAAAAACTTGTAAAATAAAGTTTGACTTACCTCTTAGCTTTTATGATGGTGGCTTAGGGCTCCACAATATTCAAACTGTATACTTACCTGCTGTATCCTGGAATAGTATGAGAGATGCCATCTTTATTCGCCAGGCTTCCGGGGGTTAACTCTTAGTGCAATATCCCGAGTGACCACTGGGGGCATTTAAAATGGTTTTCTATGGGAAATTTAGTCTGTGTACTTTCAAAGCATAGCTGAAATCAGGGTATTACTCAGCTATCACAGGGCTCAAAGATCCCAGCTTCTTTTCAGTCTACTACGGCACGCGTCATCAGAGCCAGGGAGAGAGGAGGGGCTGCAAAGGCTCATTACAAATTATCAAATTACTCATTACAGTTAAGGTTTTTAATGCTTTCCTACTATTATTGGCACTTTTAGTGCCATTTATGCAAAATTTTATGTATAAGCAGTAATACAACTCTGCCATAACAGCCAGAATTATTAGTACAATAATAATTGGTTATAACAATAAAGTAATACAATACAACATAAAGGCGTGCACAGAACCTTATTTTAAAATCTCTGTCAACCTGATATGTTGAAATGCCTTCTTTTTTGACAGAGGCCTGAAACACTCATTGGATTCTTAGGGCTTGTTCCCATTAGAGAGATCAGACATGGTGTGATGCCATTTTTGATCACATTTTTTATTGTGTCCATTCATGTCTATAGGGCGCGATCTAGTGATGATCAGCCAAGGTTGCCCGTGACAAAAAACGCAGAAAACGCAGAGTCGCAATTCAGATCACGGCCGGCTGCGCCCATTTGCGAGGACAAGCCCATGCAAATGAATGGACGTGACCACCCACGATTGTTGCCACAACAAATCATGCTAGTGGGAACAAGCCCTTAGCAGTAGTAGAGTGTTGTACATGTTAGCCATTGAATACAAAGAGTTTGATGTTCAGAAGAAGGGTCCGAGACATCCTGAAAGCTTGCTTTTTCAATAACTTCAGGAAAATATGTAAAGTAATCATGTGAGATGGTGATTGTCATGAAAACAGCTATATTTGGCCAACCTTCACGTTATACAAGTTGTCTTAGAGCAGAATTTTGATTTATGACATGAGAGTGTATGATTGTTAATGTAAGGGTCCATTTTTGGGGAGAGATCTGCAAGGACTAATGCTTCAATCTCCATGAATGAGCAAGTTGCGGAATTGTGCTAAAGCATCCAGAGAGAAGCTGTACCTTGCATTTAGGTAGGTAGGTGAACGTAGGAAGAAACAAGTCTCCTACCTATGCAATGGCAGGAGAGCTTTTTGTTCACATTCTGCTGGCCTTATCCCTCCTTAGAGACTGTATGCAAATAATATAAAGTGGCCACATTTCATAGCCCATTAGTTTATCAACGTTTCCACGTGAATGACAAAATAACCCTTTAAACATTCACTGAATAAAAAAGCAGCAGTGAAGGATAAATGCATCTGTCATACAGTCATTTACACTGACTAGCAGACAAAT
Organism: Ptychadena robeensis; assembly: GCA_036250615.1. NCBI lineage: Eukaryota > Metazoa > Chordata > Amphibia > Anura > Ptychadenidae > Ptychadena > Ptychadena robeensis. The sequence goes on along the minus strand of CM070037.1, from coordinate 58,751,635 downwards.
GTTTTACATGCAGCACCACCATTCCTATGCTGCACTGATAAGATAGGACGGCTGTATGCACTAATAGCATCTGTGCCCCCCTCGTATCCCAGAGATCTCTTATCTTCTACCATAAACACAGCATGACCAAGGGAGAAGTTACAGAGAACCTCCCGGCTAAAAACATATTCTGCTCATTAATGGTTAATGAATCCGTTTCCCATTGCCGCCTCATTATCTCGGGAGCATTCCAGTGATAAAGGAAGCTGCAAAAGTGAACCTGGAAATAGTTTTCTTCCTGGATATGCAGTGTGGTAGAGGTGTGTAAACCAGAAGTTGGGTTTAATACAATAACAGTTACATAAGCATGTCATTTATTTATCTATTGATGTATTTTATTTATGACAAATATAAGAACATAAAGCAGACCTACCACCAGAAGGTCATCTTTGCCTCAATGGCACTAGAAGTGTCCAAAACAGGAAGAAATGCTTTAAAAAAAACTAGTTTAAGAAGATCCCTCATCTACCTCTAAAAGGCCCGACATGTCTCAGCAAAGTGACAGCTGGGTAAATCTCTCGGCTCTGCATTGAGACACACATTGACGATTTTCTCCTTTAAAAAACATTATAAACTCCTCCAGTGGCCACTTGTGATATTGCACCCTGAGTCAAAGCAGACCTAGCAGGCAGGTCAAAAGAAAAAACGTACCCGGTTAAACTTTAAAAATACAGTGACAACCCACCGCAAGGGGACATGGGAGGTTAGACATCTATCTTCCCATGTCCCCATGAGCCTGCTGCCAGCCACATTTGAATCGGGCAAGACGGAGTGTTCCAGATTGGTGGACTCTTCCGGTCCCGCTCCACCATCTTGCAGCCTGGAGGACCAGACACTCCAGGCATGGTGGCACGGGAGCGAGCAGGCTGGAAAGGTAGGTATTAATTTTTAAAGGGTCACTGTACCTGGATGAAGACTACATGTAGGTGAGTTGTGTATACATGCTTATTTTTGTATGTTTTCTTTTAGAGTTTACATCCGATTTAAGCCCCGGAAGCCTTACATGATTCCAGGGAACAGCATGTCTAATTTAGGATTGTGGAGCACTACGTCACTATATTATGAGCACAGATGCAAGTAAAATTTTATTTTGTAGAACTGAACTACTGTCTAGTGAAAAAAAAAATCCAAAAGTCATCCATATCAACCAAAAACATGCCAAACGTCCTTTTCTTGAAATGTGTAAATAGGCGATGTCCACCTCTGTCCTTTCCACCTCCCCTGACAGCAAAATGTTGGCAGAATAGTACACACCATAGATACCTGACCATACAGCTCATGTGTTCTATTCTGCAATGTCTACCTACTATTGGTTTATATCTGAAATAGCAATCACATGAAATGATTCATTTAGAAAGCTGAGCAGTGCTTCAATAAGGTGTTCTCATATACCTGCCTGCCATTCTGGAGCTTTTACTGTTAACAATACTTTTTTTCAAATTTTGTTGGCAATTAAATTAAATTTGCCATTTGTTAAACAAATATATATTCCTAAAGAAAAGTCTCTATTTCCCAACAGTATTCCATTCTTACTTCTGATAGTAATATGGGCAATAAAAAAATTGGCTTTATAAATTGAATTAAACATTAACAAGAGATTGCACAGAAAAACAGCAGTCTGTTATGTAACCGGCTGCAATGTGGCAACACTAATATGTGAATTGCTCAGAGAGGAAAATGTGAACAATTCTTATTTTCTCTGCAGTGGCTTTGAAATACCAACTTAGTAAGAATGGTGTCCACAGACACCAGACCTCAGACACAGACAGAGTCGGAGCATCACCTTTGATATCTGGATGATAATAAGGTCATGTGAGGCTCCAATAAACGAGGAAAAGTGAGGACTGTTTCAGATGATGTGCAGCGCTCCTTATTAGAGGCCGGTACACGTGTGTCTATTGGTGCACACTCCTAGTTATTTACAGAATAGAGAAATACTGCAAAAGCATGCTCTCTGTGAAAGAGCTCAAATGTATACACAAGAATTGACCATATTTTTCGAACTATGACACACCTGATCATAAGACGCACCCAGTTTTTAGAGCAGGAGAAACAGAAAAAAAAATCTTTCATGTGTTCAAATGAATTAGGGAAAAAATCCCCCGCAGTACCCAATTTCAGCCACAAAAATGGTGTCACTAGAGAGCTCATGTCTTCCCTCTGCGGGTGTGTGTGAGGAAACTGCAAGTGTGAGTGCAGACTCTGCATTGGTTATATGTGGGGGTTCTGCAGGTATAACCAATACAGTTTAAAAGGGAGATCCGGCTGTGTGCAGATCTCCCATCTGCCAGGAGAGTTTGCGGGGAGCCAAGTTGCAATCACATCATGTTCATGGTCGCACGTTCGGACCATAAGACTCTTATAGTCCGAAACATACAGTAAAATGTTTGGGTGTGAATGGCTGAAACAGTTCCTTTTTTTAGTTTTTTATCATTTTGTTTCTTGTATTAATAAAGTCTGTTAATTATTTCAGACATATATCAAACAATTTCTTTGCTCTATACCTATATATAGTTTGTATACCTATATTGTGAGCGGAATCTGAAGTAATAAGGGGTTAAAGTGAATCCAGACAAAAGTTTTCTTTTTTAGCATATTTAATTTTTGATAAAAATTGATATTGTGGGAGACTAGTTTTTATTTTTGTCTGCAACTCATCCTCTCCCCACAACCACTGCTAAGTGAGGCTTAGTTTAGATGGGCCCTTGAGTGGAAGGATGCTCTAGAGACATGATAATCTTACCTATTCCCTGCATGGACGAAGAAGGACCAGTTTCTTTACATTGCGGGAACAAAGACGTGTCTGCTCAGCGCTTTGATAATAAAAGAGAATATGTTCTAGATCTACAGTACATTAGCCTACCATCAACAGCTAAACAGCAACCATTCTAGACAAATAAACCCTTATTTCTACCACTTTATCTGACAAACAAACGGGCCTTAAAAGAGTAATCCAGTGAAAGAACCAATAAAAGTAGAATGAAGAAGGAATTGCACTATGGAGTGCAGAATTTGCAGGACACAGCAACTTTGAATATGTTTAACTGCTCCCATAAACAGCGGGAATGTTTCCACCAGGTTTAATGCATGAACACCGAAGCATCTCAGATATGCCGACTGATAGGGAAAGCTTGGATGTAATAAGGTGTGACTTTTCGATATTTAGGGTTAGTCTTTTCTGAAAAGTATAATAGTCTTACCTGAAAAAGAGTTTTGTGGAAGCAGCAGAAAATCATGGAGGAAACTGGAATAATTAAGGTAATCAGTTGGGCCAAAAGTCCACTAAGTTTTGCCCACCGATGTACACGCGCCCCACCGAGGCCACTACAATTTTGTCACTTTTGGCAAAACATAAGGCACCCACACACGTACCAAGTGGGGGCCGACAGAGCAGCTCAGATCAGATCTGGAGTACAGCGTGATGACGTCATCACGCTGCTCTCCATCACTGACAGCATCGGCGGGCACCCTTTGTGTGCTGGCCTTTAGCTTCAGAGACGCCGGTCTCTATTGAAACTAACAGCATCGCCGTTTTCTGGCTGACCGAGCTGTGGGGCCACAGGGATCTGTCGTCCCATGTGGGCACCCCCGATCGGCGGCCGATTTTGTCATTGACCGCAAGCGTGAACGCAAAATCGGTCGGCGGCAAAATCGGACTCCGCTCGGTGCGTGTGTGGCAGCCTATAGTGGAGGGTACCTGGGCTGATTCTGACCCGATGTTTCGGCGGATTGACCGCACGTGATGACGTCACCACACACAGATGATCAGCCAAGACATCAGGTCACAATCTAAACGTGTATGGGGGGCTTAAGTGTTAATAACACAGAAATCTGAACACTTCTGTCACATGCAATATGACCTCACACAGCTTGTTGTTATGAAATAAAATCTCCTAGTAAGCAATTAATAATATTAAAACTAGGTGATTATTGATGTTACAGCTCAGGATTTACAGAAATGTTCGGCTTCCAAGCCCCACACCAGAGAGCCATGGTTTCCATGAATAAATGTATCTCAGCGTTCTCCCCAGATTTGTTTTTCAGCCGGGCGGCGCGATGACGTCATGACGCGATGACGTCATCGCGCCGCCTGCGCCGGTCCGGCGGCCTCTCTGATAGGCTGCCGGCCAGCGGCAGCACACAAGTCCTCTGACAGGCGGCGCCTCCCCATTCTTCAGGAGCGCGCCGCAGCCACTGAAAGACTCCGGCCCGCGGCCCCGGTAGTATGCCGCGGGCCGGAGTCTTTCAGTGGCTGTGGCGCGCTCCTGAAGAATGGGAGGCGCCGCCTGTCAGGCTGCTCGCTGTGTGCCGGGCGGGGACCAAAATCTCCTGGGCGGGCCGCCCGGCCAATCTGCTTTGGGGAGAACACTGTATCTGTACCATAGGGCTATATTTGCACTGTACACCAGCGCTTCTGGATCTGCATTTGGCTGATGAGAATAAAGGAATAATTTGCATGGCTCCTCCCACTGTCCTTAAGGGCAAATATGCCTGTATTTTCCATCCAAAGTCCTCAGAGAAAAGTGATGCCCGGCATTGCTGGAAGATACCATGGGATCCCCCGGAGCAGATAAGCTGCAGCTAGTGTCGGGTAACCACTTCCTACCAATAGGAAATTGACCTTGTGATTAGCACCTGGGGGAGTTAAGCAATAGATCCCAACACCCAGGTTGTTCTGGTTTGCAGTGCCATTATAGGTTATTATAGGCACCATAAAGCAAATTGCACGTTCTGCAATTGTTGACAAAAGATTCACTGAATCATGAATGGATAAGGGATCCTATTAGACTAGTGGTTGTATACTGGAAAACAACTCTAAACACTGCACCTGAGTATTTCACCTGCAGAATGCACATGTAGGACCGTTTTAGACTTAGGCTATGTCTCCACATCGTTTTCCAGGTAAAGTGTATGTGATCCGTCAGGACCCCTGCCAAGCACTGCCCTTAACCGCCCGGCCGATACTCTGTTCTCACAGTGCTGAGCCGATCCACTGATGCAGGGGTTACCATAGTGCAGAGCATCCGCCAGGCAGGTAACGTGTATGTGATCCGTCGGCACCCCACCAAGCACTGTGCTTAATGTAAGGGTTCCGACGAATCACACAACGCAGTGGAAACATGCTCTTAGGTTCCACTATGTGTTAAGGATGCGCTGCTTTAACAGATCCAATAAACGCAACCCATGCTCTGTTCAGACATCCACCGCTGCAGGGGTTAATGTACATGTCAACCCCTGCATCAGTGGATTGGCTGATTTCAATGAGAACACAGTTGGTTGTAATGGTAATGTGTATGTGATCCGTCTCGGCGGATGATCTGTTTACACATCTGCCGGTGCAGTGGCTGAACGTACTCAACTACGTTCAGCCTTCCATTGGCGGAGCGGCTCGGCGCAGTAAAGACAGATCCTCCACCAAGCAGGCAAGTCTATCTGCTACTTCGGGACCTCCCGCTAAGTGTAGAGGGGTCCAGACGAAATGGAAAAGTCCATAACCTTAGGGATGCGTTTGTTAAATATACGTTTTTTTTTGGTTTGCTTTTTGCCATGAACGGACTCACTTCATTTTCTAAGGGTGCATCAATGCACCCATACTTGCGTGGCTTACATTGCGTTAATGTCAACACAGTGCGCCGCGTTGATTTTAACGCAACGCAAGCTGACGGATCACATGGATGCATGTGTAGATACATCCATTGACTTTTAACGCATGGTGGAGACTAAGCCTTATACTACACGTGTTTGCAGCGTTTCTGCATGTGTTTTATAACACCCTGCTGTATGCTTTGTATACATGCATGGCTTTAAAAAAGAAATATATTATGAAAGGGCCCCTAGACCTGCTGTATACCTGCTACAAGTGGGTTTAGCATTACCCTAGGCTTGTTAGCATCAAGGTTTGCAATCCTATACAACAAACCATGAAGTGACCACTGATGTGGCACTATGGACCCACATTAGGAACATGTACTAACACAGGAGCATGTATACTGCACCAGAATGACCACGTGACTACATTAAGCCTCTGGTGCCCCGGTATTGGTTATGGCACCCACCCTTAATCTTGTGGCAGCAGAATGCCAGGTACAGTGACAACATCTGTAGGAGTTACTGTTCTGGAGACACACACAGAGCTGCACTCCCACTACACAAACACGTGCACTGCTGGCGTTCAGCACCACACATCACAAAGCGGGAAGCATTGTACTTCTGGACTTTGGAGTCACACACGAGGGATAATAACCTCTGTCCTTCCCTGATGCTTCTTTACACGACTTGTTCACAGACAAATGTACTTTTCTCACAGGCATAACGAATACAAAACTACAAGTGAAAATCTAATGTACAGCAGGCTGGCTGTGTGCAGCATCAATCACACTGTTCTGTGACCGGAGAACCTGCTGAGGACGCCTGCCAAATCTGCACACAACCCTCCCTCAGGAGATCCCTCACCTTCCCTGATCTTCCTGCAGATCGCCCGCCTCAAAGACTACATCTCCCACAATGCACTGGGCGTGACCGGCTGCTCTGCTACGTAATGACAGAGACAGTTCCACATGTGCAGCGTATTTACATCCCCAGCCTGGTCCTCGCAGCCCTGTATCTTCCATAACATGTGCAGCTACTTCTCCTCATACCCTCAGCCTGCCCCTCACAGCCCTGTATTTTCCATAACGTGCAGCTCATTCTCATACCCCCAGCCTGCCCCTAACAGTCATGTACTGTCCATGTTATAACATGTACAGCTTCTTCTCATACCCCCAGCATGCTCCTCACAGTCCTGTATCTTCCCTAACATGTGCAGCTTCTTCTCCTCATACCCCCATCCTGCCCCTCACAATCATGTACAGTCCATGTTATTACATGTGCATCTTCTCCTCACATCCCCAGCATGCCCCTCACAGTCATGTTCTGTCCTGAGTTCTGAGCCTTAACATTTTTGTGCCTACTAATTTTGCATCCTATCTTGGCCATCATGGTTTTGCCCAAGCTTCTTTTGGGGTGTAACTGTTCCACAGATTCAAATCTTCTGTGAGAAGCCTCAGGGATATTTGACATAGGGCTTGTCCCCACAGGCCAATTTTGCCATGCAGCGGCACGGTTCCTAGCTGCTAGCAGCAGCCTCCATTGATTTAAAAGCGGCTGTCCCCACTTGCATGGCTGCCCGCGGTCGCAGCTGGCCGCGATTTGAGGCCATTAACATGTAGTTTGCCGCTAGCGGCAGCCTCAACCACTTGTGAACTTTGGCGCCCGTGGCCAGCTTCACCTGTGGGGACAAGTCCTTAGGGACTTAAGTCCCCAAAAAAAGGTCCCTGACAATTAGGAGGTTGAATCAGCACTTGTTGCCCATTCACCATCACATAACAGGGATTTGTCAGTTAACCTTTTAGAGCCACGCATATTGATCAGACAGTATAGAGGGAGCACCATAAGATGAAATATACTCCAGGGTTCCTCTATTTGGGCAATGCATTGTATGGTGACAAGTCCAGCAGTAGACATCTCTCTCCATCCATTGGCCATCTGTAGCATGACCTTGAGGGTTTTGGCAGTGCTGGCTGGCTGCTTAGCTCTCCCTGTTAGGTGCCAGATAATGCAAGTTTTTGGGGTCTGTCTGTGTTACCCACAGATAGATTTTCTGGATAAAATTCCTATTAAACCATCTGGTTTGGGGTTAGTACATCTGGCTGTAGTCACTCGCTCAGCAACCTGTGTAGGGTGTGAAGTTGAGCATGTGGTGATTTTCCCTCCTCAAATGTGCAGTCCCTAAGGGTATGTTTCCACATCCATCGGGACCCCCTACGCTAAGCCCATTGCTTGGCGGGAGGTCCCGACGGAGCACATACATTTTACCTGCTCGGCGGATGCCGTGTTCTTACAGCGCTGAGCCGTTCCGCCAATGCAGGGTTTATGACGGATATGAAAACATAACCAAACTCTCTGGGTTCCTATGGCAAGTGTAGCCCTCAATTGGTGCAGGATCTCCGTAATCACCACTTAGTAGCTTAGAGCCTGTTCAACAACATAATAAACTTCTTTTTTTTGCCCCTTAAGACTAAAGCCCCCCAAGCCCCCCTTACCATACAATTTCTGCACAATCAACTCTTCTTCTTGCAGAACCATGTAATATGAGGAGCTTTCTAAACCTTCCAATCACTATCAGGGAGGACCCGGCACTACATAGTTGTTTGTAGATCTAAAAGAAATTGTATGGAGTGATCTAAAGGTGTATGGGGGCTTAAGGAATAACTGAGTGTCAAATAATAGTAAATGAAAAGTGGTCACTGTAGCTACTATTTGAAATTTCTGTTGATAGATTACACATTTGTTTGGTATTAGGAACATTTTGTTATAATGTATTTATGTTTGTAAGATGTTTTCTTTTTTAAAAAAAATTTGAATGACAAAAATAAATAAATAAACTTGCTGCGGTTTGGCAGTCAGAAAGACCCTACCCTACCCTGACTGCTATTCTCTCTGGCACTAAGGCCACCATTTTCTGTAGGGATAAGGTGTGCCCCATTACTACCATCTGCTGCTCCTGGTGTTGTACTTGGTGTACTTGGGCAATAGCTGCATGTTGTTTTGTCATGGCCCCCTGTTGTTGTGCCATAGCCTCTTCATGTAATTGCTGGGCATGCTGCTCTGTATCTTTGTTTGAGGGCCCATATTAATGCTAAGTTGGAGCCAAAAGCAAAACCAAGTAGGTATTGGGTTTGGGTCCCCATACACCTTTAGATTTCTCTGTCAGATTTCCTTTAGATCTCCTTTTGTGTTACCAAACCATGTAATATGAGGCACTTCCTAAACCATCAAGTCTACCTGTGTTCAATCGCAAAGGACCCAGCACTACATAGTTGTTGGTCGATCTAAAGGATATCTGATAGAGAGATCTAAAGGTGTATGGCCAGTTTTTGGAATGTGAAGCTCTCCCATCCTTTCAACCCAATTCCAATCTAGGCCGCTTCAACCTAAACACTGCAGCCAGAGAATGTCAAAACAACTCTGGACTGCTTTAAATCCCACCTACATCTGGTCATAGATACTTAGCCTGTCACAGTAGCTACCTTGTTCTAGGCCAGTCTACTCTAAAGCCCAGAGGAGACCTACCCCACCCAAATAAATTCCATTCCCCTGCTATAGACCAAATGTCTGAACCTTTAGGGTATGTTTCCACAGCATTATAGGTTTAGTTGACACCCCCTGCTTTAAGTGCATTCCTTGATGGGGATGTTGACGTAGCCCATCACATGCCTACTGCACCAGCTGTTTCCACATAGTGCAATAAGTCAGCCTCTGGCTGGCGGACCAGCTCAACACCATGGAGACAACTGTTGCGGTATGCATGTATATAGATGGGCTCTGTTGACAACCCCATCAAGAAAGGGAGTGTTGACAGAGCCCATGACACCGTGGAAACATACCCTTACTTCTCACTAAGCTTCCCTCATTTGTTTTTCTGGAATAGGTACAGACCATGCCTGAAGTTCTAAACTAAAATATCTCTGGGAACAGAAAGGTTAAAAGAGCCTCTAAAATGTGGGTTTTAAACAATTGCTATTTACCAATATGCTCCTACTTGGGTTGCCATAGTAACAAAATAATTGGTGTTTTTTAATATAAGCTCCCACCGGCCCAGCACATAATTATAAAATATATGTGAAATAACCAAAATTATCTTTCCAATGGCCCATTCCCAATACAATCAATAACCGTGCATCTCCAGCTGGCTGTCAGTGACAGGAGGTATTATTGCGTCTGTCTGCATTAACATACTTATATACTCTAAGCTACAACCACCAATAATTATTTCAATCTAATCACCCTCTCCAAATCCATCACATAACAAACCAATGCTAATCGTGTCACTGAGCTCTGTATACTGAGCCAAACAAAATAAACTAATATATGCTATACCATTTTACTTCTGATATCGATTTCACAGATATACAGAATCTGTCATTGCTAATTATATTACTCAGTGACCCCGTGGGTTAATCATATTCGAAAGACCTGCTTTGAAATTAAGACATCACGGCTGCACTGCATAGCAAAATAAAGCATAATCAAATCATCGCACATTGCGCCCTGTTAAATAAGCATGGATAGGCCTGATATACAATAAAACTAATTTATTTTGAATGCTGACATATTTCGCCGAGACTATTAAGTCCCACTGCATGAAAAAAATCTATCGCATTTGGATTGGTACCAGTAGAGTGAGTTATCCACGCTCTACCTGTATTATACAAGACTCCGGCGGAAAGGGTTTCCTGCAGAATGTGGTCTATATAAGGCAGTGGTTCCCAAACCTTCCTTGCAGGGCCCCCCTTTTCTATTTAGGGTCATTATCAAGCCCCCCCCCTCACTATTCAAAGTCAGGTTAAGAATGAGGGCCCGCACCCCTTGGAATACCTTCACGCCCCCCAGGTGGGCCGGCCACCCAGTTTGGGAACCACTGATATAAGACTATATTGAAGGCCTTCTGTCTTGCCAAAGCATGCTTCCAGTTGTGCTATATAAGGGGGAATCCATTGGACGACTGTGATCCTGTCATTTGGTTTTGTACTAGCAGTGCCAATTAAGCGGATGTAGGGGTTTTATTGGGGCTGAAAACATGAGTCCACTTGACTTACGTAACTGCTTAACCGAAACATTTGTTAGGTCACCATGAGCTGTGTCAGAGGTTCTCTAAATATACAGACATACTTCCTACTAGGGATGCCAAGTTCTCTTACAAAAAGTTATCCTGCAACCTCGTGTGCTTCTACCTGCCATGTCTACTGTCTAAGGGTTTGTTTCCACTATACGTCGGGATCCCCTCCACCAAGCGCAGTGCTTGGCAGGGATCCCGACAGAGGACATAGACCCTACCTGCTCGGCGGATGCTGTGTTTAGACATCCACCGATGCAGAGGCTCAACGTACTTGACTACCTTGAGCCTTGCATGGGCGGAACAGCTTGGCACAGTGAAGACACAGCATCCGCCAAGCAGGTAAGTCTATGTGCTCTGTCGGGACCCCCCACCAAGCAATACGCTTAGCGGTGGGGTTTTCAACTTATAGTGCAAACATAGCCTCAAGCCCCCCATAGACAGGCCGATTCCCGGCCATAGTTGCAGCCGACCAACCGGCGTGCTCGCTCCAGCCGATCACATTAAAGTTGGTCGGCCGCAACTATAAGGGAGCCCACCTCGCACACGGATCCGTCCTGCTGGTTCTTTTTCTGCACGATCCTGCTGCAGGCTGTTAACTCGGTGGGGGAGTCTCCTCCACCTCCGAGTTAATTGGCTACAGTCTGACAGGAATCGCGTGTGTTAGTGGAACACACGGGATTCCTGTCCTCTCTGTAGCCGACTCCTCACAGCGCGGTGACGTCACCACGCTGTGAGGAGTCTGCTAAAAGTCAGCCATAGATCAGGACGTCTATGGCCGGCTTATGCCTGGTTTCTTTGCAAAAATTAGCTATAAATGCAATGGTTGCATCAATAGCCTTGCAACCATGTTGTACAAGCATCCTGTTGTGTTTGTTTTAGAACACTGGGCTCCACTTTCTAGAAACAGGATGCACGAACATCACAGCAAGATGCACACTGCAAATGAGATGGGACACTCCATAGACGGGGCCCATCACATTTTTAGCGCATTTTTTAAAAGACGTAGCGTAGTCTAGGCCTTAAGGTAGCCATTACCACTTACTGCTCGATCGATCTCTGATTCAGTTTCCTTTCAATTGGGCTATGCCTCTTAAAACGAGCAATATGTAAAGTGCAATAACCCACAGCAACCAATCAGGAATCATTTTCAGTGTTCTGACTGCTTCCAACTAGTTAAAGATTTAAACTGATTGCTAAGGCTTTGTACACTTAGCAGATTACCACTTTTCTTTGTAATGCCTTAATAGGAATGGAGGTCCCCATGGGTACGGTATTGTTTGTGCCTGGGTGCTATAGATGTTTTCATGTTCATGTTTTCTTTGTATTGTTCTTCCAACTTAATTATATAAATTATTTTATACTTTTTACATACTTTTATTTTATTTATTTTTTCTCTTTTTAATCCTTTATGTTATACTGTGTTCATTTTACAAAATAGTATATTCCAAGCCCTACTGACTGAAATTGGATTAAGAAAGTAATTTAAAATAAACCACATAGTTTCACATTAGTACTTTGATTACTGAAAAGATAGCTGTAGTCATGTCATTACCCTAAATGTTGTTTTGATGCACCAGTGCAGAAAAGCTGATTCAAGTGAATGTACATGGGAAGAAAGCTACGCTGAAGTCTTTTGTTACATTTGCAAACTTTTAAACTACTTTTTATGTCTGCGTACTGTGCTTCTTATTGACGAACGTACAATATCTGTACCCAAGAAATGTAAAACCAATCACTTAAACCACTGGGAAACTTTAACATCTATAACTTTAATCTATATATAGTATCAGGTGATCCTGCCAAGAAAATCCTTACAGATGCACGCCCTTTTATTGGGTAACAAAGCTCTGCCCTTTTCAAATAGCTTTTCTGCATTGTCACCCTGTCACACCATGCCCTGTGGAGAAAGACATGCCTTTGTTAAATACTTAATTCCATTGTTGTAAGGAAACCAGCACTGAGAAATATGGAAGCAGCAACTGTTTGGTATCTAACAATTCCAGTTTCTGACAGCGGTGTTGATCTTGAAGTTCAGGACTGTCCTGATGCATTCAGCAACCCAGAAAGTGTGAAAGTCAGAGACAGACAGGGAATTAGCACTATCATAAAGGCAACACTAGCAGACTCCAATTTTCCCACAATTCAGGTTACTTTTGGAGAAAATCTGTTGGGAAGATAAAAAATTGCTGGCACATGAAGCCCCTCATTAACTGACTGAATGCCATTACGTACCGAGATTAAATCCTCAGACCCTTTGTGACACCATATGCTGGCGCAGTTGGCCCTTGGTTCCTGCTAATGCAAGACAATGCTAGACTTCATGTGGCTGGAGTGTGTCAGCAGTTCCTGCAAGACGAAGGCATTGATACTATGGACTGGCCCACCCATTCCCCAGACCTGAATCCAACTAAGCACATCTGGGAAATCATGTCTTGCTCCATCCACCAATGCCACATTGCACCACAGACTGTCCCAAGAGTTGGATGAAGCTTTAGTCCAAGTGTGAGAGGAGATCCCTCAGGGGATCAGCCTCTAGTGCTTTGTTTCCACCAAAGACTTATGCAGAGTACAGACGGCTCGATATTCAAGCTGTCCAATGTACCCTGCAGCAGCGTGATGATGTCATCATGCTGCTGTCAGATATCGGAGGAGCCGGGGAGAGACAGTTCTGCTCTCCTCTGCTCAGCCGAGCTTTGCCTGGAGACCAGACATCGGCTGTATTTACGGTCATGTCCAATAAGGCTGTTTTCAGCAATAGGTTATATGGGTCAGATAGATGGCCATGGAGGGAGGCTAAGCTTTCATCTTCATTTTAAAGCTAGTTATGCACAGTTTGATATTTCCATTAGATCGTCTTAAAACAATTGGCCAAAAGTGATGGATATAGAACATAAATTTGATCGAGCAGTGATCTGACATGTTGGTAAATTTTAGTAGATCGTTCCAGTATCTGACAGGTTTTCTAGGTATTTAGATCAATTTGTATCTGATGGTACTATGGAGTATGCACACTGATCTAAGGAAAGGAATCGATCGGTTTTAAAATCGATCTCACTGTGTGGTGCTACAATCGATTGATGTTTAACTGACCAACGATATTGAAATCGCACAAGTGAATCAAATTCAAGATCGTTCATAAGTCAAACCGTGTAAGGCTATGTCTCCACTGCGTTGTGTGCTCTGTCGGCACCCCCTATGTTAATCGGAGGAGTCCAGACGGATCACATACACTTTACCTGCCCGGTGGATGCTCTGTTCTCACAGCGCTGAGCCAATCTGCCGATGCAGGGGTTAATATAGTGCAGTACGTGAACAGAGCATCTGCTGGCCAGTAATGTGTATGTGATCTGTCAGGACCCCTCCAAACACTGTGCTTAATGTAGGGGTCCAACGGATCACAAAACACTGTGGAGTCATACCATTAGGCTAGCTTAAGTTATGTTAAGTTCTATGGGCTGTTTATTAAGAACAGCATAAAAAGAAGCATTACAACCAAAATAAAACCTTTAAAGCTAATGGATTTTAAGAATTAAAGGACTTTGACTTGACATATTTTTGTTTATTTCAGATCCACTTTTCTCCCCATAGAAACAAAAACATCTTCAAGCAGGTTAATGGCAGGTCAGCCACACAGGTAGAAAATTCTTAATGCCCTCACATCTCAAACTGACAGAAGCGAGCTCTAACAAAGGCCCTAAGGGTTACTGAGGTATAATAATATGTAGATATACGGTAATCTATATGCAAAATATCACAAAATGTGAGCAATAAAGAACATTATATGAATACGATAAGATCCATAACAGTGGATATGATATGTTTGTATATTTTCTTTACCTTGACAGTAACAGTAAGAATCCTGTGTCATGTAAATCTGGCTGTGTGCTGGAAAGTGAAAGCAATTTTTTTAATCACAGGCTGAAGTTCATGTCAGGACATATTTCCTTCCTTCAAACATTAAAAGACACAGATAAAATACAAAGAATAGTATTAAATAGCAATGTAAGGGTTATTATTATGTAATAATAAACATATTAGTAAGAAAGAACATTTCTGAAGTATTAGAATGAACAGAGGAAAGTGAAATTAAATCTGCCTCATTAGCAATCTTTTCCTTCCCTACCTGACTTGTAGATGTAACAGAATTGAGAGTGTATGTTTCCAATGTAAGGGAAATCTTCTAGACCAGTCATGAGCAAACTATGGAGTGCTGGCCTTATTATCCCCTAGTGTTCTTCCCTCCACTCTTTCACTGCACCGGTGTCAGCGCGTCACTACCAGAGATGGTGGAAGTTTCTCTTCGACTAGCTACATTTGTGTGTTAATTGCAAAGAATACCATCATCACCAACATTTCTGGAGAGGGTTGCAGGAACATTGTAAAAAAATAATTGCTCTAGGATTTGACGTTTTTGCATAAATAAATTTCAAAGTCAAGGTTTCAACTGGGCTTTGAACTTAATTTATGACAAAACTACATGCTGGAGCAATACTTTTTTGTAGCATAACCTGGACCATTTACTACATCTCCAGCAAGTTTGGTGATAATACCAGGCTGAGAAGCTGTCAAAGTCAAACAAATCAAATTTTCCAAAAAGAATCTGACCATCTCTATTAACTATAGGGTCAATGCAGTGGCTTCATAACACATTTCTCCACGTATTTTTTACACGCAGCACAAGCATTACCCTATACACTTGTTATGGTCAGTGAAACTACACATCAAAAGGTTTGCCGAACAAAACAATCCAAGACAACCAGAATGAGGGCCCCATCGGACCACTGCCACTCTATTTTATGTTCTTTTGGAAACCCAGAGACATAGCAATACAAACCTCAAAGTGGTTCTAACCCCTTTTCACTCCATCCAATCATTAACATAAAATTTGCTTTACTATTAACCTCCTGGTACAAAAAGCCGCCATAAGGCCAATCGTGGCGGAGTACACTGTGCTTCCATGATTCCTGGCCCTCCCCTGCCTCTCTATACATCGGCGGCATCATCGAGATGCTGGGTATGTGGGATGGGAGAAGAGGCGCAACCTCCATTAACATGGAGGTCTATGGCGCCACCCATTCGGCATCACCGATCATAGCAAAGACACGGGCCGGAAGCAATCAGCAAGCCAGTGTGGGCTTGCAAAACACCAGCGTGTGTGCCTGATCATGGTACAGGCGCAGTTTGTTTTATGAACAAACTTTGCCCGCACTGGCTTCCCACATAACACCTAGGAGGATAATAAACCCACCCCCAGGATGAGATAGCCCTGAAATTTGTAATGTTTAATTAGATCCACCAAGAGTGATCGCAATTGAACATAAAATCAGTTGAGCGGTGATCGGTCATGTTGGTAAATTTCAGTTGATTTCAGCATTCAGCGTTTTAATTATCTGACAGGTTTTCTAGGTATTTTGATGAGTTTGTTGCTTAATTGGTTTTAAATCAATGGTACCATTAATTGATGTAGAATGAGTAGATATTTCAATTGCACACAATTGCAGATCAAATAAAAAATCTATCAAGCAGAAGTTGATGTGTGTATGGCTACCTTGAAGCTAAATTCAGAAGGTTGACTACAATGCTGTGCACACAAGATCAGTCACCCACCAACCAGCTACATTCTAAAGTTATGGGCAATCCGGGGGTTTACAGTAAGGAGCAGCTCCCACCTGCCGCTCGACTGCATAAACTTGTTCACCGCTAATAAAACTTTATTGTAGAACATGACCTTTTACATTAGTTACATTATATCCTTTTGCATAAATATTACATTGTGTATGCCATGCATTTACAATCTGTTTGAGGACAGACTGTAAACATTGATTGATTGGTCAAGGTTTGTGTAAGATCTGTCAGAAAAAAACGAAATGGTACATTCAATATTTGCAGTTGATTATAATTATGATTATAGTATCAATGTAAAATTTATGATACGTAGCATTTTATTTTGTTTTATTTTAAGGGGCCCTGTATGAAGTATAGATACCTTTGGATCATTAACTGGGTGAGTCACTTTAGATATTGGTGCCACTCAGTCCAGCATATAAACTGAGAAACAAAGATGGTATATACATAAAAATTTTACCTACCCCCAAGAGACCAGAGTGTTCACATTTGTAAAAGCTGAATATTTATAGACTCAATATGAAGTTATCTCATTTTAATGCACATAAGTGATGGGGGTTGAGTTAACAATTCACTTTATAGAGTATTTTTTTTCCTCTGCAACAATAGACTAAAACTGTTCTTTAGGTATCTATATCCCAGGCAGTAAAAATGTCTTTCTACTCTAGAGTTTGTTACAAAAGCTGTGTTTTGGCTCCCCAGAGACCCTGATTCAGCTCCTATTTCACTAATCTAACAGAGAACCACAAGTGCTGTTTGAACTAGGTTGCAGCATTCAACATGCAGGGAAGGGTGTCTCCTTTTATATCAGTAGCCCAGGGATACAGAGAAAAAAAGAATCTAAATTGTGCAGCCACAGCATGACTTGTGCTGGTAACTTTCAACTATTCTATTTCTGAGTGTGACAGCATATTTTACATTAGCAATAAAATAAGCATGTGAATGTGGGCTCACACAGCAATCGCCAACCACTGTCTCAATATCTATCTATCTATCTATCTATCTATCTATCTATCTATCTATCTATCTATCTATCTATCTATCTATCTATCTATCTATCTATCTATCTATCTATCTATCTATCTATCTATCTATCTATCTATCTATCTATCTATCTATCTATCTATCTATCTATCTATCTATCTATCTATCTATCTATCTATCTATCTATCTATCTATCTATCTATCTATCTATCTATCTATCTATCTATCTATCTATCTATCTATCTATCCTCATAATTCTACACACAACACCCCACAATAATACACACACATATAATAAGTATTTACAGCCTTTCACCTTTTCCAGCAATTACAGCCTCAGGTCTTTTTGAATATGATGTCACAATCACAAGCATGGCACAGCTATCCTTGGCCAGTTTTGCCCGTTTGTCTTTGCAGCACCTCTCAAGCTCCATCAGGTTGGATGGGAAGGGTCAATGCAGTAATTTTAAAGGCCCCCATACATGGGTCCGTTTCCCATCGGATTCCGGGACGATCGATTCCGGGCGCGTGCATGCGAAACGATCGTCCTGGAATCGCGTGAAGCCCACCTTGTCCGTCCAATCACGTCCGATCGTTCGGGGGCCCAGAATCGGATCGGCCAGAGAACCAACATGTTGGTCTTTCTGATCCGATTCAGCACACATCAGGGGGAGTTGCCATTTGCGGAGTAAGCGATCGGACACGGAATTGTCCCGGAATCCATGGGACAAGGTGGTATGTAGCGATCGGACACACTTAATTGGCCGATCGATCGGACCTCCGATTCCCGCTGAGATCGCCAGAATCGATCGGATAGGTGATCGATCGGCCATGGAATCCGACTGTGTATGGCTAGCTTAAGATCTCTACAGAAATGTTCAATCGGATGCAAGTCTGGGCTCTGGCTGGGCCACAAAGAGTATTCAGTTGTCCTGAGGCCACTGTGATATCTTGGCTGTTTGCTTAAGGTCATTGTCCCAATGAGTACAGTGGCCTTTTTCATCTGTAAGTGGAAGAAGTTCAAAACCACCTCTTACTAGAGCTGGCCAGTCATCTAAACTGAGCAATCAGGGATTAAGGGCTTTATTCAGTAATAAAATGCAGTGAAGATCCAGCCTTAAGCTAGCCATACATGTTCCGATTCCATGGCCGATCGATCACCCATCCGATCGATTCCGCGATGCCAGAGGGAATCGGATGTCCGATCGATCGCCCAATTAAGCCTGTCCCTACCACCTTGGGCCACCGATTCCTGGACGATTCCGTGCCCGATCGATCACTTCACACATGGCAACTCCCCCTGATGTGTGCTGAATTGGATCAGAAAGACCAACATGTTGGTTCTCTGGCAGATCCGATTCTGGGCCCCCGATCGATCGTCCCGGAATCCCTTGGGAATCGGACCCATGTATGGGGACCTTTAGATTTTTAAGAATGCTTACAATATTTCTAGTTTTCAAATAAAATAATGTTCTTTATAGCAAAATACATTAGGAAATACAGGAAATGGGAAATACATAAAAACATAAATGATGCAGTGTTTGCAAAACTTGAATATTTGAATAGAAACAAATCACCTGATCACCCTTATACAAAATATCAATACTTTTATTGAATATAGAACTTTCAGAAATAAATATTTAGGTAGAATAATTCCAATTTACAATCACAGTTCTAATACATATTGGAAGACTCTCTGACAGTTTTTCACATTTCTGTTAAGAAACTTTATATCACTCTGCAAAATGATCATAAATAAATGAAAATGAAACTTTTTTTTATATATATGTTGTGGGGGTTTAGCTTCAAACAGCGTCTGTTAATGAGGAACATCCACAAAAACAGCATTCTTTTTAGGGCTGCCTGTTCATATCTATTGTCCCAGCAGCACACAGTTCAAATTGATAACATACTTGCAGGGATTAATATCAAACAAACACAAAAAGCCCTTGGAGAATGCCAAGCATCCTGGCTTGCAAACGGTCCAACAAATGTTCTTCCCTTTACCTGCAGGAAACCTAAATTACCTGACTCCTAGCTGTCCCTGTGTGCCCTCATGCCACCCAGTTCTTTCCTTCACTCCCATTTAAGAACCCAGGACCCTGTAACCAAACTAAAAATGCTCAGCAACCTGCTGTTGCTGTCTAACAACTCTTTTCCAAGACACACATCATGGGACTCTTTCTTTGCCATGGTCCATTCACACAGTGACAGATGAACAGTGACAGATGACAGTCTGTCACAACTTTGACAGTGTGTCCCAACTGAAGCATCATACAGACAGTACATTAAAGTATTTCAAAATAAATGATCAATAAGGAATAATAATTCTTGCTCGATCAATTAAAGTGGAAGTAAACTCAAAAAAAAATCCCCCACATACATGACATGGACATATTACACACCTGTCAGCAGTATACATCTGTGAAAACTTGCTACACAGAGAAAAAAAAATAGGTACTTACAATCTTCACTTCCTCATTCCCTAAGGCACCATCTTAAGTAGTGGCGCCTGAAGCTACTTCCGCCAATTCTGTTGAACATTACTAATGTGCCCCTCCCCTGCAGACATATTTACCAATCCCTAAGGGTTTGGTATGGGAGGACAGTT
>CM070037.1:58702883-58722129 GCA_036250615.1 Ptychadena robeensis | reverse complement strand
CACCAGATATGAGCACTGGCAGTAGGCACTCTGTAATATGTGGCTGCAGAATCACTGGCATGCCAGCCAGCAGGCAACAGGGTAGCTAAAAAAATAGCCCTAAAAAGGGCTTTTGGGGTCTTTTCAGGACTCTGTCCTGACAGCAGACTAAGAAGCACTGTAGAAGAGTAGACTGTAGATGACACAGAACACTGCCTAGCTAATGGTTCACTATTTAGCAGCAGCAACTCTCTGTTCTAACTCTCTTCTTCTCAGCAACATGTGAAATGGCGTCCTCTCCTTGCTATGCTATAAGGGGTGGGATGGTCCATGAGGTGGGGGGTGCTGATTGGCTGGATTATGTCAGCTGACTGTGACTCGCAGGGTCAAAGTTTCTTCAATGCAAAAAGATAGGGGGCGGGTCAAACTCGCCATATGTTAGCGAAAATGCGCGAAAGCGAACATGCGATGTTCGCCGCGGATAGTTCGCCGGCGAACAGTTCGGGCCATCACTATCCCTCAGTAGACAAACTTATTTTAGGAGAGCAAGTATCCAGGAAAATACAACCCAACGCATTCTCTCATTAGGAAGACTCAGCAAGGCCATCCAGTACAATCATAGATTCTGCTGTAACCAACTGGATTGGGAGCAGTTCGTTTTTATGTAGATAAAACAAAGTAGAGAGAATAGAACGGCTATTATTCTATTGCTGACTGTACCAGGTAGGTAAGGTCATTTTCTACAACACTTTGCATCTATGGGCGGTGCACAGGAATAATGCATAATAAACCTGCAATTACCTCTAGGAAGCAATGCACATACAACTGAATATTTCAACATACCTCCCCCTGCATTTGCATTGTTCTGTTACTTTACACTGTGCACAGGTTTCACCTTCAGCACAGTTCAGTTTTTTGAAATGCCAAATAATGTTGTATATTTTACCAAAAATATACGTAAAGGTGACAGGGACAAGATGCATTTCATTTTCCTGGATTTTTTACCGAAGGAAAGGGCTATCATGAATAATTCAGAAATAATGCTGAGACTGTTAAGATTTAGTAGTGGAGAGTAGAGGTCATTGCAGTTGGGAGAATTGAGGAAGACGAGGATTGCTGTTGCTCGATCTTTGAGTCTCAAGGTGACATCATTATTATTTCTCCATATCTATAATGTGGAGCTGCATCCAACTTATTGCAGTGTTTCTCATGTAGGGTAGAAAGATCAATTACATACAGACCTCAAAATGTGAACTATAAGCATAGAGTCCAATAAAACTGTCATTAACAGTCACCACAATTTTAGCGGCTTGCTTCCAGGTCAAGCTGCTTTAAAATGATAACTGACATTGGAAGGTTGAATCAAGCCTCTGTTCATTCCAATGGGAGCAATTTTATAACCAAACAACTAAAACTCTTTTATTAAATCACATGGTAATTTCTCTAGAGTTTGTTTTTCTTTTTTTTTCTGCCAGTGTTTTCCTACATTGGTCTCCAGGATTCTTCCTAACATAAGCAAAGTAACCTCAGAAGCAGGAGTTCATTACTAATAAATTGGATTGCTTTTAAAGTAAACTTGTCATCTCTATTAGTCCTCCTTCCTTAACAGAAAAGTAAAAAGTAAAGTAAAATGATTGTAGCAAGATGGTATAATCATGATAGTAAAGCCTTATAACCAGGGGTGCACATAAGTGATACTCTGGTACTAAAAAGGGGCCAAAAACTAGATATGTGTTCCTGCATTATTGTTACACAGCTCATATGCGTACTTACAACTTGGAGGTACTCCGTGTCTGGGTGGCCACAGCTAAATGTTAAATGTATACAATTTATGTCACTTGGATAACCGCAGGGAAATATGAATAACTATGAAAAGTTGCAGTTAGGAGTGTAAAATGGGGAATGTAAATTAATAATCCCAAACAAAGGATTGGACTTCTAAGGATGTTGGAGATCTGGGATCAGCATAGGCATATGTAAAAGTAAAAGCTGACTAAAGGAAAGCACTGTGTGACAGTTAGAATATGACTATGAAAGGGTGACATTTAGACTGCAGGTAGTCTCAGGGGTTAGTTACTAACCCAGAAAATGTCAGGGTGTCACTACTAAGGCATGAGAACAGGGAAGTCCATCTGCAGCGGAACCTACCATGCAGGAAGCTGATGCAGAGAACAGTGAGGGAGACAGTGAGGGAGACCACATACATATGGGGTGAGTACACCATCTCCTGGTACTCATCTGAGGAGCTCACTAAAAAAGTTATGTGCTTATAACTTTTCTTTATGGTTGTTAGGACTGCCTACCACAGCCTACCTTAAAGATAGCTGACAAGGAAGAAGAAACAAGCAGTAGGCTTTTGTCTACGTAGCAATATTGACTAGTTTATTTGTAAGTTAACTGAAAAGCCCCTGAACATAGTATCATGACCATTGTTGCCGAAGATGTAGAGAAGGGTTGTGAACATAAAAAATATTATTATTCTAGCACACATAGCTTTTGCATAAATTTATTAAGTCAAGGCAAAAACTACATGTGCCATTCTCTTCTCTACACTGTTCTCTAAATCTCCAGCAGTTTCAATGATGATACCATTTTCAGGGGCTTTGCAATTAACTCACAAAATCAGCTAGTGAAGATATAGAAAAAAAATGAAACATCTCTATTTAAAGACACAGGCTGCTTAGAAATACAAAGGTTGCTATTGTTTAAGACATAGTTGCTTGGGTGCCACACTAATCATTTGATTTCATTTTTTCCAGGTCATTGGCCTAGACCAATCTTACAACCACGTAAGCGGTTGCAAATAATATGTCTGTCCCAAAAAGTGACTGCTGTGTTTGTATTTTATTTCCTTTATTTTAATCTAGCGATCCTACCAATAACATGCTTGATATCTGAGTAATGGTAAAGCTTTTGGAGACCGAGTGCCCAAACTGAAACCCAAAACCCATTTATTTATCGTAAAGTGCCAACATGGCAATTTAACCTGAATCACACACACAAATCATACAAACACATACACACACAAGTCATGCAGAGACACACATTCATTGTACACACACTAACCAAACTTACAGGGACATGCATCACATATCAAGATATGCATTATACAAACACACCAATCATGCAGAGATATGCATCACACACACACACCTATCATGCAGAGACATACATCACATACACAAACTATGCAGAGGCATTAATCTCATACACACAAATCATGCAGTAACACATCAAACACACCATTCATGCAGGAACATAAATCAAACAAACCCACACCATTCATGCAGAGACAGGTATCACACATCATGCACATAATCTACTTGTGAAGCATTTTACCTGCATAGTCCTCAAAGTCCAGCTTCATGCTTGTACCTCCCTGATTGGCTGGTTAGGGCAGAGGAAGAAGAGAACTGAAGGACCAATACGCTTTGCTCAGTGCTGAGGTTCTCTTTCCTCTATCTGCATTTGACTCTGTGCTTAGTTGACACTATGTGTGTACCCACAAAGAGGATTCTGTGTGCAGCCTCTGGCACAGGTGCTATGGATTCGCCACCACATTCCTAGGGTGACAACATTCAATCAATGCATGTTTCTGTGAAGGAGCAAATGTGTTTCCTCTAGTTGCTCACCTTTTTTAAAAAAAAAAAGCAATGTTTTGGCAACAGCATGGGTTTCAGATTCACAAAACTGGTGAGAAGGAAAAGCCTTGGTCTTGGTCTTAAAGTGTACAACTTTAGCAAGCAGGAACTATTGTATCACATTTGCAAATGATTTGGTTTTGAAAAGTAGATTTCAATCAAGAAGGCAGTATAGGAAGCTTGACCTGGCCTCTCCTGTCCCCCCCTCCCTCACCTGCAGCATGCTAATGAAGGGGAGGGCACTCCTCTATGTGTGTGTGTATAAATCCAGAGACTTACTGCACCCCTTCCCCTATGGTTGAAAAAGAGCATCTGCTCGAAACGTGTCCCATTGTTCCTATTGAGCCCCCCAGTATCTGTAAGCAGGAAGTGATCTCATCCCCAACAAGGAAGTGAGGTCCTCCTGCAAAACACGTGGCCCTGAGAGATACACTCTTGTAAACTTCTCTCAATGTGAGTATCTTTTCTGTTGTTTTGTTCCAATTTGTTTTTATCTTATCCTATTCCACATTATTTAACCATTTGTTGTACTAGGTTGTGCGCCTCTGTCCTTGTTCTTATTTTTCAATAAAGAAGACCTTTTTTCTTGAAATGTCCAATTTAAATTGTGACAATGGTGGTACTTTCTTGACTACTACCAGCTGACTTCATATGGCACCTAAGGTGTTGGTTTAACTGGCACTACATCATGGAAATAATACCCCTACAATATATATTACTACAATAATGGGAATTTTCTAGTTCTCATTGTTCCATGTCTGATTTATTTTAATCAAAGTAAATTTAGTTACATATCCTCCCACAAAAGAGAGGATCTGCCACAGAAATACAAGGGAAAATAATTTGATTTGATTTCACAGTTTTACAATGAGAGGTACACTAAAACCCCTGCTCAGTTGGGTAATTAGTGAGAAACCTAAATATAAGGCACATTGACAGTTGCAATGTTTCCTTGATAGAATTAGCTTACTAATTTTCCTTGCCGCTTAGCGCTGCTCTTTAACACAGGTCTTTATTAGACTATATCAATACTTTAATGAAGTTCTGAAAAGCGTAATGGTGGGTAGCTGTGTACACTTGGTATTTATTTTGTGATTAGCAGAGCTTCAAAGAATTGGCAGCCGCATTGCATAATAATAGTTGATTTGAAAGTAACCCTAAAGGCAGTTAATCGAGAACATACTGGTTTTTATAATGCTATAACTCTCATATCCCAGAGCATAAATAATCATTGCCTGTCCTTTCTGTTATAACCGTCTGTTTTTAACTTGGATGAGAAAATATAAGTAAACAGTTAAAGGGAAAGTAGAATTTTTTAAATGAGAGTAAAATGTCCTTTGTGGTTATTTCTATAAAAACTATGAATTCTGGAATGGATTTAGCTATGAGCAGAATTATCGGCAGCTTTCCTTAAAATGTTGAAGTTTGATTAATTTACAGATGAAACACTCTTAGCAAATTCAATCTTGCAACAAAATAAAATTAGATTTTTTGTTACCGTAAGGTGAACAGTCGACACAGGAACACCTATGCAAACAAAGCCTAAAGCCAATCAAATACAAATACGGGTTGCACAGGTTGACTGTTGCCCTTGCCAACTCAGCCTGGTCAACAGTGCCGCTGACTTATTACATCAGAATACCAGAGAAGTTTATAGATAATAAATCAAAGTTCAGAATCATGAGCTAGGCAGCAAAACAGTACACCACTCAAAAAAATGAAGGAAACACTTTAACAACACAGTGTAACTCCAAGTCAATCACACTTCTGTGAAATCAAACTGTCCAACTGTCCAGGTAGCAACACTGATTGACAATCAATTTCACATGCTGTTGCAAATGGAATAGACTACAGCTGCAAATGGAATAGATGACAGGTGGAAATTATAGGCAATTAGCAAGACATCACCAATAAAGGAGTGGTTCTGCTTGTGGCGACCACAGACCACTTCTCAGTTCCTATGCTTGCTGGCTGATGTTTTGGTCACTTTGAATAGCTGGCTGGGATTTCACTTTAGTGGTAGCATGAGTCTACAGTACAACCCACACAAGTGGCTCCGGTAGTACAGCTCATCCAGGATGGCACATCAATGCAAATTGTGGCAAGAAGGTTTGCTGTTTCTGTCCAGAGCACAGAGCATGTGTAGTGTCCAGAGCATGGAGGTTTTATCAGGAGATGTGGAGGTGGTCAAAGGAGGGCAAAAACCCAGAATCAGGACCGCTACCTCCGCGTTTGTGCAAGGAGGAACAGGAGGAGCACTGCCAAAGCCCTGAAAAATTACCTCTAGCAGGCCACAAAGGTGCTTGTGTCTGCTCAAACGGTCAAAAACTCCATGAGGGTGGTATGAGGGCCCAAAGTCCACAGTTTGGGGTTGTGCTTACAGCCCAACACCTTGCAGAATGATTGGCATTTGCCAGATTACACTAATATTGTCAGATTCGCCACTGGTGCCCTGTACTCTTCACAATTGAAAGCAGGTTCACACTGAACATATGTGACTGTGGAGTGGAGAATGTGCTGCTGCCTGCAACATCCTCCAGCATGATCTGTTGGGCTAGTAATGGTGTGGGGTGGCATTTGTGGGGCCACACAGCCCTCCATGTGCTCGCCAGTGGTAGCCTGACTGCTATTAGGTCCCGACATGAGATCCCCAGACCCCTTTTGAGACCATATGCTGGTGCTCTGGGTTTCTACTAATGCAAAACAATGCTAGACCTCATGTGGCTGAAGTGTGTGAGCAGTTCCTGCAAGACAAAGACATTGAGGCTATGGACTGGCCTGCCTGTTTCCCAGACCTGAATCCAATTGAGCACATCTGGGACATCATCCAGTTGTGGAAGGAGATCCCTCAGGAGACCATCCACCACCTCATCAGGAGCATGCCCAGGTGTTGTAGGGAGGTCATACAAGCACATACTGAGCCTTATTTTGACTTGTTTTAAGGACATTACGTCAACATTGTATCAGCCTGTAGTGGGGGTTTTTTCACCTTCATTTTGAGTGTGACTGCTAATCCAGACCTCCATGGGTTGATACATTTAATTTACATTGATAATTTTTTGTGTGATTTTGTTGCCATCATTTTCAACTATGTGAAGAACAAAGTATTTAAGAAGAATATTTCATGATCTTGGATGTCTTATTTTTGTGTTTCCTTTATTTTTTGAGCAGTGTATTTATGAGTTAGAAACCCATTCCTGGTTTTGTGCACATCACCTTTCTAGGGTTTCTTTGCATAGAACATGTCATTTTCTGTACACTGCTTGTCACACCAGTAGGGGTGCTTCCTTTATAAACTGAGTGGCCCCTCTGCATGGTTTTCTAAAATGAATAATAAAACAGTAGTAGCCATCAGAGTTACATTGGATCATTATTATGGTTCCTTACACCAGCATTTATTTATACCATTTGTGGAACAGTTTGACATTCATTGATTGTGTGCTGACTTTTATTTTTCAGGATAGGATGGAATCTTTGAATTTGGATACTGTTCTCGGATGAGGATGCAACAGCTGATTTCTTGTGCAAGCAGTACCATGTAGCTTTTGATTTCTCTAATTTTACTTACAGTAAGTCAGTGGTCCAAACTGGATGTCAGTAGTGTCCATGCTCTCTACCCTATCATTACATAGAAAGGTGGATATCAAACCTCTTCTTTTATGGGGGGGACTGAGAATTTCTCTCACTTGGGAAGAGCGTTGCCTTAAACAGATTTAGTTCAGAAAGTAAATGCATTAATGTATGACCACAATGTTATCTATATATTCTTGCATAGGAAGCTTGTATGTAGTTTTTTGTGACTTTTGTGATATAGCAGGTTCAGGCCATATGTTTGTAGAACAGCTGCAATGAGGGGTGTGACATCAAATTATCGATCTTCATATATCAGGGATCACCAAACACCGTTGCCCTTTCTACCGGTGCTAATTCAATAAAGAACATAAAGCCCTCTAGCACACATCTGTCACTTGACAATGCTTACAAGGAAAAGGATAAAAAAAAGAGTAATAACAATTTATCCCACATACATCTACCCAGAACCTATTGTCAATTCAGCCGCCTTTGCAATCATTCATGACAATTTTTTTTTCATCTTGTCTTTTTGATTAGTTACAATATAAGTGAGGGTTCAGCCATGAGTGCTGTGTATTGTTTGCTCTCAGTGTTTACTTTAGCAGAATTCTGTTTGACTCTCTTCCAGTAAGTTATAATTAAAAATAATGAAGCACTACAAGATGTTTAAATCAGTTTACACTGTTATTTGCCCAGAGCCCTGATCCCTTCCAAATTGGAAACGCTGCAGGAGATGTGAAATATCAGGACGGTAAGTTTGTATATTAAAGTGGAAATGCCCAGAACTGCTACATAATAAAAAAAAGTGTTCTTTGTTGTAACATAGAACACTGAGGTGTACAGGAAAAGGATACTGGTAAGTGGAAACGATGTGGGAATATTAATGCAATTTGTAGTTAAAGAAAAGATCATTCAAAAGATTTATTTTGTATATTAAGATTGAAAATATGTGCATGAAGGAATTTCTGAGATGGGTTAAGAGATCAAACTTACAAGAGAAAGCCATGTTTAACAACATCTGACCGAAATCCATACTTCAAGCAGACACATCACCAAAACAACTCAGGATGGCACTTGCAGACGCAACCCCCACTTTACAGGAATAGTATTAAAAACAAAAAATAAATTATAAGGGTCCCCATACACCTTTAGATTTCTCTGTCAGATTTACTTTAGATTTCCTTTTGTTTTACCCAAACCATGTAATATGAGGAACTTTCTAAATAATCAAGTCTACCTGTGTTCAATCGTAGAGAACCCTATACTACATAGTTGTTGGTAGACCTAAAGGATATCTGACAGAGAGATCTAAAGGTATATGGCCAACTTTAGATATAATTGAAGATTGTTTGGAGCAATAACACTTGGGAAGGTTGGTGTCACTAGCATGTCCACATTCCCAAGTCCCCTTGCTCTGGGCAGCCTGTCATTGTTGGAATTCCAGATAGACATTACATAAGCCTGTGGCGGCCATTTTAGTGTCTGGAAAGATCAGCCAAAGAAAAGATAGTGGTGCAAGGAACCAAAACAAAGTAGGTTGAGTGTGTGTTTTTTTTTATGTTTGATTTTATTTTTTTAAAGACAGATTTGCTTTAAGCATACTTTTTTTTTATATGTTTTATACACAAAAAGGGTTCACATAGCAAAAAAGAGCATTCATGTATCTTTATATTCATATTAAAATATAAGGGATAAAAAAATATATATATATATATATTCTATTTTCTCGACTTTTCAATTTTTTATTGGGCTGTTGGAGATGTCTTCTTTACATAGCATAGGACATAGCCAGGTCTATGACCTCCCTACAGATGACCATTCCAGATTGGTGACTTCACGCTCCTAGCCAACTCATTTTGGTTTGTATATAGGCCATTTAAATATATTTAAAGGGATTAACATGCTTAAGCCCCATACACACTTTAAATTTTGGTTGTTAGGAACTAAAATTTTTCAGTTTTCCCAATAACCAAGGAATGAACTAGTCCTGGAGAGGAGGAAGAACTAATGATCTTAACCCTGCTGTGTCTTCCCCCTAGAAGAATACAGGTGTTGGGCAGGATGGCCGTCCATAGATCTGTCCCAGCCAATTAATAAACGACCTTGACCGACACCCAGATATGACAGATAGAAGTTGTTGGGCTGAAATGATCAGGATAAATCCTCTTGGCCGATATGTGTACAGGCATGTGTACAGGCAGTTTTCTGACATGTGTTCAGGCTTTAACACAAGCTTTAATGTAACATTATTTTTTTTACAATAATATGTATTAGATCAAATATTGATTTCTTGTGTTAAGCAATTTTCATATGTTCCCAGCATTTAACATAGTCAAAAAATATAATTCCATCACATTTTTAAAATGTACATTGTATACATTGCATATCTGAGAAGAGTATAATCTTTTTCTCTTTTTTGGTTGTAGCATTTTGCTTTGTTTGTGATATAAACCTGGAAAATACAGATAAATAGTCCCTATTGCCATTTGTCTACACCTCCTCCCCACCCTCGCAGCCTAGTAAAATACTGTGGAGTAGGCATGTTAAGTTATTTAAGGCTAGGCACGTTTTCATTGCCTCCTAAGAGGTTAAAATATTCTTAGGCAAAATATGTTGCGTCTGTCTGAATAGACCCCGTGAATATCATTTAAATATTTTTTGCCTGGGGCAAATTGTGCTTGGTGTGGTTGCATTTAAATGAATAAATTCATTATAAAAATGTGTTAGGGGAAAGTTATATGTTGACCTCAAACATTTTTTTAGATGCTAAAGTAAATGGGGTCCCACCCACTCCCTGCCCCATTTCACTTCATCATTAATCACATACGTTTCTTTTATTGTGGCAGTGACAACTTCAGTCTGCAAACTTCTCTTCTTTATTAACGATCATTATCACTTAAAGAAGGGAAGGCAGTAATAATCATGGCTCATGAAAGGCCCTTAGAAATGCTGAATCTATCTAGCGATATATCATCTTCTCAGTCTGGTAATTGTAACAGCAGACATTTGTATTTTTTGCTTAGTTTTTTTTTTAAACATATTTTATTGTCCAATTAACTTATAAATAAACCCTATAACTAAATCTTGTATGAAATTTAAAATACTCAAATTTTTCCTTATAAATAAAGAACGTGATTTCCCTAAAGATTCTTTTGCAGGGATTTCCTCTTATAGGATGACAACACTCTATTCCGGTGCCTCTATTGTTGTCCTGTGTGGTCATGTTTTTCTCTTGTAGAACCCCTTTGATATGGACCATTTAATCTCTCAATACAAATGAGCAGCTAAACTGATTGTTTAAAGTGGATTACAAAAAAAAATACCACCTCCTGAGGACACGCAAGGACTACAACATATAACATTTTACATCTGTCATTAAAACGTAAGCTGCAATTCATTTTAATAAAATATACTAGGACAGTTTAACATAGATGCACAACCCCATTATAAATGTATTTTTTTATTAAAAAAATAAATAAACATATAAACATAACTCACCGACAACTTTCCTTTCCTGGCTACTCACTCCCATGTCACTATGCCTGGAGTATCTGGTCCTCCAGGCTTCAAGATGGAGGAGTGAGACTCTTCCGGTCTTGCTCCTTCAACTTACCGCATCTGAATTGGGTAACACTCCGCCCTTCTGCTTCACCCGATTCAGCGGGCGCATGGGGATATGGGAAAGGAGACGTCAGAAGTGACGTCTAATTTCCCATGTTCCCTTGGGGCAGCCGTGGTGCAAGTAACTGATGAGGTGGAGATTCGTGGGATTTTTAAAGATTTACCGGGTAAGCCGTTTTTTTTTTCACATTTGACCTCCGATCTGCCCTATCTGCACCAGAGGTTCCGATAATAGAAGGCAGAATCGGAGGTGGTAGGTCCGCTTTAAGGGGACCAGTGTTTCAAATCCAGCATCAAGTAAAAAGAATTTCCGTTAATTGAATAAGAATCTTGTTTTTTTCCTTTAGATTTTTTGATCAAATTGTAAAGCTTGAACACATGCTATGTGTTTCTATGTTATCACTTAAAAGGAATCCAGTGCAACATTGTTAATTGGTGTTCATTGATTACAGGATGCGGTAGTATGATCAATGTCTTTTCAGAGGCCAATCGATATTTAAATTGCAGAAGTCAATCTAATTTACAATTGGTCTAACTTAAATTAATAAGTTTATGGCTAGCTTCAAGTTAACCATACACACATTAACATTTGCTTGATCGATCTTTAATTCCTATATCTTGTGTAATTTAAATATTGTCTGTCAGTCTAACATCATTTGTTCGTACCAGCACACAGTGTGATTTAGTCAGCGATGATCAATTCATTTTCAAAGACCTGTGCACATGTTCCATAGTACCACTGCATACAAACCCATCGGAATAATATAATCAACTGAAATTTACCAAAATGACTGCTCATTTGATTTTCTGTTCGATTTCAATCATTTTTGATCAATTAATTGAGGAAAAAGGTATCAAGTTTCATACAATTGATTTAAACAATACATTTTAGCAATGAAGGTCCAAACACCCAAAAAATCGAACCGTATATAAGCACATTTACTCTAGTACATGCAGATAGATGAATATTGTCTACCAAGAGTAAGCAGATCAGCACTTTGGATATGGTACATGGGGTTAAAACCAGTAAAACCAGTGTTCTAATAAAAGAAACCATAGAAATGTTTTGGATAAATGTTACGGTACATTTACACCGTTGTTACCTGGAAACACACCGTGCGCTCCTGTCTGCCAGTGCCTTAAAACTTGTGCAGGTACTACGAGGGGGGGGGGGGTGGTGTTAGATAACACCCCAGTGACAGGTCAATGGAGCAGAAGCCCAAAAACCGACTGTCGGTTGTGCTAATTGCTCGTTTATCGGGTGGTTACCAACTGCCAGTGTAAAAGAATCCTAAGGCTGGATTCATGTACCTTGCTTATTCGGCATGTATGACTGAATAGGCTCCATACAGATTATCTGTATATATTGCGCTACAGATTGCATAAAAGGGTAAATACATAATGGCTCCAAACATCCTCCATGTAGGAGGCACATGCACAGTACTTTTAAAAAGAATTTACTGTCAAAAATGTAAATGAATTGCAACATTTCAGTTTATTTACATTTTAAAGATGCAAACCAGTCAAAAGCTTTGCAATATATAACACACTTTGAATTCTAATTACTATAAAATAATTGTATTGCTGTAGTGTACAAGTCCACTCCATTACTTTCTTTCCTCTAGTATTCTAGTGATCACTCAAGATACTGCAATATCACAAGAATCTAGTTGGTTTGGAAGTTTAAATATGATGTTTCTACCTTTCCAGGCTTTTGGAAGTACAATTCTACTGCCCTCCCATTGACCCTATTAGATGGCCCGTGAAAATATTGTTGCAGTGGGTTAAAGAGGACTCATATTAAGGTAAACTTGGTGAACCCTGTGATTTTTATCACAGATGTTGTATTTAGATGACAGCGTTAGGAGCTTACTGATTCCTATCACCTGCTGCCTGCAATTGCTGTTCAATTCACTTACAGGAAAGAAATATTTTTGATATATTTCCAAACTAAGCACATTGCAATGTTGTCCATGTTAAACATTTACATCTCTATTGCACGGAACAAGTTTTACTATTAAGTTTTGTGGATGTTATTTAGGAATATAGTCTTTCATTTGAGTTTGATTTTAATTATAAAGAAGCAAACAGCATACGTGTTTAATTTGTAATGAGTGCAGGTGCTGCAGTAACATATGCTGAGAAGAACAACACAGTTTGCGACGTAAACACATAATGTGCCACTAATCTGGTCTGCTATAAAAAATCTTGCCAATTATATGAATACATAAATTATTCACTGACAACTGGTGTTTAAAAGGGTAAATTTTGTTGCCCGAACACCATAAATCACTATTTGTATTTTTGACAGTGCAGTTGTTTCCTTAGTAGTAGGCAAGAAACTACCTTGTAGCGTAAAACACTTCTTCTCTTTCTTGATTATCAACTTTTGTTTTGTTAACTTATTGTTATGAAATGCAATGTTTAAGAATGTCCTTAAAGACAAAATTTGTCAAAAGAACATAGAATGGTTAGATCCTCAAGTTTTTCTGTTTCTTTTCTTTGGAGATTATCTGAAAATACCTGTCTATTTTTGTCTAAGCGTTCAAGTACTTTACCTGGACCTGTTTAACACCATATCTACCTTGCTAGAGTTCTTCTGGGAATTTAAAAGTTTCTTCCCAGTACAGTTCCAAAAACATAAAGACAGGATAAATTGGGTAGATGATCAACCCACTTCCCATAAGCAGCGTTGACTTATAAAACGTATAAACTATAATATTTATATGATGGCCTGTAGCTGCGGTATCAAACTAATTCTCTTTTCTTCTTTAAATATTTTTTGGTATTTATTCTCTACCAAAGGAGGTAATTTAATGTTCAAATGTTCAAAGTTTTAAATAGATTATTTTCCTAATGAGGTGCCAGGCACTGATATAAGGTAAACATATGCACAATGTAGTCATATGTGACTGTAGAAGTAGCAGTTAATGATGACTATCTGTTTAACTTATATGTGATAGAGTTATTTTCTATCTTTATTCTTTATCACAGAGAGCAGTAAAGGGAAGCAAACCTTTAAACTCAAGAACTAGACTCATTTGAGAAGTGTATTGTTTAAAGCTGTTTTTAGGTCTCCTCTCTGCTGTACGCCATTAAGAGTGTAAAGATCAGTGCTGGTGCCCCATTAGCTTCACGCTGGGAGGAGAAACG
This sequence comes from Ptychadena robeensis, assembly GCA_036250615.1. Classification (NCBI taxonomy): domain Eukaryota; kingdom Metazoa; phylum Chordata; class Amphibia; order Anura; family Ptychadenidae; genus Ptychadena; species Ptychadena robeensis. Next base: position 58,708,162 of record CM070037.1, on the reverse strand, counting down.
ACCGCAGCATTAAATAACATATGCTTTATCATATTTTAAAGCTCCAGTTTCATTCACAATGGTAAATATTCATAATGCTATTCTGTAACTAGTGACACAAACAAATATGCTGCAACAGGGCACAATAAATGTATTGTAGTAAAGGCATTATTTAATTCCTGTGGACATATAGAATTTTATTGCAGAAAAGACTGTGTGGGTCTCGTCTGCACTAAGGTGTGCTCTTATGCCAGCTAACCACTTTGCTACAAATATACACATATGTGGCTCAGTGTATATTCAAAGTGTGCCTTCAGGCCCTTTCACACTAGGTATTTTGGGGTTACCATAGGAAAGCAGCTGTACCATTCACACTTGCGTGCGTTTGCGTATGCCCTAAAGCAGACTTTTCTTTTTAACTGCAGCACAAGCTTCTTCCACACATTAGTATGGAATGGCATAACGTAGAACATTACTGTACAGTGTTTTGTGTACCGGTGCCGTGCGCTGTAGCGGGGGTGTAACACATGCTGTGGGAACACAAAGCAGCGCTGCTATTGAGAAATGGCTCAGAGTACATAAAAACCCTGTGCATATTTGCCAGAGTTACCATCATACTGCCCAACCAATCAAAATGACCAAAGATGGTGAACACAGCAAAAAACAGATGTCAATACAGGAGTTAGGGTATGTTGCCACACTAGCGATCAGCTGCAATTATAAACACAGTGTGGAACTGCAGGAGATGGCTAGCACCCAGCGATTAGAATCGCAACTGAGTGATTTCAGCCAGGAAGTGGAGGGGTGGGGCAGGACATCTTGTCCCTCCCTGCCTGATCATGCCCATAGAACGGTTAAAGTGACAAATTATTTAAACCCCACCCATTCAAGTCTATGGCTACGATCTGGGGGAGATCACGACCCTTAGGGGGGTTTCCACAGTGGTGTCAGATCCGTCGGGACCCCTACACTAATCGCAGTGCTTGCCAGGGATCCTGACAGATCACATACACTTTAGCTAGCCAGCGAATGCTGTGTTCAGACATCCGCTGATGCAAGGGTTAACATACTCCATTATGTTCAGCCCTGCATTGGCGGAACGGCTTAGCGATGTGAGAACACAGCATTCACTAAGCAGGTATAGTGTATGTGCTCCGTCTGGACCTCCCGCCAAGCAATGCGCTTAGCGTAGTGGGTCCAGACGGATGAAGAAAACATACCCTTAGTTGAAGTGGGCACAACTCAACTAAATAGAGGCGATCAGCCGCAACTAAAATTAAATTCAAAATTAAAATCTCGTCGGCCCCGCGGCTGATCGCCTATGCGGGAACATTGCATTACATTGTCAGTGGCCCCTTACTTCTAACCCAATGACATTCAGACGAAAGCAGTCACTAAGAAAGGGAAGGAAAAACAAACAGAAACAATAAAATCCAGAAATTCTATCATCTGCAAACTGAATAAAATTTTAAAAAAAAAGTTTGGACTGTAGGTGGCCTTTAATCCTCAAACAAAATATCAGTATTTGTTTTGAAAGGAATAATCCTTTTAACTATCCATGTGACATCTGTTTTTTGTACATTTTGTAGTATTCATTTAATTTCTGTTATCCACTCATCAATTTGTAAATACGAATGTCTCTCAGGGGTGAAAGGGTTAATTGAGCTCACAAAGATACAGCTGTGTAACTACACACCTACACACCATTTTCTTTTTCCATAGGAATATGCAGTGTGTGTCTGTGTGTATGTATCTCTTCAGCTTCATTTATTCTCACCTATTTTGCCCCGGGAATCCAGGGTCCTGAAAATGTATTGCAGAACTCATTTCAGCCTCTCTGCCAACAGCATCCTGGGGATAAGAGAGACAGCTGCTGGCATTCTGCATCTACCAGACAAATCACAGCCACAAAGCACTACCTCTTCTGAGGCCTCCACTCAATTGTTATGGTATTGGGAACAACTGAGGCAAGCGAAATCTCAGGGTGAGATGATGTAGTTACCTTAAAGCATGCTGTTTGTGCTGGCTGCGGAAGAGTGTGCAGAGTGAGCGCCACGGCCTGCAAACCACATCACTTTCTCTTTACAAAACAAAAATGAAACAAGAAAAAGGAAGAAACCTAGCCTAGGCATCTGTTCAGTGGTTGTAACATTTCTGTGGTGAAACGCGTAAACACAATCACTGATTTACTCTTTAGTGATTACTCCTACATCATAATCCAGCTATATTTTGTTGACAATAATATAATTTAAAAAGTAAAATGAAACTTTACAGTAATTAACCTGTAACATGTCACACTACAATAAATGTAAAAAACAAAAAACATAATCTTATGGAAGCACAACTGGACATTAGAACACTGAAAGCCCTAAACCATGGTATCTTAATATGTCAATGTCCAAAACTGGATCTCTGTCATGTTTAACTCTTGGGGCTTTTTTAAATCAACAAATAATCACTTATTTAAAGGATGTGTCAGAGCTTTGATCCAAGTTAAGATTTGCAAAGGTCTGTAATGGAGTTTGTTTGATTTAATGTCAACCCCTCAACAAGGTTAGGAGTCGGCATGATTCTAGAGTGGTTTCATTGGTTACAGTGAATAGTAGCAAACTCCAGGTTATGCCATATTTAGTGGTCAAAAACCATGCTTGACACTCTACCAAAACCTTTGAAAAACCTTCACAGAATATGTGGAAAGAGGGGAATCCCATTAATGATTTCTGAATTTAAGGATGGGATGCCAATTCATTTGCTAAAGGGGTCTTTCACTTCTGTTCGCAAATGAAAGACAGGCTACTCTACCATTCATACTTTATGGCATTGCATAAAGCACTGCTGCATGGATTTTGCTATAGCAATTTCACTACTAATGGAGTGTGTTTGATAATGTAGTGATAGTGTAGTGTGCATGTTGCCGGTGTTCTATCGAGATGTGCCTTCCGCCGAGATGCACCCCCCCTCCCCGGTACTGCAAATGTGCAGACACAGTGATCTAGGTGGCATAGTCATCAGTAGAGAAGGACATGTCGAGATGAGCCTCCCCCTCCCAGTGTCACTGACAGTACATTTAGCTATGCAGTACTGATCTACTTTTAAGGCATGTTGAAAGTAGATCCCATAGCAGCAGTACTACATAATCCCCATAGCTGAACGTACTGCTAGTGACAGTGGGAGGAGGGGTGTGCTCATCTTGACGTGTCCCCTGCATGTATTACATAGAAAAATTCCGATAGCTGTATATTTATAGGAGTGGTCTCCCCCTGGTGGAGGATATTGAAAGTCATTGTGTAAAGTAGATCCAGCCGCCAGGAGAGGCTAATTTTGACGGGACACTGGTACACAACACAGTAGTTATTATGTGAAAAAGACTGTAGCTGTACATGTAGCGTGCTGTGGCCGATTTTTCGGCAAATCAATGTGCGTGCGTGCTCATGGATCATGGGTGCCCACATGGGTTGACAGATCCCTGTTGCCCCAAAGCTTGATCTGCCAGAGAATGGACATGTCCGTAAATCTTTGGCCGATGCCATTAGTTTGAATGGGCACCTGTTCCATTAGTTTGAATGAGGACCTGTTCAAACTAACGTCCAGTACACAAAGGGTGCCGTCAGTACTCTGAGCGTCAGAGCGCAGCCTAATGACGTCATCACGTTGCACTCCGTCGCTCGTCTATAGGCCCCGGCTCGCTACGTGTATGGGGGCCTTATAGGCCATTTGTGCTGTTTATAAAACTGATATACAGTTGTTTTCAGAATCACAGCAATGCAAAATCACTTACCCTATGAAATACCTGGAGGCTTTCGCACTTGTATCCATGTAATCCATGTTGGACTTAAGCTCATCAAGTAACGAAAGCAGAAAGAACTGTTGTTTAGAAAGTGAGTATTAGGAGGAAAGTAATCATGCATGTTATGACATTAAGTGGACCATTTAGACAGTATAAAGAATTGGCACATTTGCTGGAATTCTCATATAATATAGTTAGTATTTTTCCCTGCAGACATAAAATAATAGTTTATTATGCCTAAAACTAAACTATGAAGCATCCTTGTAAGACATTCCTGGCTAGAGATGTGACTTATCTCACCTAAGTATTCTAAATTGTAATATTATCTTTGGCAAGATCCAACACAGCTGCTCACCCATCAAGTAGATAGGATAAACGTCACTTCTAATATTCAGACATATCAACTCAGATGACAATCAGAACATCTTATTATGAACTATCTGTTTGGACATCCTTAGCTGCTGCTAATGACACCGCCGATCAGATCAATGTTAATAAAAAGGCAGTAATTAGAAAATTAATTTCTTTCAAAGTCAATGAGCCGAAAGTCTACATGCCTATAAGCCTTTGTAGACATTATGCACTGGAAAATTTATACTAAAAATGTTAACTTCGTTCCTAATTTATTGTGCTTTGGTTGACAACGTTACTTATAGCTTGACTGTAATATTAGTTATACGAGAATTGATAGGCTAACATTATATTGGACATCAATCATTGACAATACCATAAACCACAGCAGCAAGAAACACTAATTATCATCAACTTCCAGCTCCATGCATTATATTTAAAACTTCACTTTTTTTTGCTAATGAATAAATGATGAAAGGCACTCATGTGTAAATAAATCTGAATAGGCATGTTTAAATATGCCGGTCACAAAGCTAAACAGGGATGAGGAGAAAGGTGTGAGTGGAGGGGTCTGTGTACATGATGTGACCTCTCAGTAGAGCCCTTATGTATGTGATACAAAGGCATTGAAATAAAAACTCTACTGATTGTTTAGGTATATGTGGTGAAATTGCTATAATGTTCCTATATACTATGGTACCTATGCATGCTACATTTTATTTACTAGTGAATGGCTTACATTTATCTTCTCTTTCCATGAAAATGCCACCATTTGTCTCCATATTGCAATTATCTATGCTGAAGCTCCTAAATAAATGTGTCCTTACATACAGTTGTATTGCTGAGAAAGGGGCCATATCGGACCACCTCTCTGATGATTTGTTTTCACTTGCAGTCAACCTGCCCTCAGTATAGGTGCCTTACAGTAATGACATGTTGTCATTGGTCAAAACTAACTGCCTGTTAATATTACAGAAGTATTGGAATGCCTTCCTTTATATTCCTTATCCAAAGACTTTGATATGGTGTTGGTCCAGCATTTGTATATATACCAGCTTTTAGTCTCCAAGGAAGGCTTTCCATGTTAAGAATAGTGATGGCGCGAACCCGGAATTGCGCGTTCGCAAACGGCGAACTAGCGCAAAAGTTTGCGAACCCGGCG
>CM070037.1:58692470-58702858 GCA_036250615.1 Ptychadena robeensis | reverse complement strand
GCAGGTGTCCGTGAGGACATGTTTGACGTAAAAAAACAATGTCACAGAGTCACCCCCTTGCCCGGGGTCTGACAGCTGGCTTGACGGAGCTTAGCCCACCAGCTTTACACATACCAGCTGGTGGAGTCTGAGGCCTTCAAAAAATGTGGCTTATTTGGCACAGCAGTGGAAGGTACTCCGGTCGAAAAAAAAAATTCCCAAAAACCGGCAATCCCCAAATCTATTCCCTTGTGGAAAAGAGAGTCATGGAACTCTGGCATACCGTGTTGGGGCAAGGGTCCTTTGACCACTGATACCTGTCTGCAAAGCACGGTCAGGGCAGGTACATCACGGTACACTGCGCATTGGGTAAACCCGCTGACCAGCATGGAATGCGTGGCTCTGCAGCCGAGTTGGTGACACGCCAAGACTTGCAGGCAGGCTGCTGCCACCTCTTCTACTCCTCCTTACTCACTCCTCCTCGGCTGAGTTTCCTCTTCTGTGATGCGTCTGGCTCCACATCATCTGCATCCCTGCTCACTCCCCAGGGGCTATTTCACATCCCGGATTACGACAGTGTTCACGCTGTCTTGGGGCTGACTTGCCTGAAAGCAGAGAGCCACACCGGACCAGCACTCCTGTCCGCCCTTAACGCCAGGTGGCTCAGTGGCTGACCCCGCACCAACTGGGGATTGGCAAAGTGGTGTGTGACAACGGAAGCACATCTGTTGGCGGCATTGAATTTGGGCAAGTTGTACTGTGCGTGCATGGCACATGTCTTAATCTGATTGTTGCAACGCTTTGTGGCACAATACCCAGGCTTACAGGACGTCCTCAAGCAGGCTAGGAAGGTGTGTGCCCATTTCAGGCGTTCTACACGGCTATGGCGACAGTTTTTGGAAATCAGCGGCGAAACAAAGAACATGCCAGTTGGGCGCTTGATTTGCAACAGTCCGAACGTTGGAATTCAACACTCCATATGTTCGACCGCCTGCTTCCAACAAGAGAAAGCTGTGAATGAGTATTGTATCACCCAGGGTGCTAGGACAGCCTCTGCGGAGCTGGGGTATTTTTTTGCCATCTTACTGGACGCTCATGCCGCAAGCCTGTAGGCTCATGCGTCCTTTGAAGAGGTGACAAACCTTGTTTTAAGGAGAGTCTGAGGAGTCAGAGGAGGAATGTGGCTTTTGAGGAGGAGGAAGACCAACCTCAACAGGCTACACAGTGCTCCTTGTGGTCACCTATCTGGGACCCGTGGTGTTGTACGTGGCTGGGGGAGGAACAGACCCTCAATGAATCAGTGAGGAGGAGGAACGGGATATAAGTAGCTCGGCATCCATCCTTGTGCGAATGGGGTCTTTCATGCTGTCGTGCCTGTTGAGGGACCCTCGTATCAAAAGGATGAAGGAGAACGAGCTGTTACTGGGTGGCCACACTTACTGACCCCCGCTATAAGCAGAAAGTAGTGGAAATGTTACCTGCTTACCGGAGGTCTGAGAGGATGCAGCAGTTGAGAGCTGGGCTACAAAAATTGCGCTACACCGCTTTTAAGGGCGATTGTCACAGCCACAACGTGACTCTACTAGGGAAGATGGTGACACTAATCCTCATGCTACCACGACCACCCCAGCAAGGGACAGGGCGCTTCACGACGTGCTGTAGATGGAGGACATGCGGAGCTTTAAGTCCTACGCATCGCCACAGCCCTTGGATCCACCCATGAGAGAACGACTCGACCGACAGATCGCAGACTACCTCGCCTTAACTGCGGATATTGACACGCTGAGAAGCGATGAACCCTGACCACTGGGTGTGCAGACTGACCTGTGGCAGAGCTATGCCAGTTTGCTCTTGAACTTCTGGCCTGTCCTGCTCCTAGTGTCCTGTCAGAAAGGACCTTCAGTGCTGCAGGCGGGCATAGTGACAGAGAAGCGAAGTCGCCTCAGTCAAAAAAAGTGGGTGGTCACCCTCACCTTCCTTAACGAGGCAGGATTCCGAAGGGACTGACAGTAGGGGGATACGTTTGCCTAGCAAAAGGCCTGATTAAATGCCTGGCCTAAAAAATGGTCCCCACGCTGCTAACACATACCGACTTTCATGAATCCTCCGCCACCAACTAGGGTTCAAGCCGCAATGTTTCATTTTCCATTCTGCCTGGAAAACATACATTTTTCTGGCCGCTGCTACAACAGCGGTGCTACCATACCTAATTTTTATGTCAAATATACATGACAAATTTTTATGGCAAGTGTACTTGCCTAACTTTTCTGGCCTCTGGCTGTGGCTGCATATAAAAAAGGCACATAATTGCCATTCCCTTCGTGATCGCTACCTTGTCGTGGTGAAGGGGCTTGCATATCACAATGAAGCAATCACCTCAATGAGTGTGTGGCCATGTTGGCACCACCCCAGTGAAAAAGGCGATTGCTTCATAGTGATCAGGACCAAAAGCGATCGGGTTTGAATAATTTGCGTATGAAAACTTAATTTTTAACTACGGTTGCCCCCAGGACTTAACGCACAAGGTACCTCCACATGAGAACTGAGACCGGGAAATCCTCCAAGACCCCCTCTAGGGAGTGAGTCAGAAAACAGTGACAGATGCAAAGTCCGGGTTGTGGCGGGTCATACAAAGGAGATAGGTCCAATCAACACGGTCTAGGGTAATCACTCATTGCACTTATTTTCCCCATGACTATCATTGGAGAAATCCTTGGTGCGGATTTATTGGGTGAAAAAAAAAATTCTGGGAGTTTTGCCATGGATTCCCCTCTGTCATGTCATTGACCAGGTGTTTGACCCCTTTTTAACAACTTTCCAACTCTATTGTGGCCAGAAAGGGTCCCTTTGTTTTTTAAAATTCGCCTCCCATTGAAGTCAATGGCGGGTTCGGTGTTCGATCACTGCCAGCAGCCTGGCATGCCAGACAGCAGGCAACAGGGTAGCAAAAAAATAGCCCAAAAAGGGCCTTTGGAGTCTTTTCAGGACTCTGTCCTGACAGCAGAGTAACAGCAATGAGGAAGAGTACACTGTAGAAGAACACTGGCAGCTAAGTTCCCTATGCAGCGCAGCTCTCTGATCTAACTCCCTCCACTCTCTCAATCAGCATGTGAAATGGCGTCTCTCCTGTGCTGTGCTATAGGGGGTGGGATGGTCCGTGAGGTGGTGGGTGCTGATTGGCTGGATTATGCCTGTTGACTGTGACTCACAGGGTCAAAGTTTATTAAATGCAAAAACATAGGGGGCGGGTCGAACATCGCCATATGTTCGCGAAATAGCGCAAACACGAACATGCGATGTTCGCCGCGGATAGTCCGCCGGCGAACATTTCGGGCCATCACTAGTTAAGAAGTGTGTTTAAGGCAATTATCCTATTCTTCCAGAAGAACTTTTAGGGTGAACATTTCGGGCCATCACTAGTTAAGAAGTGTGTTTAAGGCAATTATCCTATTCTTCCAGAAGAACTTTTAGGTCAGGCACAGATGTTATATGATTAGGCTGGGCTCACAGTCTCTGCTGCAGTACATCTGAAAGATATCCTGTTGGGTTAAGGACTCTCTTCGTTGGGTCAGGATTCTCTTCAGGTCAGTCAAGTGACTATTCTAACTAGAGCGGTGAGCCACTGCCCGCCAAGATTTTTGTTCGAACATAACGATCGTGAGTGGCCGCGATTGAGCGCGATCACGTGCGGTTGACCAGATGACGGGATTTAAAAAAAACAAAAGTGCATTTTGGTAACAAAGCAAGATCACCCCTGATCGCGCCCATAGAGAATTAATGGGCATGATTACAAAATCACGGCCACGCGCAATTTTTGATTGCATTCATTCTTGTCTGTAGGGTGCCATCCAGGGCAACCCAAATGCAGGGAGCTGCGATTCAGATTGCAGGTCGCAGGCGGCTGTGGCCATTTGCCAATGTAGGGGCAAGCCCATGCAAATGATTGGACAAGACCACCCATGATTGTCGCGTGTGATTTAAAATCGTGTTACACCAAGACAAATCGCACTAGTAGGAACAAGCCCTTACTGTGCTGTCTAGAACCTGTCAGGTGTTTTTATGAAGAAGATTGCAAAGTCAACAGGGCTCTTTATAAACACAAGGATCAAAGTAATGGGTATGGTCAAAAATGCTGTTTACCATTTATTTTTTGTGGGCAGATCATTCTGACACAATACAAAGTAGGTAGTAGGTTTCTATCAAGTTTTTTTTGTATCCCCTCTAGGATTTTTTTTTATTTGTTGTGTTGATGACTTTTTTCATTAGTGAAAAAGGTGAGGCAAATCAAACCATTTACAGTTGCCCCTTTAAGTTGTTTTCCAATGGAGACACCTATTCTGACAATGTGAAGATTTCTTCTCACAGTCTGTTGTTTCCGTAGCATTTTCCTAATGCTCACAGAAATCTTCCCAATGATCATTTTTGATAAAAAAATAAATAACAACAATAAAGTCAAAATTATAGCTGAAAAAAGGTAATAAATAGATGCACACAACCATCTGCAGTGATCACACAGTAGAAGTAATGTCCATGGCCAGATAGGCCATCAGGTGGGGCATGAAAAAATGGGTCAGTATAAGAGCTGGGTGATTAAGTAGTGCGGAAATGGGCAGCTTCTCATATAATGGGGGAGCGTGGCCTCCCTGTAAAATACAAGGTATAGGTTGTGCGCTAAGTGGCCATGTTCCTAAATTTTTCATGCTATACAAAATTGTAACCTATCTCTGACTGTCATCAGGGCCATTTATAGCATTTAGCCATAGGATCCTATGCAGAAATGTTGCCTGGGGCCCACTGTCGTCCTGGGGAGGGGAGGGGGTGCTAGTTGAAAAGTTGTTGAGGGGCAGAAACGGCCCTGACTGTCAGTAATACTACTGAAGTAATACTACTTCTAAAAAGACCAGCAGCCTGGTAGACAAGTAGTAGAATTATAGTCCAGTTTTAATATTTCCTTGCTAGTTTTGGTGCCATTACAAAAACATCCAGCCAAACCAAGCCACAAATATTCAATCATTTTCCAAAAATGAGCAAGTTAGCAATGGGGACCTCCATATTTCTACCAGTATGTAATTTCTTAAATATTGTGTTTGAAAATAAATATTTTTTGATAATGCTTAATTAAGATGGGTGGTTTCACAATTGCCTGTCGCAATGGTGCAGCTGTGTGCAGTAGTTTAATGCATTGTTTTAGCGTTTGTCAATCAAATGATAAAGTGAATACCGTTCAAGTCACTGTCACAAGAACTGTGCACTGTCAAGCTCCACAGACATTCATCAGTTAAATTGTTCTCTTCCTTTTTTAGCCCAAAGCATATTACAGGAAAATAATGCAAAACATCGCCCAAAATATGAATGGCAGTAAAAAATGTACAAACAGGAAATCTTTGATTAAACTCACTAACTCAAAATTAGTACAAGAATCTGCCATGCGCTCACAGATTCTATTGTGTTGGAGAATAATTCCAGCTATTTTAACATTTTTCAAGCATAATTCCACTGGTCGCAGCTCTTCCTTTGATTGTAAATTACGTTAATGAAAGGTGTGGCGCAGTGTCTGTTTTGGCAGCGATACTTATATCTTTTGTTTAAAAAAACTCCAATGTGTTGGCTTTCCTGCCTGCCTTCCTTAGTGTTTTCTGTTTTGGTGATGTGATGACAGACTTACTGTGTGTTTCCTTGTGTGTATGGTAACAGATGTTTATGCGAATAACAGACTTTTTTATGAAGGCATATACTTTATAGCCAAATACTAATTAAAAATAATTGCATGTAAGCATTTTTGTTTATTCCCCGTTGTGCATCTTTAATCATTTCAAATCACCTGCAGTTGAAAACTCAGGCACAGATTTGATACTGCAATTATAAGAGGACATCTGACTGTATATTAAAAAAGTAGCATACTCGAAGAAAAAAAAAAAAGATGAAAACGAAAAAAAAAAGCAATAATCTCATTCTCAGTTTTTCAGCATGTTGCCAAAATATTGCAGATATATTAAGTGCAAGAGATATGTAATGTGTTTTCCTAGCACACAGGAAAAAGCTATTTCCACTGGAAGAATTCACAGTGAGAGCTGCATTCAGCTGGGCATGTACCCCAGGTAAAGATCCTTCCTGGGATAAGTAATTGTCCCGATGATTTCCTAAGAATCATGTTTAATGTTACATTCACTTTGCCGTACAATCTTTAAATATTAAATTAGATTTGTAGATTCAAAGGTTTCCAATATAGGTTATCATTTTTTAAAATACATTTAAACATTTCATATGAGCTTAAAGAAAATAATGTACTTTTTTGCTCTTTAAGATGCACTAGACCAGTGGTTCTCAACCAGTGGGTTGGGTCCCCCTTGGGGGTTGAACCATTTCACAGGTGCCCCAGAAGTTAGGAGGAAGTTTAACGTCCCCTTCATTCTAACCTATCCTTCCTAACTTCCCACCCTGCACATCGTTTGCATAAGCTAGGTGGGACAATGGGAGGGGACATTACACTTACCTGATCGTATAAGTAACATTGCCAGTGCCAGCTAAAACTCCGGCACTTCCCCTTCCAAATACAGGAAGTGATACTTTGAGAGGTCACTTCAGGGGTCACGTATCTAAAAAGGTTGAGAACAACTGCACTAGACCATAAGACCCTGTAGTTTAGCAGAGAAAATAAAAAAAGAGTACAGCCATTCACATATAAAGTGAATATGCAATTTACAGTAGTACTATATATTCCTCCAACCAATCTTAAGCCAAAAAACCTGTACCAAAAGACTGCATAATGTGCAGAGCTAAAACTTCAGTATATGTCTTTACACTAGCAGTACCCATTCTCTAAACCCACTGAGCAACATATGTAGGGCCAAATATTACAATCTGGCACTAACAACTTACCCATGAGCACATATTTACATATGTTATTGTAAATATACAATTATGTAATTAAAGAGCCTCAATTCACTCAGCTCAGCTCAGGTCAGGGGGAGTGCTGGTGCTAATACAGCTGAAATCTCCCTTTTGGCAATTTTTTTGAAATCTCCCTCATTTCCAGATGTGCTCTTTGAAGTTAACCCTTTCAGAGGGTGCCAAACGGCCTACAGTCATAACTGTATCCAATACAATTCAAAGTAAAACAAAAACAAAACACATTTCCAATTGTAATAAAAATTTTATTATAAATAAAACATACATATAAAAAAAACTGTTTTGAAATTATTCATACCAAATAAGTATTTAAGAGATTTTATCATTCAAATGATACCTTTTATAAAAAAAATTGTATATAATTTTATTTAACATAATTGTGTGTTTCAAACATTATTGTATTCAGATTGTCTACTAGACCCTTGTACGGACAGAGTTTGGGAAGTTACATGCCTACTAGTGTTGAGCTTGAATATTTGCATTTCTAATATATTTGGCGAATATCAGCTATTCGAGAATTCAAAACATTGGGATGCTTATGGCCATGGATTGCGAATATAGATTCACAGTGCGAAAATAAATAGTAATATGGAGCCAATTATAATCTATCTAGATTCGCGACCGTGCGCATTGTGAATATTCGCGAATATAGAATCGAATATTAGTAGAATTATTCGCGAAATATTGCAAATTCGAATATTGCCTATGCTGCTCATCACTAATGCCTACATTAAAAAATTCCATTGTCTATGGTCTATGGTGCGCTTTTGGTACAGAAATCTGGACCTTGCAAGAGCGCTTGGGAGGTTAATGTGATTCCAAAGTCATGGCCCACCATTGTCATAATCTGGGTAATGTTTAATTAAGATGAGAATCCTCAGGATTTTCCTAAAAAGGGGACATGGGGACTTTTACGGCCAAGATATTTGATCAATAAATGTATTGTATTTTATATTTACACATTTCTACCACCAGGTGTGTCACAAATACCCAATAAAGTTTAAGCACATGTATTAAAGTAGAAGAAACAATAAATTAATTGCAGCATTGTTTCAATGCGTTTTTTGGATTTCCGCTTCATTAGGGGATGCTTTAGACAAACAATAAAGATTTTTGTATGGTGAAGATAAGTTGCCTACAAATGTACTTTTCGAATGAACACACCACAATTAAAAACACACACTGCAGGGATTCTTCAAGGAATGGAGGGCTTCCAGATTTGAATATATCCAGATAAAATATATCATGTTATTTAGTCAATATATGACATTGATAATGTTCAATACCGTTACAGTTTTTTGTATGTCACACTCAACTCAAATTGATAAAAAATACAAAAGATAAATACAATAAGTATAATATATCCATACACACCTGTATGGCTTTCCGGTGGTGAAAATCTGGTGGGGGTGGCCATTCTTAACGAGCTATTTGCATTGAAAGGAAGTAGCTGAAATAGGTTGGAAGTTATTAGTAGCATTGTTGCACAAAAAATTAACTAAGGGGTAAGCATGTCTTTAACGGTTTGCTAATGTTGGTGTAGTTTTTACAGTTATTGGTTAGTTTGTTTTTAGGCACTCAGTTTGCAAGAGTTCAACCACCCCTTAACCACTAAAAATCATGCCTATGTGAACTAGGTATAAAGAAGCTGTTTCTGGTCCTAAAATTAAAAAAAACCTAAACACAGTGCCTACAAACAAAACTGCTTAACCATCCATCGATATTGTGTTTTGTTTATTATTCTCTTTAAAATGTGACATACAAATAAAAGTCAAATATATTAAAGGAAAGTAGTTTTATACAAAGCACATTGGCTTTAAAATTCTGTTCTCAGACTGAGCTAAGAATAGACAAAATATGTTCATTTTATGTTACCTACAATGTCCAAGGCATTAAACCCTCATGGGATGCATCTTTTAAGCGGATATAACATCTCTGACATTTTATATAATATTGTACCATTTGAATTATTAAACCACAATAAAATACTCTTTAAATTTAAATAAAATGCTTCTGCAAAGAGATATTGTACAATTTAAAATTGTTCTGTCAGGAGAGAAGGGAAATATCTAAGGATGATGATACAAGTAGGAGACAGAAGATTGCAGAACCAAAGGCCTTTTATCAAAACTTTATCTATAGTTAGATGGGTGCCATTGGCATGATTGGGTGTTTGGCAAAACATATGACTAAAGCTGGGCATACACCGTCCAATTCCTGCATGATCCGATCCCCGATCCGATGCCGTGCGTGCTCCCACATCCGTTAAGAATTGGGTCGTGCAGGAATTGGATGCAGCAGCCAACGAGGATTGGGCTAAAATCAGCCATCCTGTCGGATCGCACAGTTATCCGTTAGGATGGTAAATTTTAGTCCGATCCCATTAGTTCGAAGTTATGAGCTGCACATAAAGAGTGCCGTCCAATTCTCGGCACTAGTGGACGGGCTTGATGACATCATCACGCCGCTCCTAGTGCAGAGAATCGGAAAAGGAATAGATGGTAAATCATACCGTCTATTCCAAGCTTTATCTCTAACCATGAAGCATGGCTGTATCATGCTTCAGGGTTTATTTTCTTCAGCTGAAACTGGGTCAATGTGGAGGTAATTATGAAAAGCCCCAAATGTGTGTCACTATTGGTCCAAAATCTTCAGACTTATGTTAGAAAATTAAATTTCTACAGGGATTTCACCTTTCTATATGCCAATGGGTTGATCAAGCATAATTTCAAGTCAACAAAACACTGCACCTGATTAAAATGAAAGTTTTGGAATATCCCTAGACCTAAATCCAATAGAATATATGTGGAGTGATCTTTAGAGGACCACACAAGTTGAAACATTGAGGGTGCATTTGCAAGGAAGATTAGACAAATATCGTCAAATAAAGAAGTAGACCAAATGCTGTTATAAAAGCTGAAAGTGCATTCATAGATCTGTTTTAGGGTGTGCACACATTATATTAGTCAAAAATATTGCAGTCTAATTTTTTACAAAAAATTATATTATACTTAATTTTTTTTAACAACTTTATTTATCAAGAAAGGCATTACATAGAAATCACATTGTGTAGCAACGAACATAAGTAGAAATGAAAACATGCACTCGTGGTCTATATTAGATGAGTAACAGTCCATTCTTATAGGTGCCCATACACTGGTCCGATTCCCAAGGGATTCCAGGACGATCGATTCCGGGCACGTGCACGCCAATCGATCGTCCCGGAATCGCGTGAAGCCCACCTTGCCCGATCGATCACGTCCGATCGATCGGGGGCCCAGAATCGGATCCGACAGAGAACCAACATGTTGGTTCCATCAGATTGATTCAGGGCCGATCGGGCACATTGGTGGTGGACCACAGATCGATCATCAGGAGATCTGCACAGAGGACCACATCCCACATAATGTCCTGCCAGCCCTTGCACGTTCTAGCACTGTGGAAAAAATACTCACCCTCCACCATTCCCACCCCTGCGCAGCAGTAAAAAGACAACACAC
>CM070037.1:58681883-58692370 GCA_036250615.1 Ptychadena robeensis | reverse complement strand
GGCCAAATTTATGGTGGTGAGGAACACCCTGAACCACTGGGAGAGAACCCCAAATGCGTTCTGCTCCACCCACGGCTGAGGGGCATGCTGTCCGCGTGGTTTGGCAAGGTCCAGCAAATGTGATGGGAAAGCCACACACCCTCTTCATGGACTGGTGCTGGGAAATGGATACACCCAACCTGATGAGGTCATGGCCGATCGGCTGATGGTGGGGAGTCTGATCGATCGGACACGGAATCGTCCAGGAATCCGTGGGCCTAGGTGGTATGGCGCGATCGGCCGGACTTAATTGGCCGATCGATCGGACATCCGATTCCCGCTGACATCGCCGGAATCGATCGGATGGGTGATCGATCGGCCATGGAATCGGAAAATGTATGGCTAACTTATGGTAAACCCCCGACTGTGCAAGAGGATCACTTTTTTATTCACCAAATTTTACAGAGAAAAATACAAACTACTGTGTTAATACCACAGATAGACAACATCAAATACCATAGGTTTTTATTTTACTTTGCCTTTAGTTCTGCGTTTATATCCTTTTCCTCAGGATCAGCACAAAATGTCTACTTCAACAACTCTCTGTCCATCTGTGAGTGCATTTAATATATCATGAAGAGATCTATTTTACAAAAATAAGTCAAGTTCTTGTTCAAGTATTTTAATTTTCGAGACAAAGAAAACAAACTTTGATATGCACTGGTGATTTATATAGACTATCCTGAAACATGCTGGAATATCCAGTAAGGCTGACAGACAGGAAAAAACAGAAAAGTCAAATTAGCTACAAACAACGGGATTCCACCACTCGTTGCACAGTAGCTGGCAGAAGTTAAGTCCTTTCTGAAGGAAATGATTGCAGGGTGCTTTAAGGACACGTTCTTTATAGCACACTGTAAACAAGGGAGGATGTGTTAAAAAAAAAAAAAAGATCCACTAAGGAAATCATACAAGTAAAAGACTTTGCCAAATGCATCGGCCAACACCTTTTACCTGTTTACGGTTCAGCTACAAGGTTTAGTTACTCCAGTGGAATAATGACATATGTCAAAGGCACATTACAGCAATAGGCAGCACAATGCGCTAACAGTTAAACAATTTAAATATGTTATAGAGAACTCCTTCATGGCCGCGGTTATTTGTTTCTACTGTGACCACAATGATTCCGGTCAAAAAGCTTTACCTAATTTTTTATATTTCTTTTTCTCAGATGGCAACATATGTGTTTGAGCATAGCAAGGTGGTTCTTCTGTTGCTGGCCCCTGACTGTAAGGGTCAGCGGAAGACAGATTTTTATACCAAAGCAGTGTTTTTGCAATACTTCTTTGTCAGGTGAGCACTGTCAACTGACAGCGATCCCCAGCTGGGAGTTTATGTAGTTTGCTCCCATCACCTTCACCATGTTTCCTAAAGCAGCCCGAAGCCAAAATGGCAAGTGTTCCATCAATTTATATACAATCACAGAGTCGCACAGAAGGAGGAGCAATTAACTATTTATGAAATTCCTCAGGATTTAGCAGTATTAGCTGACAAAATAAACCTTATTATAATCTTCTAATATTTAAATAAATGAATGTGCTAGGTTTTAGCTAACAAGCATACGTACACAAAACTTTTTCTTTTTTGTTAAAGAAGGTAAGGATAAAATCAAAAAAATCTTCAAAACACATTAAGTATATTGCACAGAAGAAAAAAAAATTAATGTGACCAGTTTGTACTTTTGCTATTTGTTATTAAGATGAACATTGTCTATAAGCAAATAAGTCATACATGAAAAGTCAACCTTCTGGGCGGTTATCCCGAGTTAAGTCATGGTGAGTTTTATTCATTGTGAGTTTACTAACAAAACTCACCCGAGCAAACCTCATGCAAACTCACCTGGTGGGAGCCCACAGTGGTCCTCCATATCCCACCGATCTTTCCAGGTCCTACACCTGTCAACATTTGCATTCCAGGATCCGGTAAAATTACTGGAAATGACATCTGTAACGTCACTTATATGGCAAAAATGAGAAGGTTGACAGGTATGCCAAGTCCACCTCAATGATGTCAGAGGGGCCAGAGAGAAGCAGACACCATTGACCTTAGATGGAATTCACCATGATTGCCCACGGCACACTTTTAAAAACCACGGGCGAACCTCTCAGGAGGTTAATACAAAGAGTGCTATAGGTACTACTAAAGTGGGCTAGCTAACCAGTAAAGCCCCCCATACACTCATGGATCCGCGGACGATTTCATTGGCGATTGCTCCCTGCATGCATTTGTGGAGAACGAATGGGCAAAATTTGGCCGCAGAAGCTGCCCTCCTGGAGCGACCGATCCCTCCTGGAGCTGCCCTCCTGGAGCGGACATGTGTGTTTTTCTTAGTTTGATCCCCAGTACCTGTGTGCTGTTACAGAGTAAATTAGGCAGTTGTAGGACTACACATTTCAGCATACTTTTGCCCACAGCTTTAAAAAACAAAACATCAGAAAAAACCTAAGAACAATCAATATATAATTGTCAGTTTAGGACTGATGCTATTGAAAGATACGATTTTGTCTTCTGTGTTCCGCCAAGACCTATGCACTAGATTTGTATAAACAGATCATAATTCTAGTAATAGGGTTGACATTCTGCTAATAAATGTGATTATTTAAGTATATCAGCCTTCATAATGATTGTGTTTTTAATGCATCTCAGGTTATTAATATTTATCATTTACCCCATTGCGTGCTATATTGTTATTCAGTTGATATTTGCATTACTAATTATTCAGCCTGTTAATCTTTAAAGGAACAAAGGTGCATCTACTTCATTTAAATTTTCGGTTCCCCTGATGTGTCAAGGATTCTTTTACACACAATGGGGCAAAAAGGGCCAATCTCCGATTTGTGTTTCAATTCCCATTTCACTTTCCAGCTGCATGCCTGCATGTCTCACACTCCCAATTTATAAAATGAACTGCTGCTTTGATTAAATAGATAACCATGAGTATTCCTGGTATATGTAAGTGTCCAAATTTGCATGTGTAGTTCTGCCCATGCACACACAGACTAGTGAGTGTCTGACTACAGGATGTTATAAATAGATACAAGATGGCCCCCTGATGTCACCAATAGGTCATATGTAGTATTTTGTGCTTAAAATATTAAAGAAAATGGATGCTCAAAAATGACAGGCATAAAATCCTACAAAAAAATTAACAAAACTGAGTACATTCTGCAGGATTTTTTTTCACACTCCTTTTACAAATCAATTCCTGCACATTTGTTGTTCATACTACTTCTTATACAGGGCAAATTATTCCCTGTGCAGACTGTATGTGAGCAGGCTAAAGCTGACAGCTCACATACAGAGATCTGTAGGACCAGGAGGTGGGGAACCCTCAGATTCTTTTCCTCATTTAACTCCTACTCTGCTGTTCTCCCTGCTCCTGGCAGAGAGTTAATTCCCAGTATTTTTACCGAAATTAAATGCTCCTCTGTATAGGGTGCAGCCTATACAGCAGACAACTTATGGAACATAAAATATGGTATTTGATTTGATTAAATTCATACACAATGCAATTAGTTTTAGGCATTGGTAATTTTAATATAGTTTCAACATGTATACCCTGAAGGATTGTGGGTGTATGTATGGGGAAGTGTAAGTTCATGAGTATTAGTTCACAGTTGGTACACAGTTAGAATAGAAAAATGTTCTGTTAGATTGCTGCTCCCCTGCTTACTGCAGCAGTCCTGGGTGCCGAGATACTGCGGAGATCTGCAATCCCAAAAACTTTTTTGGCAGCAGGAGGGTTTTTCTGAGATCGAGTTTTTCTAGATCGCACCCCCCACTGTCCCACTGTGCCCTTGTGACTGTGCAAACGGCCCAGGAAGTTGAGGTACTGTGGACACAACAGTTTTTATAAGATTTATGTTTTTAAAGAGGTATACAATGTAGCAGTATTTGGACCTTTGTTGGACACTTGTGAAGGACAAGGAAGACCATTCTGGTGTGGTCAACAGCACCTGGGTGAAAATAACATTCAGTTGTGTAAAATAGAACTAGTGCAGAAGGAAGAATGGCAGAGTTAGCTAACCTTGCTTAAACCATGCTTGCAACTCAAGTTAAAATACAGGAGCTAAAGTAGGCATCTGGAGGATGAAGACCTGCTCATTTGAGGTCTGTAGTAAATGTCACAGTCTAAAGCCCCCCATACACCTTGAGATTCCTCCATACAACTTCCATCAGATCTACCAACAACTATGTAGTATAGTGACCTCCCTAATAGAATACATAGTGATTGGAAGGTGTAGAAAGGTCCTCATATTACATGGTTTTGGTAGAAGAAAAGTTGGTTGTACAGAAATTGCATGGTAATTGTATGTGGTGTAGGGAAGAATGAAAGGAAAACTTTTTAGTGTTGATAAATTCACCAATACATTGCATAGTAATCAAAAACTAAAGGCCACATGAACATCCACTTGGTTTAAAATGGTTGCAGTTTCTGCCTTACATACTCAAATGTTCTTTTGTCTGATGAAACCACTTAAGAAAGCCATTAACAGGAATAAGCTTTAAAGCATCAGAACCAGAAGATGCTGTAAGCAGTGAATGTTTCTCGGAAGTGAGGTGGGAAGAGTGAATGCTAAATGATTAAAAATCTCTATTAAGCCCTGGGTGCCAGCAAGCAGCAGGAACCCAGGCTTGTATTCAACTTTGTTTAAAAGAAAGAGATCCCCAAAATCCAGCCCTACTAAGTGGTAATATCATCTTAAATCTAAAACAAACACCCTACATTGATATCCATAAATAAATACACAGATTTGTGTGGAGGGACCATGGTGCAAATGAACTGTTAGAATGTGTTAGAAAAGTTACGTGGTCTAGATCAGTGGTTCTCAACCTTTCTAGATCCGTGACCCTGGAAGTGATGTCGCGAATTTCCATCCATCCTAAGTTAGGAGGGAAGGGACGTTAATCTCCCACTGAACTTACCACCCTGCTTGTGGGCATCAGGGCTGCTGTTCTGATGCTTTTAGTGAACACGGCAACCCCTGTGAAATGGTCCCGACCCTCAGGTTAAGAATCGTCAATTTCGATGATTTCTAGTTAATTGCAAAGCCCCTGAGCATGGTATCATCACCAATCTTGCTGGAGATGTAAAGAATGGTTGAAGGTACACAAAAAGTATAACTCTAATACTATTAGTTTTTGCATAAATTAAGTTCACATTTCGAAAATCTAAATTTCGACTTTGATTTTAAACGTAATTAATGCAAAAACTACATGAGCTAGAGCAAAACTAGATCATTTCTAGTTGAGAACCATTAGTCTAGATGCTCTTCTTCATACATCTTTATTTTATAAGTCGGCAGTATACATGTATCACAGCATTGAAAATACATAGACAAAACATGGCAAGCACATAGAGCATACTTTAGATGTGCGTGGGTGTCAACGTATTTGGAGCCATAGCATGAGAGCTGTGATGGATCAGCACAAAGAAACTATAGAACATAGAGCGCCAACAGTGGCTCCACCACTTTTTCTTGTAATTAACAATAAAACAACAGATAAAAAAACTATGGAAAATCATGACCCCCCCCCCCCCCCCCCCCTCATACCACCGAGGTTAGAGTTGCATTAATGATGATAGATAAATGCGTTCCATTCACCCGTCCTATCAACATATTCAAAGCATTGGTTATATGCCTTGGCCCTGTCTAACACCTTCAGGTATGCCTAGTGGTCCCAAGGTTCCCCTAAGGTATTCCACCAGAAACCGTGTGGAATTTTTGAAGGCCTGCATGAATTCATGTAACTGTGGGGTCAGAAATTCGAAAATAAGGAACTTTCTCCAGGTTTTAAAGAAAGTATCCACCGCCGGCGGGGGTGACTGTAGCGTATGTATCCTGTCCATGCACATTATATGTTGGAGGTAGCCAAACAACTCTGCCAGGGAGGGGGAAGTATAATAAATACATAGTTTCAGAATGCATTTTTTGCCGCCAATGGACAAAGGTGAATGAACTTGAGATTAGACATTGCTGACGAGTTGGGAAAGTGGCCAGGGATATGTATCAGCATCAGAGCCGCGTTAAGGAAAAGGATTTATGTGTCACTGAGTGGATAAAGGACGCTACTTGCTGCCAGACATTCCGGTAGTCCGGGTCAGTGGCTGACAAGGAGCATGTGGGGCATGCCTGAAGCAGGGTAAGAGGCCTACGCCACAAGAGAAGTTCAGCCCCAAATATGTTATGGACCGAGATGCCACATGGATCCCATATTTAGAGATATATCGGGCTTTGCCATCAACAGGAACAAAACATCAAGTAAGGAGAGGACCTGCAGCAACTGTTGTGGTGGTTGTGCCATGAACAGCAGGATGTCATCCACAAACAATGCCAAACGAACCTCCTGTGTTCCCATTTGTATGTCATCGAAACTTTTGGGTCATAATAGGGCCCTAGCGAAGGGCTCCATTGCCAGGTTAAACAAGAGGGGGGATAAGGGACACCCCTGTCTGCTGCCCCGTTCCAAGGGGAAAGTTGCAGACAATACCCTGTTAACTAGTATAGTGGCCTTGAGAGATCTATACATAGAATCTGTGAATCTAAGGAAGGTGCCGTTGATTCCCATGGTCTGCAGGACCAACTGAGCTAAGACCAACTGACACTACAGAACACCTTCTCAGCATCGAGAGCCAAAATCGCGACCGAAAACACCCCCAGCCTCTTATGTTCCAGTACTGACAAAAGCCTGCATATGTTGAACACAGCTGATCTCCCTTGCATGTAGATGCTCTTTTTAGACATATTTAAATCTGTGATTCTGTACTTTTCACAGGTCATGTGATAAAGTTTCCTATTGCTTTTTTGCTCCTTTCTAAAGTTTGCTTGTAGTCTAAAAAGCATGCAGGACTGGCAGAAGGTCTGAATGTTTAGCCAGTTATTGGAAGAGCAGATGACAGCTCTCATGCTTACACTTTTGAAGAAAAAAAATTATTTTCCCTACATTCACATGGTACAATTTAGGGCAACTTTGGGTAACTTTACACCAACTAGACAGGAACATATACAAACATTTCTTTAGCACTTTTTACAGCTTTTATACGTGAAAAAAAAATATTCCACTGCAAAAATAAGCATCAACATTCCAACCAACTAATAAATAATGTACTGCGATGTCTTATTGGAAAAGTAGCTGTAAATGAATTATACACAAACAGAGCTCAATGCACATCCTTTACCATTACTTTGCTCTAAAAACATTAAGCAAATAAACGGAGGTCGGCTGAAACATAAGGATCCTTCACTTTCATGCTTTAGACTTAAATACCATTTCTGCCATGATAAATATTAACATAAGAAGTCTATGAACACATTCTGGTGCTTACCAGCTTTAATGGCTCTGCCGTTGTGCTTTAATTTTTATAATGTGTTACAGTATACGATGGTGTGAATCCATACAGAACTCTTACAGTCAAGGGAATAGTAAATACTGTTCGTTCTTCAAGTCAATTTAGGTATTCATTTAAGGTGTTTCTCCATAAAACAAGTTGCTACATTATCTCCATATTGACCCACTGTATATGAAGCTAATAGGACAAATATTCAGTCAATGTGACACACTGATTAATATTTATATTTGCCTTTAGGATGCCAACTTTACAATGATTTATAGGACATGTCAAGAAAAATTCATAAAGAGAGCCAGTGGAATACTTGCATTTTGGATTCTGCATATTTTCCTTTCAACAGTCCAGTAGGAGGCAGACATGACCATTGCTCAACATTAAAGTGTCAGTAAACCCATCTGCCTCCTTCTGGCCATGCCATACAGGATGGAATAATTGCACATATAAACAGCTAGTAATCCTATAACTGTATGTTATAACATGTTGCAGCTTAATGGTACTTAGATGTTGGTGTCTATATTAGTTTTCTTTTTTCTCCAATCATGTCTTAGAATACTGCTATCTGTAGCCATCTGTAGCCACCCTCAAGAAGTAGCATTCCCTTGTGAAGTAGGTTGTTCTACATGGATTAAGGCTAGGTCTACACTATATAGTTCTGTAGAAGGTTCTGCATTCCCATATGGGAAATTCCGTGCCAGTCTATACTGGCGCGTCCTGACCCTCTTCATGGGGCATCCAAATTGTTATGGACATGTTGGAGTAACGTGTCTATGGCGCCTGCCAACAGTTTGCCTGGTTTTTAGGAACTGTTTCTATCAGGTTGGGGCCGACATGGCGAATACCACACCCTAAACTGACAGAAACAATATAGTTTTGATGTTCACCAATGGGCACGTGACTCCAGTCTGTCTGCATGATGCCTGCAGATCCAAACGCCCACCTGATTTGTACAGAAAGCCCCTAGTCCTCTAGTTGAAGGTCAAATCCACACACATTTTTTGAATTTCTTTAACAGACAAAAGTAAATGAAGTAGTAAACTGTTTACAAAGAGCAGTGATTAAAAAAGCCCAACTAACCAATTTTAATATGATTTTTTCCTTTTTTTCCAAGATTTTTACTAATAATACAATGTTTAAAAATGAATTTAATCCGGCTGTTGGTACCGACAGGTATATAAATGGGGAACTCTGGAAATCAAAATATATATTTCAAGGCTAGCGACAGACTAGATCACATATGTCATTTTTATTTTATATTAGACTGGCCAGTGGGTTGCTCACCCTACAAGTGTTAATTGCTTGTTTAGGTCTTAAGGTATGAGTCCATGAGGATCATGGGCACCTTGATTTTATGCATCCTTGACGCCCAACCCCCTGATTGCGGGCAATTTGTGTTTTTGCTGCATTATCTATTCATTTGAATTGAAAAAAAAAAACCCAAACTGTGCCTGATGCTTTTTTTCTGCGTTATGCTGGCACTGGCGCTTTTTGGACTTTCTAATGAATGGGGCAGTGTGGTGAAGTACCCACTGTAATGGTTAATAAATGCAAAGGCAAAACAAATGCATCTGGTGTTTGGCTTAAAGATGATGTTTTAAAAGAAATTATCTAACAACCAAAATCCCAAAAGGTATACAAAACTTTTGCTGGAGTAACCATTGTCGCTTGAGCATTAAGAAATTATTGAATATAGATCAACCTGATATCTAGCAACTTCCAGTATTTTGTGAATGCTTATATGTGTAATTTTGCAATAATTAAATCCTTTCCTTAATAGTGAATATTCTTATCTCTAAAAACAATCATTGTAAATGAGAAATATTTAGCAGTGCGCTGTGTACTGCATGGACCTGTCTTCTTGACACTGTCAGGCCTCACTTGACGAAATTGTAAATGATCACATAGCATTTACTTGGAGTACATGAGACTTTTAACTGAAAAATTGTAAGACGGTGCAAGGAGCAAGCAAATTACTGTAAGCAGGATGAACTATGACAGTCCTATGACATTGACGATGTAGTGTACTGGCCTGCACTCATCGTGCCGCATAATGATTACATTACAATCTTGTGATAATATTCAGAATGTCTTCAGATAAATGAAAGATAAACTCTGGATTATTCAGCCTTTATTACAGGCCTGATAAGGTGGCTAATCAGCGCCCAAGTCCATGTCATTACATAAATTAGGACTTGCAGCTTGATGTGTATTCCCTCCGAGTGGCGATGGAATGTCCGTGTCTATGAGATTACTATCTAGAAATTACATTTGAAAATAACTGCCATTTTTTTTCCCTCCGTCCGGAAAGATGACAAATCGCTGGTGACACGTTCAAACTCGGCTCATGTGTATTTTAGCCTCATGTGACGCAAGTATCTCTGCGCTGGGTGTCAATTAAAAAATAATCCAGGAAATTGATTTCGATGACAGGTCGCATAGATTACCCCAGATAATTATTAAGTACAAGGTTCCTGTATATCTTATCATTGCCGGTCTCTATTATTACTGCATTGATAATTAGGATTATTTATGAAATTTAATTAAGAATAATTATTCTCTGATGTAAATTAAGCTCACAGATTTTTGTGCTGATCTGCTCTGTAGATAAAGCACTTGTCATGCAGACATGTGCTGTGATTGAACGCTTGTCATTAGGTGCACAATTCATGCACAGATCTTGTTTCCAACATCCTTCCAACTTTTAGCAGTCAGAACAGATGATACCTTGATTTAGTGAGAACCTTAATCATGCCAAGCAGTGGCAGCCTTCCTAAATTTGTGCAGACTTCCTCTGAAAAACTGATAGAATATTTTTCAAAAGGTCCATTGTTCAAACTATTTGTTTCTTAAAATTGTTTATTGGTTTGTGTGCTTTAGAGTTTAACACAATCTTTTTATGTATTGCTAGACATTTTATGTATTGCTTTTCCTCAAAAGACATCGTTTTTTGGGGAAGCTGTGTGTTTTTGCAAACACACTAACTCCATGCAAATGCTATCTTTGCTTAGCTTTGAACCTGTGAAAAGTTCTTGTTCCTTACCTAAAGGCCCCCATACACGGGTCAGATTCCTGTCTGATTCCGGGCCGATCGATTCTGGGC
>CM070037.1:58656276-58678807 GCA_036250615.1 Ptychadena robeensis | reverse complement strand
ATAAAATTATTCCTCAAAAATACCACTTGCCTAATAATTCTGCACTCCCTGTATCTTTCCATTGCCAGCTGGACACAAAAAAATGAGGCCATGGGGTATAGGATAAACATATAAATACTAAGAAGCAAGAAATACATTTAAAATGGCATAATAAAACATATTCTTATATTGCAAAATATTTTTTATTTTATTGTTTTCTCTTTTCCCTACGCTTTTTTAATATCAGTATTACATATTGCCAATTGCTCCTACTGAAGATAAAGCCTGTTTGCAGCAACATGGTCAGTATAGGGTATGCCATAAAATGAGCATCCTCTGGTTTTCCTTCACTAGAGGGTGCTGTTTTGGGATTGTAGTCTTTCACTGCCTTTAGCTAAATGAGCAATGTATCCAGTGAGCAGGATGTTCGGAGCCCAGCAGGGTGTACTCAGAGCCAGGAGACTGTAGGCAATACTGCTGGAACAAGGAAATATCTCAGCTAATGCTAATGTAGAATTTAAGGTATATTCTACTTGCAAGAAAATTTGGATTGCCTATTCAGTTATGTTGTTCAAGTTAAAGTGACTTGAATGGCCAGTTGAATGATATTCCTGTGTAAATGTATAACTACAGGGATAGTAAGGTGTGGCTTTTTATGTTCTTGGAATGTTCATTATTAAAAAATGTACACAAATATTTAATATTAGTAGAAATAACCCAGATCTAATATTTGTATTTATTTAAAATGTTTACAAAAGCGGGTTCACCATCTCCTCATTTTTTATTCTGGAATAATGCCTTTCCTAGTGTCAGTGACCGTGACATATCTGCCAGAGACTGACTAGCTGATGTGCCTGTTCTGTTACTACAGCTGGCTTGTTTTTCTAGTCAAAATAAAAGAAAATCACAGGATCCTTAAAATAATAGCTGACAGCAGGTAGTTACTGAGAAATGTATGTCTCTGGCTCTTAACTTTGTAGCATCCATCCAGATGGCAGATTATAGTCAGAACGGCGTGCGCTGGTGACAAATACACGGGTAATAGCACTCAGCTCCTCTAACTGTAAAAGTGAATTCACTATTTCTCTTCTGTGTGATGGTGGAGCTGACATGTCACATGAGAGGGGACTCTGGGACAGCCTGACAACCAAACAGCACAAATAAATGCCAGACACAAGGGTTGCTTGATCTGGAATTACTAACATTGTTTCCATCATCAATTCAAATTTAGCTGCAATGTAGAGTCAATCTCGTTGTTCTATCAGACAAATAGAAATCCTGGGGAATGAAGTGTAGCGTTTGTTAGTCTCACAGCGGAATTCTGTTTACAAATCGTTGAATTTTAAGAATCTCATTCAGCGAAGTCTTTTTAAAGGAAAATCAAATATATTTTATTTTTGTTGACTGATGTGTGCTGTAAGCTTACTTTTTTATTCACTGGGTTAAATCATGCATTGCTAACGTAATGTGGAATCCTGGAGTGTTTGGTAATACTTTGTAATAAAATAAATAAAATGTATGTATGTATGCATGTAATATTTACCAATGTTTAATACTATAGTTTGTTCATAGTTAAAGGAAAACAAAATTCATGCAGGTGATATGGGATTTTTGAGGTGCAAACAATATACCATTTTAGAGATAAAATTATTTTATTGACATATTAAAAATCAGCATGTATACAATTTACAACCTCCAAATAGATCTGCATAAAACTATATAAAAAGAAAACAATTAGAGGAGACAATATTCAGGGACGATTTGGAAGGGATTTCCATCCAATCATTGCAACTGTAATAAATCAGTACAAATATATGATTATGTCTTTGGTGCGTTTCACCGAATGCTTTCTCAATATTAATGATCAGATGATACCAATATCTTTTGCAATGTACAATTTTTTTTTAAACGTGCTAAGGGCAATCAAAGCAGAGTACTCTAGTCTAATATTCCACCCTTCTGTCTCCCCTCTTCACGATGACGCCAGGGATGTGAGGTGGAAAACCAACATTACTTGCATCAACATGCAGGTCAATGGCGCAGCAAGTACACAGATGTTATTCCTTCAGGCTCATCTGGGATAGGTTTTTTGAGCTATACTCGGGGTACCGCCAAGGAGGTTAAACTACTTCTTGTTTCATACCAGTCCTGCCAATTGGATATCTGTCCCATTATTCATTCCTGTCTCCAATGCTGCTTAATCAGTACTGGTCATAGTTAAAATGTATGTTAACCCAAATAATGATGTCATGTCTGCTACATCCATTAACCTTTTTTTTTTTTTTAAAAGGTGCTTCAGGCAATCAAATCAGTTTACAATAAAATCTGCTCTAATTCCCTGTCCTCCCTCTAGACAGGTAAGTAACCCTGAATGTAGCTCGGGTGAGTATTATTTGTAAACACACTTACCCCCAGACAAAAAGGCTAAATACAGGGGGGTTTTTTAGCAATTGGGGAGCCCTATGCAAAATTGGTGCTAGTAGAAAAGCTGTTGGGGGGAGTGGTGCTATGGGGGAAATTTTGGCCAAGTCGTACACAAATATGTCCCAGGGCCTTATGCACCCGCATACTTCACATAGGGGGAGGAAAGTATACTTTATTTATTTTATTCTTTTATTTGCTCAAAGTAAAAACTCCTAACATCCGGTGTTATTTAGCTGTGGGAGACACTTTATTTAATATGGTGATAATGTCTTCAAACAAAAAACACAGATCAGGAAAAGAAGAAAATACAGGTCAGGAAAAGAAGAAAATAGATTTAGCATGCTTCAAGAAGGGTACCTTTGGGTTTTATTACTACAGGTGCTCCTGCAAAGCAATGACCCTGCAGTGTGTATTTGTGTGGCTGTAGAAGAGAAACATTAGACTGTAAGCTCATATGGGAAAATGAAGTAAAATTACAGGCCCAAAAATATGTTGATCAGTATGTGCCATAGATTTTACATGAATATACAGTGGGGCAAAAAATTATTTAGTCAGCCACCAACTGTGCAAGTTCTCCCACTTAAAAAATCTCCCTTGATCTGAGGTTCCACGCAAGATCTCACCCCAAGGGGTCAAAATGATCACAAGAATGGTGTTCAAAAATCCCAGAACCACATGGGGGGACCTAGTGCATGACTTGCAGATAGCTGGGACCAAAGTAACAAAGGCTACCATCAGTTACACACTACGCCGCCAGGGACTCGAATCCTGTAGTGCCAGACATGTCCCCCTGCTTAAGCCAGTACATATCTGGGCCCGTCAGAAGTTTGCTAGGGAGCATTGGGATGATCCAGAGGAGGATTGGGTGAATGTCATATGGTCAGATGAAATCAAAGTAAAAGACTCAACTTGTGTTTGAAGGAGAAAAATTGCATTCTAAAGAACACTATACCTGAAGCATGGGGGTGGATCATCATGCTTTGGGACTGCTTTTCTGCAAAGGGACCAGGATTACTGATCTGTGTAAAGGAAAGAATGAATGGGGCCATGTATCGTGGGATTTTGACTAAAAACCTCACTCCATCAGCAAGGTCATTGAAGATGATACATCGCTGGGCCTTTCAGCATGACAATGATCCCAAACACACCGCCTGGGCAACGAAGGAGTGGCTTTGTAAGAAGTTTCAAGTCCTGGAGGCCAAGCCATTCTCCAGATCTCAACCCCATAGAAAACCTATGGAGGGAGTTGAAAGTCCGTGTTGCCCAGCGACAGCCCTGAAACATCCGCTTCTAGAGGAGATCTGCATGGAGGAATGGGCCAAAATACCAGCAACAGTGTGTGAAAATTTTTTACCTCTGTCATTGCCAACAAAGGGTGTATAACAAATTATTGAGATGGACTTTTGATATTGACCAAATATTTATTTTCCACAATAAATTCCTTACAAATCTGACAAAAATCTGACTAAATACTTTTTCCCTACTGTATGTTTTTTTTTCAGGTGATATGCATGTAATTTTTTCAGTTGTCAAGTTTGTATTTTTTCCACCTTGTTAAGTAGGTCTCTAGCTTTTGAGATGTAAAACTAAAATGTACTGTATGATGTCATGAAAATCAGGGAATGAAACCATGTGATGCCACCATTATATATGATCTATGGAATATATATTCAGGACAAGAAGATTCCTGGCTCATTGCTCAAGGTGCTTTATTGTCTAATGGTTAATCATGCAGCTGAGAATAAATGGATTTAGAAGCTGAGACGGATTGTGCTTCAAGTTGGTATAATGACCTCTGTACTTGTAGCTGGATATACCTTTGAAATTGGAAGTCAATATTGAGGTTTCAAATGGGGTAGATAGTAAGATGCAAGAGGCAGGTCAAAACATGCAACAAGCAACAAGAACTGGTGGTAACCTGGAGCAGCCAGAAACAAAATTCAACTAGGTGACATGAAAGGGCTGTGGCCAAGAGAGAAAGTTGCACCAAAGAAAGTAAAATCCATTATGATCAATAGGAAGAATAATCAGTACCTAAGAGATAAATATTATTATCCTGTAGCTAACATACCTTAGCTGAATGCCCTTTGAAAGCAAGCATATGAACATTTGTTGCAAATAGGCTACACATCATTAAACCACAATACCTGGCACCCATCCCTGTGGGTCTACTTTAACTGATGTGTACAAACTATATCCTTGTGGTAATTCAGCAGAAGCAGTTTTCTGGTTAGTGGCCATTAATTTATGAAGGTAACAGGGCAGCAATAGATATACCGTACATATGTAAGTTAATTACCAAGCCCATGGTATCATCACAAAAATTGCGGGAGATGTAGAGAAGGGATGTGAGAACGTTGTAAAGAAAAAAGTATTGCTCTAGCAAAATAACTTTAAATTTGACTTGACTTTAAACCCAATTTATGCAAAAACTTAATATGCTAGAGCACTATTTAATATTTAATTAATGTTTTTCATGTTCAAATGTTACCACAACAGTTCTCTACATCTCTAGCAAATTTAGTGATAATAGCATGTTCGGGGGCCTTGCTATTCACTCATAAAATTCACCTACAAAATGCAGCAATTTTCATTTAGTGACCCAACTATAAGCCAAATAGAATTTTCTGAGCACAGTCGCGCACGCGGGGGTCGCGCATTCGGCATATAAGACGCAGGCACTTTTTGCCCCCCAATTTTGGAGGTGAAAAAGTGCGTCTAATATGCCGAAAAAATTGGGTATATACAGTAATTACTATTGATTTACTCTTCGGACACATATGCATTTATCAAAAATTTCTAGTTTTGGAGTGGTTCTGCAATGAACTTAAAAAATGTCTACCCAGTCCATATGCAGCTTAAGTATAATTGATTATGTTTACCAAAACCTGAGTTAAGATGGGCAGTTGGGAATGGCACCCCAGTCTGCCATCTGACCCAAAGCTGTGGGAGCTACCCATAAGAAAATAAAGGGACGGTAAGAGATGGTTGACCAATTAACTGGAATATTTTGTAGCTGCAAATTGTTTGAAATTTTTAAGTAATTTACATTTCCTGCAACAAATATTGATTCAAATGGTCAAATTTTACTTAAAGGGTTGCCAATAAAAGAGGAATTCCCTCTTAAAAACAAAGTTGTAAACTCTTTTAGGACCTGTCGAGGGTCCATAAATATGATCTAATGGTAGACAATGTTTCTGTTAAAATAGTTCGTAACTACATAGCTTGGGAAAATACACACACTGTATATTGTTTAACCGCTGTGTTAATAGTACAATAATATGAGGTTTACATGTAATAGAACCAAAATTAATTCAAAACAAGAGGGAACTATTCAGTGGTCTAATTTGTTTAAATGAATCCTGATTCCTAAATAATATTTTAAAATATTTCTGGATCAACTTATAATATTTTGCAGTTATAGAGACTTCAGAAAGACAGTAATTATACTGGAAGCCAAGTAATTCTGCTGCTGCACACACAAAATAACAGGGCACAAGATGTAGTTCGCTTACATCCGCCATTCATTTTGGCTGTTCCAACCATTAAACCTGGCTATTTTATTTATTGGGAGTTTCACATCTAGATTAGGGGAGTCAACTAGGTTTACATTTGTCTTGTCACCCTATTTGGCGATCATGCCTTATTTGCATCTCAAAGACACCCATTTAGAAAATGGAATGTGGTTTTCAAATGGAAGAAAGGTATAGACATCAATAAAACATTGTGAGAATTCTAAGTGTTCCCACTCTATAGAAAACCTGTTATAATTTTGCTTTGTGTATTTGTGGAAAAATAATTCCATCACTTCCTTTACAGGAAATCACAATAAGGGAGAGGCCCAGTATCTGTGTTGCAATACATGTAAACATATCTACATGGTACATGGGAACTACTGTGAACTGCCGTGGTGGTACATTTAAGGGAGCGTATTTGAAAGCAAAATCTTAATCTAATTCTTAATATCTAACTTTCACCTTATCCTTAACCCAACTCTATAATATGACCTCATTTCACATGACTTAACCAAACCTTATATCACCCAACACCAAAAGAGGTCTCTGTAGAGCTACTTTAGTTCATGCGTTTTCAATGTAACTTTTACCTAATTATGTTTTTTATTTTTAGAAAACTCTATGTAGCTGGTAATGTTTATTCTATTAAGAAATATGTTTATAAATAAGTCAGTAAATAGCTACATATAATGAAACATATCAGGCAATTAGGGTATGATTTGATGGTTTACGGTCAACAGGGAGTTGGCTTGCGCTGCAAGCTCAACATTAGAAGGTCTACTACTGAATGGATATTTTAATATATATATACATGGAATGGTTTAGTGGTTCCCTTGCTTTTCTGGCACATGTTTTTTTCATTTCCCATTCTTATTTATTGCCGCTAGTTTATATTACTTTGCTAGAAACAATTAGCTATCGCTATAAGAAATTCTTGGGAAAGTAATATATGACAGGGCCAAATAAACATATTAGGGCAACATGTTTAAACGATCTGGATAACCCAACGAGCCAGCGTTGCAGGTGGCAATATCCTGTTTTTAAATTACATTTCAGCAAGTGAGCTTAATAAATCCTCCTGTTTTATACATTTTAGCTTGTAGCAACCAGCTTTTTGCCCATTATTTTATTTGACCTCATTACCGCTAATCATTATCACATTTTTTTTAATAGCTGACACAGTGAGTGAAACAGTTAATTCCGTACATCCGGCTGAAAGAGGGACTGTCAGGTTATTGATGACAAATTAAAATTAATAAAGGAGATCTGTGTTGAATTTGAGGGAGCAGAGTGAACACAAGCATACAGATGATTGCAGAAGCCTCCTGGGTACTCTATGAAGAGTAATGTTTTTGGTGTACGTGCATTGTCTTGAAAGGAACGCTAAAACTGCCAAATCTCTGCTTTTGCCTGGAAGACTTCCTGAAATAGGAGCTTTATTCTGTTCGCCCTCATCACTTGTAATTTATCCCACTGAGAGTTATATCCTGTTCTATACACCTCCACTCCTGCTGCTGTTACAGCATTGTGTTTTCCAAGGTTGTAGGCTTTTATTTACCTCTCTAAGAACCTCTAAAAAGGAAAGTCATATAAACACAAACTTGGAGGTGGGTGGGCTGACGTTATTTTCTCAAAATCATTTTCTAATCACATTTAAAGTGAGCTTGCAGTATTTTTGTTTTTACTTTGTCGTGGTTTCATTAAAATCTAAGCTTTACACACATTAAACTGAAACCCCAAAAATTATTGCATGTACTGTATTTTCTGGCGTATAAGAAAATCTTCTCAAAATCTTCTCAAAAGTCGGGGGTCGTCTTATACGCCGAGTGCTGAAACTTCTGAGCCAGAGGAGTCTGCCTGTCATACATCGTAAGCGCCCCCTTATCCCCTTCCCTCTCTCCCTTTTCGACGTGTGAGACAAAGCCTACGTGCTTACTAAAGGCTGTGGCTTTAGTGGCTGAAACTGGTATTGCAGCTCAAACACATTAAAACACCTTCACTGTATCATGTGACATGATATCAGTTACATTTCTGATTGCCAAAATTCTTTGAATTAAATGTATACAAATTGTGTCACTTGGATAACCGCAGGATTAACATTAATATGAGAGGTTGCAGTTACGAGTGTGAAATTTGGAATGCAAATTTCTAAAAAAGAGTAGACATATGTAAGGCCATGGGTCCACTGCTGTTTCCCTGAGCTGGGCAAAAAAATGACATGCACCAGCACATTTGCCAGTGGATTTCCTGTGACTTGCAGGCAGTTTTCCCATGTCATAAGAATTAAAATTACCATATTGAAAGCAAATTTGATGTTTTTTTTATTTTTATTTGGTGTGTGTTGGAAGGTGTAGTCTTATACCGGGAGTAAACCCCAAACTCTATATTTAAAGTGGAAAAGTTGGGGGTCGTCTTATACACCCAGTCGTCTTATACGCCGGAAAATACGGTATTTGTTTATTTCAAAATCATTATGGGATAATGTCAAAATCTGAGCTGTGACTGAAACTCTAACTGCATTTTGATTGTAGTGTCACATTTTCTGTGCTTCTTTGGCACCCCAAAAGTGCTGTGTGGATGAAAAAGCATCCTGCAGCGTGTCATATCAGATGCATAATTTTGTTTTATAATGACATCTTGTTTTAATAGTTTCTTAGGTTCCTGGAAGTCCATGTACAGTTTACAAATTTCTCAAAAGTGAGGCATTACTAAATTGTTAAACTTTGGTCACCTTCTATAAACCCATGAATACCATACCATTTAGTGGTGTCTTTTTAATATAGCTTAAACACAGTTGATTGAAACTTTACAGTCACTGATAGGTTACCATGGAAATTGGAAAACTACCTTGCCTTAGACAACTAAGAGTAAGTATAGTAAGAATAGTAAGAATCAATACGACAAAGTATTTTTAGTGGTAGTTTAGTCATTTTTGTAGAAGCAATAATAATAGGCAACAATTAATTAAAAATGAATTAATTAACAATTAATAAAAAAAGTTTATCTGGACGGAAATTCTTTGGGGTAGTGATTTTTCTAGCACTAGGAATATGGTGCATATTAGTATTGTAACGGATTGGTTGAGGGATGATCTTAGTGTAACCCTGCCAGGGGAGGGGCCTTGAGGAGTACGTGACCCAGAACACCCAGTGCAATTAGACCTCTGTCTTCTGGGCGCACTTTTTCCTTTGTCTATCCAGAGGGATAGGGGTACTTAAGCGTGGCGTAGATGGGACAATATCACTTTAATTGGCTGGAAATCAGCTATTCCTAATTCTAAACAGATCCGTTGTTGATATAATCAATACACAGTCTCCTGGTTTAATAAAGAATGTGAACACTAGTTATGCTTTAAACAGGGGCCTTAATTTATTAGTAGTCAGAGTATATACATGCTTGGCACTATCTCTGGTCCCAGAGATAGGGTACAGATTTTAGAGTACAAACAGTCTTTCCATTAAGGCCCAGTCCTAAAAGGGGCACTTGTAATCCAAGGGGAAAACCGTAGCTTCCCGGGGTATTTAGTGTTAAAGGGTAAAAGAAAAGTACCCGAGGACCTTTGGGGAAAATGATCAACTTACATTGTTCTTTAGAAGATCCTGCAGATATCCAGACCTAGCACACCTGTCTACATGTGAGATCCTGGCAGAAACTAAAGAAGACACAGTCAGGCTGGCTTAAAGCAAGGGATGGAACTGTCTAGCCCTACGACCAGAAAAGATTGGCGTTTCCTCCGATACAGAAGTTCGCCAGAGACTTTCAGCAAGTAGGTAGGTATGCCTGCTGTTAGCTCTGGGTTTTGTTAGTAAACAAACTCACCTCGACTTAACTGGGCTGAACGCCCAGGAGGTTACATATTAACCCTCCTGCCGTTCCTGACAGTCCCAGCTCGTCCAGCTCTGACCTGTCAGAACAGCAGTGGACGAGCTGGGTTTGTCAGGCAGAGATCGGAACCCCCAGGAGCACAAACTCACTGGTCCGTGCGTCTCTAATGAAGAGGCAGCTGCAGGGAATGGATCACTCCCTCCCCCCTCCCATGCTCTCCTATGTAACCTGGCACATCTGCAGCGCCATCTATTGGTTGCAGTGCTAATTTACCTAATTAAGTAAATGATTGAAATCTTGATTATCTGATATTGTGAGTTATTCACAAAGCATCAAAAACTTTTTTTCATGAAAGTCTATGGTGCGCTTTTGGTACAGAAATTTGTACCTCAGCAGTGCGCTAGGGAGGTTAATGTTAATTATAGGAAAGGTACATTAGGTAATATTTACAATATTAACCTCCTGGGTATTCTGTCCAAGTCCAATCTCTGGTTGTGCATCTCAGCTGATAAAACTCATCTCGAAATAACTACTCACCTGTCCTCTAAATTCCCTTGGTGATTCCGCCCCAATGACGCCAGGTTTAATGCCAGAGCAGGGGCATTGCTTTTTTATAGCAATTGTTTTTACTTTAAATAAAATTTGTCAAAGTTAAAACAACATTTTTTTTGTGGCAACTACCTAGGATTGGAATTGACCTCACTTTGTATATATTTTTTCTTCCTTGTGGTTTCATGTCAGATACATGAAATAAAAGTATAGAAAAAATACGTATTTTTGTAAAGTATGTACCAATAGAATAAGGTACCGGAAGACCTGATTGGAAACATAGTTTATCTTTATTAAAAGCATCTACAGTTTCTCATGAAAGTGAGTAGTACATAGTGGTAAATAGTGCTGGCCAATCCATACCCCTGAATTTTCTTTTAGCAAGGCAGTGGTCATCTTGGAGGTTTGTTTGAGTCATACCCTGTTTAGTATGGATGTTGGAATGTTGGAGAGGGGATCATACAATGCTTCGGTATAAATTTTGGAATTTATGGCTCCCTTAATGAACTGAGCTCCCCAGTGCTGGAAGCACTCATGCAGCCACAAACAATGACACTCATCACCATGTTTGACTGTAGACAGGACACACTTGTCTTCTAACCTGGTTGCCACCACACATGCTTGGCACTTATCTGAACCAAATAAGTTGATCTTGTTCTCTTTAGACCACTGGACACAGCTCTGGTAATCCATGTCTGTAGCCTGCTTCTCTTCAGCAAACTGTTTGTGGGCTCTCTTGTGCATCATCTTAAGAAGAGGCTTTCTTCTGGAACAACTATGCAGATCAATTTGATGCCATATGCAGTATATGATCTGAGCACTGACAGGGTGTTGGCAATCTTCCTATAGCCTAGGCCAAGAATTGGGATAGAGCACCAATTATTTTTTTCAGATCCCAAAATAGTTATTTGCCATGATGTGCCATTCTGAACTTACAGTGATGAGTATGAGAGCGATAACACCCATTCTAACACACCTGCTAGATTTTACACCTGAGACTTTTTAAACTAACAAGTCACATGACACTTGGAAGGGAAAATGGCTACTTGGGCACAATTTGAACATGTATTACTTAAGGATGTACTCACTATTGTTACTAGAGGTTTAGACATTAATGATGTGGGTTGAATTATTTTGAGGGGGACAGAAAATTTACACTGTTGTACAAGCTATACACTGACTACTTTACATTGTATTGTAGTGTCAAATATTCAGTGTTGTCCCATGAAAAGATATTATAATCTATTTACCACAATGTAATTTACACTGTTATACAAGCTATACACTGACTATGTTACATTGTATCATAGTGTAAAATCTTCAGTGTTGTCCTATAATAAGATATATGTCAGAGGTGTATTTATTTTTGTGAGATACTGTCTGATATGACACTTGATTATTAATCAAGGCAGAACATATTTCAGAAGCTTTTATACTCACTCTTAAAGCTATATTCACACTGCCTGTTTTCCAATACAGGTACAATATTTGCAACCACTGCATACATTGGGAAGTTTGTGGCTTGCCGATGTATGCAAGGTGGCTGCCACATGACATGTCTGAATTAAGCCTAAGTGTTTTGGTCAGAAATCATTGGCCTAATTCTGCTCCTGCTGTGGTCATAACCCCATCTAACCATTACACACAATGTCCTTTAATTCACTAATGAACTGTGCGAGAAAAGTGTAATTGAGTTAAGCCATCAGTTGCAAGCAGCTCTAAATAGGAACTTTTAAAGGAATAAAAAGTTTATAATGTTTAGTAATTTTTTTTTTTATATTATAGGGAATTGAGTGTTTCAGGCAGTTCTTACACATAACCACACATTGACTGTTTCCTAATATATATTTGAAGTCATTATTGTATAAATATCTTGCCATGCATAAAGTGTGGGGGGCATCCATGATGTTTTAGGATTACTAGTGTGTGTAAGATTGCAGCTCCTCTCAAAACATATACTAACAGTACATGACGTCACATCCGGGTTTTCCAATTCAAATTCAGATACAAATAGAGGCGGGGAATTTGAATCTGTCCGCGAACGGGCGGACAGCGGACTTTTTTAAAAGTCCGCTCCGCCCGTTCGCGGACGGACACGGCCGAAGTTCGGCCATCACTATTCACAAATATACATTCACAAATATTCAAATATTGTGACATCAACACAATTCTTACGCTTGGCTCTATATACCACCACAATGTATTTGGAATAAAACTGCAGACTGTCAGTTTTAATTTGAAGGTATCTACATCCAAATCAGGTGAACAGTGTAGGAATCACAACAGTTTGCATATGTGCCTCCCACTTGACAATGGACCAAAAGTAATGGGACAGACTAATAATCCTGAATCAAACTTTCACTTTTTAATACTTGGTTGCAAATCCTTTGCAGTCAATTACAGCCTGATGTCTGGAAAGCATAGACATCACCAGAAGCTGGGTTTCATCCTTGGTGATGCTCAGCCAGGCATCTACTGCAACTGTCTTCAGTTCCTGTTCATTCTTGGAGAATTTTGCCTTCAGTTTTGTCTTCATCAAGTAAAATGCATGCTCAATCGAATTCAGGTCAGGTGATTGACATGGCCATTGCACAACATTCCACTTCTTTCGCTCAAAAAACTCTTTTGTTTTCTCTATGTGAATCAATCACATAGAAATAAACACTCACAGACACTCACATTACATGCACTCTACTTATGTTCTTCAGCTAGTTCCTCTGTCGCTAGTCCTGTTTGTCCCTCCCTCAGCCCCCTAACAGCCCCCCCCACTTGGAATACCTCTGCGCCCCCTCAGTTTGGGAGCCAGTGCATAAGAGTATACTCCTCTTCCTAACCTCTCTCCCAGAAAAGGGGCTTTTCAAGACTCATATCTTGTTGGCTTTAGTAGACCCACACCAACAGAGCTGCAACAGAGCTCACCTTTTTGGTCCATCTGGACTGCTTTCATAGACTGGTTCCTGCCCTCCTCTACCTAGAATAATAACTGTATACATATCAAGAATCCAGCACCACTCCTTAAAAGGGAAATAGTATAATATATGTTAAAGGGGCAACCTGTAACCTGTCCATCCATTCATAGTGTTAATTTAGACAGGTGTCTTCATCATCGGTGTAAAATTCTGAAAGAACCCCATATCCTATGTGCACCTTTGTGTCCCACCATCACTTCGCAATTAGATCACACCGAGAGTTTTTACACATTATAAATAGTGGCATAAAATCTTGGTTAGTCATTAACTTTCCTCCTCAACAAGGCATACTAATATTACTATGCAAATGTACAATCCAGGCAATGATGAATGTGTTACATTCCAAATCAGCAATCTATGACTGTGAAGCAGAGTTGAGGTATTTAGTGACTTCATTTCATCTCTCAGCCATGTAAATAATGCATTGAGTGTGTAGTTGCTGTCACAATATGATTAAACCATTAGCTTTACACTTCTCAGAGTTAAGAATGTATTCAGCATATTATTCATAATAACTCATTCCTAAATGTGAAAGGCCATTATAAAATATCCCTGATTCAAGAGAATATGGGTGAGATGACATAATGATTTTGCTTAAGACTAAGTTAAATGAGGAGTAAAATTAAACAATATTGTGGGAATTGTGTTTGACTAATTTTGTGTCACATTATATTAGCCAACCTTTCAAAAAGTGTTATTAATGACAAATGGTGTTAGTCTGTCAGTACTTTATTCAATTGTACCAGTCCCCCTAAGTCATTAGCTTCTGAAAGATTCATTCTATTTGCAGATTGTGTCGCCACTGGCATTTTTATGACATCCTCTTTTTTT
This sequence comes from Ptychadena robeensis, assembly GCA_036250615.1. Taxonomy (NCBI): domain Eukaryota; kingdom Metazoa; phylum Chordata; class Amphibia; order Anura; family Ptychadenidae; genus Ptychadena; species Ptychadena robeensis. Next base: position 58,664,715 of record CM070037.1, on the reverse strand, counting down.
GTTGTTCGTAATGACTTTTCAATGACTTAACATGCATATTTAAAATGACTTTGAAATCTTCTCAGTGTCATTTGTTAAATAATATGTATTTGACCAGTGTTTGAAGATAAGATAGCTTCACGCAAAAACATTGAAAAAATAGGCTTATGTCAAGCTTCATGCCAAAAAGCATATTGAATATTTTTTTCCTGTACACTTGTATGTTTTGAAGCATACATTTGCTTAATCGTTGTGTGTTGAATAGAAGTTGCTGTATTTCAGCACTCTAATTAGGCATGCAATGATTCTAAATCATTAGTCAGACAACTGTAGGTATTTAGATAAGTCCAATCATGGCCAATACTGTAGTGGTTGGCTTTGGGATGTCAACGATCTAACATCCCACTTTAGATAAAGTTCAGTCTTGGCCAATTCTATAGTTGTAAACAGAGCTCCCGATTTCTCCCATTTCTAACAGTAGGAATATTGTTCCTATGATGTGTTTTACATTCCGGTTTAGTGACATCATATTTCTGTATTCCTAACACGAAAACCCTACATAAATAACCTAACAATTAGGAGTAGAGTTAGATGCCTTAAGCCAAGCTGAACCATGAATATTCTATCTTTCTCCTGTACTGTTTGGTCAGCTCTAAAGAAGCTTGGGGCTTGAAGCCCAAGACCAAGAACATTGCCATTTGCCTTCAGCCATAAGCTGAAGACTTCTTTTTATTAAAAAATAGATGTATTCTTTTTTTTTCTGCAAAGGATCTAAGAAATTATTACTATAAGCAGCAGAGTGTTATGCTCCGGGAATAATGTTTACATTTTGTACCGAGAATCATGGGTTGACCTTTACAAAGAACCATTCTAACCCCATCACAGTGATGCCTCGTCTTTGCTGATCATATGAAGGGATTTAAAAGGCTGTGAAATATAACAGTCTTTAAAACCATGTACAAAGTAATAAAACTGATGAAGTATGAAACAAACATCATGTTGCTATATCTACACCTTTTTCTAAAATGTCCTCAATATGATTAGGATTTTACAGGCTTTACACTGGTGGCTTTATATATATTCTTTTAGTGGTGCTGCAGCCGACTGCTATAATAACATTGCAATATTTTCTGTTCAATTAGACGAGACTGCATGAACACCACAACCATAAAGGAAGCCGAAGAAGTGACAGGAAAACTGACTCATGTAGACATGTTTGATGTTATCTTCCATGCTTTTGGAAAGTAACATTTAAAGGATGCATCTAAAAGGTCTAAGTAGTCAAACAAATATTAATTAAAATGTGTCATGGGGAAAGATTGTGATTTCCCAAGAAGTCATTTGAGGTGTTTTTATTATTATTATTTTTTTACATTTCTATGAAAGTAATAAAAATGACTTTTAAACTTTCATTATGTTCAGTATACCATATATTGAGGGTTACCTATAATGTACATCCTACCTGTAGTGCTCATTCTTATATAAGGGAATGTGGCATTTATTGTTGAAATGGATGTGAACTTAAAAAGTGAAGATTTATCATCTCGTATCTCACATATTTTGTAACTACTTTGAAAAGTTAACATTTTGTGTTCTTTTCCTTTAAAAAAATAAATACAAGTGCACTTCCTGACTTGTGATTGTTCCTGTTCTGATGCCTAGTAACTGACACATGCAAGAAACTGTTGCCTTTGACTGCTAGACTTCTGGGATTTAAGCTGGGAACACACATGTAGATATAGGCCAGATCGATGGCCGTTTCGAGCGTGCGCCTGCTCACAGCCATCTATCTGGCCCATATCAATTGCGGGCATCCCTGTTTTCGAGCTGGAGCAATTAATCCCGCTTAAAAACAGAAATATTGGACATGACCATAAACTATGGTCGAGTGCTGTGTCTCCAGCTCCTCCGATATCTGACAGCAGCGCGATAACGTAATCACGCTGCTGCAGGGAACCTCGAACGGCTCCAATATCGAGCCATGTATTCCCTGCTTTAGAGTGAGATTTGGTGATCCACTATTCTGCTGCCCTCTTTTCTCTTCAGAGCTTTCTGGTGTAAGGGCTGTATCAGAGAGCCTGCAATGCAAGGAACTCAGATTAACTTTTATTAATTCTTTGGGTCTGTGCTTTCTGTGCTTCTACTGATGATTTGTTTTATTATATTAATACAATGCGATGAACTAAGCAATCTCACCCCAAAATAACTCAAGCTAAACCCCCAGGAGGTTAATGCAATTTAAGCATTATGTTAAATACAATTAAGTTGATTTCCTTAAAAAATAAATCCATCAATCCATTACTGGCAACAGTGGCACAGAAAGGACCAGTGATGTCACCTAGTGATGAGTGGCATAGGCAATATTCGAATTTGCGATACTTGGCGAATAATTCTACTAATATTCTATTCTATATTCGCTAATATTCACAATTGCGAAAATGTATGCGCAAATATAATCGCCTCTCAGTTACCTTCAAAATGTGCTATTTATTTTTCCATTGTGAATGTATTTTCGCAATCCATGGCCATAAGCATCCCAATGCAGAAAATTTGCGAATTCTCGATGAGGCAGAATATATTCGCAATTCGAATGTTCGAGCTCAACATTAATGTCACCTGCCTACAAAAGAAAATAGAAGCCGATCTGCAAGCTGAAGAACCATTACCCTTTTGATTTCTGTATTTTAATTGATTTAGATTTATTATTGCAGCACTCACCTTCAAGTCATTTTTAATATGCAATTCATGCTTTGGTTGTATTTAAAGCAGAAAAGTATAGATTTGACTTTTTTCCCTTACAACTTCTGAGATATCAACCAAACTTGAAATATGGAAGTCACAAACCTGAAGTGAATTGTGTAACAACGCAACCCAAGAAGTAGACCAAGTGTATGTAAGTGCGTGTAAGTAAATATGGCTCTCTATGTATATCTAGATCACATAAATACATTCTTATCTTATCTGACTACACAGTAGTTCTTGCTAGAGAGAGAGAAAAATAGAGAGAGATTCAGATTCCGAACTATGAAAGAGCGGGCACTATGGTTCAATATTTCACATTAACAGGAGTGTATAAAAAGCTGATTTTCTTGGTGTTGTGCGGCTAAATTCCACAGAAAAATCACCTTAATTATTTTAATCTTGTTGTTTTAATCATATCAGCAATTTTGACTAAAATTAAATGACATTTAAATTATTTTCAGCTAAGCAGAAGCTGTCTAACTTTACTAATGTTGTATGAATGGGCCTTCAGACTTAAATCTTTGTATTTCAAGTGTAGCACTTTAGGATTCTGTATAAAATCACATATAAAATATATTTGTATAGTATACATCAATTTTTTAAGTCTATAAAAGCAAACGTGTCAAAAAAAGCACATTGTGTGCATTGTAAGGCTTTATTTCTGTGCTGTTGTTATTGTTACATGTCGTTGCATAGATTCATAAAGGTCTCTTGTGCACAGCTGTATAGTGAAGTTATTATTAAACAAAGAATATTTATTGGTTAAGCTTACCAACAAACTATGGATTCTTATATGGTTCTCTAAGGGCACACCAGACTGTAAAAGATAAGATTCAATGTAGCTACAGCATCTTATTACAGACAAGATCACAGATCAATCATACAAGGCTCTCTGTCACAAGGATGAAATATCCAGGCTCTGTGCTAAAGTGATGCTCTCTCTTAGTAGCCCGGAGTCTTTGCTTTGTGACTATGCATATGCTCCAGTACATTCATTGTTTATGTACTATGACCTTTCCAAGCCCTTGTGAGGTCTTTTAAAGAAAAACATTCACCTGACCCCCCCCCCCTAATTAATTCAATGACTCAGAGCTGCTCCTCTCCTGGGGTAAGTGCTGCCTTGGCATCATTCAACTCAGTTCTTGTGGGCCCAGGTAATGTTTTAAAAGGTAGCAAAAGGTTCAATATGTTATGTGGTGCCAATTTGTACAGCCTAAAACTGGGGTGTCCAAAGGTTTTGCAAAGAGGGACAAGTTTTATAAGCTGAAAATATGTTGAGGCCAGCCATTTGTCCTCGAACTGCCACATCTCTCTGTGCCCTCAGGCACCTGGTTTAAATACATAGGAGTTTGCGCTCTGAATTAAATTTTACAGCCCTGCCACAAGACCTTGTGAATAGTGATAAGCGACATAGGCGATATTCATATTCGCAAAATATTGTGAATTTTTCGCCTAATGTATTCTGTAAACTCTGGTGGGTGACCAGGTTAGGCGGCATATGTGTGAAAATAGGCAGGAGGTGCAAAAAAGGTTTAATGAAAAAGCTTACTTGTGATCCAGACACAGGAACAAAACTATTAATACATTTCAGATTCAAGGACCACAATCATGATCACAGATAGGATTCAGCGACCAGGTTTAGAGTTTAAATTACACAGTTCAGATCCAGAAATGGGACCAATGCTCAGGCAATGTGCGGGAAGCCAGCTGCTGGTGACCAGATCCTCACAGTGGCTTTAAACTTGCCAGACAATCAGACTACTTCACAAGAATAAATGGGCAGTGCCGCTTGAATAACAAGACTATAGAGGCTATAGGCATCTAATTACGATGGTGGTGCTCAGATTCAATCACACCATCTATACTTGAGAGGCTTCTTGTATAATTTGTAAAATTCTTAGATTAAGGGACTGGCAATAGGGTTAATGAGTGCATTCAGCAGTGACCCTTATGTCTGTCTCAAATGTTTGTTCAAATTCTTCTGTCAGTACGGCAAGACATGGGCATGACATAGCGCTACTTTATGTCATGCCCATGTCGTCCTATGCAAGACAACACCAAGTTAACAAGAGCGAAAGGGAGAAAATAAAACCTTCAGCATAAGTTTTATAACATTGGATATTATTGCATTCTTTCGACTAATTAGACACGGCCTTTGCCAAGTAAACAATGCAGCATTAATTGCCTGTCTACCCTACATTATTTTTAAGATTGATGAGGCATATGCACACTCATAACCTTTATTAGAATGTCCAATCTAGGATCTATGAGTTTGTCACCAATTATACTGAAACAATATTTAATGAATTCCTGTGTTGTTCAGAGTGTATTAAAATCTAATGTCATTTTTATCTTAAAGGGACAGTGTCATTTTTATAGACAATTTTGGCAACGGATAACACAGATGTCTATAAACTGCAATTAGAAGCTATCGTATCTGATATTTTGGTATAACTTAAACTCCTTAAAGCTTGATCTTTTGAGACAATCTTACTGGTAACTCTGTTATTAATGCGTGTTGATGCTTTAGAAACTATGTATTGTTCTGTATGAAATTATATATGTTCATGGGGCAGCCATATGTGCCTTTTAAAGATTTCAAGGCAGATACGTTAATATATTCCCAATAGGCACCGCAACTTCAAAACGTGTGACTTGTTTTAAGTAGTACCTTATTTTATGTCACAAAAAGTTCAGTAACTGTATGTTTTGGTACAGCATCTTTCAGCACCAGCAGGCTTAATTGTAAAAAATAATAACCGATCAATACATTGGATTGGAGCAAAGAAATAATTCTTAATGTCTTATAGAAAAGTAACTACCACATTTTTCACACTATACAATGCACCTGACCATAAGATGCACCACATTGTTTTGAAGAGAAAAATAGAGGAAAAAACAAAGTATCAGAAGTACATGTTAAGTGAACCACTTTAGATTGCTCCAGCCAAGTTACAGGTCAGTACCAGGAGAGAGGTCTTGGCTCCAGCAGAGTGTGCAGGGCTGAAACTTTAGCATGTATCTAAACACTAGTAGTACCCATTCTCTGAATCCTCTGACCAACTCATGGAGAGACACATTTTACAATATGGCACTAACATCTAATTCATGAGCATTTATATACATATGAGAGGAGGAATGAGTCTGTGTCACTTACTTTTTTATTGCAATGTAGAATGTTAATGCAAATGCAGTACTCGTGCTATGAAAATCGGATAGATTCACCCAGCTATTACACAGTTGTTTACACATGGGAGTAGTCACATTATATATTCATTAAAACAAACTTATCTCACAAAAATAATAGCTGAGTGAGATGATGCAATTGTGACAGCATGAGTTGTGTACTTACATTTACATTTTACTTTGCAGTAAAAACAAATATGTGACATAGACTCCTAACTCCTCCCATGTGTAAATAGGTGCTCATGGGTAAATTGTTAAATTGTGGCAGATTGTAAAATCTATCTTTACACAAGTTGCTCAGTGAATTCAGAAAATAAGTACTGCAAGTGTGTTTTGGCTAGGCTGGAGGGAGTGGAACAAATTTCAGCCTCCTAGGATGTTTTTTTTTTTTTGCACATTGAGACCAGAAGATGCACAGAGATTCTCTCATATTGTATATACTTTACCCTCAATGTACATGTACAATGCTTAGGAAGTAAAGCAAAGTCTGCTGACATCTCCCAAGATTTACACTTATGCATCACTCTCCCAAGCATTGGAAATAACTTAAAATGTATGTCAATGTATGTAAACTTGAGTTGTTGTTAAATTTTTGATATAGGTTACAATATATTTTCTATTAAATATCAGCAAGCATCATACCTCCTATCAAGTCACAATGATGTTCGTCATGATACATCATTATGCGCCTTGACTTATTACTGCACTTCTTAATGCATGAGCTGAGGTTCTTTTTACATCACCACATTGAAATAAAAAGCTAAGATTTAATTCACGCCAAGGGTTTGCAGTGTGAAAACCTCAACGGGCATCAGGTTATTGTGATTGACGTGGATCTACATTGCTGGATAATGTGATTGATGTCAGAGGAGACATAAATAAAATGTATTCTTAAAGCTCAGTAAGTACATGTATCTGTATTATTTTTAATACAGTAGGAATTTCAGTGTTACCATATAGGCAGAACTACAAGACTGACCTCCCTTCAAAATGCACTGCTCAAAAAATAAAGGGAACATAAAAATAAGACATCCTAGATCTGAATGAAATATTCTTATTAAATACTTTGTTCTTTACATAGTTGAATGTTCTGACAAAAAAAACACACAACAATTATCAATGGAAATCAAATTTATCAACCCATGGAGGTCTGGATTTGGAGTCACACTCAAAATTAAAGTGGAAAAAAACACTACATTCTGATCCAACTTTGATGTCCTTAAAACAAGACAAAATGAGTCTTAGTAGTGTGTGTGGCCTCCACATGCCTGTATGATCTCCCTACAACAAATGGGCATGCTCCTGATGGGGTGGCAGATGGTCTCTTGAGAGATCTCCTCCCACACCTTGACAAAAGCAAAGAAGGTTTTCTGTGTCTGTCAGCGTAGTGTCCAGAGCATGGAGGTGCTACCACGAAACAGGCCAGTACATCAGGAGACGTGGAGGAGGCCGTAGGAGGGCAACAACCCAGCAATAAATTCTGCCAACTGTGAAAATTTAAGAGGGGTAGAATGTGATAATTTCCCAACTTCTTCTACTACCTACTACTACTGACATTGATATTACATAATAATCGGCCAGCAAGTAGAGTTTTGACTTAGTTTTTAATGTTTTGATTTGTATTCTTACTTGCTCTTATAAACAAGTGCTGAAATCCTCTAACAATGGAGAAGAAGACAGTCATGACTCATGATCAAGATAGGGCAGACATAGATTGGCTAGTGTGGGCTCCTCTAGAGCATGGAAAAAGCCCCCCATACACTTTTAGATCACTCCATATAATTTCCTTCTACCAACAACAATGTAGTATAGTGACCTCCCTGGTAGAATACATAGTGATTGGAAGGTTTAGAAAGGTCCTCATATTACATGGTTTTGGTAGGACAAAGGTTTATTGATTGTTTGGGAAGATTGTAAGGTGTATGAGGGTCTTACTTTGTGTAAATTAACCAATATCTTGAACTGTGATGAGTATATCTTCCTACAAAGTAATTGAATCATTTAAAATAATTAAACAAGCAGGATGTGTTAGTAAAAGTTAGTAAAAATATATATTTTTTAACTTTTAAGCCCCTCATACACCTTTAGATCACTCCATACAATTTCCTTTAGATCTACCAACAACTATATATTATAGTGGCCTCTCTGATACAATACATGGTGATTGGAAAGTTTAGAAAGCTCCTCATATTACATGGTTTTGTTAGAAGAAAAGTTGATTGTACGGAGATTGTATGGTAAGATTGTATTGTGTATGGGGGCTTTAGTTTTGTTTAATTTATTGATATTGTTACTTAAGCCCCCCATAGACGGGCCGATTTCCAGCCATAGTTGCGGCTGACCAACTGTCATGCTCGCTCCCACAAAGCACATATAGTTTGGTTGGCCGCAACTTTAAGGGAGCCCACCTTGAGGATCTTTCAAAAAGAGGCGCCAGGTCGGATTGCACATGGATCCGTCCTGCTGGTTCTTTTTCTGCCCGATCTTGCTGCAGGCTGTTAACTCGTGGGGGAGTCTCCCCCCCCCCCCCCC
>CM070037.1:58641567-58656194 GCA_036250615.1 Ptychadena robeensis | reverse complement strand
AATTGGCTACAGTCTGACAGGAATCGTGTGTGTTAGTGGAACACACGGGATTCCTGTCCACTCTGTAGCCGACTGCTCACAGCGTGGTGATGTCACCACTCTGTGAGGAGTCTGCTAAAAGTCGGCCATAGATCGGGACGTCTATGGCCGGCTTAAAACCTCTATTGACTTAAGTCTACGTAAAAATAAAATTATTATTTTGACAAAGTTGACTTCTACTAAAAGCATGTAATATGAGGACCTATGTAAACCTTCCAATCACTATGTATTCTATCAGGGAGGTCCCGGCACTAAATAGTTGTTGGTAGATCTAAAGGAAATTGTATGGAGTGATCTAAAGGTGTATGGGGGGGGGGCTTTGGAATTTGATTTAAGACACTTTGGACGAAATAAATAAAATATCCAGTGATCTCTCCCTGTCGCACTTTGTGTGTATTTATTCAGCCAAACCTCAAAGCTTTACATATTGACTTCAAAAAGTAAATAATCAAAGTCAACAGATTAGGGATCCGAGTTATACCCATAGTGAGGCGAACCTTGGCTTGCATACAGGATCCTGTTTATGCCTGTAAGATACTTATTGCAGAACTGCCTGAGAGTACAGCTAAGTAAAATATGTTGGAGTTCAATATATAAAGGAAAATGACAACCTCATAATGTGCATTAGAGACTGAGAGCATTCCACCTGCCAAGTTGTTGAGTTTTGTCCCAGCTTCCATCTACAATGTCAGGCCTTGTAATAGCACAACGATAAGATTTATTGCAGCAAGGATATCGTCCTCAACATTAGGCATGTCGTTCCATTAATAATGATTGCACAGGAGTCATCTATTTGCCCTCTTTGTTGTTTTAAAAAAAGAAAATGAAGTAGAAAAAAAACCCCTTAAAACTCACAGCACAATTCGTTATAATGTGCTACACAGCTCCCTCCGGGCCTCCCTCACTATTATCCCATTTGGTTATATTCAAAACTGCTGCCTCTAGAGAGAGCATTAGGGGTGACCTTTGACCCTGCAATATTCTTGGTTCAAATGGTAGGATAACACATAGTGAATATTTACAAGCATACTTATATTATAATAGAGCACCGCTGTGAACATTAGCACATATTTTCTGCTCAATCAGGCTTTGATGTAGAGCTTGCGTTTTACCCTTGAGAAAATTCTAGTCCCCAATAAGCCGTGCTTGCGAAACATCATTGAACCTAAACAGCTTACATATCACAAACTGACTGAATGCAGATTAGCAAGAAAACATATACATTGGTGATGCTGGAAGTCCCAGCAGCCGGGAATGTCAGGAAGTGCATTCCCTCTAGAGGCATCCTTACCTGTAGAAGGTAGAGGTGTCGTTAAATGGATCAAAAGCAGGGCATTACATGAAATTAATAAGGCATTGTGACAGCAGGTGAATCTTCTCCCGCTTCCATTTAATTTTTCATCACATAACACTTCTGCTGCTGGCAGAAAACTTGGAAAGAGAAATTACCTGCAAGTTTATTTCTTCCCTAAGTCTCACATACAATGGTACAACTATGGGGTAAAATAACTCTGCTATGACCTGCTTCACGCAAGGGATAAGACAGAGTTCAATTTATCATTCAACAGAGAAGTATATACAGTGGATATAAAAAGTCTACACTTTTGTACTGGTAAAATGTCCAGTTCCTGTGCTGTACAAAAATGAGACAAAGATTAATAATTTTAGAACTTTTCCATCTTTAATGTGTCATATAAACTGTACCACTCAACAAAAAACAAACTGAAATCTTTTAGGTGGAGGGAAGAAAAATTATAAAAATAAAATATTGCGTAAGAGTGCACACCCTTAAACTAATACTTTGTTAAAGCACCTTTTAATGTTATTACAGCACTCAGTCTTTTGGGTATGAGTCTATCAGCATAGAACATTTTGACTTGGCAGAAACACCACCATGCTTTACTGTGGGTATGGTGTTCTTTTGGTGATGTGCAGTATTATTTTTGTGCCAAACATATCTTTTGGAATTAGGACCAGAAAGTTAAATATTGGTTTCATCAGACCATAACACCTTTTCCCACATGCTTTTGGGAGCTTTCAAATGTGTTTTTGCAAAATGTAGCCTGGCTTGGATATTTTTCTTCATTAGTTCTGCCACTATACTATACAATACTGCATATAACCAAAAGAATACCATACCCACAATGAAGCATGGTCGTGGCAGCGTCATGCTTTGGGGCTGTTGTTCTTCAGCTGGAATTGGGGCCTTACTTAAGATAGAGGGAATTGTGAACAGTTCCAAATACCAGTCAATATTGGCACAAAACATTCAGGCTTCTTCTAGAAAGCTGAACATGAAGAGGAACTTCATCTTTCAGCATGACAATGACCCAAAGCATACATCCAAATGAACCAAGGAATGGCTTCACTAGAAGAAGATTAAAGTTTTGGAATGGCCCAGCCAAAGTCCAGACCTGAATCTGATTGAAAATCTGTGAGAGGATCTAAAGAGGGCTGTGCACAGGAGATGCCCTATTGCCCAATTTGACCGATTTGGAGTGTTTCTGCAAAGAAGAATGGGCAAATCTTGCCAAGTAAAAATGTGCCATGCTGATAGACTCATACCTAAAATGTGCCATGCTGATAGACTCATACCCAAAATGTGCCATGCTGATAGACTCATACCCAAAATGTGCCATGCTACCTACCCAAAAGATTGAGTGCTGTAATAAAATCAAAAGGTGCTTCAACAAAGTATTAGTTTAAGGTTACAAGTTCCAATGTCTACTTATCCAGTGAAATCTGTTTTTGGCATAGAAATACTCCAGTTGTCTGTATGAACTACTGTCTGACTTCTGTAGGGGTTAGAATGGGTGGGATGACCCTGCCTTTGTCTGTACAATAAAGTTTTTAATTTTAATGTCCCAGAAAGAAGTGTGTTTTTTATGTGACAGATGGTGGATGAAGTATTAGTTTTCTGTTATTATTGGAATAACAGTTGGTAGGGATTTCTCCATGACTCCATGGGTCTAGAAATCCTGTCAGGTTTTTTTCCACCAATAAAATTTTACAAAAAGTACTAAAACGTTTCGTATTAACTTTTGCTCAAATGGTCTTTCGATTTAACTGACTTCAAAATCACCTGCATCTAGAAAAACAGTTAACATGCATAACATGGGATGGCCATCTTATAATATACCTAAAATCTCACATTTTAGGATGCTTGGTTAAGAAATCTGAGGAATCTGCTCAATAAAACGAGATGTTTCCCCATACAATAAAATCATATTTGGTCATATACTTGTAAGGGTGTTCTACTATAAAAGAGAGGGAAAAGATACAACATAGAAAATAATAAAAACATACAAACACAATAGGCCATGCAATAAAATATACTAATGCATGTTAGATATTAAAATAATTGAAACTCCCCGCTTGTTTTACAATTAGATATTATACCTGAACACATTAAATTAGGGTACTTTTCTCTCTTTTACATCTGTAGTTTATATTTGTGCTGTGAGCCTAATAAATTGTCTTTGTGATGAGTGGAAAGGCTGATTTTTTTTTATATGCTAGATTTTTTTTTCTACCACACTGCTTCCAGGAGTCCTCTTTATGCTATGTTCATAAATCAATGACAGCAAGCTGTAACAATATCTGGGACAGATATTCGGTATTTTCTACAACCTTGAGCTAATTGAGAAGGCTTTTCCTGCTCGTTGGTCACAGTAGAGGGAAGTAGAAACACTCTATGTTGCCTCCCAACAGCCCCACTGTTCTCTTACTTTTATTATGTTAAGAGATCAAGTCATTCCCCTGAACACATGGTTATTCTGTGTTTATGCCCGTCAAAAGAAACAAAGAACACAAACATATATTTCACTCCATTCTACTAATGTGAAAACAGATGTTTAGATTTAGAATGTTTAACGCTAATACAAAAAAATATAAAAATGATTAAAGTTGCACTTTTTAATTCTGGTGTTATGCAAAAGGTTTTGTTTTTCATCAAAGTAAGAGTGTAATGAAATAAAATATAAAATACATTAAATATGAACACCAGCCAGCTCTGTATGGCCTTATAAATCCTTTTTCATTAAATTAAAGGTACAGTAAATTTTTTCTGAAAGTATATGAATATGCATTTTAACAATCCCATGTAGAGCTTAGACCGGGAGAGAAGACGCATGAGAAACAAAGAAACCTGACGTTTATGCTGCAGAAACCATTTGATCTACCTGATTGGGTCGATCTTTTATAGAATCCCTTTCTTCTGGTTCCTTTGTAGGTCCAAACAGGATCAGCGAATCAGAGCTGTATTAATATTAAACTGATCAATGTTGGTCATGTGCTTTTGGCAGGATATCTAACCTGCCTTTCCTAGAGCTAGTAAAAAATAAGGCGGCGCTTCAGGCCAATGGTCTACTGTTTCTCATTTTACTCTTATTGGCAAGGTAGGAGAGGGACAAGACTTGCATGTGCAAATAACTGTATAAATGAAAACATTAACATTGTTTGCACCCCCTTTTTTGGCAAAAATACATTTACTCGACAATCTTGAACAGCAAACAATATTCAAAACCACACTAAAGCAATAAAAAACCCCTATAAGTTTGCAAATTATACTTCAGAGTTTCTGCTGAAAATAAGTAAGTATACACCAAAATATTTCTACTTATCTCTAGTTATTTTTATTTGGAGTTGTTGGAGACAATTATGCTATATTTGATGTATTCTAAGACAAGCAAAACCATAACCTAGGGCAGTGATGGCGAACCTATGGTACAGGTGCCAGAGGTGGCACTCGGAGCCCTCTCTGTGGGCACCCAACCTGGTAGCCAACATAGAGGCTGATGGAGGAAAGAACTACAGCCCATTGGCTCTCAATGCTGCCAGTTTTCTTCCCCTCTCTTCTGATTGCACACAGCACCCCATACCCTCCACTAGCAATTCCAGCCAATGAAAAGCCTGGGGAGGGACAAGCAGTAAGCCGAGAAAGAGGTGTGTGTGTGTATGTAATGTGTAAGCAAGAGAGTGTGTAATGTGTGTGAGTGAGAAGAAGACAGAACAATTTCATTACACAGCAAGTTGGTTCTTTGCCTTTTGTGCTATGTCATCAGCAGCCTAGGATACAGGAAGCTTGTAACTGCACTGATCCCCTATCAATGACAACTGAACACTGAGTTATAACCCTGAGGATTTCCATGTGTGAAATTCAGGTTAAATTGCCAAGTCAGCACTTTGAGATAAATAAGTGGATTTTGGGTTAAAGTTTGTACACTTGGACTCTAAAAGGTTTACCATCACTGACCTAGGGTATGTCATGTAATTATTAGGATGTTGTGTTGCCTTTGAATTTAAAGCGAGGGGAACAGGAAATATAATATTATTTTCTGAACATTTTATTTTCCATTAAAAGTAACCATTGATACAAATGCTGTCGGTATTAAGTGTAAAAACAAAATATTGCTTAGTCTGAACAAGTGTTATCATACCAGTCAAATGAGTGTTTAACCCATACAGGCTTTGCTGATGTAAAATGTTTGTTATGCAGCCAGAATGCTCTACAAAGACTTGTAGCGAAAGCAAAGGGAATGCAAATAATTATATTCAAAGGGAAATAAATTATATATCAGGCGTGGTTGGAGAAGATGAAATCATGTTGTTAAATCATTGGTCCCTTGACTCCCCTCTGGAAACAGCAATGTTTTTTTCCACATTAGGCATTTGCTTTATATACTGTAACTGCTGGAGAGACAATGGGCGTCAGATAATACATTCAATGGAATCTTCACATTGCCCTGTGCAGACATGTTGGAGTATATGAACATATTTAGTTTGTATGTTCATATTTACCTTAATTCTCTAGGAAATTTACAATTAATAGATAAAATTGTCAAAGCTGGGACATATTTACATAACAGCACATCGTAGTTCTCAACTTAGCCATCCATATTGCACCCAACAGGACTGGTTTAGTCCTTTTCATGTAACTTGGAAATGTCTCACCTTTGGCTTACACTATTTCAGCAACTAGTGTATGAGCATTAAAATACAATTACTGTATACACTTAAAAATAAGTCGAATTTTTCAGTACTTGAAATGTGCTCAAAAAATGAAATACTCAATATACCCAAGTTAACAAATGGAATCGTGGCATTTTGGGGATGGATTTTGTGAGTGGAATGCAAAGCCCTTGAACATAGTATCATCACGAAATTTGCTGGAGATGTAGATCTAGCATGTGTAGTTTTAGCATGTGTAGTCTAGCATTAGGTTCAAAGTAATTTAAAGTTGACTTAATTTTGAACCTAATGTATGCAAGAACTCTATAAACTGATAAACCAGATAAACTGATTGTGATACAATTTAAGGGCTTTGCAATTAACAAAATTAAAAAGGGGTTTTGCAATTAACTGAATAAAAAAGGCTTTGCGATTAACAAAATTTGCAGCTAGTTTAAGTAATAACATCTTGAAACAAAAGCTGTGTGTTTCTGTGCCTTAGCTGCTGCATTTCCACCCTGTTACCTTAGTTAGTTACCTTAGGTGATATTCAGGTCAGTTTATACTCAGGGTATATACGGTACTTCTATAAAATATCACTGTATCAGGTGTCCCTACCAATAAATATGCAGGAGGTGGGGATTGATCTGTGTTCGTGGCTTTATAACATCCAATGTACAGGGAGTGCAGAATTATTAGGCAAATGAGTATTTTGACCACATCATTCTCTTCATGCATGTTGTCTTACTCCAAGCTGTATAGGCTCGAAAGCCTACTACATTAAGATTTAGGTGTAGGGCCTCTCGTACTGAGAATGGGGTTGTGGTTCCATGACCTATCACACCTTATATTGTAGGTGTGCATACTATTCGGCACCTTCCTTTCCTTGGCAAAAGGGTCCCATTAAGAATGGACTCGACCATGGCTAACACGTCAACCATAGTCTTGATATCTGCTATGGGCTGCGCACTCTTAAAATTGCCAAAGCTTCTGACACGTATGATCACGAACAATCACGCGTTTTATTCAAAATCTGTCAACAAGTGTCGCAAGAAGCGTGTGGAACAACAAAGGCGCAAAATAACTTGCCCATGAACTGAGAAATAGCATAGCTGTGCAGCTTGCTCAAGATGTCTCTGCCACCATTTGGCCATATTTCAGGCTGCCAAACACTCACTGGAGTGCCCAAAAGCACACAGGTGTGCAATACTCAGAGACAGAAACGCTGAAAAAGCGACCACCACCGCTGACTAAACGTCAAAGACTGGGCCAAGAAAAAACTATCTCAGACGATTTTCTAAGGTTTTATGGACCTGATGACATGGTGATTCTTGCTGGGCCATGGACCCATGGGCACATTGGCTGCGATTGGTAAGGGCAGAAAGAGTCCATCCGACTCGACGCCAGCAAGGTCGAGGTGGAGTACTGTTTGGGCTGATTATCATCAAAGATGAGCTTGTGGGGCCTTTTACGGGTTGAGGATGGATAGTCCAAGACTCAACTCCACAGTCCTACTGCCATTTTCTGGAAACACCTTACTCAAGCAGTGATACAGGAAAGAATAGAATCGCATCCTTCAAGAAAACATGATTTCATGACAGGACACTGCTCCATCAACAGCGCGTCCAAGTACTCCACAGCGGGTGCCTGGCAAGAAATGGTATAAAAGATAAAAACTAATGACATTGCCTCCTTGATTCACCTTATCTGAACCCATTGAGAACCTGTGGTCATCACAATGTGTGATTTTACAAGGAGGGAAAACAGTTACACCTCTCTGACCAGGTCTGGTAGGCTGTGGTTTGCTGCTGTCACTCAATGTTGATGGTGAACAGATCAAAACACTTACGAATGCCATGGATGCAGGCCTTTTTAGTGTCTTTCGCAAAGCAAGGGGGCTTATATTGGTACGCTGGATTTTTTTTGTTTTGTTTTTGAGATGTCAAAATGTATATTTTGTGAATGTTTAGATGTTAATATTGATTTCACTGGTAAAAATAAAGAATTGAAATGGGTAGAAATTAGTTTTTTTGTTAAGTTTCCTAAATAATTTATGCACAGATAATGTCCACCTTCACCACAGATCTCCCCCTAAAATAGCTAAACTAAAAACAAACAAAACCTACTTTTCCAAAATATCAGCTTTGATATTAATCATGAGATTTTTTGGGTTCATTGAGAACATGGTTGTTCAATAATAAAATTATTCCCAAAAATACCACTTGCCTAATAATTCTGCACTCCCTGTATGAGAATGTATCTAAAAATGCATTTATCGAATGTATAGAAAGGTAAAATCCATGATATTATCAAAATATTTTAATTAAATAATTTTAACTTCGCAGGCTTGCTTTTATTTAATCATTTATTTATTGTTGTTTGACTATTTGGCATTAAGGTAAAAGCGTTACTAGATTGTTTGAAATAATTAAAATCACAAAGTAAAGGCCCTCCTCTTGATCTTAAAAGTGTAAAACAGTACCTGTTGTATAGGAGACCACAATGGCTGGTCTTAATTCCACAAGTTGCCTATCTCAATCCTCTTTAATTTATTTATTCATTCTGAACATTCTGAAGTTATATGGAACTAGTTACATGTTGCTTACATGGTGCCCATTCCTTGTTTAACATATCCAAATAAAAGAACCTGCAACCTATTTGGGACTTTAATTAGAACCACATAATAATATGAACAAAGTAAGTGTTTAAAAGTTATATATACTGTATGATTATCAACATTTTATTGTTTATTTAAGAAAGGGTTTATACATATAATATAATAAAAGTGAACCTGTCACAGCATGTGACACCAGAGCAGGGGCGACACGGCTGGTAACACCAATGATATAAGAAAGTGGACTCTTGGACTAACTTCACAGTTGGTGCAATCTGAAGTGCAAGATCCTCCTGGTCACCAGAGTTTTTGCTGCAGACTAATCCCACGTTGCGGTCTTCACATGCACTTGTGCAGTTGAAGCACCAAGGGGTGAGACAAGGACAACCTGCAGAACAAGAGTCAGCGAGTTGGTGTAACACGCAAAGGAAACTTCTTAAAGTTTCCTTAAATAGGGGTGGAAGGAGGAGCACCTAATATGATAGGGGAATTACCTCTTGCAGTGAAAATTGCTGGTTCTTTAAAAAGTGCTGCAGAAAACCTACAGCATGTTGTGGAACAGATGCAAGCACAACAGTAATCATCGCTGAATATGATGCCCAGGACTGCGGTAAGTAGGGCTATGAATTTGGGACAGAGGAGGAAGCAGGCATAATAGAAGTAAAGGGCCAAATCCCCTGGTCGTGTGTGGAACTGTGACGTCATAATTTCTGACCCATATCAGCATTATTACATTGTTTAAAATACCATATTTATAGTACTGTCCATATCACAGGCAACAATCTGGATATATACAGTATGTCAAGGCATTTCACCTAGTAGGGCTTCTGCAGGACACAACAAAAAAACTGTACTGTTTTGGACAACAAAGAGTAGTGAGATAGCTTCCCCAAAGCCAAGCAGAATGAGAGCAAACCTAAAAATAACAATTTTCATCGTATATATTTATCAAATACCTGCCATCTCACTAACACTTATCTTGTATTTTATGTTTTAATAATATTTTAATGGATGTAGACACTTATTTTGTTCTTATAGGTAGATTAATTAGCATGCACTTCCAATTAAAGTTCCATATAGGTTAGCAATCTTTTATTTGAATATCTTGAATGATTAGCCAATAGGAATGTCATTTTATGTCATGTGGGCAGAGAAGTGGACACCAAGGATCTTTGCTTCCCAGAAACGGAAGACAAGAAGTATCTGTAAGTATCATTTGACTGTGGTTTTGTGCAAGTTAAAGGGGCATTTATCTTAAATTTTGCATGAATTTAATCTTCAAACAGTTTTACCTATATATTAAGCCCCACATACATGCTTAGATTTCCACCCAGTTTGAAGATTAAAAAGCTGCCCCTTCGTGCAGGCTGTGAGAGCAAGCAGAGGCTGCCAACTCACTCTCACAGTCTGACAGGGCTGCCAAGCTGATCGGCTGGGGCCCCCTAGCTGCTTAGGCACTGACGTCGGCCCGAGAAGCTAGGGGGACACGACGGAAGTGCTGGCACACAAAGGGTGCTAAACCAATTTTGACATAATGTCATCACATGCTGTTAATCGGCCTTAAAATCAGGTCACAATTTAAACATGTATGGTGGACTTTATTTATTAAAAAAATTAGTTAGAGGGTGAAAAAGCATATGATTTGAGTCCAGTGGTCACATCTGTTAGATGAAAGATAACTTTTTTGTGATCACTTTTCCTTAAATCGATCACCAATTTTTATGCCTGAGTGTGAATGATATTTTCAAGTAGCAAAGACCTATAAACAACCATGTCTGCCTCCTTGAAGCATTGCTTGTCACTGTTGTTGGATTATGGTAATCTAGCAGGAAACTACCTGGAGAACGAGAGGAAGGTAATGTAATAAAAGTTATTTGGAGATAGTAATAAAGCCTTGGACAAAATGAAAGTGGCAAAAGAGCTTATTAAACTGTTCCCTTTACATATGCGCAAATCTATTTAACCCTTAACTTCCTCCCTGGTCCTTTGTTTAATCATCAATTTTGTATGAAACAGAAAAAAAAATTGTGAATCAAATAGGGATTGATGGCAATTACTTGTGATAGCATAATGATTCCATGCGCCTATCAGCATTTTTATCGCGTTGAGGCCATTCCTCATGCTGGTGTAGACAAGCCATTAATAGCCCAGAATTGATAAACATAGTTATGATGTCCTTATTGTTTTTCTCCCTCTGCCCTTTCATGAAATGAGTCTGTTTATAATCAGTTTAATGCAAATGAAAGCCTCTTCTCTTCATTGCCGAAATCCTCTTTACTGTCTCTAATTAAAGCCTTTGTATGAAAGCAGAGTATGTCATAAATAACGCACGGGACTCAGGAGTAGACTACATCGCAAAATGAGTCACTTGCTTGTGTATTTGAACAATATTTAATCATCAGCTTAGCCCTGTGCTTGCACATTTGAAAAGAAAGCAAGATATTCAGTTTCATGTTTATGTAACGCTTTGACATTGCTTTTTTTTACAAGGGCTCATACACAGGGGCATTTGTAAGATGCATTTTTTATTTTGGAAAAGCAAGTAAACAGATTTATTTTGAAGGTGCATTCTCAAGTTTTTACATACGTTTATGTAAGCTAAACCAAAATGCAATGAAAAACGAAAAAGATAATTTGGTTGCTGGATTGTAGGGAAAATGCTGACTTTGTTTACAGTTAGCACTGAGTTTATCAAGTTGATGAAAAGCTTCAATAGTAAGACAGAGGGCTAGCACTATTAGAGTTAC
This sequence comes from Ptychadena robeensis, assembly GCA_036250615.1. Taxonomy (NCBI): domain Eukaryota; kingdom Metazoa; phylum Chordata; class Amphibia; order Anura; family Ptychadenidae; genus Ptychadena; species Ptychadena robeensis. The sequence continues at coordinate 58,644,845 of CM070037.1, read as the reverse complement.
CTTGCATTAGGGAAGCACTTGCAGCTAAAGCTAAATAGTGTTTAGTGTTGCAAATTGTTATTGCGAATATCAGCAAAATATCTAAAATATAGTGCTATATCTTCGTAATTGCAAATTAATTAATTCAAGATTTTTCATCAGCACCCATGATCCCTTACTCCTTGTTCCTTGTGGGCAAATGAGAAGACTGCAATATCTTAGTCTGAGCTTAGAAACAGCCCTAGCAACCAATAGGAAAGTAGCCAACCCCTTACTACATAGGAAACTCCCCAGGAGCCATTTTCTGCTGTGTTGTGCAGTTCTGGAAGAGAGAGGAGTTTTTGCTGTGATATGTGCTGTGCTGAGTCATCTTCTGGTACTTATTCCATTACATTACATAGCTCATTTATATAATACAGATAGTTTGTTAGAGATAGGCTGTCAGTGTAGATTATATAGTGATAATAAAGGTAATCTGGGGAAAGTACCATGCAATATGAGCATGTACAAGTGCAGATTTGTACAATCCAGGTAATATTGACTGGACATCATCATCAAAATTGTGATATTTTGCCAAAACCAATATTGCTTATGCTGGTAATTGCTTGTAGGGATAAGGAAGGCAGTTAGTAGGGATGTAGTAACCAATTCTAAAACCTTCCAAGTTAAAAGGCCACCTAGTCCCCAAATCCTAGGCAGTTTGCTAAAACTTTATATTGACCTTTTGCATGTTTATACATATTTACTTCATCCTTGCCTGTGAGGTGTCTTTTTGTGAAGTTTAAACATTTCTAATAATCGTTTTGGTTTTCTTACTGTTGTTCTTGACGTCCTCTTTGTGAATGCTCGCTATACTGCAGGCTGGAAATGCAATTTACCGAGGGTAATACTCCACCCACATTGCATATTTTTATCTTCAGTTTTATGTATCTCATGACAATTACTTTTAAAACCCTGCCTGCTAAGTGTCAAGGAAGTAAATCACGAGTTTGCTGAAGTTAATGGGCCTTAAATAGTTACACTGTTAATGATGGCAAGTTACGGTAATAAGGGACATGATGGTTTTTGCATAAAACATGTTGGTTTATTTTTTTCTTTAGTAAACAATTTCCCTTTGGTTAACACAAATTCCAACTGGCAGAATTATTGCTCATAAAATCATGCTAACCCGCAGTGTAAAGGATTCTTTAATGGTGGTCCAAAGACCACCCAAGGTGCTTTCATGTCTTTCACTGGTCTTGAAAGACATTTATAATTATGCATTTTTGTTGTGTGTTTATTACAGGGTATCAAGTCCTGCCAAAATAATAAAAAATAAATGACCTAACATAAATTTAGATGATATGTGACACATGACTCAGCGTGCAAGTATTCCTTTATGGAATTAGAGGGTAAAACAAATATGGTTGCTAGGAGATATAAAGATGATTTTCAAACTATTTATTTTACCTTAAACCTAATCTGAATTAAAAAACACAGGGTGTGATTTGTCGACCGGCTTAATTCAGTGGGTTTAACCCAAAAAATTGCATAGAAATATGAATGACAAAATCCTTTTTTTTTAAACCAAATAACTTAATTTCAGAGGCTTGAAGTCAGGAACTCATGGAGATCACCAACCAGGTGCTGGGTTTCCTTTTTATGTATGCTCTACTAATGCAGCAGCTTTCAGTTGCTGTTTCTGGGCCTTTCTGTCCGAAGTTTAGAAAAATGTGAAATTTGGTTTGTGCCATGTATTTCTTTCTTCCCAGTGTTCCCAAGATAGACTCCCTGAAGAACCCCCCAAGGGAGTGAAATGTGTCAACCGGACACTTGTACATTATATGGCCTACAATGGGACACTTGTACACCATACCATTGGGGGTGCACTTTTATGTGGGATTTTAGAGGGAGACATTGAGGTTATTTTGTAACCATGTTTTAAACAAATCTTCCTAGTGTGGCAGTAATTTTTTACTGTTTTAATTACATTTATAGATGACTCCACCCGATTATTTTGGTGCCATTAAAGCCCGGGTATAGTTCAGCTGTAATTTCAATTGATAATGACATAATGAAAAAATTGTCTACAACTGTCCAATGTAGCCTTTTGCCCAATTACATTTGAGCCCTTTATATTAAGTAAAATGAGTAAGAAAATGAGTAACAAAAAGGGTTTAATTCCTTTCTATTTCCTTCAATCTTTTTCAATCCACTGAATTAACGCTGAAAGTCTTGAGTTTAATTGCTTTTGTTATTTCATGTAAAAGTGTTTTGTGGTAATGTTCATAACCATAACCTAACTCAGTGGTTCCCAAACTTTCCCTGCAGGGCCCCCCTTTTCTATATAGGAACATTATCTCTCCCCCCCCCCCATTCAAACTATACAGGTTCAGGATGAGGGACAGCATAATGCGGAAACACAGATTTTTTTTTATACCAGTAACAGCGGCAGCTGTACCACTAGCACGTCCTTTATGGTTAAAAAAAAGAAGCTGCGCAACACGTGTAAAATTTGTTACACACACAAATCATACAAAGACATGCACTGTATACACACACAAATCATACAGAGCCGTTTATCATTCTAATAGAGACACACACACACACAGAGAGACACACATTACATACACTCTACCTTCTAGCTGTAGCTAGTTCCCCCATGATTGTCTTGATTGGCTGACAGTTGTAGGGTAGGGTGGGTGGACTGTGTGAAATTTGCAGTGGGAGAGTGGGGAGAGATGTCATTGACATCTGTCCATTGCAAGTACACTGCAGAGCGCAGAAGCAAAGTCTCATGGCAGTGGTCCCACAGGCCCCCTACTGATTAGTGCTGAGCTCGAATATACGAATTGCGAATATATTAGACGAATATTGGCTATTTGAGAATTCCCGAAATTCGTAAATATGGTGGTGGATATTAGCAATCTCAAATATTCACGATATTATGCACCGGGAAGCTTCACAGCCATGCATTGTATATATATGCGCAGTGTGAAAATAAATATAGCAAAATTGTGCATATCGAATCGAATATAAGTAGAATTATTAGTGAAATATCGTGAATTTGAATATTGCCTATGCCGCTCATCACTACTAATGATTAAGACGTATAGCTTATAACTGATTGGGGAGTTATATCAAATGAAAATTCTGGTATTTACACTGCTTGCATCAAATTGTAATGAACGAAAAAAATGCTTTCTTTTACATGCGTGTCTTGTTCCAATGTAAAGTCTTTTTCTCTATAGTATAGATACATGGATAATGGTTAATCAACTGGAGAAGGGAACCAGATGGGTCTTCTAACAGGAGATTAG
>CM070037.1:58616660-58641467 GCA_036250615.1 Ptychadena robeensis | reverse complement strand
AGTTAATACACATATATAGTACTCACATCTGTGGACAAATAAAGAGCCAAAGACAGCGGCTATAGATACATGAATGAGCTTGTAAATATGAATGATGATCAGGAATTTATACTATCAGGAATGTAAATTTATTTTTTGGAAAATAAACTCCACTGTCCACTGTTCACTTAAAGTGCACCTAAACTCAAAAATAAAAAAACACCAAAAAATGTAATCACATTTTTACTTACCTCTAAACTGTCCCAATTGCTCAACAACCTAAATATTTTTTTTTAGCTATCCTGCTGATGACTGTGGGAGCCGCCATTTTAGATTCCAGTCTTGAATGAGTTAAGGCTGCAATAATGCTGGCGGCCACCGGGGCACCAGATACAATGTGTGTCAATGGACACAAAGTGAGAGCAGGAAAGAAACCAAAAACACAACGTATATAGCTGCAAAAGGAAGTTCCAAACCAGGCAGTGTATGGAGCTGTAACGCCACAGCCCCTCGTGATTTCAGGGGGTGGTGCATGAGGAGAAATTTACAGATTTCTTTTAACAGGTAACGATTTTTTATTTACATATTGCTCCAATAATGTGGCTAGCTAGGGGGAAAAGTTTGTCTGGTGGGTTTAGGTGTGCTTTAAATTGAGATAATTGAGAAAGGGTTAAGTGATTCAACTGAACAAATAGATTTTGTAGGATGTTGCTGATCTTTTGGTTATAATTCTCTTCTCCTAGTATGGTAATCATTTTCATGCTGGCATCCTCAGATTACAAAGTTTACGAACCCCTGCTCTAATAACACCAGAAATTGGGTTACTAACATTAGTTATAACAGCCTGACAGCTTTCTTTACTTTATAATTGGATTTGCATTTGCAGCCTTATTTCAGGAGATATTCATTTTCTTTAACATGCTTTTTTTGTAGGTGTTCCACTTTTTTGCCTGATATTTTGCAGTTTCCACACCAAGCTTTGGAGGGCTAACCACTGTAAGCTGTATCTGTACACAAGCTGTGAACCTTTCCATTTGCAAAGAATTGTAATAGAAAATGGAATATTTCACACAAATCCGTCAATATGTTGCTTTATTAACCCTTTGGCATTTCAAGTTAGACATTTCTTGACACCAGGAGTTGGTGAGAATGTATTGACGGGCTGAATTAACACTTGAAGATGGACATCCTGACTTCAGGAGTCAGCGAGTTCATTATTCAGAGCTGTGTGCTGTGCAGCAGCCAGAATGTGAGAAGACATCACCTTATTTATTTTACAACCCTCATTTCTGCTGAACCAATAACAATTCTGGTGACAAATATTTAATTAGGAAATAACCAAGAGCTGAAATTGTTCCAATTATAAAATAGCTTTATATTGTTTGAACAATGACACCCAACTAATGCCTTAACCTTGGGATGTGAGAATTTTATTTCAGACATGTTGGAATATAGGAATTATTGTAATGAGTTGGATAATACATCTACTTAATTTCAGGTAGATATTAATTAATTTGTTTGCCAGATTTGAGCTAAAGTGGGCCAACATTTGTGGTGAGCACCACTACTGTTCTCCAAGAGTTTCTTGCCACACTTTTCAATAGACGATCCCTACTAATATGCTCCATACATTACAAAAAGTGGATAAATCAACAAGAGTTCTCTAGGAAAAGCAAATAGTGTAGAAGAACCAAAATGCATGCCATTTGTTTTTTTAATGCAGTTTTGCTACAGAGATGCAATAGAGAGATGTATGTTGACCTATAATAGCATACTGTTACGTATTGAGTTTGTGAAGAACTTGCTTCATTCTCATACATCATCCAATTTTTCCAGTTTTTAATCTGACTTTTTATTACAGAACAACATATATAGTCTCTTGCTTAACACATTGGTAAAAGAGATTAAATATAAGGAAATATCTATATTGCAAATATTCTGTTACTATTAACTGCTCTATATTACTCTCCTTCAGTCGGACTCACCTTCAGTTGGTTTTCTTTAAACCTTACTTCTTCATCCATCCAAAGAACTTAGCATTCCCCCTTTTCCCCACTCTTTACTCTCTGATTCTCTTGCTTTACTTATCCCTTTCTCTTTAATCTTACATTTACAGACCAGCTATTTCCACTTTAGCTACTCTCTCATATCGGTTTTGAATCAGTGGCCCTACCACCTTTTACAGTTCTTAAGCCCCCCATACACCTTTAGATCTCTCTGTCAGATATCATTAAGATCTACCAACAACTATGTAGTATAGGGTCCTCTGTAATTGAACACAGGTAGACTTGATGGTTTAGAAAGTCTTTCATATTACATGGTTTTAGTAAAACAAAAGAAGATCTAAGGAAATCTGACAGAGAAATCTAAAGGTGTATGTCAACCCTAAGTTAGCCCCGTCTCTCTCTACAGTAATGAAAGACAAAGCCACCAACATGCTGCTCATAGAGCAGGACTCAAACTCAAATGGAGAAATACTGGCCTAAATATTGACTTTGTCACTTACAAGGCTTAACAAAATTATTTCAGGGTCCTTTCTTCTGGTTCCTTTCCCCATTCATTTTACCACTTCTCCTCCTACTGCTAACTTCTGTGCCCAAGACTTTGAAATCATTCAAATGGGGATTTTGTGTTCAGGTTTAGAAACACCCCCATGTTATCCATATCTGGCAGATTCCTGAAAAGTTACTCGTCCCTTTCATCCTCCAGCCCCGTTGATTGGGATAACGTGGCGACTCTCCTTCCCCATCTCCCTTCTTCACAAGGTATCCACTTACCTTTTCTCCTTCTAACCTTGGAATCTCACTAATAGTAAACTACTCTGTCATCTTCCACACCCTACATACCATATTTTGTTGTCATCCTTTGCGCTGCACTCTCTGTTGCTCTCCACATACAGAATGTTGTTATATTTCAATCTGTGCTAATTTATCAAACGTACGCCTTTTCCACTTGTTATATACCACCATATTCTTGGTACACACTCCTATTTTTGCTCGCCTTGACTGATGCAACATCATCTTAGTTGGTCTTTCTCTATCTAGACCCTAGGTGCCCAACCTGCGGCCCGGGGGCCACATGCGGCCCTTTGGGTGTTGTTCGGCGGCCCCCCTTGGTCCTCCACATGCGGCCCCCCAAACCTGTTAACTGTTAATTCATAACATAGCAACTCATCTGAAGTGGTCACACCCTGACCCAGCTTTCCTTATCAACTTTGGCGGTCCTACATTAGGAAATTGTCAATGTTGATAGGGGAAACCAAGTCTACATATGACTTCTGCACCCAGGGGCAGGAGGGGGGTGGGTTCTGTTGGGTTTTGACTGCCTGCCGGGATCTGGTCAACCGCCTGCGGAGATATGTCGACGGGGGGAGAGTCTGGATGGATGTTATGTGCGGCCCTTTAGGGATTCCGAGGGTCGCACTTTTGGCCCTTCATATCAGCTCAGTTGCCCACCACTGATCTAGACTCTTGCTTCTTTTAATTTCCCTCAGAATCAAATTTTACCTTTAAATCATCCCAATCCTTTCCAGCGTGCATTTCCAATTTTGTCCATTAATACACTCCTAATTGACTGCAATGCAACCTGCTTCTACATTTAACAAATAAATAAGCCTGAAAAACATCAGGCTTCAGGCTTGAATACCCACCATCTTCTTTCTCCTAAACATAACCAGTTGGCACACGTCCATCTCCCTTTACGATTTTCTGTTTTGTCCCCCAATCTCTTTGTAAGCTCAATCAGACAAAATCTCTTCTCTTCATATGTCACAAGCTGGGCATAAATGGGCCGATTCCTACCCGATCCACCGATCGGATGCCGTGCGCGTTCCCGCATCCAATCGGGATCGGGGCAGCAAGGAATCAGGTGCGCCAACTTGCAGGATTGGACTAAAATCAGTCCTCATGTCGGATCCGACATGACGGATAATTTTGATCCGATCCCATTAGTTCGGATGGGGACGGCTTTCACACCCCTTTTGTTTATTGAACAGTACTATATGGTTGTGCTTTGTAAGTAAATGATAATAATACACATTGATTGTTTTGAATGACATAAGTTTGTATCTACTTGTAGAACTGTTGCATTATATCAAGTCAGAGCATCACATTCCACACTGCATCACATTGAATTCAAACTCTTCTTTCTGGATTGAATTGGGCTATAGGAATAGCACAGCTATGAATGCTTTTTGCCCTGTGTAATTTGTAATGTCTGACATAGAGAAGTTCAGATACTTGTTGCAAGTTTACAATATTGTTGTCTAAAGCCGGCCATAGGCGTATCGATCTATGGCTGGCTTTTAGCACACTCCTCACAGCGTGGTGACGTCATGTCACTGTTCCACTAACACACGGGATTCCTGTCAGATTGTAGCCAATTAACTTGGAGGGGGAGGAGACTCCCCCTCAGAGTTAACTGCCTGCAGCAGGATCAGAGAATCGGCCACAAAAAGAACCAGCAGGACGCATCTGTGTGCGATCCGACCTGCCGGCTTTTTTGGTCGGATCCTCAAGGTGGACTCCCCTGTAGTTCGGGGCGATAGACCTTTATGTGCTCAGCGGGAGCACGCACGGCGGTCGGTCGCCCACAACTATGGCCGGGAATCGGCCCGTCTATGGGGGGCTTTAGTACCTGGGGAAAGAAAAGAAGAGAAAATGCTTGACTCTGCCTGCAGCAGGCTGATGACCTCATGTGAGCCTGGACACTGCAGCTGAAGCTTTTTGAACATTTGCATTGTGGCTTGCCGATATGACAGACATTATTGCAAAATGAGTAATCTTTCATAAATATTTAATCTTGGGTATGGAGTGAGGTTGTCAGGTTTTGTTGGGAGCTGCCTTTTTAATCAACTTGAAAATAAAACATCTACTTCTCCTGTGACAAAAGACTGATTAATGTTGGAGACAATAGGTGCAGCATATTTGCTTTACGGCTCTTAACTGCTTATACTCTAAGGCAAATGAAATTTTATGCAGCACATGGCAATGAGCTCATGAATAGAACTCAACTTAATCATATTAATTAGCTTATTAAGGGATGCTTAGTGCTATAAGTTTCAAAAAAACTGAATAATGTCACTGTTTGCCAACACTGAGAAATGGGAGATTAAAACTTTACATTTAGCAAATACTTTTAACCCAATTATTGCCAAATCTCTCAAAAAGTATTGTTTGCTTAGCAAATAACAGAAAAAATTGGAAATATCATGTAGAACATAAACTTATAACTTTCATTTTCAATTAAAGGCCACTTGTTGAGTGACTCTACATTATAAACCTTCACAATGTTAATCTAGCTGTCCTAGCTTCATCCCCAAAGTTGTAGGTATCATGTTCTAAGTGGCTCTGAATCTAAAGGTAGCCATACACGTAGAGATTGTCCCTTGATAGATGAGGGACAGACTGCAGCGCAATGATGTCATCACGCTGCTGCCGGCCCCTCAGAGGATCGTCCGACACCCTTTGTGTGCGGGACATTAATTTGGATAGGGACTGCCGACCACTGTGATGGGATCAGCCGGGAATCTACCAACATGTCGGAACAGGTCGACATGCAGGAGACTCCTGGTCCATATCGCCGAGCGACCGTTGGGTGACTGCCTGTGAATGGCTACCTTTAGAGTGCTTACATCTTTACAGTAGCTCCAATATTGTCGCGTTCTAGTATATTCATGTAGAAAGTCCAGAAAGTGGGCTATAGAGTTGGGCATTGCTGTGCTAGACATAATGGAAAATGTATTATTTTGTAATGAGTCAAATTACTAGCTGCAGAATGACAAGGATAAAGTATTTTGTCCAATGCTCATCCACAGTGGGGTTGATAGTGAAATAAAAGTTAAGGCGGACATAGCGTAGCCATACACATATCAACTTTTACCAGATTGATCTTAGCGCGCAGTGGGAGAGATTTATTTTTTAAGATATGTGCACATGCTCCATAGTATGATCAGATACAAAATAGATCATTATACCCATCAGATATTTGAATGATCTACTGAAATTTCCCTACATGTCCAATCACTGCTCTATCAATGTATGTTCAATTTCAATCACTTTTGGTTGATGGATTCATGTAGAAAACAATACATTTTCAAATGATTGTCTTATGCCGATTCCCGGCCATAGTTGCGGGCAACCAACTGCCGTGTGCGCTCCCGCAGAACACATAAAGGTCGGTCGCCGGCAACTACAGGGGAGCCCACCTTGAGAATCCGACCAAAAAAGCCGGCGGGTCGGATTGCACGCGGATCCGTCCTGCTGGTTCTTTTTGTGGCTGATCCTGCTGCAGGAGTCTCCTCCCCCTCCAAGTTAATTGGCTACAATCTGACAGGTATCGCGTGTGTTGGTGGAGCACACAGGATTCACGTCAGTTCTGTAGCCGACTCCTCATAGCGTGGTGAGGTCACCCTACTGCGAGGAGTCTGCTACAAGCCGGCCATAAATTGAGACGTCTATTGCCAGCTGTAAGTCAAAATGTTTATATATATATATATATATATATATATATAAAAGATTTTAAGTATGTATATGCTTATGAATGCACTCACTTATTTGATGAAGTATGCCCCGATGTATTTTAGCTTTTACACCTTGGGCTACTAGTAATTTATTAATAAATTATGTAAATTGATTTTAGTGGCTTTTTACTTTAAAACAATGTTCTCAATTCCATTAGACTGGAAGTCTTCTTTAAGTAGCAAACTGGCATTGGACAGTTAATTACACTGATTGCTACTTTTGTTATTTTTCTTTTTTAGAATCCTCAGCTTCCCAAGGTAGGAATGACACTCGCCTTCAAATTATTGACGCGAACAAACAAACTGTTGTTTGAAGGATGCTGAAGAGCCCTCGCTATCTCCCGCTGGAGCCAGGTATCATCTTTTTAAGTCTCGAGTGTTTTACTGTTCTCAAAGCTTGCCATCAAAGCTGTAAAAGTATTTTGTTTCACTTTATGCAAATGAAAATTAAAAAGAAACCTTTAGCTGATTCTTTCTGAGCGATAAACAGGGGAAGTAAGTTGCAGACAACATTTATTTTGTATGTACATTAATGGGCACTTCCATTTTCCTGCAGGCTAGAATCTACTTTGAAATTCATGTTTGATAAATTCCCCGGCTTTCTGAGTAATTTAGCTGTCTATAGGGCTGCTGATCCTCCGAGTGTATTGCGGAACCGCAGGGACTTGTGAATCTGCATCTACATATCCAAGTTCAAATATATACTCAGGATGATTGGTTTAAACTTAAGTTGTTGATCTTATTCCTGATAGATTTGTCAGGATAGCTTCCATTTCATTTTCGAAAACCTGTTCCTAATCCCTAAATACCCCTTTTTTAAATATATCTTTGCAAAGTTCATTGATTGAGTTAGTGAAATGTACGTTCAGAAGACTCTTTATAGTCAAAAGCTGTAATGAATATTCCTCATCATATCCATTCCAGTAATCTATATGTGTGCTAAGCTGAAATATTAGACTGTTTACCTATCTATATTTTCTTGGGTAATAGATATCTTTGGGTGTGCAGCCAGTGTAGCTTTAAATTTCTTTCTGACTGAAGATTGTGAAGATGTTCAGGATGTGTATAATAAGAGAGATGAAAAGGTAAAAGAACTCAGTGTGCTCTGTCTCCTGACCCGAAGTTTAACTATGTTAAAGCTGAACCCTACAGCTACAAACAAACATGTATAAAATTAGATATTTGCTTATATGTTATATTTTTGTAAATAATTTTCCAGGTTTGAGACATCCCTACCAGCCACAGCCATTGCCATATTCTCATGTACTTAGTAAAGGTCTTTAACTTTGTCCCCATTGTGATGCGGACAGGTAAAGAAAAGCTGCTTGCTTCACAATATTTTTTTTATTAGCCCTGAAAGCTCCATAATATCTAGGGGACGCAGGAAGAGCTTCCTCCCTTTTATGCCTCTACATTATGAGGGATGACATCAGTGCCCATACCCTTGTCAAACCATCCTAAAGGGGCTTATTGACTAGCAGACAAGTCTAGTAGAAGAGTAACCACTGACAAATTGTTCTTTGCCTCCACCTAGACATAAATAACCTCAGCTTTTAATAAAGTCTATGACCCCTGGTATGGAGCTTGGTAAGGGGCTGGTAAAGGGGCAATATTAATGTCCCTAGCATTTGAGATTAACCCAGTTCTATGTTTCAGACGTGCACCTTGCTTCTGGGAGGCTTCCGGCAAGTGCCCCCGGAAGTGGATCCCCCTCCTGGTGTCACGTCTGTAATGACGTCACACCAGGCGGGGGCGGGAGTTTCAAATTCTGCTTAGAAAACTGTAGTCATTGCGGTTAAATTAACAAAACTGAAAGCACCGGTGATGCAATTGGCTTTGGTCATTCCACTGATGCTACAAACGTAGTGACATCACATCAGGAGGCAGCAGGAGTTTCAAATCGCATTGAATACAGGTTTCTGCTTAAAAAAATGTATTCAATGCGATTTAAAGTTAAATACATACATACCGTTTTATACTGATAGTCTCTCTCCCGGTGTGATGGACTTAATGACGTCTGGATACGTGAAATTGTACTGGATACAGTGATAACTGTGATAACTGTATCCAATACCAATATCCATTACCTTTGCTGTTCATTTATCTGCCTGGACACCAATAATTTAAATGTAAATTTTTTTTACATAATTTTGTCTTTCGAAAATTCTTATATTCAGGGTGTCTACTAGACCCTTGTACGCACATATTTTAGTAAGTTACAGGCTTAAAAAAAGGTCTATGGTGCGCTTTTAGTACAGAAATCTGGACGAGCAGTACTCTAGGGAGGTTAAAATTTGAATGTTTCAGTTTAGCAAAATTTATTTGACACCATACATGATGACCTTGGCTTTTGGTTATGTGGACGCCGCTTAAAGGAACCTAAAGCAGCAGTAGGATAAGTTAACATTTTACAATAGTTTTCTAACAATAGTATCCATGCCAGAAAAACTTTACCTAAGAATTTTTAAGGGTGATTTTAAAGGGTACTTCTTTTTTTATTTAAATTTAGATATTTAGATAATAAGCCAGCAAAAAAGTTTTTTTTCGTCAACCATTTTATCTTATTTTTTGTCATAAAGTATTGCACCTGATCATACCATTTAAAATGCATGTTATCACTCTTTAATACATGGCGCCCATTAAGAAATGTAATGTCTGTGCCTCTTCAATCTCTGTTTCTTGCCTTCTAAAGGAGCTCACTTGTATCTTATCCATGTTATCCTCTATTAGTGAATTAATAAGGGTCCTCGTCCTTTCTGGTTTGAAGAAAATATATAAAGCTTTTGAAGTTGATTAATCTTTACGAAGTGTTCTTGCAAAATATATGAACCTCTTTTGAAGATCCACTTGCATGGCATTAGTTTAACAAGAATAATTTTAACTCCTGCAAATAATTTCTTTGTTGGGTAAAGGATCTATCTGTAAAATGTCACTACCGGGTAGCATCAACAAATTCACCTGATCTTCAAGGGTTCAGCTTTTTTTGTAAGAGCCGTACAAATTTTCCTGCAAATGGATTCTTAAATCCTAAAGGATGGTTTTATATATTTAATAATATATAAACATATATATATATATATATATATATATATATATATATATATATATATATATATTTATTAATATTATATACATATATATATTGGTACATAGATGTTTTAATTGTTAATGGATGTTTCCTGGAAGTTTTTTTTATTTTCTTAAAAAATAACTAAACATAAAAATATAAACAAACAAAATCAAATACAAAAATGTATGCAATGATGCAATTTTTCTTTCTCAATCCTACCTGTAACACAATGGTACTACCTGTTTTTTCTGGCAGAAAGTCTTTCTCTCAGTTTGCTTTAGGGCTGAATTTGGAGACTGAAGAATAGTCCATTTGTGTTAAGTTGTGTTAAGTTAACAAAACTTTTACAAACAAAACATAAAACAACCTTATCGAGCTACTACTCTACCCTTCTGACACGTTTCATTCAAATTAGGGCTTTATTCGATACCCTCAGGATGACAATGGTGCTGTCTAATGGTCACTACAGTCGTCATCCATAGATACTATTTAGAGATGGGACAACATTAACAGCTGTGTTAAACAGCAAGTGGAAATAAACTAAAAACTAAAACTAATGCCAACACCACATCTAATGGCTGGTAAGCTGCTCCAGAACTTTTCCTTTTTATGGTTTTATAATCCTTTAATGTGATTTTACTATGTTGTAATTTTCATCCTTTTCAAATCCATTTCTGTACAATTCTATGTAAAAATCTATAGAACTTGTAAAATGTTAAAAGTAAATGTTAGAATTACTGATGAATTAACTGGCCTCTGTTGTGCTGCAGGCTCACATACTGTACATATTTGCACATTAGAGGATGCTTGTATAATATTACACCCTGTAATACGAGATTGTATTCATATTTACATATTACCCAAAGTTCACTTATCTGGTCAGATTTCTGATTATGCAAAAATCTGGACAGGTTGTTTATTTATTTACACATTTCTGACTTTAAACCTTAAATTAAGAATGCATGTCATATATGTCAGTAAATGTTTAACCTCCTGGGCGTTACACACATATCTCCCGGAGGTCCCATGCATAACTCCGGCGTCACTGGTTATGCTGGAAAAGGGAAACGCCCCTCCATTTACATGGAGGTCTATGCCGCTGCCTACCCCTGCCCCCTTCACATCACCATACATGCCGATGCTACTGATCGCCGGGGGAATCGGGCAGACAGGTGAGTTTCTCCATAGTTAACTGGCTGAGTTTCATAAACGCCCAGGAGGTTAATAGAGCCCCATGTGAGCTGAAACTGCATTCAGCTGGATTCCTCCATGAATCGGTTCTACCGCTGTATTGCAATCTGCAATGTCTATCATTCCTACTAATCTCTAGGTTCAGTAGAGGGCGTGTAGTGTAATGGTATGTAATTGTAATAAAGTAACCCCTGTATAAATGTTGGTATTAACCCCATAGAGGGTGGTGCTGTTTCCAAAGATATATATAAAGCCGGCCATACATTTTTTCCCGAACAATCGATTGTCATGTGCGCTTCCTGAATCGATCAGACAGGGAACCGACATGCCTGTCTTTCCTTGTTTTGATCGCTATTACTTTGATAGTTGTGCAATCATTCATCCTTGTTTTCATAAGCACGTTGCGATTGATCGCACAGCAAGCGCAGGGGAATCAAGCCATGTATGGCTAGCTAAAGGCCTAGTTAGTAGTAGTAAGTAAGTCTATGGGGGAAATAGATTACATTACCTGTATGTGGGACTACAAACAGCAGTACCACATGAGTTTTGGAGAAACTCTTACCCAGGCATAGGGTTGGGTGAAAGCATGCCCATAGAAAGATAGAAATGGGACTTGACTCGATCAAGTCCTGGGCAGCATCAGTTGCCTCTTTTATCCAGTCCCGCTAAGCTACTTTAAATCTTTTCCTATAGATGTATCATGCTGAATGGATGGGCAGTCACACTACTGTAAATATTCCTGTCTTTAAATATTCCCATAAAAATTCACTGTTTATATACACACAGTATGCTCACTGGAATTACTCACACAAAGGCCTGTGTAAAATTTTAATGGAAGAATAAGTGGGCAAAGTTGGGTAGTAAAGAGGAAAAAACTCTTTATGGACCAGGTGCAACCATGGTGATCCATACAAGATTGAGGCTGATAGTGAGAGTTTTAGGGTAGAATTATACTGTCAACACCTTTAAAGCTTTCAGAGCTTCACCATTGAAGTCAACCACCAAACGACCCTCTGAACGTGACAGAAGGCTTTCAAAAAAGGAAGAGAAAAAGTACTGCTTGATTGCCAACAGTACATTTTCTACTCTTTAACCTCCCTAGCTCTCTTGCAAGGTCCAGATTTCTGTATCGAAAGCACACCATAGACCCTTTTTTTGTGTTGTAGGCCTGTAACTTCCAAAAATATGTCCGTATAAGGGTCTAATTGACATCCTGAATATAATGTTTGAAACACACAATTATTATAAAAAAAGGACATTAAAAATGTTTTTATAAAATGTATCATTTGAATACTTATTTGGTATGAAAGATTTCAAAACAGTATTTATGTTTGTTTATAACAAAATTTTTATTACAGTTGGAAATGTGTTTTGTTTTTGTGTTACTTTGAATTGTATTAGATACAGTTATCACTGTATCCAATACAATTCCATTTGGGACCCTCTGAAAAGGTTAACTTCAAAGAGCACATCTTGAAATGACACTGGGGGTGATTTTCCATATGTGCTCTTTGAAGATAGCCCCCCGGGGGGTTGTGGGACATTCATACGCAAATTGGGCTGGGAGAGGGGTGACATCGCCAGCTAGCTTCAGTGAAGAAGCAAGCTTCAGATCCCCGGGACAGCACAGAACAGAATGCGCTGCTGCGGGGATCTGAGCTTAGCTGGACGACTCCATCTCGTCAACTGCAACACTGACAAGAAAGTGCTGGATGAGATGGAGCCATCAGAAGCGCTAGGGGGGTTAAACAACCTCATTGACTTCCATTTTATACTTAAAGCTAGGTCGTTTTCTGGTCACTTAAAAGACCAGTGTAAAATTAGCCTTAAGCTGGCCATACACCTTCAGATCTTTCTGTCAGATATCCTTCAGATCTACCAACAACTATGTAGTGCTGGGTCCTCTGTGATTGAACACAGGTAGACTTGATTGTTTAGAAAGTCCCTCATATTACAAGGTTTTGGTAAAACAAAATCTGATCTGAAGGAAATCTGACAGAGAAATCTGAAGGTGTATGGCCAGCTTTAGAAAACTGCTGTCATTCAGTTGAATTAATTAGATTTCAGTAACTTCAGTTCCTTTAGTCACAATAAATAAACATGCAGCCTGCTGGAGGATAAACAAACTGTTTACTTGAGTTCCATTCTCTTTCTGCTTCAGTAATTCTTAAGCTGGGCATACACGTACCAATTCCTGCATGATCCGATCCCCGATCCGATTCCTTGCGCGCTCCCGCATCCCTTAGGATCGGGTCGTGCAGGAATTGGAGGCTGCAACTGACGAGGAATGGGCTAAAATCAGCCGTCCTGTCGGTAAATTTTAGCCCGATCTCATTAGTTCGGCTGGGGACGACTGCACCCAGCCGAAGTAATGAGCTGCACATTAAGAGTGACGTCATCACGCCGCTCCTAGTGCAGAGAATCGCTTAAGGAATAGACGGTAAATCGTACCGTCTATTCCTAGCCTTAGAGTTTTAATCCAAAGAGCATTAGTAAATATTACAACCAGCTAACCAATAGCAGGCTCTTTAATGCTTTTACTTAGATTTGCGTTAGATTTCATATGGAAGATGAACTGTTCTATATCTTTCTTTGCTATTTTGGGCTGGTTTTTAGGCAGTGTACCACAAAAACAAACATGCATTCTTCAGTCATTCTGGTTGCCCATGTGTTCCTTTCTGACCTCATCTTAGAACCCAACCATATTCAAAGGGCCGAAGCAGTATCAGATGCCTATGTTGGAATCCTGTAAGTATTCCTCTTTGTTACCTATTCCTTCTTGATAAAATGTTTGTTTAAGCTCTTACTATATTGGGGGTTCCATAAAAATGTTTGTATGAGCTGATCAGACTTTAGGAAGAAGTTGGTATGAGTATTAGTAATGCACAGTTATGTGTATGTCATGGTACTTTGTTTGAATACTATACTCAATAAAGGGAAATGATAAAATGATGTAGCTCTTATTTCTTTAGCTTTGTTCTTTTTTATAGGAAAAGAGTCTTCACCTAGAGCTTTACATGGTGAACTCTGATAATCATGCTTTTAAGTGGGAAATTGTACAAACCATTTGAGAACATTTTACTTAAATGGATTATGTTTCTTCATCAATGTAAAAAGTCCTGATAGGTAGTGTATAAAAACGATGAATTGCGAGTCACTCCTTGACCGGCATAACTCTTTCAGCATAAATTAGCGGATTCTGGCACCACCACCACTTCTCTGACATACTGGGCTGACTGCCATCAACTCTCTTATTATTCATGCAATTCTTCCATTATAACTTCTTTTAGTGGCTCTGAGTAGACATACTTTCATTTCTGTGATGAGGAAGTCATAATTAGGCCGACAGTGATATAGAAACTTATGAAATACGCACTGGTTTCAAAGAGTGAACATATTATGTCCGTTACCTCAAGTCTAAACAATCTGGTAATAAGCTGATATTAGAGACCATAAATTGAAACATCTCCCAGCTTTCTTAGTTACAGCTGTTTCAAACCTCATTTTACCAGATTTATATGGTTTTTATATGGCCTTCTATATACATAACATAAATCTAAATCTCCAAATACCGACCTTTTTTTCTCCAAAATTTCATTTCTCAGAAAGGTGTAAATGAGTCTATACTTGCAGATAGAATTCTTATAAAACCAGAGCAGTTAACTAAATGTTGCTTGTGTTTTCTAGACTGCTTGGTTTCTTTGCACCTTGGTCTACTGAAGTGGTTCCCAAAGTTTCCCTGCAGGGCCCCCTTTTCTATATAGGAACATTAGTGAGCCCCCCTTCCCATTCAAACTACACAGGTTCAGAATCAGGGCAAGCAGAATAGAGAAATATAGTTTTTTTTACCAGTAAAAGATGTGGTAGCATTACCACTAGCACGTCCAGCAAAATCGCAATGGGGCTAGTATGAAATGGATCTTAAACTTTATTAAAAAAACAACTCCCTTCTTAACATACAGAAATCATGCAAAGACATGCATCATACAGAAACATTTATCATTTACATAGAGAAAAACACAGAGACACATACATAACATGCACTCTACCTACTGTCTGCAGCTAGTTCCCTTCATGGTTGGCAGTGGTAGGGTAGGTAGGGTGTACTGTGTGCAATCTGCAGAGGAAGAAAAGAGCTGACAGAGGGGAGTTCTCCCATCTTTCTGGCTTACAGAGTGATTCTCTCATAGAGGGCTCCAAGTGCCACCTCGGCTGGCCCCCTAGCTGCGTCGCCCCCCCCCCTTGAAATAATCAATAAATCTAGATTGGGATGTACAAGCTAGGAAAGGGAGGGTTATCCATACACTAGAAATGTGTGGTTCTGATATTATGAGTAGTTAGAAGCTACAAGTAAAGACCTAGCCATATCTGCGGTTTTGTCAGTATTCTGCGAATGTAAGCTGGAGCACAGCCGATTGGTCGCTAGTGCTGGTCTTCTTTCTCTTAAGCTGCATTTTACTGTTCAGGGGACAACAAGAGGCCACTATCAAGAAAGTCTTTTTCTATTTTATGTTTAAATGAGTTTGATAGTTTAAAAGGAATATAGGAAGAGAATAAATACATTTTATACATATATACACATATATAAGTGACCTGTGTATTCAGGATAAGAGTATTTTGCAGTGTACTTTTACATTGACACACACTAACAGAGATTGTTACTGTTACGCTAATAATATATTTTGGGTTTACTGTTGTTCCTCTGGCTTTGGTGTAACTGGTACAGATAGCCTTCAACCAGCAAAGCCTTGCCACCAAGTTATCAACATGTGACTCCATGATCAGTGCTGAATACATCACAAGCATATCAATATATGTACTGTAGTCTTATAAACTTAACATTTTTACTTTAGATTTGGATAGAAGCTTGGTTACCTAGCATACATGAGTCTATGAAAGGCAAACATAAAGACACAATTATGTTGTCTTCTTAGTTGAAATTATTATTTTTGACAATAAAAGAAAATCATGGGAACATTAACCTCCCTAGTGCACTGCTGAGGTCCAGATTTTTGTACCAAAAGTGCACCATAGATTTCAATGGTACATTTTTCTTTATGTTGAAGGCCTGTAACTGTAACAAAATATGTCCGTACAAGGGTCTAATAGACATCCTGACTATAATAATGTTTGAAACAAACAATTATGTAAAATATATATTTTTTTAATAAATTTAATGAGAAAACACAAAAATCAGGGCAAAAAGCTATGCTGCTATGTACTAAATCTCGCCCAAATAAAGTCTCTGGTGCCCCAGATGTTCCCATTTGCAGTTAACCCTCTCTAACCTGGTGTGATGGATGTGGTAAAATCACACCAGGGAAGAGAGGGTTACTGCATATGGGCACATCTGGGGCACCAGTGACTTTTGGCGATATTTTGTACATAGAAGCACATTGAAATCAGTTTTCTACAAAGAAAACTGATTTCATGCAAATTCCCCACTGGAAATTCAGAGCTGATTTTTCACTAGAAGACCGGGTTCTCCAGTCTCTAGTGAAAAGATTCTTCCTCTGGTGGGATCTTACTGCTCCTGCTACTGATCCTGCCGGTGTAAGAATAGTAAGCTCCTTCTCGCTGGCAAACATCGTACTGCTCCCCGGCTAGAAGGAATGCAAACATCCATGTTCGCGGCCGAACTGTCCGCCACTAGTAGTGACACTCTGTGTCCTGCAGTGTCTGACAGGGAGAGCCTGCAAACTCCTTACTCCTTCTGTTCTCTTTGTAAGCCAAGCTCAGGCCACTGAACGTGCTTATCCTGAGCTGGACTCAGACTGGTGAAATGTAAACAAGGCTCAGCACCATCTTAAGGACATCTTACTAATAGTGGGGGAATCTATTTGTTTTATCGTATTTTGTGAGTTAATTACCAAGTCCCTGAAAATGATATCATCCCCAAAACAGCTGGAGATATAAAGAAGGACATGCATGTTAGGAGGGAGGGGACATTACCCCAGATTGGGAGCGTTGTGATGTCACTTCCAGGCATTTTTCTTTTGATTCAAGTGTATGTGGGTAGGAGTTGGGCTTGGGGGGACTGGCTTGTCTTGGGCATAGGCAAGGGGGGCCTAAGGGAAAAAAGGTTGGGAACCACTGTTCCCAATGCAGTCTGTTAGTTTACAAAAGGACAACTAATATCTCTTATTTATAATGACCTTAGACTATTCTCGGACCCCTGCATGTTTATCACTCTGCTGTTTATAGATTATGAATTTGTGCTTGGATACTCGGACAAACCAGCAATATGACTTTGACAGTAAGCCTGTGTCTACTTAGTCACAAACCCCCCACCAACAGCAATCAGTCTCCTTGACACTTCTTCACAGTCGCAGTCCCGGTCCCAGCCACTGGGAGCCCTCGGACTGCCTTCCTCACTGTGAACAGGCCAAAAATGGAAACCGATTGGTTGGCGGGGATGTGAATGCAATACACTATACAATCACCATGCAATCTCGGTGATTGTATATGTATATCTCTCGGTATCACTGCCACCAGTCTGGAAAATGAGCCAGACGTCTCCTAACTAAACTATCCCTGTGGGAGAAAAGTTAATTCAGAATAAAAATCTAGAAATAACAATATCTCTCACTAGGTAGCGTCTCTCCAGTAGCTTAGATTCTTTGTGGGTCATTCAGAACAGGTGCAGACTGAAATTATTAAAAATCATTTATTTTAAAAGATAAAATCGTGCATAAAAATATTAAGATAAAGATGTAATATAAAATATAAAATAAAAAATATATAAAGAAAATATAAGAAAAATGTAACAAAACTAACAAGGAACAGAGATTATCAATAGTAAAAATAAACGGGGAAAAAACAGAAAAAGGGAACTTGTCTGAGGAGTAAGAGTTGACCAGAGACAGTGTCCTTAGAAAAGATCCAAATATTGTATCCAGCGGTCCAATTCGGAGATGCAATGACGGTTTCAGGACCCAAAGACGGCAGTTCGACTTAGCGAAAGTTTCCAGAAGAAAGCGATTCCAGGACAAGACAAAAAGACTCAAGAGTTGAGACCAAAAACTCAAGACCGAACATAAGACAAGACATAAGGCAATCACTGAGTAGATGGGGGGTGCTTTTAACCCCTCTTCCCTCCCTGGGAGGAGTTGACACCGGAGCTTGCCCAAACCCCTCACTTGGTCATAGAACCCCCTCCTTAGACCGAACAGCCGCCATGTACATTGAATATGATAACTTGCCCGAGGAACATGTGACATATATGGGCACATGTTCACTCCTCAGCACGGTTTACTAAATTTATAGAGTCCAAACATGATAGAATATGTTATGCCACGATGCCAATCTAGAAGCATCTCAGCCCAGGAACGCCACCACACATTCCATCTGCTTACAAATAGCGTTTTCCTATGGAGAGTCCACCTCTGCGAGTTACCATTATACTCCCATGTAATGGAAAGATGGTTTTATAGGTATCTCTTCACGTTACATCTAAGTGAATCAGGGGTCAATTTTACTTGGTGTCCCTGAATAACCCACTCGTCCGACCACCATATACTAGATGGTTTAATTGGGGGGTGCAATAAAGTGGGTTTATTTTCAAGCTTTGAAGTAGGGTCTCTGAGCATTTACGACCCCCAGATGTTTTACACAGGTGGGCACAACCACATGGAGACTCTCCATTATTTCTACAGATGGGTGAATTTAACTATGAAAGGTCTGGGGAAATGTGATTGTGGCTTTCGGACAAGATATATATGTACAGCGATTACGTCAATTATTCGTCACAACAACTGTGGCTTTTATGTAATGCTGTCAATAGGAAAACAGAAGTCAGAATCAGAAATCTATAGAACCAGAAGGTATCATAGTAGTATCATAGTAGTATTTAAACCAATTTAAAAAGACATGCTGTTAGGTACTCTTTGCTGTGTGTGCATTTTCCTTCCAGACGGATATTATTTAGGAATTTTGTACTTATCACTTATTTCTGAGAAAAAAAAGTAACAAAAAACAAAAAAATAGGATACTATGTTCTCCTATATCAATTATATATTGATGTTGTAGTCCAAATTCTTGCCCACAGTTCACAGAGGCCTTGATCAAATGTTAGACTTTCTAGTTTAATTTTAATATGCAAAAAGGGTGTCCTTGACAATGGCCTGAGACTTCACACTAAACATCAAATAACAATTTATTCTATGTTTAAGAGATCTTAAAAATACACAGGGTTTTCGGTTGCATCTCCATACTCTTCGCTTCTAGTCATGTTTAAAATGCAATGAAAAGTAAATACTGTATAACTTCTGATGATTTATTCAGAAGTCTCTGGAGGTCCTGTGATCTTCCAATTACAATGTGAGATTATGGTGGAAAAAGGTTTTAATACAAGTGTATGCAGGGCCCATTACAATGTCATTATGAGTGGAGATTACAAAATCAGACCAATTTCAGTGCAATTCTATGGTGACCTCATTGCATAAGTTAACAGGAAAATGAATGCATTTATTGGAACCTTTGTGGTTATTTCAAATTCGACACCGCCTAATATTAGACCTTATTCCTCTGTATTGTCTGTATTATAACAGTTGAAACAGTATTTTTAATTAGTATGCTGAATTAAATTGATTTTTGTCTCCCAAAAGTACCATGGCATATCACATTCAAAATCTAGAACCTAGCGGAAAATAAATGTTAGGTATGTAGAAAAGTGGATACATTTGTTAAATGAGTATACTATTTTCATGAAGGTTTTGGTTTTGCTATTTTTTATTTATTAGGAAAATTAGGTACCTAAAGTGATCCTTTTTCTTTATAAATAAAATGCAACCGCATAGAGCTTTCCATAAATGTTCATGGAAATGCTCTTTACTCTGTATAGATGTAACTGCTTCTGGTATTATTTTCTTTCAGGTGTGTTGTATAGCATGTTGTTCAGAAGTAATTTTACATTTGCCCTTATACATTGAGGAATTGTTATAACATTGGATATTAAATCCATAGCTATCAATATATAGCTAATTTCCACTTTGCAACAATAACAGATTTCACTGTCCTGGGAAGTGTCTGTGGGCCAAGTCGTCCACCACTGATTCACCCAACCATATGCATTAAATTGTCCGAAATGTGTTGATATACTGAATAATTAAGATGCCCCTTTACTGGATCTAAAACCCTAGGCCAGAAGTGGACAAACTACAGCTCACAGGCCATATCTGGGCCATTTATTCTTATAATCTGTCCTTTTGTCACCTCTGTGTCAATGAACTCTGGTTCCCCTCTGCTTGTTCCCTGCAATAAGTGGAGATAATGTCTAGAGAATGATTGTTATGGTCTCCTTCTAGAGGTGGTGCCCATGCCTGCAACAGAATTATTTGAATTTATCTTACAAAGCCTCTTTTAAATATATTTATATATTTTTTGTATTTTGTGAACCAGTTGGCATTATGATTATATTATTATATATTTTTAAAGTAAATGAAACATGTATCAATTTATCAATGTTATCTGTTTAAGGCTATGTTTCCACTATATGTCGGGACCCCCTCTGCTAAGCGTATTGCTTGGCGGGAGGTCCAGATGGAGCACATTTACTTACCTTTTCCATGGATGCTGTGTCTTTACTGCGCTGAGCCTTTCCGGTGATGCAAGGCTGATTGTAGTTGAGTAAGTTGAGCCTCTGCATCGGCGGATGTCTAAACACAGCATCCGCCGAGCAGGTAAGTCTACACTTAGCGGAGGGGGTCCCGACATATAGTGGAAACAAGCCCTAAATTTACCACCCAGTCTGCGACCATGGAACTGGGCAGCCCTTATACGTTCTTTATCTGTCCCCTCTGTTAAATTTAAAAACCTTTTATCGCCCACAAGTCAAAAGGTCCCCCCCCCCGCCCTAGGCCAACCCATGAAATACAAACCCTTCACTTTTTCCCTGCTCCACCAAACTTTACATTAAGCATATTCGACCATGGAGCAATGAGATTATCCACTAGAAAGAAGACATGGGGGGGGGGGGTGCGTTCTGCTTCTTCCAGTGTGGATAACATTTCTCTAAGTAAGTAGTGCATGCATGCGAATGCAGGGCCATGAAATTCTCGTGCAAAGATTTTGTGGAACTTTTCAGTTACTGGTATATTGCTAACTTTTAAACACTATCTGGCACTCAAAGAACGCTTTCCGTGAGCTTAAACACTCGCAGCTTGCAATAATACCTCTTACATTTGATGATGTGAAATATTGGGGTTAGGCTGACCTAATCCTTTGCAATATGTCATCCTTAGCGTGACTGTACAATCTTGATTTCTCTGAGCTCTGCAAAATGACCCCTTTTTTTTTACAAATAAGTGAGAGCGATGAGAGCGATGTCTATATTATCCAATATGTGTCAAGTACCAACCATTGCCTTCACTTAAATCTGTGATGCAATCTGATATAATATATTAATTTGCCTTTAAAGTTTACCAATATTAGCTTTATTACCAAAGAGCTGGCGTCTGTACAAATTTTAAAAAATCTATTGTATTTAAATATTATTTGGGAGGTCACTAATCAGCAAGTTGGTATTCAAACATTTTTGGCTAATACGTCATTTGACAAATTACCAATCCTTGACTTTAACCAGCAGAAGCAATTTCACTTTGAGCAATTCTCACTTCCACTTCATACTTCAAATTTAATATTTTTGCTGGGAAAAAAATAGCCAGAGAAAAATGTCAACTTCATAAAGTTTTTTTTTTTGCTACTTTCAATCTTGGCTACATCTGGCTGGTCTGGTGATAAACATCCCGAATATGAAACAGCCACATCAATATCAAGATTGGATCACTAAGCTGTGCACATTTTAGCCAGGAAGAAAAATGTGCCAGTCAATGAAGCTGGGTGCATGGATTCCCTTATGTAGCCAGTGTTATGTAAATAATTGAAGCATGCCCTTGATAGTGAGATATATTGTACATATCGATTGAGTTAAAAAAAATGTTCTTTGCAATAGCCAAACTGAATTAGTCACCTGAAGTTAGTGCTTGGAGTATTTAAGGATTCAAGGTTCCTGATTGAATTTTGTGTTGCAAGACCTTGACAGAAAGTTTTATGTGTTAAGATTATGGAAAAGAAAGTTAAGGGTTGAACTTAAGGGTTACAAAATCGCTTTTGATCTGTATCTGTTAAGGTTCCATTTTTTTTCTTCAGCCCAACGGATAAAATTGTACTATCCAAAATGTGTTAGCAGAAAATGGCTTTAGAATTTGCTAGCATCCTTCTGCGATCATCTGACATTTTACACTTGTCTCAATATCATTTGTTAGCTTTTCAGCTGAAAGTATAATTTCACGGTATGCGGTTTGACTTAATTATCTCTTAAATAAATCAGAAAACACAAGATTCTATTGTTTTTTTTATCAGTCTTAATTAGCACCACAACTTGTTTTCAGTTTTAAAAAGCTAGTGTGTCAATGTAACAAAACATGGATGTATTCTGGTTAATTATTTAAGGATTGGATAGAGACTAGCTGCAAAAAAAGAATCGCCCTGCTGTCGCTGGAAGATTTGATGAAATGAAGACTCCTGAATGCTATTTAAAAGCTTTGATAAGGAGGGCGTGGATGGGCTCTGCCTCTCCATCTTGAGGACTGTCAGTCTGGCAGGATTCTTGTCTGAAGAATATTTTTTTTCTCTAGCTAGTCTATAGTATGGCAACCAAATTAGCAAGATATATCAAACAATTACAAGTCATCTTCCCGTGTTTTATGGAAGTGAGATACTGAAAACGTTTTGATTTGTATCATCTTGACACAGGTTGATAAATTACTGGATGAGAACTCTGTGTGACATTACATTTGTAACACACCAGATCAGTGACTTGTGTTGCTTCATATGGTACATCAGCAATTGGAAAACCAAGAATTACATTTAAGTTTTACATTTCCTGTAGCTTTAGAGTATTCAGTCATATGTTGTTGCATCACTTTGTTGTGTATCCCTTTTTATTGAGCAAAAATAAGTAAAAAAAAATCATATGTATACAATTTTTCTATTAACAGAATACAAAAAGAATCCCGGCTTCTGTAAAAAAGAGAATTAAGTATAAAACAGACAGCAATGTAATAGATCCAACTTTACTTTTCCATCTTTTCACAACTTACCGTTTTTTTTTCATACTATAAGACACATATTTTTACCATTAAAATCAATGAGAAAGTGTCCTTTCGTCTTATGGACCGAAGATGTAAGCACAATATATTTTTTAGTCCCAACCATCCTGGGAGCAACAGCTATGCATCCCATGAGGCAGAAATGTGTTCCAGCAGCGAAGCCAAAAATCCACTTCCAAGAAGAGATCTTATCCACATTAACACTAGCAGTACACATTTTACAATTAGATAGCATGTGTTTGTATTTACATTAATATTCTGCATTGCAATAAATAAATTTTGTGACAAAGACTCCTCCCATATGTAAATAGGTGCTCATGGGTAAGTTGTTCAGTACCAGATTGTAAAATGTGTCTCGTCTTAAATGCACATGATATAGCATACTGCTAAATCACTAATGGGGTGGCCAGCCTCTGAGGACATTTGTGGCTGAAAATAGGCATGGGAATGTTGACATAGTGTAAATGAGTACATTTTATCGACACATACGAATTAACAGGTCAGAAGTAGGGGTCCGAGTATTTGGGCTCCTCCTGAGGTGACTGTTCATCAGGGATCAAGGCACACAGATTGGCTCAGCTCCACATATACCACATAACATGCACTTCAATATTTCACCAGATAAAACATCAAAAAACTCAAGCGATGAATCAGTCTTTTGTGATAGACACTTAGAGAGAG
This sequence comes from Ptychadena robeensis, assembly GCA_036250615.1. Taxonomy (NCBI): domain Eukaryota; kingdom Metazoa; phylum Chordata; class Amphibia; order Anura; family Ptychadenidae; genus Ptychadena; species Ptychadena robeensis. The sequence continues at coordinate 58,617,916 of CM070037.1, read as the reverse complement.
GTCTGGTAATCTGTCTGCTCCTGAAGTTCCTCCGATGCATTTCAGTCCTCAGGTGTTGGCCTCATTAGGAGGGAAAAGTAGGTTCCAACTTAAAATCTTATTCCAGATGTTGAGTATCTACTGGAATTTTCTTGCAAAGTGTTAAGAAATGGCAACAAATTTAAAAGAACGTCTGTCACAAAATGTCTGCTTGGTAGAGAGCAGCAGGATGCTGATTAAGTGCTTCAGAATTGTTTCAAAAGAAAACATACAAATTTAAGCCATAGCGTGGGATGAGAACTGCTTTACTGGTGTAAATATTACAGCATGGTATTTTTGGGAGGTAAACACTGGCAAGCCTAAAGTAAAAACAGAGTTCAAAGCTTTAATACCTTTACTTCTAAAGATTGCATTTTCTTCACAACAGTACTGATCACAACCTAATATTATGTATATTTATGGATGGATTTTTTGTCATATGTTTACTTTTTCTTAGATGTAGAGAAATTCAAAGAAAATCTTTATTGGTATAGTATACATTTTTCCTTTCCTCTCACTAATGGATAATCATCAGTGAACAGTAGTTTCTGTAAAATGACTGTGTAGTTGTTTAATATAATCTAAGTTCCTGTCTGCTCTCGTAGTCCTCTTATGAACTTCAAACCTCTCCTAATTAAAGTGTCTGCATCCCTGATCATTTTCCCTGCAATTATGTCAGCCGCGCAGCAATTATTTGCCCATCTCCGAATGTAAACAGTATTTGTAAATCACATAACGTTAGTTCTGGTCACTTATTGAAAAAAAAACTCTCCTGAAAGATAATTAATTACAATGAAAGATTTAAGGAGGGTTTTATTACATATTATTTCCTTAATTTATTTTTTCCCATATTTGCTCAGCCTTCTCCTCTGCAGATCCTCACCATTAATGGGGAATCAGAACACCAGGTTCATTAATAAATATCTCCAAGTTTAAGAACAATGTGGATGTGTTTTGTGTACTGAACCTTTGTAAACCACTTGTGATTGAATTAGATAGGTTTTACATTGTAACTATACTACATTCAGTTTGCACTGTGCCTAATAAACAAAAACTACTTTTAAAATAAAATATCATGTAATTTTATTCTTTGTTACATTTCAAGATGCTGTTCTAAAGTAACCATTTTGCATTTTCATTTGTAGACAAACTGAGCGCTGTCACCCTTTACCTATTCCAGTATAATATGGATGAAACCTTGCTCTTGAGGTAGAGCAAGAGTAACTGGTGGGTACCCT
>CM070037.1:58604819-58616560 GCA_036250615.1 Ptychadena robeensis | reverse complement strand
GAATCGTGTGCCACACCTAAAAAGATGTGAATTGTTTCACACAGAGGTCATGTGTACTCAAGGTGCTTAAAGTTCCAGAGACGGACCGAAAAGAAGGGTTTTTAAAGCATCTACATTAAACTATTATGACACAAAATATGTTGTATATTATAAAATACAAATCTTTATTAAGTTCATATAATAAATAAACACAATAATGACAACACTAGAAGTCAGAGCCATCAACATACATAAGGATGACTCCTATATTATCAAAATGGAAGAAACAATAGTATGAATGATTCCAGTGTGATGTATACATACAATATCTAAAAATGCTGACTAGGATTGCATCACCAACATGTTTCGCCTGTGCGGCTTCTTCAGGGAGATCAAAATACAATCTAGAACCATAAGAGATACATGTTTATAACCAATTATATTTGATGGGTACATTATCATAATGTTCATTGTGTTATCATCAATGTATCAAAAAGAAAAAAAATTCTGAAAACATGGTCTCTGTGGTATAATCTCTGCAAATACGCCTCCAAAAGTTTAAAGGAAGAGCCCATCATTTGAGTGTTCAGGGAGGAACCAACATTAGTATTAAAGTGCAGACAGAAATCTTAAAAGCAGAGTTGCACTACATGAAGAGCCTCTTGCAACCATTTGGATGCTCTGTGTGTGCTAATAGGTCAGATACAGGTTACAATTAAGAGCCATTCATTGAGGGTTGTATTCCTGGCATCTATGAAGCAAGCAGTGATATGGAAGATGATAATGGAGGGCAGTTCCAGTAGAAAACTAAGGCAAGGTAGTGTCACGTGCAGCTGGCCATTTTGTCAAACGTAGTCACCCATATAGCATGTACTATATTTTGCTGATGGATTGACCTTCACTGAGGGGTCAGCCTGGGAAAAGTAATACATTTTTAATGATGCCTTATATTAGGTGGGAGGAAAAAAAATGACGTTTTGGCCATTTTTTGTCTTGGCTTTTGAGCCAAGTGTGGACCTTCTTGGATGAAAATTTTTATGGCAACAATACAAATCATTTAAATGTGATGTAACTGCACTCCATACAAAATATATTGTCAAATGTGATACTAATTATATAGCATTATGTTGATAAATGATCATTGCAGAACCGTACAAATAACAGAATCATGTTCACCCTTTGTAAAACAATGTTTTGGTCATCTTAGAGCATGTCATTTTTTTTCAGTGCTTGCTCTTGACTCTGTACACATGTTAGACATGTACGATGTCATACTCAATCACATAAACTATGCAGAGCCCAAATTATATTACATGTGGAAATAGTTTTCTGGTTTCATCCTTTCTTTTATTTATTGGAGAGTTTTTTCCTTTTTAGATCACAAAGTAAATAATAAAACCCCACAAGATAGTATTTCAAAATAACACTAATATGCAGAACATTGCTAGAAAAATAATACCGCAAAAAAGGAAAATAAAATGTGTAATGTGAACAATACATGGAATGGGGAACCCATAAGACCCCTGTCCGCTTTTTTTTCAATTTGTTGTGAAAAAAGTTAGTATTGGTGAATTAAACACAAAATGTAGTGGGAAATTTTTTTTTTACGTTTTCCCAGTGATTGTATGGTTTTACTCTTACATAACTTTGCCTAAAACATAATAGTTTTAAACTATGAATATGTGTAATATGTTCAATAAATATGCTCATTAAAATAACACCTGCAGAAAAATACATTACATCATATTCATCAGTATTGTATTAGTTCCACCTTTACAGACCTAAGAGCTTTTGTTCCCCTGGGAAGGCTTTTCACAACATTTTGGGTGTTTGTGAAAATTATTGCCAAACCATTGGTTAGAAATAACCAATTATTTTCAAACGAGACATGAATTTGAGAAATCAGGAGAAGACCTGACCAGCAATGCCTATTTTAGTTCATCCTATAGCAGCTTGATAACGTTGAGGTCAGTACTCTGTGTGAACCATTGAAGTTCTTCCACACTAATGGACATTTTAGTCCAAAGAAAATTGGAAGTATAGGATTGTTCAAATGTAAAACAATAAAGGTATCACTGGATCAAAGGTGCCTATTCCAAAGACTAAAAATTAACCAAATATCCCTTTATCCCTTTTCCACAACTTTCTTCTGTCATCTACCAATCCCAGTATTAAGAATGCAGTCTGCAAAGATCCTGGAAAACAACTGAGGTAGTTGATGAATATAAAGTTCACGTAGCCTCTCACCCTGTCCTTCAGTGGCATGAGGAATGCTTAAAACCTACCATATTTTTTCTGCATATAGGACACACTTTTTCGGGGGCAAAATGTGCCTGCATCTTATATGTCGTATGCACGACCCCCGCGGCCATTCGGCCACCGGTGGTCACACCTTGGCTTCCCGCCAGCTCTCCCGGCACGGAGGGAAGCTGCAGGAGCTGTCAGTTCAGATGGGAGAGCCGATGTCCAGCTCTCCCATCTGAACTGTGTAATTGTCTATGCCAGCCCAGTACTGGCATTGGCAATGAAGACAGAGCTAGAGGAACTGGCATCTACAGCTCTCCTGTCCGTGGGAACAGCAATCAGCTGCCCCACGGACACAAAATCAGAGAGAGCAGAACACAGCTCAGCTTCCTCCCCCCTCCTCCCTCCTCCTCAGATCAGTGTAAAGTATGACGTGTGTTCAGCTGAGAGTGTACTGCTGCTAGTGACACCTTCTGGCTGAATTGGATATTGCATCCATTAAATTCCTTGCATTATCCCAATTGATGTGAAAACGTATTAAATCTTTTTTTTCTGGTTTTTCTGGCCTAAAAACTCGGTGCGTCTTATGTGCCGGTGCGTTTTATAAGGGAAAAAATACGGTATGTCAGGTGTTGTCTGTGACCAAAGTGCAAAGAGTGCTCATCACAGTGACATGGCAATGTGCTGTATCGGGAAGATTTACAGCAAAAATCTAGCTTGATAAATATAATTGCTAAATCCTCTACTGTGGTTTGGCCTGTTCATGGGCACCTTTTGGCTATGTGTTCTAGCGATCTGTAAGTATATTTGAATTTTTTTCTAAACAGCAGCCCATCTTTATCTATAAACTACTCAACTGTGCTAAATTCATTGCCTTTCACCAATTTGCATATAATGCCATAGGCATCAGGGAGAGCTGCCAGCACTACATGCATATAGAGGAGAAAAATTAAATATACTAAAACTGTTTACTCGCAAACGCAAACAAATATATAAACAGTGTTTATGTCAGATAGGGAAACAAAAAGTGATAACTCACCCTGACATCCTCTTCAACACAAACAGTATTATGCTCAATGGAGCATTTGTACAAGAGTCACAAATCCTGTAGACCACCAGCAAGAACAAGGCAAATCGGCTCAATTTTTTTTTCTATCAAATCTTTAATTTAGCATAAAGGGGAACAACACTTGTGGCTGTTGTAATACATAAACATTTGTGTAATTTGACTGCTAGATGAAAAGAGAAGGATTATTTGAAATCAAACCAAAAGCCTGTAGCTTTAGGCAAGGCAAAGCATATAACATATGTTACCATGAGATTTGTGTCCCATTATATTCCATTAGCGGTTTGTTTTTCCATTTTAAAACACATATTCTGAAGATGTTATAATAATAACATAATAAAATGTTGTTGATTCACAGGCAAAAAAAAATGATAATTTGAAGCCACATCATGCCTGGTGTTGTCCTAGTTGAGCCATCAGATCCGAGGCTCGTTTTTACAGTTCCTGTGCTTTGCAGGTTGATGGATTTTTATATTCCGTCCAAGTCAGGATCTCGCACCTCCTTCTTTATTATTTAGTAATTTACAGTGCAGCCAGGCATGTTTGGTTTAATGCAGGATCAACTTATAAATCTATTGTTCGCCTAGTTGCCGCCGCTGCGGCCCTGTGCAATGAACTACAGAGCTTGATGCGTACATACATTTCAGCGATGCTTATTTTCTTTGATAGGGAAGCAGGCAATAGATAACACAATGACAGTAGTTTCCCTGGGGATGCCAAAATGTGAGAGAAACACACCATCAGGTTACTAGGTCATTATTGTATGAGCACTGAGCCATTAATTGACTACTGTACTATGCTCGGTCTGTGTCAGATTATGGCTTCTTGGCAGGCAGAATGACTTCCTAATAGCAGACTTCGACAATTCCGGCTTCACCTTCTCGACTCTGTAACCTAATACATATATGTATATCACCCTGAACCAGATGTCTATAGTACATCTGCAGGCAAACCCAAAGAGCGGGAGTCTGTTTTTTAATGGCCAAGCACCCCACATGATTAACTCCTCCATCTTTCCCAGGGCTGGCTACAGTAATTCACTGGCTTGTTTACATCCTGAATTCAGTTGACAGGAAAAGCATTACACTTCTATAGAGGAGAAATATATGGGCCTTTATGTCATATGTTGTCTACGGCAGCTGCAGATAAAAAAAGGTCTACGATTTTGATGGATCCTAGAGACCTAGGTCATCAACTGAACTAAAGTTGACTCCATTTTTTATTATCTTATTAATGAAAAAAACATTTCGAGGCATATTGGTATTGTGTTGGTGTTGTGCTCTTTTGTACCTCCATATTTTTCTATATTTAAAAAAGTAGTTATTACCAGCAATACTAAAAACACCCTCTATCTAGAATTTTTTGAAAGTTTCTGAAATGTTTTAAAACATTATCAAATGCCTTCTTCCTGCCCCAATGTCCACACCATTACACTCCAGTGGAAACTTTTGAAAGCAATAACATTTCAAATTTTCCTGTTTGGATGCTGGTATTTTCTGATTGTTTCATGGTTTCATTCTTATTTAGTGTGTAAGGTACAGCTGAGGTTTGTACATACTGAAGGATGACATCTTGGATTCATGCAGCTGTCATATCAATACCTTTCAGTCTAGCCCTTTTTGGCCATATCTCACCTTGAAGCTGAAGACTAGGCTGACACAGCCCTTTTAAATTGTATGGGAACTACACAGTATTCAGGAGCAACTCCACAATCTCTTGTGGATTCCATGTCTTATCTGTACATTGCTTACTTTCTTCGAGAGCACCTTTATGCAGTCAGACTTGATCTCTGATTCTGTGATCGCAGGCCAACATCGCTTAAATGATCGATCGCAGGAAAATTGAGATGTCTATGGCCAGCTAAAGAACTGTATCTTCCTATCCCTTTCTTAAATTTTCCATACCATGTGCTTTCATGAAATTCTTTATGCCAAGATAACTTTCCAGTTTGAATGTTTAGTTTGCTTTTGACTTTCTAATCTAATATTGGGGCAAATCTTGTTTTTCAGTTTCATCTTTGGTTAAAATGTATACTAGGGGGCACAGAATAGAGGACCATGACAAAGGCCTGTGGTAACACTGAGAATATACTTGATGTCAAATTATTACTTTTTAAATACACACCCTGGTTATTATTTTTATTATATGGTTATTATAATGCCTGTAGTGTGTCAAAAAGGCCAAAGAAGGTTACTTAACATTCATAAGTGTAAATCAATGTAGATGTACTTGTAACCTATTTATATTCACAGACATGCATGCACATCACATCATGTATTTGCACAAGACAACAAAATATATGAGGTTGTGCCCTCTCCTTGCACTCTTGTATAATGGAAGGAAGGCACCCCAGGAGGTGTGACTATAATCAATACAGACAGTCTACCTTTGTTTCTAATAGTACATATTTAGTCAAAGGTCCCCCTTGCAGTTTTAATCCCAGCCAACCCCCTGTTAAGTATAGAAAAACAACCCTAAAGAAGAGTGGGGTCACAACGACACACACTATTCCACAACACTCCTACTTGGGGTTTAAGGCAAATGTGAAGTCACACTCTAGATTGACAAAGCATTTGAATAAAAGGTCTTTATTATTTTTAAATAGGACCAGAAATAATGGGATCGGAAAAGATCTAAAATGGGATCGGAAAAGATCTAAAATGGGATCGGAAATTGATCCTACTAAAATCAAACTGTTTTTGCTTGCTTTAGTTGAACGAAGAACATGCGAGTAATTCATGTACTGCTATAAAGCTGCTGCCTACATTTGGACATTTTTGTGTAACAATCGTTTTCTGATACTGTATAATGATGTATATACTATACACTGTGTTGCTAAAATTATGAAATTGATAATTTATAGTGCTATATACATATGGGTCCCATACCCTGAGGAAGCCCGTTCAAGAGGGTGAAACGCATCGGAAAATGAACCAGCAAGGGCCACAGTATAATACGTGACAGGAGATTTTTTTATGATTTTATTAGATTGTAATATTTGTGATGCTTTTTATTGATGATAAGATTGATTAAATATAATAATAATGCTTTGCTAATCTAGAGTTTGATTTCACACTTGCCTTAAACTCCAAGGAGGAGTGTTGTGTGGTTGTGACCCCACTCTTCTTTAGGGTTGTTTTTTTTTTGTTTCTAATAGTTTTAATGATGTTGTTTGACCAGGTAATGCAGCTCAAAAGTAATGAGGCTAAAGCAAAAACAAAGTTACAACATTACTAAAGCTGGACATAGACGTGCCAATTTCTGCTCCTCCCGCCGATTGGATGCCGTGCACGGGATCGGGTCGGCAAGGAATCGGGTGCGCCAACCTGCAGGATTGTGCTAAAATCAGCCGTCATGTTGGATCGCACAGTGATCTGACATGACGGATAATTTTGATCCGATCCCATTAGTTCGGATGGGATGGCTGTCCCCAGTCGAAGTAATGGTCGTCACACGAAGGTGCTGGCCGATTCTCGGCAGTAGCGGGCGTGCGTGATGACATCATCACGCCCGCTAGGTCGGGTCGGGTCCAGCTTAAGACATTTAAGACATTTTAAGTGTGTGTATACATAAATTGTTTTTTTTTTTTACTGATAGCCTAAACACAAATTTGTAAGCATATTTTTGAGAGGCTTCCATTTGAACGTAATTGAAACGTAATAGGAAGTGAAGTGAGTCACTAGTAATCTCAAATTAGCTAAGTGTCAAAATAAACATGGCTGAAGCATTCAGATTGCTCTCAAACTAATTTAAACTTAAAGGTTTTATTGGCTGATAACATACTATACACAGCTACACAGAAAGTTTTGATAATAATAGTAAATAATAACTTGTTCATGTAGACTATTTTGTAATATACTATCAGAAGAACTTTCCTTACTTTGAATTTTGTTTATATAGACTTTTGGCATATTGATAGTACAACTATTGTCATACTAAAGTGTATCCGGAAAGTATTCACAGCACATCCCTTTTTCCACATTGTGTTATGTTAGAGCCTTATTCCAAAATGGATTCAATTCATTTTTTTCCTCAGAATTCTGCACACAACACTTCATAATGACAACGTGAAAAGGTTTACTTGAGATTTTGGCAAATTTATTAAATATAAAAAAAATATAAAGCACATACATAAGTACATAAGTATTTACAGCCTTTGCCATGAAGCATCATGTTTCCCCTGATCATCCTTGAGATGTTTCTGCAGCTTCATTGGCGTCCACCTGTGGTAAATTCAGTTGATTGGACATAATTTGTAAAGGCACACACCTGTCTTTGTAAGTAATGTCCGATACACAAAGGGTGCAGTCCATCCCTTATCTAAGAGGGAGAATCCAAACGTGTATGGCTACCTTCAGAATCCAATGGTCACTCTTTCAAAGCTCTAGAGGTCCTCTGTGCAGATAGTAGAACCACCCAGAAGGGCAACCATCTCTGCAACAACCCCCCCCCCCTAAGGCCTGTATGGTAGCCACTCCTTAGTAAAGGCACATGATAGTCTGCCTGGAGTTTACCAAAAGGCACCTGAAGGACTCTAAGACCATGAATGACACAAAGATTGAACTCTTTGGTGTGAATGCCAGGCGTTTCATTTGGAGGAAACCAGTCACTGCTCATCATCAGGCCAATACCATCCATACATTAAAGCATGTGGTGGAGCATCACACTGTGGACATGATTTTCAGTGCCAAGAACTGAGAGTTTCATGATTAAGGGAAGGATGACTGCAGCAATGTACAGAAACATCCTGACTGAAAACCTGCTCTAGAGCACTCTTGAACTGAGACTGGAGTGACGGTTCATCTTTCATTAGTACCATCACCCTAAGCACACAGCCAAGATATCAAAGGAGTGGCTTCAGGACAACTCTGTGAGTGTTCTTGAGCGGCCCAGTCAGAGCCCAGACTTGAATACGATTGAGCATCTTAAAATGGCTGCACATCGATACTTCCAATCCAACATGATGGAGCTTGAGAGTTGTAATGAGAAACATAAGCTATTTTGAATCTGCCAATATCTAAAAAAAAATTCACGTTGTTATTATGGGGTGTTGTGTGTAGAATTCTGAAGGAAAAAATTAATTTAATCCATTTTGGAATAAGTCTGTAACATTACAAAATGTTGAAAATTTTTCTGGATGTGTTGTATATCTGCATTTAGCTTTGTACAGTTAATTCCAACTATATAGGGTTTCTTAGACAAGGATACTGTATATATTATGTCTCTAGTTTCATCCCAAAGCTTGAAGAAGAGGGAAGATAACCAAGAAGTGACATAGAAGATGGAGGCAGATGAGATAGTTTTACGAGGATGGGATTGCTGTCAGAATTGAAAGAGGGCAAACAGATGCCTACCTTTTTCTTAACGGAGAGATATTCTGACCCTCAGTTCTGCTTTAAAGTATAACTAACCATAAACTTTGTTTGGTGTTTTGGATCATGTAGAAAATGGTTACTCAGTTATTCCAAAACTTCCCAGTGTCACCAGAATAAAAAATGAGGATGAATATCCCATGTAGTAAGTGTAATAAAAAAAGTTAGGAAACATCAACATTCAATCTAAAAGTTGTTTTTAAGTCTAGGGAGGGGTGTGCAGGGTGGAGATTTGGCACCTAGGGTACAATCTCCTATTGTAAAAAAAGTAGACACATAAAGACATTTTTAGAACTCCATGTCTGGTGTTCTTTTGATTGTTTAAATTATAATTATGGTAAATTAAATAATAAATTTTAGGTATTTTATTTTTTTAAATACTATTGGAAAATCAAGTCCTGCCTCTTAACCTTGTCTATTTTTTGCCTGGTGTCCCTCATGTGAAAAACACATTGTGCTAAATAATCATCATAATAAGCTACATATAGTAATCATGTGCACATGAATAGTCATCTGTTTTAGATATGGAGTTACTTATTTGCCAATGATGAAGGTCTTAGTGCTGTGTCATAAACAGGTCTATAAAAGAAATAGACAAGGATATTCGGTGTCAGAAGAAAAGCACTACTGGCCTATTAAATCTATACAACCATAATGAATGAATAAACACAAGTCTCACTGCCAACAAGGGCAGATAGTGACAGTAATTTATGTTTCAGGTGATTGAAGCTCTATTCCCTGTTGCTTATGATTTTTTTTTCCCTGTGATTGTTTTACAATATGCGGTCCATGCCAGCCCCCGGAGCCTGTGAATATATACCTCAGCTCTGGGGACAATTGTGTATTCCCCAAATAGTTCGCAATCTAGATATACAAGCTAATTTCTGGGAGAAAAAACAAGCTGTCAGAATTACCATACTGTCATTTCCAACACTACTAGAATTTTATGAACCTGCTTAAAACAGAACTCCAGCCACTATAAAACCTTCCATCTCCTGCTCCTCCCTGAAGCCTCCTACCCTTCCCATTAGTAATACAATTACTGCAACAAATCAAACCATGCCTTTCCCTTTGCATTCTGCAGGCGATCTAGTGAGGTTAAAGGCCCTTGATTTTTTCCTCTGTGCCATCAGCGAGTGGTCCATTTCCATGGACAGATAGAATGAGCAATAGTTACATAATATCTTGTGAGTCCAAAAGTACTGTTAGCCCAAGCTGGAATGGGCATGTCCATGGCTCACAACTAGGAGGAGGATTTTCAAATTGGACTGGGTGCAATAACCTTTTGTGCCAGGGAAACAGTATAACAGTTAAAACATTTTCCGAATATCCGTACTATCTGAGGTCTGAATTCTGACTATGCTTCCACTGGGCTATGATTGCGGTAATTCTTGTTGGTATGAACAGGAAGCATTGCAACACTATCATCTATCAAATCTATACTGTATATGCACTACCGCAATGCTGCCTTTTACAATAATGTGCCCCCTTAGAAATAAATCAAATGGTGGGCAGCATCAGGACCTGGCATTGAGGACAACCATGTTTACCATGTTTCAAAGATGTATGATTTTTCACTGTAGTCTCCAAAATTGCATGTAATACATGGCTTCCACTATCCTATATGGGCAAATGTTTAAAATAAATTCAGAGCACACTCATCAGTAGGTTTATTTATGTCATATATCTACTGTACATACAATCAAACCTGACCCCCCCCCCTCCACCCCTAATTTGTGGGGTAGATTTGTGAGGCTTGCTTTATTGTTCTATACACAATATGCTATTGATTGGAAAATAGATTAAAAAACTGGTAACCTCCATATAACTTGCTATATAAATGACAATTATTTTCCAGCGCTTTGCTTTGGTCTTGTTAAGTAATTGTATGTATTGAAACAAGTGCACAGGGTTCATCACTGGTCGAATAATTTCCTCCCCCACGCTCTCTCATTTTTGCAATAACGGTTATTACATTTCATGGATGCATTATGATCAACCTGCTTCTTTGACTTCCGTCAGAAGTGTTTTTAATTGGAACAAAAAGCAAAGGTTCCTGATGGTATGATACTGAGTTATTATGTATTGATTATACTAAAGCAGTCAGAGCCCAGAAATTCACAACACAAATCACAAGGTCAGTGGTTCAAGTCCTTACACTGACACTCTTTATGGGTCTAAGCAGGTCACTTTATCTCCATATTCTGAGATTAGATTGGAAGACCTTTATGGCAGAGTTGCTTTATGCCTGTGCTATTCTCTATTACCCTATTATTATAACGGAAGAAGTATATGGACAATGGAAATTCTTCCTTTCTCACTAATTATAAATTTTACACAATTATGGTATCATAAAGTAGCTGTGTTGCATGACCTTATAATTTAGGCTTGCTTCTATTGTTGCATTTTACCCAAGGGAAATCTTAGAAACCAAGTAACCAATGCACTTCTCTGAATGTATTCCTGACTACCTTAGTATTTCTAGTTTCCCAGTAGAGTTCTACTTTAACACCACAATAATATATAAGTACAAGCAACATGTATGGCCCATTCTGTAAGATAGTTCAATAAGCATAAAGCTGTGTGCAGAAAAACCTTTCTTCCCCTTTCCTGGGATTTCTAAAAAGATATTTTTGGACCTAGAAAGAAGGGCAATAGTTACCTGGCTACATAAAAAAGACCTGAGTAGTTACATTGTGTTCCATACAATGAAAAGCTTCATGTTGAGGTATGGTTAACATGTTAGCAGTGATATGTGTGTCAGTTAACATGCCTATTTATTTACAAATAGTGATGGCGCGAACCCGGAATTTGATGTTCGCGAACGCGAACCTCCGCAAAAGTTCGCGAACCCGGCGAACCCCATAGACTTCAATGGGCAGGCGAACATTAAAAAACAAAGGGACCCTTTCTGGCCACAATAGTGTTGGAAAAGTTATTTTAAGGGGACTAACACCTGGACAATGACATGACAGAGGGGGATCCATGGAAAAAATAATTTCACGCAATAAATCCGCACAAAGGATCTCTACAATGATAGTCAATGGGATTTGAACATAAGAGGGGAGCTGGAGAGCACT
>CM070037.1:58581078-58604719 GCA_036250615.1 Ptychadena robeensis | reverse complement strand
GGTGTGAGGGTCTGTGAGGTGGGGGGTGCTCATTGGCTGGATTATGTCTGCTGACTGTTGTTAAAAGATATGTTAAAAGATAGGGGGCAAACCGAACTCGCCATATGTTCGCGAACATGGGCGAACGCGAACATGCGATGTTCGCCGCAAATAGTTCTCCGCGAACAGTTCGGGCCATCACTATTTACAAATAGCATCTTGAGCAAACTGTATCTTTTGAAGGTTTAATATTGCAGCATGTATCAGATAACAGGTTAACAACTACTTTTTGCTGATGTTCACTTGTAGTTGTTTTGTAAGGTTACAGTGATCCTAAGGGTGATAGTATTGCAACAATGTATGACAATTGAATAATAAAAATGTTAAAAGGGTGTGGCTATCTTGCAAGCGTGGAACTTGTCAATCAACACCTGTCTACACCTACTCCTACCCACTGCATTTTGGATTTACAGCATTGCCTCTGTTCCCAGAATATCTCACTTTAAACGTCATTTTGTTGCAGGTGAAGTGCCCTATATTAGCCAGGGGTGTTGTAATAATGCCTTGCAGTGTGAAAGTAGACCCATGGCAAGGTTAGTTTTTGTTATTTCTTGTTCCATTTTATCTGTTGGCTATAAAATTCGGTTCATTGAAATAGGTGAGGACATTTTTAAACTGCTTGCTTGTGCAAAGGTCACAAAAAAGAGTGTAATCCTAAACAATTCAACTGCAAGTCGACTCTGTAAGCACGAAGTTCAGCTGAACATCTGTAAATGTGTTTTTTATTTATAGGCTTTATCTTGCCAAATAAAACATGGCACAAAATATAACTCATACATCTCTTCTTTCCAGTGTTGACATTTGCAAGTTGTCTTTTCATTTGTAACTTATTAAAAGAGCTGATGTAAAGAAAATCCTCTGGAGTAAAATAAATAAGGCTTGGTATAGTATTGGAACAGTATAAAATCCATTACTAAGTAAACAGAGGGATCGAAAAAGCATTTGTAATAAAGAAGGTCTAGGTCTATTTTCATGTTTGTGTGAATTAATTCCATTTCACATATGAACTATGTTATACAGCTCTGTCGTACTGTAAAGCAATGTTTTACAATGATATTGAACCATGCATAGGGTGCTGCTAAGAACTGCTTATCAAATGTGTTTGACATGTAAAACCGTGGCATAAGTTAGCTTTATAGGCCCTGCTACCATAAAGACATACTTAGAGTACGTTATTATGAGAATGGACACATGTCCATCACGTTCAACCAGAATATTAATACACAAAAAACAACCCCTTCCCCTCAAAAACATACAACTTTACCAGATCCAGAGCAAAACCTATACTTATAAAGCTTGGGATTTTTTACTCTAACCGACCTTTTTTTTGTTTACTTGTTGAAAAATTATGTTTTTCAGCCATTTAGTCAGTAATAAACTCATGAAGAGGACACTTTAAACCTAATTTCCTTCAGATGTGATGCAGTCTTGGGCATTATTATTAAGTTTTAAGTAGGGATGGTCAAATTTATTTTTCAAAAATTCTACCATTACGACGATTTTGAATTATTGCAAAGCTGGAGATGTAGAGAAGGGTTGGGGGTATACTACAAAAAAAGAAAGTATGACTCTAACACAAATAGTTTTTTCACAAATTAAGTTTAAAGTCAATTCGGAATTTCAACTTTGATTTTGAACTTAATTTATGCAAAAACTACATATTGCTAGAGCAAAATGTATCTACATCTTCAGCAATTTTGGTGATTATACCATTTTCAGAGGCTTTGAAATCAGCTCACAAAGCTAGCTAGTCGAAAAATTCGACCATCTCTAGTTTTAAGAAAGGTTGAAGAAGCAAGTTACAATAAAAGTAGAGAGAAAATTGTTTTTTGATGGTTGTTTTTTTTTAGAAAATTCAGATTGTTCGAATTTGTGAGTTAATTGCAAAGCCCCTGGATATGGTATAATTGCTAAACTTACAGGAGATGTAGAAAATGATTCAGGGTATACTACTACAAATTAAGTTCAAAGTCAAGTACTTTGACTTTTAACTTAATTTATGCAAAAACTACATATGCTACCGCAATACTTTTTTTTCAAGTATGCCCACAACCCTTTAATACATGTCCAGAAATGTTGGTGATGACAGCAATTTGACCATCTTAATTAAACAGATACACATGCCGTATGTTGGGAAATAGGTATAAACAGAGAGAAATGTGTTAAAACAAACTTCAAATGTATATAAATATGCATTTCCTAAAATATGAGGATTTAAGAAATGGTAAGATAGTTTGCAGGATTTCATTTACATGGTCATTTGGTGGATGTTAACCTGCAGGAGTAATGTTGGGATTGGTCGAATATTGACCAAGTAGTCATCAGTTTTCTCCATGAATTCTTAATTTTCTTTTCTAAAATATCACCATTAAAATAAAGGTATAATATGAACTTAAACAAAGCAAATTAATTATTTTTGTTTGTCATAGCAGAAATCATGTATGTCCCTTATCAATTAAGTTTCCCTTATTTGTACCTTTCCTGTTTCCCAACATCATGTCTGAAAGTCATAGTTCATCATTTGGATATTAATGCAAAAGGCTCACACAACACTGGGATAGCTTGTATATCATGATTGAAACGGTCTCCTGTACACCAGATCCACTGGGAGGTGGTAAGAAGGACATATTTTGGTAGATTGAATTTGAATATCTATTCAAGCTGTGAGAACACATAGAGATTTAACACAACATTCACTGACAATTAAATTCTCTTCAAATTAACCCTAACATGCCTCTTTATTATTTGAACACCATTGCACAATTTTTACTATGGTAGCAAAGGTGAGGTTAGTCTATAGAGTACAAGTCAATTTACAGTTGAAATGTAGGACATTAGTTCATTATTTTCAGAACTGTGCACATGCAAAGGACTGTCTCCTATTATGAGGGAGTTTACTTTTTTAGGAAAACACATGAACCATTTTGTTCAAATGTCAAGTGGCAATTAAAGAGCAAAATGCTTAGAATGGTCCTCCTTATACAAGTCTCTGTTTTTAGTTTAACAGCCCTGAAAGGACATGCCTGTGGCTCTGCATTGCTTGGATACAATTGTTGTCAACCTTCTGCTTATAAGGGAAGATCTTTATAAATGGTACATGTGTGTATGTCAAGATCTGAGGCAGGCAAACACAGTTTATTGCTTCTTTTTCGTATATTAGGGAACATTGTCATGGCTGAAGCCCCAGGCTAGCTTGAGAGTCTAGTTGCAGATATTCATCAAGAATATATACTACAGTTTGACATCTAAGAAAACCTGCCACCATTATTAATCTTTGGTCACGCTGTTAAAAGATCTCTTTTTCTGCCCACTGCTCAATGCATGAAATTTCAGATTCTCCATACTCACCCCAAGGTAGCATCTCGCCACTATCTACATGGCCACAGTCTAATGGCACAAACATTTTCAAGATAATAGATTCTTGTTTTTGTGTTACTGTGTTACCTTGAAAGTTAGGTAAAAACGATTTAATTCAGTAGACTTTCTTTCCATCCACGCTTTCACTTTGGGTTTAAAGGCTAGTTCATCAGAGACCATGCTGTCAATGCAATTGTTTACCATGAAGTTAAAAGTTTATTTAATTTCACTGTAGTCTGGGGAGTCTAATGCATCCATTGCCCATGTTTTGTAGATCCCTTAGTGATTTTCACCTTTATTTTCTATAATGCAAACACTGCAGGAACCCATAAAGAGAAAATTGTGACCTTTCCTTCTGGGACAGCTACATATACTATCAGTCATTATCATAACTCTCCCAAGAATTCTCTATATCTCCCAGACACAACATCCAGCAAGAGTTCTTTTTGTCATTAAAAAAGTTTTCTCTAACATTTTGTCAATGCAATGTACTGTACTTTGATTGTTGCAAATATTTTTTTAAAATAAAAATCTTATTTTTAAAAGTAATATGATACAGTTACATTTGTAGTCATTCATTATTTTATTTTGTTCATTTATTTACATGATTTTAATTTTATATTGGTAAATGTTATGCAAATACTGAATCTGGAATTGTTAGAGATGAATAAAGTTCATCTCATCTGTAGTTCATCTTACAGAGCGTCGAACATGAAAACGTTTGGATTGAAGATCTTCAGCATCATTTATTACCAGGATTAAATTATGGTAAAATGCAATATTACCAATTACGATAGTCTCACTTTCTAGCCAAATGTATCTTAGTATCCACCTCTTAAAGCTTTTGAACTTTTGAACAGTAGAAATCAGACTTGAAGTGGAAAAGCAGCATAAATTAGTGTAAACTAGGTGCAAGGAAAATGCATAGACAGGAAAAGATTTTATTATTATTATTTTTTCAGTTTACCAATCTACTGCTCCACTATTCTCTGTCCAGGAGGTACAGTCAGGGGAAGGGAGGAGAAAAAAACTTCAAAAGCTCAGAACTAAATAATCAGAAATAGAAATTACACCCAAAAGTGAGTATTGTAATGTTTCTACTTATTTGACGTGTAACATTTTGCAAAAGGGTTGAAATATAATCTGAGAGTTTATATTTGATCCAGTTTATAAAACCTTACCTGTAGGTCACACGAAGAGCAACCTGTGCATACTTTGTCTCTAATACTCTTGTGGATTGTCATGTCAATTGGCAATTGGCAATTGGATCAGTGATAGCAGATAGTTTGTGTATATACTGTGTAATAGTACAAAAACATTTCAACTATTGAAAATGTGTGCCTCGTGTATACACACAGAAAAATGTTTTTAAAAAGAAACATTTTCCATATTGTTTAGAAGTACACTCACTGGCCATAGCATTACTCAGTTGGGGCAGATTTGTCAGCTGCACATCCATGATGCAAATCTCTCGTTCCACCTCATCCCAAATCTATTGGATTAAGATCTGTGGAGGCCATTTGAGTACAGTAAACTTGTTGTCATGTTCAAGAAACGAGTCTGAGATGATTGGAGCTTTATGACATGGTGCATTATCCTGCTGGAAGCAACCATCAGAAGATGGGTACACTGTGGTCATAAAGGGATGGACTTAGGTAGTCTGTGGCATTGCAACGACGATCAATTTTACTAAAGGGCCCAAAGTGCGCCAAGAAAATGTCCCCCACACCATTACACCACCACCAGCCTGAACCGTTGATACAAGGCAGGATGGATCCATGCTTTCATGTTGTTGACGCCAAATTCTGACGTTACCATCCAAAATCAAGACTCTTCAGACCAAGCAACATGTTTTAAATCATCTATTGTCCAATTTCGGTGAGCCTGTGCGAATTGTAGCCTCAGTTTCCTGTTCTTAGCTGACAGGAGTGGCACCCGGTGTGGTCTTCTGCTGCTGTAGCCTCTGCCTCAAGGTTCGATATGTTGTGCATTCAGAGATGCTCTTCTGCATACCTTGGTTGTAATGAGTGGTTATTTAAGTTACTGTTGCCTTTTTAATCAGCTTGAACCACTCTGGCCATTCTCCTCTCACCTCTGGCATCAACAAGGCATTTGCACCCACAGAGTTGCCGCTCACTCGATGTTTTCCTTTCTTCCATTTGTCCTTCCTTTCAACCATTCTCTGTGAACCGTAGAGATGGTTGTATGTGAAAATCCCAGAAGATGAGCAGTTTCTGAACTACACTGGCACCAACAACCATGCCACGTCCAAAGTCACTTAAATCACCTTTCTTCCCCATTCTGAAGCTTAGTTTGAACTGAAGTGGTTCGTTTTGACCATGCCAACATGCAACATACAAGATATCAAAATAAGACATTACCAGGTGTTATTGCAACAGCCTGTTTGTAAGATAAAAAGTGTCAGCATTAAAATTTGCTTGGTGGTTATTTGGATGCAAAATTCTGCCCATTGTGTATGTTAGCAACTCAAAGGGTGAAAAATGAACAGCGTCACTACTGGCTGGTGGATGTTAGAAGTGTAGTGCAAATTTGACCATTCCAAATGTGATTTGCAAGGTAAGCTTGCAAGTCCTCCACTTTCAGATTAGTGACTTGTGAATGCACAAGTTTCTCTGTCAGCAGTAGACCTTAAAACTCCAAACTCATGATTGCACAAATTTTAAGCTCGTCAATAGTGATGGCGCGAACCCTCCCTGGGGTGTCCGCGAACAGGGCGGGTCGAACTTCAAAGATGTTCGCCGTCCGCTCTGTTCGCGGACATATTCAAATTCCCCGCCTCTAGGCGGGGAATTTGAAACGGAGAAACCGGATGTGACGTCAGTGATGTCACATCCGGTCCGTGGACCGCAACCTGGAACGCATAGTTCCTGGTTACGGCCGCAGGATGTGACGTCACTGACGTCACATCCGGTTTTTCCGCCGGTCTTCTCACTACAAGACCGGCTTCTGTAGTGAAAAGATTCTTCCTCCGGCAGGATTACACAGGTTGTGATCCTGCCGGAGGAAGAATTTAGACCTTCTTCTGGCCGGCGAACAGTACGGGTCGAACACCCGTACTGTCCGCCGGCGAGGCGAACGGCGAACATGCCGTGTTCGCGGCCGAACTGTTCTCCGGCGAACAGTTCGGCCCATCTCTACTCGTCAATAGTCAGGAACATAATATGTGGATTGTGGGGCATACCACCCGCAGCTCTTCTGCCCAAGGATATAGAGAAAACTGGTCCTATTGTTATCCTCTATGATAAAGCTTTCCCGTGGAGTGTTACATCAGGCCCTGTGAAGAGAAGTTTAGTGGCAGCAACAATATTTAGATTAAATTACATCTATCTTTATCTTGATTTTGAATTACGATTTAGCCCTTGATTGTTCTTTTCTGCTGCTATTTTCAGCACTCAAAAATATAATATTACAAATTCCCACATTTCCTTAGTTATGGTATTTCTCTACAGTCTCTCACTGTTTCGATCCACACATGCAATATATAAAGATACCTAAAGTTGCAATGAGCTTAATGTAATCATTCTTTTTTACTTCTAGACCCCAGAGGGATCCTCAGAGACACAAATATAGATAAATGATCAAAAGTCCTAATTGGCCTGAGTCCTTTACTAGGCTGGCGTTAAACACACATTTGCTGCTCGTCCTGGGCACGTGCGTACAGAAATGTAAAAAGTAATTGCATTTGCTATCACTCTTCCTCTCTTGAATATACAAGCACCTCTAGAACAATACTTGTAGAATATTATGTAGGTGTCTATGCTTCATTTAGCTGCTTTTCTCTTAGGAAAACACATTATGACTTTGTACAAGCCTTGATCGATTTCTTAAGAGGCCTTATCTGATTGCTTTTATATTTTATTGATTTTTTTCTGAATTAAGTTTTATGGGTCTCAATTATTTTCTTGTATGATTGTTCAGCTGTACATATGGCGCACGGAATAATTACACACGGACATGATTATGTTCTAGTTGATAATCCTTTTTAATATATAGCTCATTCTTCTTTCTTTTTCAATATTTTTATGGCAATTATCTCCAGTAGGCGGATGATATGTTGAATTGCATGCTGTAAAGACAAATTTGAAGCACAGGAACAACACTGCCATACCTTTTTTTTGTGACATCTTGACAAAAGCTGCTACAGCACAAAAAAAAAATCTCATGATCATCGGCTTCATTAGAAAAGCATTTAACAATCACAGGAGATGATTTTTATAAACTCGCTGTTCTGCTGACTGGGGGATACGGCGATAGCAGCCCAATTAAGTTTCAAATGAGTTCTGAGCACTGATGGCTAATATAATTCCGTTGTAGCTGTAGACTATGCATTATACAATCATTTATCATTGAAGGGAATATCTGACAGGAATCAAACATTGAGTCCTCAATTAGACTTTTTTTTAAATACATTGGTAGGAAACTGAACTATTCTTCTTCAGGTTAATGCTATTGTTAACACAAATCGAAAGTATCCTCTATAGCAAACAATCAGCAGCCAGTGGGAACCTTGAGTGGCCACTAGGTGAGCATTGGAAAGGTTTTATGAGCAGATTGAATGGATTGTTTGAGGTTAAAATGGGTATTAGCATGCACAATATCCCCACTTTAGCACTGATTTCTAGATAAGGATAACGCATGTGCATATGTGATGATATCCTCCCACCTTCTAAGTACGAAAGGGCATTTCCTTGGCTTGGCGGGGATAAACCAATATGATATATTACTGAACCACCTAAAGGCAACACATAACAGCAAGATAAGTATTACATTTAGCAGCCAATGGGAGGTAAAGTTAACATTTAAGGGGTGCTTCTACTGCCCCATTATGCAGTTTCATTTGGGCTAGGTGTTTCATAAACAATTTGATTCAGAGATTTTCTGAATATTTATAGAATTATCATTAAGAATGTATCGCAATTTGTAAATTGCATACTCATATTTTACAGAAGATTTAGGAATGTGTCACCACTATTCGTTTTTATGCTTGTTCGGCAATGTAACATTTTTGCATACAGTCATGATGACAGCCTCCATACTGTTTTCTGGGCAGGTAAGTAAATGTTTTCTGTTATTACAGACTCCAAAATTAACGTATCTGTGTAATGTTCATTTAACATCCCAGGTGGTAATATATTGCATTTTTAGGTACATGAAGTGGTGCAAAAAAAGAAACAGATTACCAAATACTGTCATAGGAAATGCAAGGACTTGGGGCCTATATGAGTTTGGTAATAAAGGTGCCCCTACTGCTTTTCTTACAGGCATAGAAATTCCAGAAAGTAAACAAAAAGAAATGAGGGTTGCCATCGGATTGCCAGGTAAGCTATCCCGAGTGTGGCTTGGGGTACCGATTTTGGTCATTTAAACTTCCCCCGAGCCACACTGCCTGTGTATTCTATTCCCTCATTTGGCCTGTATTCTTATGGATGGAATGCTTATTATTTAAATTCCCAACCTACAGTCAGGGAAAGAAGTATTTGATCCCTTGCTAATTCTATATGATTTTGGTATCAGAGAAATTGCCAATCTATAATTGTAGTGGTATGTTTATTGTAGCTGGGAGAGACAGAAAAGCAAAAAGACCATCACAAACAAAGGCAGAAATTGAATTATATAGTGGGCAGGCGATGATAAGAAAGTAAGGGGGGTCAGCATCTAGGTCCAGCCAAGTCCCCATATCAAAAACAAGAAACAAAACAACAAAACTGATGTAGCATCCTGCTAGGTCAAAATAAGATGGTTACCCTCCAAGGACTTTTGTGGCTGGGAATATGAGTGGGAACATTGGAGTAATATGAATAAATATGCGTTATTAGTGCATAAATAGTAAACAAGTTAGGTATTCTAGATAAAAGGTCATTGGGGACAAGAACACCAGAATGGCGCAGTCAAAGATATACCATATAAAACATTGTTACATAAGCATCTCAATAAAATATCAATAAAATATCGTCACATTCCAATCCAATCAGTCCTAAAGGTCATAGACACTTAAGAGGAGGTCTGGTCATCCGACCCCTCTCAAAGGTTCACCCAACGCGTTTCGGCCCTTAGATATTGGCCTCATCAGGAGGGAAAGTTTCAAATTGGGTTGAGATCTTCGGTAGATGGTTGCCAGAGAAGACCGCAGGCAAGTATACGAACTTCAAAGCAAAAAATAAATGTCAGACAATATTGGGCATCAATAAACAATATTAAACATTCCGATCCCACTACATTACTTTGACCCCCCCCCCCCCGTGTAAACAATTTTGGTCAATATCATACTCAGAGCAAACACATAATATTCATGGGCGCGTACCTCCTGCCCCATGCAGACACCCTGCGTGCAAGCCACCATCGGCCAGAGTGAGGCGTTGCCCTCCACGTGAGCCCTATTCAGAATGTGGTGAAATGGTATCAAGGAGCCAATGGTATAAGGTAGGTGGTCAGTCCCAGCATACATAGGGGGGGGGGGGGGGTCTGGTCAAGCCAGTGGTGCGGAACCCTATATGGATAAATGGACACAGGTAAAAGATCACTATGACCCCAGGATATGCCTGCAGGCCACGATGAAAGTTAGGGCAGGCCCCAACCACCCCAAATCCAACATTATAAGTCTAAAAGGCAGAAATTGAATTGCATTTTAATGATTGAATTAAGTATATAATCCCTTTACAGAATATAACTTGGCAATGACAGAGGTCAGATGATTCTTGTAGTTGACATGAGTCTTGTAGTTGATTTGCAGCCATTTCAAAAGGAATTTTGGATTCTCTTTGCAGATCTTTTTTAAGTCAGTAGGGCTTAAGGGCTGATGTTTTCCAACTCAATTCTGAGACTGGCTACTCCAGAATCTAAATGTGCTACTTCTTTAGCCACTCTTTTGTTTTGAGGCATTGTTGTTTACAATACAAAGTATTGCTTACTTAATACTCCATCCATCATACCTTAAATCCCATACCCTTAGCAGAAAAAAACCATCAAAGCATAATCCTCTATGCTTAACAGTGGTGACGGTGTCTTTGGGGTCATAGGCAGAATTCCTCCTTGCTCAAAACGGTGAATTGATGCCAAATACCTTGATTTTGGCCTCATATGACCGCACCACTTTTTGTTCATTGTCAAATAACAGAAGGGCCTGTACAACCCCCTTACAGGGTTTGAAAGATTGCAGTCCTTCAACATATAGTGATTTACCAATTGTTTTCTTGGGGACTGTAGTCCCAGCTCCCCTGAGGTCATTGACAAGTTCCCCATATGTAGTTCTGGGCTGCTTTGTCACCATTCTTACTCTGTGTGCCCACTTGGCGGGTCTAAACACGGTGCAGAGCTGCGGGAGATTGCTAGCACCCAGCGATCTCTCGCTGGCTCCCGCGTTTAAAGTCATTGCAGCCAGGAAGTGGGGGGTGGGGCAGGACATCTTGCCCCTCCCCACCTGATCATGCCCATAGACAGTGAATGGGCGGCCCATTCGATAAAATGGACACTAGCCCATTTAACTAATGGATTGCCTATGTGGGAACATAGCCTTATGCTCATTGCAATACAAGTTGAAATCTTGCATAAAGCTCCAAGCCCAGGGAGTGTGGCAGTTGTTTTGTGTTTCCTTTTGTAAATGATGCCTCAAACTGTAAACTTTTCACAAAGCTGCTTGCCAATGGTCTTGTAGCCCAGTCTAGCCTTGCGTAGGTATACAGTCTTGTTCCTGACTTCTTTGGATGGCTCTTTGGTCTTGGCCATAATGGCTAGTTTTGAATCTTATTGATTGGTTGTTCCTGTGGACAGGGGTCAAGGGGAATTATAGCTTTCACAGCGTTTGCTTCTAATCTCAGCTTGTTAACAGCATAAAGGGAAGAATTTTCCTTGTTGCTAGAAGATCAAATAGTTTTGTTGCTATTATATCTCTCACAACTACAAAAAACCTCCAATCACAATAATAGACTGGGCATTTGTCAGAGGGGAAAAGAGATGGTCGAATCTTTTCGACTAGCTGACTTTGTGAGTTCATTGCAAATCCCCTGAACACACTATCATCACCAACATTGCTGGAGAGGTAGTGAAGGGGTGTGAAAACATTGGGAAAAAATATTGCTCTAGCATATGTAGTTATTGCATGAATTAATTTCATAGTCAAAATAGAAATTTCAACTTCAATTTTGCAAAAACTATTTGTGTTAGTGCTATAATTTTTTTCACTACATCTCCAGCAAGATTGGTGATGATCCCATGCTCACGGGCTTTACAATTAACTGTCAAAGTTAACTGGTCCAATTAAAGGACAAATATTCAAATCAGCAGGGGATCAACGACTTCTTTTTCTTTCTGTATATGCCTAGAGAAAGGATAAAAATATTGACATACGCTTTAATACGTCAGTATTGTGGTGCAATAAAAAGCTTAAAAAGGACGGTTAACCTTCATCTACATCTTACATATCAATAACAGGTTTTACTGAAATAGTTGTAAAATAAGAAATACTGCAAAATATGATACCTTTCTTATGTGGCTGATATTAGCCTCTACAGCTAAACAACTCTATTAATAAATGTTCTCACACAAAATTAACACATCTTTCACCCATGATTCACACAGTGATTAAAAAATGAGTGAATCCTGTGCAAAACCTGTTTGAGGTTTGTTTGAGGTCTGTACACAGCCGCTGTGAAGTTCTCTAGTTATTAAGGCATTTTCTTTTGTCTATCAAAGCTTGTCATAAGTGACACTTTATATGGCAGATTTTTTCTTTTTATGGGTAATAGATCGCTGATGTTGTCGCAGCCAGTTTGAACCTTTTATGAATATAAATACGGAGTAGCAAGCGCGTGCAAGATCACTTTGTCCTCCTAAAACAATTTATATTCCAAGAGGCTCCTACCTGACTGATTTTCTCCGAACGTTACAAAGTGGCTATGTTATTTCATGTGCTCAAAATGGGTGTTATTATTTTGTACATGAGAAGTCCTTTGATCTGCATTTATTACCAGAAAAGAGATGCACGGGCTTAACCCAATCTGACACAAATGCAGCAATATGTTCATTTTCTCCCACTACAAATTCAATACATTCATATTCAGAATTCTTTATCTAATAGTGCTTATTAGATTGTTTTGGCTACAGCTGCAGAGCAATATATCACTGAGAAAATAATAGGTATGTCTCTTTCAGGCTGTGATGTGATTTGCCTTCGCAGTGCTGGCATGGAAATCTGTACCGTTTATTAATAAAAGACAGCATAAGAAGAACTCGCCCGTATAAGAATATCAAAAGAAAACATTTACTTATTGGATTGTTTTTTGTTAAAACCGTATTTTTTGGACTATAAGACACAATTTTTTACTATTAAAAATGGGAAAGTGCCCCTGCGTCTTATGGTCTTAATATGTAAAAAAATTTTTTTGTCCCAACCATCTAGGGAGCAATAACTATACACCCCAGGGGGGCAGAAATGTGTTCCATTTCCTGCAGCCAAGCCACTACCAAGAAGTGCATTAGCACTATCAGAACACTTATCTGAACACACTGACCAACTTATGGAGATCGATCTAAACATAACAGACATGTCCATAATGTACAGTGGATATTAAAAGTCTAAACACCCCTGGTAAAATATCAGGTTCCTGTGCTGCACAAAAATGAGAAAAAGATAAATCATCTCTGAACTTTTTCCACCTGTGTGTTAATGTGACCTATAAACTGTACCACTCAATTAAAAAACAAACTCAATTTTTTTAGGTGGACGGAAGAAAAATATTAAAGTAAAATAATGTGGTTGCATAAGAGTGCACACCCTTAAACTAATACTTTGTTGAAATACCTTTTGATTTTATTACAGCACTCAGTCTTTTTGGGTAAGAGTCTATCAGCATGGCACATTTTGACTTGACAAGATTTGCCCACTCTTTTTTTGCAGAAACACTGATTGCACTCATCTCCTCACAGCCCTCTTCAGATCACCCCACAGATTTTCAATCAAATTCAGGTCTGGGCTCTAGCTGGGCCATTCCAAAACTTTAATCTTCTTCTGGTGAAGCCATTCCTTTGTTGATCTGGGTGTATGCTTTGGGTCTTTGTCATGTTGAAAGATGCCTGAAGGTTTGTGCCAATATTGACTGGTATTTGGAACTGTTCATAATTTCCTCTTCTTAACTAAGGCCCCAGTTCCAGCTGAAAAAAATAGCCCCAAAGCATGATGCCGCTACCACTATGCTTCATTGTGGGTATGGTATTCTTTGGGTGATGTGCAGTATTGTATAGTATAGTGGCAGACTCATACCCAAAAACACTGTAGTGCTGTAAAAAAATCAAAATGTGCTTCAACAAAATATTATTTCAAGGGTATTATTTTTTTAATTGAGTGGTGCAGTGTTTAGGTTACATTAAAGTCACATCTGTCCACATTGACCCCCCCCCCCCCCTGCTCATTGTGGTTCCTTCCAGAGGCTCTATGTCTCTACATCGTCTAGTGTGACAGAAACCAGACAAGCTCTGAGTTCAAATGTAAGTATTGGATATTTGCATTCAAGTGATGCCTTCAGCATACGTGCTTTTAAGTGAACCTAAGGGTTCATTTATACTGGCGGTTTTTAACCGCCAGGTAAACGAGCCACAAACATAACCAACCGGTGGACGCAACATTAGGCGTCTGCTGGTCAGTTTTCGGGCTTTAGCCTAAAAGGACCTCCATGGGGTCCTAATCGAGACGTGGCTGCAGGAGCTCACTGTCGTTTTAAACCATAACCATTAAACCATAACTTTCAGCCTGCAGCAGCTTGGGAGATGATAGTGTAAATTTAGCCTGGTTAGTTTAAAACATGGCAGTGCTTAAGTTCAGGAACAATTTTGGTTCCCTCAATGCCCTCAAATTGTACTCTCTTCCTCTTGGATCAAGATCCAAGCTAACAATTGGCATTTAAATGACATCAGGTGTCAGGGTTAGTGCCAGTAAGAGTTTCATCTTCACTAGATGATCCACCTACATCATTAAAGGGCTAAACAGATCTAAGCAGGAGGATTGTCATTATATAACTTCTTTAATTATTTCAGAAGTACCTGCCTGTCAAATATGCAGAGTCCCCATTGTAGATCTTCACCATTCACAGAAAGATTTGGTGAAATTCAAAAAAAGAAGGGTTAAATTATTTTCCCATTTTATTTTAAGGTATAAGGTGAAGGTGCCTAAACAGTTAACACAAACATATAACTATACTAGCCACTCTTGAAAGACACAGAAATAGATGCTGACCACTAAAGAAAGTTTGTTTTTGCTTTTATTTTCTGCTATGTTGAGATTCAGTGAACACGGATACATTTCTAGAGAGATTTGTTTTCTGGCCTGAAAAGATCATACAGACTTTAGTAAGGAAAATAAAAAGCTGTCATTGTGCACTCCATCCTATTATTTTCACTGGCTGGTCCACACAGCCCATCAGCGAATCTCTTCTTTTGTAGAAGAAGTGAGACTTTCAAATTGAATGGTTTCAGGACTGTGCGTCCATTCAATAGCACTAATACATTGTATCTTTCACTGCTCTCGCTTTTCAATGCCTATCAAACTAGGAGGTCGATTCTCTTTGGAATTGGCAAAAAGTTACATCCATGGTTATTACAAACACACACACACATATATATATATATATATATATATATATATATATATATATATATATATATATATATAAAATCATTTCACTGCAAAGTTACTTGTTTTCTGGTTCTAAAAGGTTTACTTTTTCCATTAATCTTCCTTGTGAAAAATGCTCTTGCTGTGATCTTAATATGTGAACTAAATATAATGAGCCAGCATCAATTGAATTCAGAGGGGAAGAAAAGGTACAATCAAAACATTTTCATGAGATTATGTTTATTAGGGGTGCTCAGATATGAGTTTTGTTTGCCACACTACCTATGTTTATAGTAATGCATTGCATAGTTAACATAGAATAACACAATGAACTAAAGCTATTCAAGTGAGTAGAGCTGCTCAACACAGGCCCTTCCCAATAAGGAAGCCGACCTTCAGTGAACCCTAAATGTCAGATATGGTCAATCAGGAAAGGGGGGGTTACAGTTGTCCAGCTTCAGTCACCAATATGCATAATAAAAAATAAATAGTTGCACACATCTGTCAACAGTAATCATACAGAAGACGTGATGCCAGGGACCAGACCATTAGGTGATATATAGAACTGGGTGAAATAAAGAAAAGGGTAAAATAAAAGTAATACAATGATGAATAGGTCACCATGAGGGAGGTTTTTAAGTCCTGGCAGATAATAAAAAGTCCAGTAGTTTCTGCGCTGGTGGGTAAAAAAATATTCCGATATGGAGCAGGAGTGTGGCCCACCTATAAAAGACAGATAGGAACAGGGACAAGAGAGGCAAAAAATGCACTCCTATTAATGGTACAATGCAGGCTTAAGAAGGAGTAGTACCCTTAATCAGGGAAACAGGAGCAGGAGGTGAAGTCTAGAAGTTCATAAAGCGGGAAGTGACATCCTGGTGACATCCTGGTATCTACGCTGAATAGAGACACACACAACTCCTGTATGCCAAATGGAGGTAACCTCTCCTTCCTAAGTCTGCATTGTACCTCCATTATTGTAAGTCCATTATTTTACCTTTTACTTTTACCATTAAGATACCATTAACTTTGTTGCGTCACGGGCCCCTGTTCCTATTCCTATCAAACAAAACAGCATGAAATGTCCCTGCTAGAGAGTGTCAGTATTTTATCAGAGCTAGAGAACAGGGTACTTTTTGTAATTAAACATCTACGCTCAGCATTAAATATGTGAATGAATGGTACCATGCGTAGTACACAATGCCTCTAGTGCAATGCTATCCACCATCCACATTGTATTTAATTGCTTATACCATCAATGACTAGTTGACTTGATTATGACTTTAGTGGTGAATAACTCAACTTGACAAAGGCTTAAGTTGTTATGTCCCAATTTCTACTGATGCAGAAAGTAGACTATCTTCCTAGAGTAGAGATGAACAAAAAGAAGACCAAGAGACATCTTAACTAGGAAAAGAAACAAATAAAAATGCAACCCAGAAGCACCATGTGGTTTGACTTTGATTTGGATGAAGAGGTCCCAGATATTGGAATAGAGCTCTAAAGCCCCCCATAGACAGGCAGACTCCTCCATGCAACTTCGTACAACCAACTTTTCTTCTACCAAAACCATGTAATAGGAGGACCTTTCTACACCTTCCAATCACTATGTATTCTATCAGGGAGGTCACTATACTACATAGTTGTTGGTAGGTCTCATGAAAGTTGTATGAAGGAGTCTGCCTGTCTATGGGGGGCTTAAGACCTATATCTAGACCAACCGTACTGGTACCTTAAAGCCCCCCATAGACAGGCAGACTCCTCCATACAACTTTCATGAGACTTACCAACAACTATGTAGTATAGTGACCTCCCTGATAGAATACATAGTGATTGGAAGGTGTAGAAAGGTCCTCATATTACATGGTTTTGGTAGAAGAAAAGTTGGTTGTACAGAAGTTGCATGGAGGAGTCTGCCTGTCTATGGGGGGCTTTAATGCTTTTTTTTTGTGATTTTTACAAATTTTCATTATACAAAAATGATACAGACGAGTTGCTGTTGAAATCACACTAAACAACATTCAGCTATTGTCACCTCAACAAAACATATGAAATATAAAAACAGAAAATGTAAAAATGTGGAAATGACCATACCGTGGGAATCTAGGCCATCTCTACTCTAGGAAGATAGTCTACTTTCTGCATCAATACAAATTGGGACATAACAACTTAAGCTTTTGTCAAGTTGAGTTATCCACCAATACAGTCATAATCAAGTCAACTAGTCATTGACGGTATAAAGCCCCCCATACACCTGCAGATTCCTCCATACAACTTTCATGAGACCTACCAACAACTATGTAGTATAGTGACCTCCCTGATAGAATACATAGCGATTGGAAGGTGTAGAAAGGTCCTCCTATTACATGGTTTTGGTAGAAGAAAAGTTGGTTGTACAGAAGTTGCATGGTAATTGTATGTGGTGTATGGGGGGCTTAAGCGATTAAATACAATGTGGATGGTGGATAGCATTGCACTAGAGGCATTGTGTACTACGCATGGTACCATTCATTCACATATTTAATACTGAGCGTAGATGTTTAATTACAAAAAGTACCCTGTTCTCCAGCTCTGATAAAATACTGACACTCTCCAGCAAGGACATTTCATGCTGTTTTGTTTGATAGGAGATAGGAACAGGGGCGCGTGACGCAACAATGTTAATGGTAAAAGAAGAAGGTAAAAGAATGGACTTACAATAATCAAATTATCTATCTGTATCAGATTTGTCTACTCTCAGTACATGTTTCGTAGGTCATTAAGTACATACCACATAGAGTAAAAGTATCATGACATCATTTATTTCAGTAACAGGGAAAGTGTGACGTAAACATTTGTTCCATCTTCTGTAAATTTGGTAATCATTTTGCCTCCCATATCGGACGCCAGTCTCTCTATAGAGAATAGGTCTTTTAAGGAGTTGCACAAAAATTATATAGTGGGTGGTGTTTGGGCCAGCCATTGGTACATAATCCATCTACGAGCAGCAAGTAAGCAAATCTGGGCCCACTGCGACAATGAAGAGCGGATGTTAGGCTGTGCCGATCTGTTCAGAAAAGCAAATAGTGACAGTAATGGCTCCACTAGCCCCCGTTCCCCAGTGACCAACTGGATATACTCTGTGACTTCTTTCCAGAAGCATGATAAACTAGGGCAGGACCATAGAAAATGATCCGAGGGGGCTTTGATTTTGTCACATTTGGGACAACCACCATGAGTAGTTATATGTGTTTGAGTGGAGTTAGGGATGGGTAAAAACCCATGTAGGCTCTATAAAATATTTTATATTGAGTTTCTCTCCACATTTCATTAGTAATTATTATGGATAGGTATCCCTGTTGAAGTTTGTCTGTTAAGTCCAGGTCCCTTTATTGCTTTTTTCAGGAAAATTATCTAGATAGAGTTTTAAAGGTTATTTGTGTAGTGTTTTTCATATTATTGTTTATTGCTAAAACCAGACTTGTTCTATCTCTTTATCAGCAAATTATTATGGTGTGGTTTTTGTTCAGCAGAATTAACTTAACTTCAAGTAGGTTTAAGAAAAAAAAAATCTAAATCTTATAGGTTTTGTACACATGTGCAAAGGATTAGCCTGATCCCCCTCAATGGCATACATCTACGTCTCGTAATTGACATTTTCTTGAAAACATACTTTTTTTTTCACCCAGTACTGTAGGAGCTGGTTACAATGTTATGCCTCATTTGGTATCTCAGCAGACACATTCTTGTCTTCAAAACGCACAACCTCTCGTATTTTAATATAAAATGAATGCTTTGTGTAGAATTTTGGACACGCTGTCCTCTTGTTTGGCATCGGCACAAGCCAGAAAGTGTTGCTCGATTTCTGCTTTGGGTTTTAGCAACATTTTGCTGAAATCCCCTAGATATTTTCTCAAAGAGATTTACTCATGTGAGAGGTGGAAATGTGCCAGAAAATGTCAACTTTATGCTTTTTAATATGGTTTTTAAGTAAAAAAACAAAAGTATAGCTGATGCTGTTGCAAACAATTGTTATAATATAAAGCATGTACTGTTTACTTGTCTTTAAGCACAATTGTTTTATTTATTACATTTTCTATATACTCAACTCACAAATATATAAATGTATTTGTGTAAATTTTTATGCAGGTGCTCTGATTACAATTTTTGTACAACATTCTAGGCCTATTAATAAGAAAGCCCAGCACTAGCTGTTGCTTTGTTAATGGGAACAGATCTTTGATTGTCACTACATGGGATTGTAACCATGCCTAGGAAAAAATAAAGTAAAACTTTAAAGTGTAATTTCAATTATTTATTTTCTATGATTTTTCTTCTGTATGTAATATTAAAAATAAGATTGTGAATTCAGAAGCACACGACTCAAATAAAATTTGTTCTGTTTTATCTATATTAAGTTATGAACGGTTTCATAGCAGCTCATTAGGTATAAAAATAGGTTCAGATTACCTTAGTCCTTACTTTCGATCCTGCAACTAAAATATACGTACAAATTTAATGAATGAAAAACACCCTTATAAGCCTGAATAATAGGAAATGCTGCAAAGGTCAGCACAGGATTAGCCAGTCAGCACGATTCTAGGTTTTTACTGGGAACAGGTGGTCCAGGTATTTAACACTTTCTAACTCTAAAATGTATATTTAGTTCATAATGAAATCATTCCAGTATGGAGGGGTTTTTTTCTACTAAACTAGCTTCCCTAATTACTTTGCCTTACATGTTTTTTTTTAACTTTTTATGTGTGTATAGGATTTATTTTACAGAATGGTTTTGCTTCTGGATTTTCTAAATACATACCCTTTTCATTTTCTAATCCGTTATTAAGGCTGTATTTGTAATTTTTCTGTGGGAATGAAGCTTTAAATGGACAATGTGATTATTAAAATGCTGCCCATATTGCCTTCCTCACTAAGGTATTCTATAAAAGTCTAATGGTGAAGTAGAGAATTAACATTGGAAGTTAACTTCACTAGCTAACGTTTTGGTGGCATGAATGAAGAACAACTAGCTTAATATTATATTTAAACCAAATATCTGAATTCTCACCTCAGCTTCCCCCCATGTATTTAGGTGCTGTTCCAGTTTTCTATATAGTGATATTGCCCTAAAGCATGTAGGTCTTGGATTAGGTTTACATCCCCATTTGGGCTCTTTTATGTAGCTCTCTCCAAAGAGCCCATGGTAGGCTTACAAATGTGCAGCAAAATTGGCATCCTTATATTCCTGGATTTCCAGGAGGCCACCAACTCTCTCAGGACATTCCAGGATTTCCTGGAGGCAACCAACTCTCTTTGTCTCTGAGGTGAAATGTTTGGTGGGCCTTCTCATTAACCAACAACTTGCTTCAAACTTCATTGATCCCTAAAGTGATTCCTATGTAGTCACCCTTGTGTTTTCCCATTGGAGATTATAATTCACCTCTCCCCACCTTTTTATTTAACATACTAGACCCCACATTTAGATCTCTGGTTGTATATCCATCTGTTAATTTTTTTTATAGATTATATATAGATATAATAAAGTTACAATACAATATTCATTATTTTTTATTGAAATTATGGTAATTACGATTGCAATGTTTGACCTCCATCTTTCATGGTATACACCTGTATTGCTTCATCCTCCTAAATATATTTATAATTGTAATGTTTATGCTGTCTTATTTGCGTCTGTTTTTCCCTCATTAACACACTCTCCCCTTTTTTAAAACTAAAAGATCTTTATTAAAGAAAATAATATTTAAAGTTGTTTGCAATATGGTATATGTCTAGGGAACCTCAATCAGAAATATCTTCCTTGCCATATGGGTTCTTGCTTTTTGCTACTTGATCAGATATCTCAGTTAAGCTACAGTTTTGTTTTATTTGGTGTTCAATAAATGGAAAATCCCACAAGTAGAGTGAGGCCTACTTCCAAATGAGCTCACCTGCATGTCTTTATCCTAGTTGTATTTACAAATTAAAGCGTATGAATACAAAAGGGGATTTTACTTTGGTCTACTCTATTGTAAATTAAAAAATAATGTTGCTACATTTTTAAGATTTTTTGTTCTATTCTCTTGTCTTTGCAACTTATAGAAAAAAAGTTAGGCTACTGTATATAAAGATTCTATAATTTGCCCAATGTATGCTGACACTAAAATATTTTTTTTTACAAAAACATAAATAGAAGACCCCATTCCTAGGACAATTGACCCAGAGGGAGGGTGCCCCCTTCCTGTCCTTCCAGGCTTTCCAAAAGGGGTCTGGTTTACTGGGGAGACCTTACGCTGTTTGGGGTGCCCTTTTTCCAGAGCATACCAGACCCTCTTGGCAACAGGGGGTCTGGTATGCTCTGAATACCAGACCCAGTCCTAAAAGGGGGTTAAGTATGCCCTAGAGGGCAGCGGGTATTTTTGGAATGGCCCTGGCTGATGTTTGGCCATCACTAGTCCCTACCATAGTCATGTTTATGCAACTAACACTGTCATATGTAACCAATATTGGAATTATTTGGGGAAGCCAATTTACCTAGCAGTGTATCTTTGGAGTGCATTGGAAAACTGGAGAACCCAGAAGAAACCCATACAAACTTGGGGAAAACATGCAAACTCCTTGCAGAGAGTGTCCAGACCAAATTTTGAACATTAAACACTAGCGCTGCATGCTAACTCCCTGAGCCCCAGTGCTGTCCCAGCTTAGTGTCCAGTAGATGGCAATGTATAATGGACCGGTTTTCAAAGGTGAAAACATATTTACAAAGATGATTTCACTGACTTATCTTTTTTTAGGTTTTTTGTGGCAAGCGGTCTGAATACTGAGCAGTTATTGAACCCTACACTTTTTTTTCAGACAGAGTGTGCATTTAATGGGGTGTTTGACAGCAAGAAAACTAATATATAAGGTGAGTGTAGGTGCATTTTACATAGTCAATAAAATTTCAGGGTGTTTGTTCATCTTTTACTTTTTCAATGCTCCTCTGCTCATTGACCATTTCAGCCAGCAACACTAGCTTCTATAGAGAAGCATCTGGCTGTTAGCCCTGGGCATGGTCACTGCCCCATGACGAATAGAGGGATGTCACGATTGTGAATGGTGCGTCTGCACCCGATGAAGTAGTGGTGGGGGAGCTTGGAAGATAACGGAGTACAGAGGGGGCAGGGTGATATCTGACAATTGTTTATGTGCTGTTTACCACAAATTATCAGCCTTTCCCATATTTATGTTTGTGTTTTTCTATTTAGACTATAATTTAGTTTGTTTTTGGCATTAACTGATATAAAAAAATACCTTATATAGTATTATCATTATTAATAATATCAGTTATTTATGTAATGCTAACATGATGTGTGTTCCAGAGAACTCCACAATTACTTAATGTGTCTTAAGAGCTCACAATCTAAATGCCCTAACATAGTCACATGTGACTAACATAGCTGAAGGACAATTTTTGGCAGTAAAGTCATAGTGTTATGCAGATAATAATGAGCGGCATAGGCAGTATTTTAATTCGAGATATTTCGCGAATAATTCCACTAATATTCGATTCTATATATATTCCCAATCCATGCCCATAAGCATCCCAATGGCAAATATCGCGAATATTCGGAATTGCAAATATCCGCCGCCATATTCGCGAAAATCGAGTGAATTCTCGATTAGGCAATATTCGCAATTCGAATATTCAAGCTCAACACTAATAATAATAGGCATACAGCCTATGTCCATTAATGTATTCTGTAAGAGCATACTTCCAAATATGCATTTTTTTACTTGTAAACAGTGATGAGTGAACTTTAGGATGTAGATATACTTTTAGCTGGCCTTAAATAAATAAAAGTATTTACCATAAAAAGAGGAAAAATACAGTTTGCTACATGGATTTTTCAGTTTAAGTGTGTTTTTGTATAAATGTTATAGAGCAGAAACCCTCATTTCCTATCAAAGAACACAAAGCCTTCCAGTGTGCATTGGGTGGTTTAGCTTGATCATTAACCTTTCACTCCACTTAACTAAGTTCTCACACACATTTGGTTAGGATTTTTTCATCTCAAATGGGCCGGAGCTGAGATCACAGAGGCGTCTTTTGTCATTTTACATAGATTGTTACTTCAGGCAGACAGCGGAGCTGCCCTTTGCGGAGAACAAGCCTCCTCTTAGCAAGTCACTTCCTTCCAGGTCACGAGGGAAGTCTTGAACAAGAACAATGAGATATACTTTCAGCATGATGACCACCTTCTGACTGCTTCCTGTAAATATGACCCTCTTATCCGGAGTCTCCATCTTATATAAACATTGAGTATTTTATCTCTACTGAAAAAATAGTCATCTAAAAACTGATCCCGGTGTTATGTGACACTTCTGTGTAATCAGGTGACTTGCCTGTTATCAAGTAATCTAAAAATGAATATGCTATTTCCTAAACTCATTTATTCCAATGCCAAGCTAAAAGTTACATAACATCAGCTGAAAAAATAGAATTATAGGATATAGGCGCATGAATTGTTGGTAGCTGAAAGCCTGTAATTTAAAAGAAACAAGTGCACACATCATACTGCCCATTCAATGGATGTTTAAATTCACTTAAAGCAGATGTAAACTCAATATGTAAAAATTACACTTGTAAAGTTAAAGTTTGACTTA
>CM070037.1:58564350-58580978 GCA_036250615.1 Ptychadena robeensis | reverse complement strand
GCTGGTGGCAATGTCTCAAGGCAGACAATCCAACAGACACTGCACACTGCTGGGTTCCACTAGTGTAGATCAAGGAAGACGCCACTCATTGTTTGGTCACAATGATGTTTCCTTCATTAGGTGTAAAAAAGGACAAACCTTCAACTCAAAGAACACCATCCCTGCAGTCACAGATCGCAGTGTCACAAGCGATCTGTAACCGCACATGTGCCATCCACCAGTTCGGCTGCTTCCCATCCCAAACCTCAGAGGACCAGGACCTTTCGGAGATCAGCTCCCTCTGCTGGTGGATGTGATGGTGGCACATGATGTACTCCTGCTTCCTCTCCTGGCTGATACCTATTATCACTCACCTGGGGCCCAGTCCAATCAGACCACCTGACCTTTGCATTTACGGAAGTCTGAGGAAACAGGGAGTTGCCTGAACAAAGAGTTCTTTATGATTTTTATCCCCAGGTTCTCCTTCTTGGTATTGCCTTATCGTTACTGACCCCTGGACCGTCTTCGACTACTCCATTTGCCGCCTTCCCTGACTATCGCCTGTCTGACTATATCTCTGCCTGCCGTCTTGGTACCTCCCTTTGGATACTCTGCTGTCAGCCTCTGCCAAGTAAGTGTAGCAAGGGACTGCAACCTAGGGGCTTCCCGCAGCAAAGTTCCATCACTCCTTGCAGAGTGCTCTGGTGAATTCCGGGGGCTTCTTAGACTCTGCACCCTGGTTAATGCTTGTTTGGTGGCATGGTGGGTCCACTGCTCTCGTGGTTCACCCGTGACACCCACTGTCAAACATGATGGTGAAAACTAATGCTTTGGGAGTGTTTTTCAGTCAATGGACCGGTAAACCAAATCGCAGTAAACGGCGCCATGAGAAAAGAGCAATACATGAGGATTCTTAACGACAACATCAGGCAGTCTGCAGAGATACTTGGCCTTGGGCACCAGTGCACATTTCAGCTTGATCCAAAACACACAGCAAAAGTGGTGAAAAATGGTTAGCAGACAACAACATTAGCTTTTGGAGAGGCCCAGCCAGAGTCCTGACCAAATCCAATTGAGAATCTGTGAAGGGAGCTAAAGATCAGGGTGATGGCAGAAGACCCTCCAACCTGAAAGATTTGAATTTCATTGCTAAAGCTGAATTGGCAAAAATACCTGCAAAAAGACATGCAAAAAGCTGGTCTGCAATTATAAGAAGCGTTTGATTGTTGTAATAGCCAACAAAAACTTTACTATTGATATTTGAGAAGTATATTGTTTGATTTTCCATTTCATCATCATGACCATTAATATGAAGTTAGGAAAAAGGGTACCTCATACAGTACTTATGACCATACCATATAAATACAATTAACCTTGAGTAAGACGTATTGTAAATCTGCTATACAGCATTTACTCTATTACGTAAAAAAAGAAAATTGTCATGTTCACATACAATATGTTTAGTTTAGTGCATTTATGGTGTTTAGTTGATCAGTATACCCTGCTCTGTCCCTCATATTATGACAGCACAGTATAGAAGTATAGCATAGTTTTTTTTTATAATTCCAGGCACATACACAGGAAGCAAATGTAAAATGAAAATATGTTGTTTATCCCAGTTCAATAAACAACAATGGCTTCCTTTGTCAAAAGTGTTGTGTTATGACATAGTTTTAATTGACTCTTGAGAACTAACCTTTAGGGAAATCATGAATTTGATAAACACATATTTATGCCATTAGAGCATAAACTCCGTATGGTCTAAAATATATTAGACATTATCCTACTGAATAAACATGGCTGCATTTGATGGCACTATAAACAAAGTCACAAAAAGATAACAATAGAAGAATATTGCATATTCAAATATTGTGTGTTTTACATACCAGAGTCTGTATCACCATAAGAACAAACATTTAAAAATGCTATTTTATTTTGAATAGCATTATTTGAATGAATGGAAAATGTAAACAGTATCATTTAGAGATGATATATATTTTTAGCTACAGTTTCTCTAGTCTGGTAGCTCAGCAGTTCCTCTTGGTCTCTGTGTGACCAATAAGAGAATACAAGGTAGGTATGGCACAAGAAAAGTCAGTTCTGCATGGACGGTTTTATTATCCACACTTTTTCGATGACATTTCACAAAATGTTGATGTACAATAACTAAAAAAAATTTATATAAAAAAAGGATGTAATCCCCTACACTATGGAAAGAGTATAGAGGTGTCCCATCTTACCCATTCATAAAACATTACAAAATACAACCTGCTATTAAAACAAAAGAGTACATAGAATGCCTCCCACTGTAATTGATTCTGTGGTTACCTACCTGGAATTAAAATTGCCGACAGAAACTCTAGTACATCAGTGCCGAAGACTTGGAGAGACATCTCCCCAGAATGGATTACAGAATGGGAACATTGTTACAACTGCGCAGGTAGTTATGTTGAAGGGCAGAAAGTAATAATTTTTGAAGAATTGCATCCTGCAGAATTTGACCATCTCTTTGTCAACCAGAGGAGGTAATCTTGGCCATATATGTGCTACTGCCTATATTCAAGTGACAACTTAAGGTGTCCATACACACAAAGATATGCGCTAGATCGGTGGCCGCTTCTAGTGCTGTGCGCTTTCATGCCCATCTATCTACCACATATCTAATGAGGCCACCCTGTCTTCGAGCGGGATCAATCCCGTTTGAAGACAGGGTTATCGGACATGACCGTAAATCACAGTCGATGTCTATTGCTTTGCGATGAAGAAGGCTGATCTATCTAACAGGCATTGACTTGTGTATGGCAGCCTTTAGAATTCTTATCAGCTGGGTGAGTAGAGTGGTCATTATAAATAGTAGCTCAGAGAACAACATATTATCAACATATTATATATGTATAAAAGTGTATAGTATATAGCAGTGATGGCGAACCTATGGCACTCTGAGCCCTCACTCTGAGCCCTCTCTGTGGGCACACAAGCTGTCAGCCAGCACAGAGGAAAATCTGCAGCCTATTGGCTCTCAATGTTGTCAGTTCTCTTCCCCTCTCTTCTGATTAAATTGTCATGGCGGCACTTTAAGATAAATAAGTGGGGTTTGGGCAAAAAGGTTTGCCATCACTGGTATATATTGCACATGCTCCAGGGATTCTCACCTCAAATGTGTAAATTATATGGACAGAACAGATAATAAATATTTTTGCCTGTTCATGATATTGTCTACATTTTAAGCACAAAACTATTTGAAATAACAAGTTAACTATCCAACTACCTTTAAATTTTAAAGAACATTGGCCTTCTTTACTTAGTGCAGAAATGAACATAAACGTGTGACCTCATCACAGTACATACATAAAGACTGATAAATTTCTGATTAAAATTCTTAGTGAACCACCAACTCATGACCCGGAGCTCCCATGATCAATATTTCTACACATCCACTAAATCACTTATTCAGTATTATTAAAGTACCTTCAACCTCAACGTAATATACTCATTTTCAGGGCAATAGGATGGTGGGATAGGGAGAGGTCAAACATATGACAGAATAATACAAGGGCCTTATTATCAGGAGACATTGCTGAAGTTAGGGATGTCTTCTTCTGCAGCTACACAGCCATTTTAAACAGAAGCCCGCTGGCAATTAGGATTGAATTTACACTTTATGCTAAACAGTTTTCTTGATTGTATTATTTCGACTTTTATATCAGCAATTAGGAAACCTACACCCACCACATTAAACCGAGGGAGGAACAGAAAAGAAATATCTGGGCCGAACAAGCAAGCTTTGCAAAGTGTGTCTGTGGAGAGAAAATGGCCTAAATATCATTTTACATATTATTAGACAATTTGCATAGCATTTCCCGTTATAGCTAGGCTGCTCGTATGCCGTGAAAAATGTCTAACTATCAGATAATTTATAGCCTCAGAGTAAAGGGTGTATCCCTTGATAGAATGGTGGAGACTGGGTATAGACCATACAAGTGCTAATGTAACTCCTTCACACAATAATCATCAGCCCCTAATGTTCACAACGGTCCCCGGTGGCATCTGTTCCTTTCTATCTAAATATTGGTTTCTTTCTAGGAGGCAAGACATTTGCATAGTGCTCTCTGTAGTATGTCATTACTGCACTGTGAAACATGAAGTGTACCTGTCATAGAGATGTTCATAGAGTTGAGGTGCAATTGAGATGGACATGGTGTAGAATGGGCACATCAATTAACTGAGAACATTAAAGTAAAATAGGCACAAGAAATAAAGGAAAGAACTTTTATAAATATCGGAAAGCCTCATTGTGACACAAGTTATAAGTATGTAGATGAGCATCACTGAGATGTAACAAAATATGAAAAAAAAGTGCCTTACTATGGTTTTTATTATGGTGGTACCCAACATGTTACACTATTGTAGTTTATGTGAGTCCATTGTTTGTGTTCATATATGCATGCTTTACTGGGTCACTGGTAGAGATGATCAAAATAAAGTAAGCTTGACTTAAACTTTGATTTTCCCAATCAGATTTCGATTGCAAATTTTCAGCTTTTCATGCAAATTTTCAGCGACTTTTCATGTGAAATTTCCACGTAAAAGTAGAATTTTCAACCTATTACTTTCGATAATTAGCCTTGAGTTTTTATGTGATAGTGATAATTGCGGATTGTTATTGTGAATATTTTAATATTTAAAAATATATTTTAACAAACTATCATGTTGTGAATTTATCAAACCCTCCTTTGTCACTGGTACAAGAAATCAACCAATAATTCATGTCTACCCTCTCTTTGCCATCTTTCCAACGGACATGCCCTCCTTCCATTATACATACCCCTCAATAGTGCATGAACGGGCGGATTGGGCTTTTAAAGAAGTCTCTAGGCGGGGAATGTGAATCTGAAAAGCTGCAAGTGACGTCCAGTACCTGGAATGCATAGTTCCTGGTTACGATAGCCAGATGTGACGTCACTGATGTCACTTCTGGGTTAACGAGTCAGCTTCTCTCTAGCTGTTCCTGAATCAGCTGGAGGAAGAGTAGTAAGCTCCTTCTCGCCAGCAAACGGGGCGGGTCGAACACCTGTACTGCTTGCCGTCTAGAAGTTCGGCCATCACTCCCCCTCAACCTAGTTGGGTTAGGTTAGCTGTGAAAAAAGATTTCCTTGGGATAGGATCGGTTCCTGTGGAGGAGCGGTCTTCTCAGTTTTGGTGTGGGGGGTGTTTTTGAGGGGGGATGGTTTTTCGTTGTGTCTATCTTTACTTTATGCTTTTGGTCGCTCCCTGTGAGCCTGTGGGTAACCGGTTCGTTTATTGGATGCTTGGTCCGTACTGGTTCCGGTTGGAAGGTATTGGTAAGGGGGGGGGGGTAGTGGCCCACACCTGAAAGGAAAATAAGGCTCTTGTAGAGACGCCCGTTCTTGAGAATTAAAAATATTTTTATTATTATTATTATTATTATCCCACCCTAGTTGGGTGTTGACCCTTCCTATCTATAGATAAAATATTAGCTCCTGTTGGAGACTGATTAAAAAATAATTTAGTGGTTCAACAACTATAGCCTGAAGTTCATTAGATATTTTATTAAACTGACGAAATTCTACATGTTTCTCCACCAATTATTAATTTTTCAGTAAGACTCAAAATTTTAATCCTTTAATATAGTGTACAAAAAACGAAATGTTAGATCAAAATAGTCTCTGAATCTTTGGGGACAAAGTAAGGGCATTTAGACACCTATTAGGGACCTTTCACACTAGTTGCACTGCACTTGCAAAGAAAGTGCCAGGAAAAATAACTTGAATCCTGCTTCTGGCTGACTTATAAGGAGAGCTTATAGATATAAGGATTCTGAAATATTTCTAAAAACAGGGGAGTTGACAAAGGAGGAAAAATCTCTCACCAACAGAACCATCTAAAAAAGGAATGCCAATATGAAATGATGACGTTGTTGACGTTGTAATCCATTTGCACACGTTTGCATTATACAGTCCTGCTCTATAACATACATAGGCAGTCTGGAATTATATATCCTACTGACAATAGTATATTGTCACACAGATACATGTAGGCTCAGAACACTAAGTGTCTCTTTCTATTCACACTGGCAATAGTATGTGAA
The DNA here is from genome assembly GCA_036250615.1 of Ptychadena robeensis. Classification (NCBI taxonomy): domain Eukaryota; kingdom Metazoa; phylum Chordata; class Amphibia; order Anura; family Ptychadenidae; genus Ptychadena; species Ptychadena robeensis. The sequence goes on along the minus strand of CM070037.1, from coordinate 58,574,890 downwards.
AGAGAGCTGGAACTGAAACATTGGCTGGTAAACCATAAATATATATAAGCTGTGTATTTAGCACTTCAGCTGGATCTCTGGTTGCTGGTTGTATAATGCAGAATGTTTTTAAACACATCAGAAGGCCTATCCTCTTATCCCATGTGGGAATACCACAAACTGGCGGTCGCAGGCCTTCTTTTGGCCCAAAAAAACCTGCTATCATAGAACAATAGGCTTCTCCGTAATCAGTTTGTGTTCTTTAGAAAAGAGACAGCTTGGTCTGGTGGGCAAGCTGCGCATATCATCTACTGGCTAGTGAACTAAACCCCAAAGAACACAAAATCACAGCACTAAAGATGAAAAAGTTCCACTGCCATAATGTGGTGACCTTCTCCTTCATTAATTCACTGAATCAGACTGAGCTTCCTCCTCAGGCTATTCATTGTCTCTGGAACATATGTTCTAAATGCTGCCTATTTGAGGAGACTCTTGCCATTGTTCCGGGTGGACTCATAACAGAGATAAATTATAGTTTTAACTAGTCACCATTGAAATGAAATAAAAAATATCAGGTGGAACTCAACAATGTATGCATGTCCTTGAGGGTAGACTAATATCATGCTTGTAGAAATATTCTGTTTATTCAAATAATTGCGTGTCTTAAAAATGAACAGACATAAAAGTGTAATGTCATTTTTTCTGGAATAAAAAAGTCAAGGACTAGATATATCTGGCCTTTCTAGAATAGTCAGTAGCAATGGGGCAATGTCAGACAAATATTAAAATCAGGAAGTAATTGTGCCAGATAAGGAAATCTGAAGCTGTGCTAAGGCTAAACATTGTGTCAGATTTTCTTAAGTCTAGGTTTTAGGTCATCCCTATGTAATCCTCTCTATAATTCTCCTTAACACTTCTCCCTCAGCAGAGAGCATCCAGTGAGAGAGTTCGGGAAAATCTTCAGTAACCATATGATTTTGTTTGTACTCTCAGAACACTAACACAAAGGTGATTCTGATTAATTAAAGGTGTCTTACATGCTGTAGTCAATGAGCAACCCATGGATATACATGTTTATTGTGTACCCCATTGTTATAAGGGGGACATGTGTCCTGTGAATCAGGTGATCCATACCAAGGCTACATTGTCAATAATCTAAACACTTTCTCATAAAACCCTTCTCTGAATGTGTTGGTATTTTCTGAAAGAAGTCGTGGCACATAGAGTGGAGTCATGATGACTACCTATGTACATGGTGTAGACCTCATTTCGCTCTCCCCTGGATAATTGTCATTTAGTGACTGTAAGCAGTTGTCACATTCATGACAAGAGCCCTACAAAAGCCTTGCCTGTTATTCCTGGGTAGCGGCAAAAGCCTATGACATATTTTTGGTGTAAATTACGGTTTTGGCCTGAGGGAATATGTACTTAGCAGTCAAATATGCCAAAGCTGATCTAGTAAATAGCTACACCGGGCAAATGGTGTCTGCAAGGCATTGTGTTTTTAATACAGAATAGACTTTTTATTGCCCTCTATACCATCATGCATAAACAAATTAAGGGAGTAGTGCTTGAGCTGTGTTATACTTATCATATCATTGCAATATTGTGCACAGATAGCTGGAATAGGGCCACTTTTTCTATTCCTAACTGTGTGGAATTTCCTTAAAAAGGTCCCAAAGGAACGACATCAAAGTATGTGTGTCTTGTTACAGTCACACAAAGCATGCTTTCCCGTACACATGACCATCAACTATGAACTTCAAAAAGAATAACTTTCAACAAATAAATAGTTGTGTGATTTATCTGACAGCAAGATCCTCTTTGACACTCCTAGGAGAAAAAAAGCCACTTTTAAGCTGGCTTAGACATTAATCAAACCTGCTATCAGTATCACAATCTAAGTATAAGCTAAACTAAAGCAAGCCATGAGTTTGACAAAATATTTAATGAGAGGTGCAAAATGTATTCCTTTTTTTTAGGAAGTATGTTGAAATTAGGTTTGCGGCACAGCAAAAGTTAAAATGTGTGGACTGCTCTGGCAAAATATGATCTGCATTTCAGCAATGGATCCCACTCAGTGGGACAGTGGTTATGGTATTATATTTTAATGTATAAAAGTAATACAAATTAAGTATTAAAGTGGTTTAAAAAACCAAACAAACAAAAAAAAAACAAACTAATAAACGTACTTACCTATATGGGTCTTAATCCAAGTCCCTGTAGATAAAAATCTTCCAGTCTCGCTCTTGCCACCAATCCAGATCTGAATCCGCTGATGCTCCACCCCTCCAGCATCACTGGATTTTGATCTGGCTGGCTGCTGGACACACAGGGATTATGGGAATCAGAACTTCTTTCCCAATATTCACTTGTGGCCGGTCCCTTTTATCAGACTCTTCAGAGAGTAAAGTAAGCCTCTTCATCAGGGCTTGGCATTATTGAACGCAGCATATATTATGCTGATAAAATGGAGGCCTTCTTTGGGGTAATAAGTAAAGCCACTTTAAATAGTAAATAAGCGAAATCTCATGACACTTAACTGCACATGGTGATTTTAGAGCAAGGCAGAACAATAGAACAGCTTTTTGCCTTCGTTTTATCATTAATACTAATGGCTCACGCGATATCAACATCCTGAGTAATTTTCTACCATGTTTGCTCGATAATAAGACATCCCCATCAAATAAGACACCCCCGCAAAGCAGCCACTCACCGCAAATAAGACACCCGCAATCCCTGCCCGAATCTCTCATTCAGGTACTGTGTGCCTCTGTCTGGACTGGCTGCAGTGCAGAGCGGAGCAGGTAGTGGCTGCAAAGGCTTGTGCCCCGCTCCAGGAAGGACAAGCTGCTGCCTTACAGAAACAGAGTCTGTTACCCGGCCGGTAGAACCCACAAAAAAGTGAGTCTGTGCCATCCATTGTCCCCTTCCCCTTCAGATTAATGCATCCCCCTGAAAATAAGACCTGTCTCATATTTTTGGCTTCTAAAAATATAAGACAGTGTTATCATTGGGGAAACATTGTATATACAGGACTGCAAAGTTTAAAACTTAGTCTTCTAGGCATTCCAGATTTTATAAAAACTTTCTATCTGAAGAATTTGTATCTGTTATGTTACTGTATCCTGTTAAACACATTTGCCATCTTTTTAAATGTCCTAACTTTTCTAAAGCTTACTACACCAGTATAAAATGATGACGGTTCTAAAGAAATGCGTAGTATTTAAAAATCAGATCAGAGCCAGATAATAGACTGAAAAATCCATCAGAAATCTTAGGGATGTTTGTTTGTTCACTGTCAGTAAAGAAGCTGGTATGAATATATCTCCTGGCAGCATCTGATTGTTCCTTAGAATTATAAAGCAGTAGGGGCAAGGGGTGTCTGACATTCAGATGTACCTATATTCAAGTTTTGATATATAATCTGATGGTACATACAGGTTCTCAGGGAACCAAAAAAATTCTATACTTTCCTAGCGTCTCCCGTTAAAGAGGATACCACATTTTTTATTTGAAGAAAGACTGTATGTATTTCCCTGTCTTTTTCAGAACTACGTGAGGAATCTTTACATTGTTATAAAACCAGTACTTGGTACCACAAGGCACAGAAGGAGTGTAGATTCAGTAGCACCCCAAAATATGTTGGATGTAAAGATTCTTTGAATGGCTTCCTATGCAAGTAATCAAATATCTCATGAGCTGACAATGTGACAGGTAAGTATAATCAGCCTTGTTATACATTATGATTAAAACAAAAAAAAAAGTGACATGTCGATCATATAAAGTATATCATATATGTAGATTTGTGAGTTGGAAAAAGAAAAAAAAATGTTCTATATCTTTTGATAAAGGTTATATGCCTATGGAAGAGACTGCTGGATAACAGGCTTCTAGGCAGACACCCAGAGTTACATATTAATCACTAAGAGAAAAAAAAATGATTTGACATTCGTCATATTAATCCACTCATTTTCTTTTCCCCATTTCAAGATATGCCATGTACATAATACATCAGAATTAGGATGAGTCTTCCCAGCCAATTTAACCCTTAGGCCAACGTGTTTTATGCTACTTATTGCATTGTTAATAGATTTTCTCCATTTGCACCAGGCAGTCGTGAATGATGTGTCGAGGCTTTTTCTTATGCTAAGACATAGGTTCCCGTGGTCCGCACTTAAGTAGATAGCTTTTCAAAACTGCTGGAGCTTCAGCCTCTTGACAACATCCCAGCTGCAGACTAGCAATCGCAGGCCTCTGGTGGCAGTTTTAATTATCGACACTGGCGATACCAACAGTAAGTGTGTAATTATGTGTCAGTTTCCTGGCTGTTGGGTATGAAAAGTGGAACTGGTGCAATGATGATAGTTGAAGCTGTAGACTCATATTTAAACAATTCAGAATGTGTAACTGGCAGTGTCATTAAACAGAGAGAGCCTGACCCCAGCTGTCAGTTACTCTTTTATGTAGATTTTTTTTTCTCTTTCCTCCCGAGCTGTCTGTCAAATGATCTTCGCAGTCTGAAAACTAGGACTGAAGAAGGGGTGCAATACCACATTTACTGAAGTGCTGCCTGTCTCGGCTCCCCACTGAGATGGTCTTTTAGCCTAAATAAATACTACTGCAGCGATGGTAAATAAACCATGGACATCGCAGGAAATTATATAGACCTTTGCTGATGAATAAATAAAGATTGAATATCAAACAGAAATCTTAGCCTTAGAAAAACAGGAATACATTTAGAGCCATTTCCATATACTTAATGAAAGAAAAAAAAAGGATTAATTTTAATGTTTTAGAAGACATGATTTTCTGTTGGATTGAAAAGCTGCCTGGTGACCAAACATGGTCCATACTGTTATAAAATATGTCTGACATTCATCTATAGTTTGCATAGGACGAAATTCAGATATTGGGATTTGCTTGGGATAGGATTTGGACAATAGCCTTCATATTATTACTAGCTAGTTTTATAAATGTTTTGAAGATTTCTAGTTAATTGCAAATCCCCTGAACATGGGGGTATACTAAAAAAAAGTATTACTCTGACAGTTTTTGCACAAATTAAGTTCAAAGTCAAGTCAAAGTTTTGCAAATCGGATTTTCAACTTTGATTTTGAACTTAAAGCGGACCTACCACCTGGGAGGTCAGTCAGCATTATCAGCTGCAGCTCAGCCGATATTGCTGCCATCCTTAATTCTAAAAAAAAATCTTAATCTGACAGCAGGATGGGAGCTGGTTGCGAGTTCTCCCCTCCCACTGCATTACGTCACGCCAAGGCAGCCGAAGTGGTGTCTGGGGCATCTCTCCAAGGCAGGAAAACGTCAGCAGCTGATCCCCCTCTTCACAACCCCCCCCCCCCTATGAGTCTCTGCAGCTCCGATAGAGAAGAGACAGGAGGGGAGGTGGAGTGAAGGGGGGAAGAGAGGGGGGCAGTGAGGACGGAAGTGTTTGCAGGTCTCCAGTAGCTAAGATGCAGGCATGAGAACTGCAAGCAAGTGAAGTGAGTATAGTGTGGGTGTTTTTTTTGTGTAGCAGTTTTCCAGCATCTGAACTGCTGACAGGTGAGTATTGTGTCTGTTTAATGTATGTCTGGTTTTTTAATTTGAGTTTAAAACCGCTTTAATTTATGCAAAAACTACATGTGCTAGAGCAATTCTCCCACAACCCATCACTATATCTCCAGCAATGTTGGTGATGATACCATTTTCAGAGCAATCAGCTCACAAAGTCAGCTAGTCTAAAAATTCGACCATCTCTAATAACATCATGTATGCAAGAAATTACCAATTTGTTTTGCCTGTTGGCAGAGAACATAGTTGGGGCATAAAGAAATCAATGGTATAAGTGTTCTTTGGGAAAACTCTTTATTTGCTTGTTTGTTTGTCTAAATCATATTAAAAGTAATCATGCCTTCACACTTCAGTACATTCTAGCCCCTTAGACCTCTATGAAGTCCCTTAAATGTCTATGGGACTGTAAAGCCAGCCATACACTGGTCGATTTTTCATTTGATTACAAAACCAAGAAATTGATCAAACAGTGATCTGACATGTCAATATTTTCTGTTCGTTTGCCTTTACTTTGGAAGTGGGACCCTCAAACCTCATCCAAAGTATAGAGCCGAAAGTGATAGTGTGCGCTGCGATTGTTGTACAGTCGTCAATTTTGTGATTGCATGTTATGATTGATCGTACAGCGAATCGCAGGGAGAATTGCAATGTGTGTGGCCAACTTATTGCACAGGTTTGACCTTATGGACTGGCAGCCAATGTTATCTCAGTATATGAGATGAGGGTGGCTTAGACTATTCCAGAGAAAGGGAAGTGAAGGGGGGGGGTTAAACAATAGGTTAAAGTATACATTTTCGGGTTAAGGCTCCCTTAAAGAATTTGTTTTTGAAAGGTGTAAAACACAGCTTATTTCAGAACTTTAATCATGAAAAATATACAGGGTGGGCCATTTATATGGATACACCTTAATAAATTGGGAATGGTTGGTGATATTAACTTCCTTTTTGTAGCACATTAGTATATGTGAGGGGGGGAAACTTTTCAAGATGGGATCTGACCATGGTGGCCATTTTGAAGTTGGACATTTTGAATCCAACTCTTGTTTTTTCAATAGGAAGAGGGTCATGTGACACATTAAAAAAACAATGGTGTGCCCTCTTCTCCCACTTCTCCCACTGATAGCAACACCGCAGGAGAAATGCTAGCACAGGCTTCCAGTATCCATAGTTTCAGGTGCTGCACATCTCATCTTCACAGCATAGACAATAACCTTCAGATGACCCCAAAGATAAAAGTCTAAGGGGGTCAGATCAGGAGACATTAAAATTGCTACATGATGATGTGTTTCCCTCTTTATGCACTGAAGCTGGCACATTCCCTAAGTTTTTCCAGTAAAATGGTGCACCCCCACATTATTGGTGTCAGGTCCGAGCATTTCTAGATGAACAGTTTCCTGGAAAGTGGATTGGTCGTCTTGGGCCAGTTGAGTGGCTCCTAAGATCTCCCGCTCTGACCCCCTTAGACTTTTATCTTTGGGGTCATCTGAAGGCAATTGTCAATGCTGTGAAGATACGAGATGTGCAGCACCTGAAACTATGGATACTGGAAACCTGTGCTAGGATTTCTCCTGCTGTGTTGCTATCAGTGTGTGAAGAGTGGGAGAAGAGGGTTGCATTGACAATCCAACACAATGGGCAGCACATTGAACACAGTTTATAAGTGGACAGAAACTTGTAAATAACTCATAAAAGAATAAAGTACACCATTGTTTTTTTTGTGAAATCCCCAATAGGTTTGATGTGTCACATGACCCTCTTCCTATTGAAAAAAATTCAAAATGGCAGACTTTAAAATGGCCGCCATGATCATCACCCATCTTGAAATGTTTCCCCCCTCACATATGCTAATGTTCCACAAACAGGAAATTAATATCATTAATATAAATGGCCCACCCTGTACATGTATTAAAATACAGGTAGTGTAGATAGGGAGGGTAAAATATTGCTCATGTGAAGTAAAAATGTTTTATGTACACTTAAAGTTTAACATAATGTATGCAAAATCTCCATGAGCTAGAGAAATGGTTCATCTTTTTGAATGTTACTGCAACCCTTCCTTAAATCTTTGGCAATTTAGGTGATTAACCTCCCTATCGCTATGCCCGAAGCCAGGGGGTCAGATAGGTCAGATGTCTGCGCCGGCTTCTTCCTTCTTGCCGAGTGACGTCACAGAGACGGGACCTGGATTTAAGGTACATTTTTCTTTTTTTTCTTTTCTTTCTTAAAAATGTCTTTATCTGGTCGAATTCAAAAGTGGATCCGGCTAGCAGAAACGCGAGTGATCCATCCCCTTCCACAAAAGGGGTGATTGCTTGGTGATTAATCGCAAAATGAACGTGCCCACCTGAAACGACTGCTTGTGGTCGCACAAGACTTTGATCAGCCAGAGAACGAAAGTTTTCTCTGGTCGATCGTAATTTCAGTGGGGACCAGGGTCCCCATCCAAAGTAGTGGTCGTCGAATCGCAAATGGAGTATTCCGATTGGCAGAATGATTGACCATGGCGTGATGATGTCTTCATGCTGAGGTCAAATTTCGATAAACACCCACAGTGCATAGCATCTATGGCCGATTTAACCTCCCTAGCGTTATGTGAAGCAAGTATGGGCGCAGTTTGATTGTGAATCAAACTGCACCCGTGCCGGAATCAGGTGCAACAGCTGTCTCTCCGTGTGCCTGCAGCATTTCTACAGAGCTGCAGGCAAACATAGCCTGTCCGGCCCGGTGTCTTCGGCGTTATCGGTGACGCAGATGGGGGCGGAAATGCAAAACACTGTATCACTTTTGGTACAGAAATCTGGACCTCAGTGAACCGCCAGGGTGTTTAACTCACAAATCAGCAATCTGCACATTTGCTTTGTGTTTCTGTACCATTGTCAACCCTACGATTATATGGTCTTTAAGTTTTCCCTGTTTTTTTTAAATTAGGTACCTCGGCTTATGCTGGTCATTTTATACAAAATACATATGTCACATCACGCTGTCTGGAATGACTACATGGTGTATAGCCAGCCACAGAATCAACGGCATCTGGAAAGAAACTTTTTCATACTCTGTATTTTTCTAAAACAAGATATCATCAAATTGTAAACGGCAATCAGCTTCTTTAGTTTTCTCACCTGCTCCCCGTTACAACACTTAAATCACATTAAAAGCACTATTTGCAAACAAAATTGAAACAATCTCAATAAACAAATTAAAAGTAATAAAAAGGAATAGACTTCTCAAATCTCATAAGAGCTTGTAAGTCTCACAATAAATACACCTTCAAGTTCCCTACAAATCGCATTATCTCAGCCTCTCCAGGCACTTTAATGTATAGCTTTTTAAAACTCAAATACATTCCATTAGTAATGAGATTACCAAAGAGAGGCTCTGGGAATTTTGACCTTCTCTTCGCATTGCATCACTTTCATTGGAGAATATATTAATAAATAAAAATAAAATTTGCCTTGAAATTATAAACTGGAATATATTTCTTCTTCAAGGACAGTAATGCAGGGGGCTCATCGGCATCGTAGCCGCACTGGGTGTATTAATTGCCGCCCGAGCTTCACACTTGAAAGTAATAAATAGGGACATACTATATTCTCCAAGGATTAATTTGTAGTAATATTTTATCAGCTGTGAAAAGGGCAATTTTTTTTACCATATCGAAACTTAAGAGGAAACCCTATTAGAATTTCATTGAAAAACAAATTCTGCATACATTTCCCGTGTTTTACAATATATGATGGTTTCGTTTTTATAAATTTTAAAGTGTAAGAGTCAGAGATGTAATAGTCTGAGAAAGGCAGTAATAGGAAAAGCAAATATTAGAAAGTGGCAAAAAAAATCACACACCTTTAGAAATCTCATTTCTCAAACAATTATTTTCTAAGGTCAAAATGAAGAAGTCTTTGTTTATTCAGTAATCTGGTGAACTAGGAATTTCTTTAGCCATAAGCTAACTCACTGTGCTGTAGCTAGTGAAGAACAGTTTTGTGACTCTAGAAATGGATGTGTGCTAGGACTGCTGAACAACATCACTTTAAATCATCTACAGGACATGCGGGTGGTGTTCTGTAGTTCACAGAGGTAAACTGCAAAGCACTACTCATACTGCTTTTGAAGTTGGTCCAGTTCAGACAGAGAATATTTTTGCACTTTCTGAACTGATAAACCCATCAATCACATCCACATCTTGGAATCTGATTGGTGGTGCTGCATTCAGGGAGAGAGGGAGTTGTACAGTAGGCTTCAGAACACTGAAGTATTTACCAATAACTCAAGATCTGTGTGCACATCTATGTAAAAATGAACTTCAGCTAATTCGTTTTAACCTTTATAGTGGCTCCACAATACCATTGCACAGGTAAATTCATCATTTAGGTCCAGTGGACACACAAAAAAAAACCAAACTCACCTGATTCTGCTCTTTATCATGCCATTGATGTCACCCCAACCAGAGCACCAGAAGCAGGGATGGCAACGGGAGCATGGGATCTGGTCAATATAGCTCCCTTTCTCTCCCACCATTTCAATAAACCCTTGCAGTAGGGTGGGTGAGACCCCCTGCAAGGGTTCATTACATATTTAGCTAGAGTTCAGCCTGGGCCTGGTCGCACCCATGCATGTTCAATGTCTAAGGGTCCCCATACACCTTTAAATTTCTCTGTCAGATTTCCTTTAGATCTCCTTTTTTTGCCAAATCCATGTAATATGAGGGACTTTCTAAACAATCAAGTCTACCTGGTTGTTGGTAGATCTAAAGCCCAGGTGCCCAACCTGTGGCCCGGGTGCCGCATGCGGCACTTTGGGCTTTCTTTGGCGGCCCCCCTCTATCCCCCACCTGCAGCCCCCATAACCTAACTGTTTATGCATAAGGCATAGGAACTCACCTGTTAAGTGCCTATGCTCCCACTATTCCACCAATGAATGGAGGGTGATTGTATAATACAGGGAGTGCAGAATTATTAGGCAAGTGGTATTTTTGAGGAATAATTTTA
>CM070037.1:58537880-58555701 GCA_036250615.1 Ptychadena robeensis | reverse complement strand
GACCCTATGGGTCCTGGTTGCTGGTATGGGGTGGCCAGCTGTTTCCCTACCCCTGCCCTGTGTGTAAATAGTGTACAGTTTTAATGTGTTTTATCTTGTAATTTTTATATGGAGCGAGGGCCAACCATGGCTGTTTTTAAACTAGTAAAACCCTTTTGCCCTGCATTCTAGTGTGTGTTGTCTTTACTGCTGCGCAGGGGTGGGAATGGTGGAGGGTGAGTATTTTTCCCCCAGTGCTAGAACGTGCAAGGGCTGGCAGGACATGATGTGGGATGTGGTCCTCTGTGTAGATCTCCTGGTGATCGATCTGAGGTCCACCACCAATGTGCCCGATCGGCCCTGAATCAATCTGATGGAACCAACATGTTGGTTCTCTGTCCGATCCGTTTCTGGGCCCCCGATCGATCGGACGTGATCGATCGGAAAAGGTGGGCCTCACGCGATTCCGGCACGATCGTTTGGCGTGCACGCGCCCAGAATCAATCGCCCCGGAATCCGATGGGAAACGGACCGGTGTATGGGGGCCTTTAGAAATGTGTTTGATGCAAATATGAGTTGCATATACAAAGAAAAAACACAAAGAAACAATAACAATTACAACAAAAACTACCTAAACAGAAAACAAAGAACCAAGAGATTACCAATGCTTACCAAAACGTGTCCACTAAAGCCTGCCATACACCCACAGACTGGGTGCCCACAGAGGAGCTCTGATGAGCTCGGAATGCAGTGTGATAAAGTCATCACACTGCATTCCCAAGCTGCTTTCATCGGCGGGCACCCTTTGTGTGCCGGCCATTAGCTTCAATGAAGACGCCGGTCTTCATTGAAGCTAATGGCCAGCACAGAGATGCAACCTGTGTCACCCCATGTGGGCACACACACCGATTGGCGACCGATTTGCCGCCGACTGACGGCGCGAGCGTGCACGCCCGTCGCTCAGTGGCAAAATGGGCCGCTAATCGGCGTGTGTATGGCAGGCTTTACTTGGCTCGGGTACACATGAGCAGATCAGCTACCCTTTTCCTGCGTGCTGATATATTCTGATTGATATTCATGTTTGTTAAGGTACCGATTTTTCGTGCGATTTTAGCCCTTCCGACCGATCCGGTCGGTCGGGTAGGTCGATCGTTTGGGATTCCTAACATGCAAATGTAGTCCGTCCGATGCTGTTTTTAGAAAAATCGCCCAAAAAGTCGGTCGGGTCCCGAATGAGGATGCCTGTAATTTTCGGTTGGCCACTTCCCAATCCAACCAGCCGATCGGTCGGTCGGGCTGTGACTAATCGGGGGCCGAAAAATCGGGCATCCGACCGACTTTTAAAAATAGCACTAAAGCAAAAATCGGGCGTCGAAATAGAATATCGCATTGGTCCCCGAAAAATCGCAACGTGTATGGGTACCTTTACATTGTCAGTTTTACTTATTACAATTTACTCTATTATAAGTGCAAAGTGAAAATTTTATAAGTGTATTAAATGCAACATTTATTTAGATGTGATCGGTGTAAATAAGCTGAGGGAATGTTCCCTTTGGCCAGTAAGAATTTCTTATTACAGTAATCCAGACCAATTTTACAATATAGTGATTGAAGGAGCCTAGAAATATGGTGCCATCCTGGGCTGTAAAGATGAAAATATTTTTCCTTGCTATTGTGAGGAGATTCTAATGGAATTAACATCTTATTGTCTATAGTCATGCCATAACACGTTCGCTTTTCTTCCTTCGGTTCCTCCGTTCAACCCGCCCTGTTCACCAACTAGAAGAAGGCTACTATTCTACGGCTGGCCGGATCAGAAGCAGAAAGATCCGGCCAGTGGAAGAATTCTTTCACCAGAGACCGGGTAGAGGAGCCAGTCTCTATTGAAAGAAAACCGGCCTAAACCGGAAGTGACGTCAAGTCCAGATATTGAAACCGGGAACTGTGTGTTCCAGTGACGTCATCATCATGTCCGATTTTTTTCTATTCGAATTCCCCGTGAACAGATGGGAAATTTGAATCTTCCAATGAACAGGTGTATGTCAGACTTTTTTAAAAGTCCGATCCGCCTGTTCACGGACAGACCTGGCCAAAGTTCCGTCCATCACCAATTGTCTACCGGGTCTATTGTTGTAGTGGTGATGCACATGTAGACATGTATGATACTGTGTGATAATAATATTTTTCTGTTAATGGAGAATAATCATAAAAACCATGTGCAACATAGGTGACCCAGGCAGTTGGAGGTCCCATTGTAAGGGAAGAACCTACTAGAGGGCACTCTGGGACAGAGAGAACTGGGAAGTTTGGAGCCTTTTGCCAGAGTCAAGTGTGACGCAGACTTATCTCTGAGGAGGAGTGTGACATACTCTGCAAAGAAGGTGTTCAGTGCATGCAGGTGGCTCCTAGGCAAAATAGGTGCTATAAGAGCAGTACTTTTATTAACACTATAAGGACTGGCTATGGCAGTTTACCCCGCTGTATACTGATGAAGTTCCAGTAATGTTAAACTGTTAAACGTTATTGGTGTGTACATACTTCTAAGCAGGGCAATTTATTTGAAAGCTGTCCTTGAACATCATATGCTTGAGTCCTATTAGTTAATATCTTGTGGTCTAATGCCCAGACCCCAGAGGGAGCCAACAAAAAGTAGTTTTCTCAGGAAATATTCACTTTTCCCCAACCTTTCCTGCCTCATTATAACTACAAAGCAGCCAGATAGGTAAAATAGGTTAGTGATCATATTAGACCATAGTTTCTTTTTATTGTAAAATGTGAGGCACCAAAATAACAAGCAATTTATTTGAGTTTTTTGTTATATATATAATGAAGTATGGCAATAACATATAACTAGTTGCTTATGTTTTCTCCTAAGAGAAAACAATCCCCATCCATACATTGTTATTGCCGGACAGAAAAATTGTTAAGCCATCAAATTCTCATTTTAAAGTATAAATATCATTTCATGGAGGAACACATAACATTTGCCGATGAAGCAACGGAAGCATAATTTGCCATGACATTCTTGTACACATCACTGTTCTTCCAATATTCAGCAGAAGTTTTCAATCTTTTCATTGTCTAAATATCACCCTGATTAATTTAATCATACCTTAACATGTCTGCTAATGGATGACAAATGGTCCTATAAATAATCTTTATTATCTGTCAAAAGGGATGAAAATACAACTTCTATGTTTCTGTTTTAAAGTAATTTTAGTGCCTATTAGCTATAAAGTAACCGTTATATATAATTTAGAGTATGCAGTCACTCGAAACAACTTGACATTTTCACACAAACATAGAACCTTAATAATAGCCTGGGGAATTCATTGGAAGTATACACCACTACAGGATATTAAAATAACTTATAGTGCACTGTAAGTCTTGTTTTGTATTTGTCCAAGTAGTTTTGAAGCATGCCATAAAGCAGAAAAATAAAAATCTAAGCTTTAAAGTCGCCTAAGCTGCATTCTTAAAGTTCTAGCAATTTTTTTGCATTAGGCATTATTAAAACAGGTGACAGGTCTTATTGTCCTAATCCCCGGCTTCCGTATCACGACCCTCATTTCCTCAATATTACTATCATGTATTATACAGGTCTGCTCTTACAGATATGCAGCAACCTCTCCCCATGTTTGGTAAATGAGCCAAATGTTCTAGAGAAATGCTTTGAGGTTTTCTGCAGAGCTCTGGTATTTTTAAGGGGTTGTATGTTGTTGAGTTAAATTAAATTATTAAGATTAAGGCAATCTGATAAAGGTAGATTAGTGTTGAGATTAGATTTTTTATGTTTGCATAGTATTAAGCATTAATAGTATGATAAATAAAAATATTACCAGGGCTATTTTAAAAGTGAGATATAATGTTTATGGGTAATTAATTTTAAGCAGAGCTAACTGGGTGATACTTAGTTTGCTATTGTATATGTGATTTATAGAAAAACTAAGGAATTAAATTTCTCTTTCATGGTGTCTTAAAGCTTTTGATCTCTTGCAGACTTTACCTCCAATGACTGAATATTATGCAATACAGATCTATGTTAAATTAGTCCATCTCCAGGTGGATACTTCTTGTTTTACCCCATGGCCATTCTTGTACACAACTCCTGATTATTTAAAATTATTTACAACTCATCAATGTGGATCAAAAAACCCTCCCTTGAGCAGGTCTTTGCTGCTGCGTGGTCGCCGTCCCTTGGCCCCCCGTTCTTTCCCATGTACAGCCCCAGATTTCTGGGGGCAGTGGACAGATGCATCTCTTAAATGGCCCCTGCAGCAAGTGAGTGAACACCTTCAATATACCTTGTTTATTCTATACCTTTATCTTGATGCTAACCAAACACTCTCCCTTGTTCGTCTCTTTGGCTTGGATTGCTACTTGATACAGGAACTATGAGGATACAGATACCCCCTGAGGAAGTTGTTTTATACGAAACGCGCGTTGGGGCGGAGTGGATCCTTATTGAATACATGCTCCCTTATCCTGGCTTTTATCTTTTTTGTATGTTATATTATCATGTATAATCGTACCCAAACACCTTATGGACCTTCATTTAGATTCTTTATTGTTGCCACCAATGATATGTATCACCAACAGCCAACACTGCCATGCCATGTTATATGTTTTTAATCATGTTGTTACTTTTATTACTGTATTTATCTACCAACTTACTCTAAACAAACCTGTGGCCGGTAAAGTCCCCTTGCCCCTGGACACGGTCAGGGGGAATTCTCGCTATAAGTGGTATTTTCCACTATGTAGTATATTTTGTCTATGTTAAATTAGTCCTTTGCAGTCTCCACTAAAGACCAATGTGCAATGGGATAAATGCAGTAAAGCATCTTAGATACAGAAGATCCCCATTAGCTCACTTTGTAAGTTGATTGCAAAACCCCTGAACATGGTATCATTACATAAATTGCTGGAAATGTAGTGAAGTATGGCTCTAGGATATTTAGTTTTTACAAAAATTAGGTTCAAAGTCAAATACATAAATTAAGTTCAAAGTCAAATAGTGGTCTTTTCTTAACTATCCAATTTATCTGTACACAGTCAAGGAGACCTAATGTAGTTGGTTGATCGAAAGAAAATTGTACAGAGAGATTGAAAGGTATGTGGTGAGCTTTAGGCTAGGTTTCCACAGTGTTATTGGCTCCATCAACACCCCATGCGCATTCCTTGGCAGGGGTGCCAACGGAGCCAATCCACATTACCTGCCTACCGCACCGGCTGTTCCCACTGCGTTCTGCCGGTCTGCCCGATTGATTATGGCATCATTGGTATAGAGGGCAGGGTGGGGAACATAAGCAAAGAGCCATATATTCTGCTGTGATTGCCCATACATCGCTTTTAAAAACAGCGCAGCATGGGATGACTGCTAGGGGGATTAAATATTTTTTTTTTAAATGTTAAATGTTCAATTTTGCTTTCCTTCACATTTACATCTGCCATTAGGTTCTTTATCCAGTTATTTCATATATTTTTAAAGTGCCCATTTTTAAAAATGTATTAAAGGGTTATTCCATTAAACATTTTAATTTGCTTATTTTGAAATCATTATTTTCCAGTGATGGTTGTTTCATATCTATATTCCAGGTTTGCTCATCACAGCTGAATAAAGCAAAGTTAAAAACAGCTTGGTAAATTGGCAATATTAAATTGAATCTGGGCTATAAATTTACTGACTTGATTCCCTATCATGGTAAACACCACGAATCCCACTAATGGCCAACCCATTGCTGATAAGTAGAGATGGGCACCAAGGGGCAAAAAATGTCAACTGATATTGTATCTCCCTGTAGATGTCAATAGGGGATTGAGTACAATTCTAACTCATATTTCTGACATCTGCATTGGTTGGACTTGTCCTTTTAAACATATATCCAATAGGCAAATGTAATAGTTTCTAAAAGTCTGTATAATATATTACTCTACTATATTGCAATAATGATTGAGTTGGGAACCATTAAAGAGTAAGCCAAAGCTAGTTTCCCATTTTTATATATAGGACGTATTTCATCCAGGAAATATATGGCGTGACAGAATTTTGTCAGTAGTACAAAGGCAGCAAAATCAATACAATTTAATTTTATTGCCTTTCATGCAAATAAAAAAAAGCGAAACCCAATCTAAATGTTCTACTTAAATACTGCAGAGACTGTGGAGCAAAACATTAACATGGCACTGTACAATGAAATCCCGGGCATAAATTACCTCGGAAGCAATTTAAACTTATATTAAACAAATTAATCTTTAAATTGATTTTAAAAGAAGAAGGCTTGTAGTACTAATTGAGACTGTGAGGTAGCTCCTGAGGTGAACATGAGGAATAAGTGGCTCATAGCCGCATCCATCTTTAAACAAATGGCAGACACTTCAAAGCCAACGTTTATTAGTGAGTGGAGCAGAACAATCAGGCTGAACAAATCAAGGACCATGATGTCTTTAGGAAAATAAACTTAGTCTGACAAATTGTTGCTGCTTTGCTTCAACAAAGTCATTCATTCTTACCTATTGTACTTATACACTTTGTATGGTAATGCTATGGAAACACTTCATTTTCTACAGGAACAAGTCAGATCAACACATTTTGTTCCATGAAAATGGTTTTATCCGATTTAAAATTCGATTTGTTCTTAACCAAGTTAATACATTTTCACTGTTATTTTCTGTATGTATAGGTATGCAACTTTCCTTCAAATAATACCTGGGGATTGTGCCTTTGTAGAAGGCACTTCTTGTATTGGGGTAATAATCATCTGTTCTCCTAAGTTGTGCAGTAACTTATAAGATAGAGATAGTTTAAAAAAAATGTTAAATGTTTTCCGGACCATAAGATGCTCCGTTGTATAAGACGCACCCTACACATTGGAGCGTCTAATGGCCACTCCATTGGCTGGAGCTTCATGCTGAGCCCAACTCACATACAGTGCCGACAGAAGAGTCACCTGAGGGCAGCACTCCCATCTGCACTTGCCACTGTGTGTGAGTTGGGCTCAAGCTACCCATCTTACACGCAGGAGGCACAGAGCTGTAAGAAAAGTATTCCCACAGGCAAATATTTAACTGTGATTCCACACTATACACTGTGGAATCAGATGGACTGGCTGATTACACAGTGCTCTGGCTGTATATGTGAGAGTTGGCAGTGTTAGTTCAGCTCTCACACACACAGAGCTAAATATGAGAGCTTTCAGCAGGCAGCTCTTTCACCTGGCTCTGCTTTTAAATTTTTTATATCAGCAGGGCTTCCATCTGCAAGCTCCTCCACCTCCACTGCTATCCTTATGGCGGGTAGAGCGAAGGCACTGGTAGGGAGCAAAGGAGTGACCACCCAGTATGCACCATAGGATGCAGCCCCCACTAAATTAGAGAAGGGTTGTAGGAACATTGGTCTAGCACATGTAATTTATGCATGAATTAAGTTTAAAGTCAGATTAAATAAATTTCAGTCAAATATTTCTACTTGACTTAATTAATGCAAAATTTGTGACAATTCCTTTGTCTTTTCTAGTTCCAAATTAACTACTCAAAATTCCAGGATCACCTCTGCTATTAAATGCATAGAGTGTGCCAATTCTCACTGCATGTTGAGTAGTAGACTAGTAGCCACCAATGAAATGTGCAGGTTTACGGAGAGTCTACAATAAATACATTAGATTATTACAGGAATGAGAATAAGTTAATGACTAATAATCTATTATATAAGGAACTTACAAGACCAATTAAAAGCTTGCACATGTGATATTAATAAAAAGAGGGACCTGGTCATACTATGTTATAACTTCCTCTTTGTTATTTCTTCCAGCTGCTTAATAACGTTTATATTTATTATTTATATTAATTCCTTTGGTTTGTTCCTTTATTTACTTGTTCTGTTTATTTCTGTAAAATTCATGAAAACATTAATAAAAATTGTACTAAAAAAGGAGGTTTTAAAGAATAGTTGCACTAGCAAAATTGAGACATATTTTCACTGTAGGATATTTCTATATATTTTCAGAAGTTGGGGGAAGTTAGTGCATTGTAATATAACTATTTTTCTCTGTGTTCCCTTTCTCTTTGTGTTCTCAGTCCAATTAGCCTCTAGCCTGCAACATGTTGGCCTCCTCCATGTTCTACATATTTTCACACAATTTAGTAATTTAGCACAAAGGTGCTTAAAAAGGTTACTGTGAATGATTAATTGCATGATCTTGTAACACGTTGCCCTTATTTAGGTTAAGCTAATTAGAGTTTGTATACCAATCCCAGTTTTGATCAGTAGCATACATAAGATAAACAACTATATACAGATCCAAACAATGGCTCTTTCTGTATTTACCCTAACAGGTTCTCTTTATCAAATAAATGAAAGGAGGGAGTCTTTTTTACGTGTACATTTTGCAGTGTTTCCAGCATTCTCTATAGGGCAACCTCCCCTATTTGTTCACCGCGTCCATTCATGCGTATGGGCACGATCTGGGGCGATGGGCTGCGACTGCCCGTGGTCAAAAACCTGGGAGATTGCTCAGATCGCTCCCGATTGCTTGCCATACAGGTTACTAGCGATCACCACCCTGCGATTAGAGGCGCGGGTGATCTCTCATTAGAGATGGTGGAATTTTTCTACTTGCTATATTTGTGAGCTGATTTCAAAGCCTCTAAAAATAGTATCATCACCAGAATGGCTGGAGATGTAGAGAAGGGTTGGGGAAACATTTTGAAAAGAAAAGTTAAGCTCTAGCACATGTAGTTTTTGCATAAATTAAGTTAATTTCAAAATTAAAGTCGAAATTCCGATTTTCAAAAGTTTTACTTGACTTTGAACTTACTTTGTGCAAAAACTATTTGTGTTAGAGACATACTTTTTTGTAGTATTCCCCCAACCCTTCTCTACATCTCCAGCAAGTTTAGTAATGATACCATGTTCAGGGGCTTTGCAATTCACTCGAAATCATCCATTCGACCATCTCTATCTGTTATGTGGGGACATGGCACGGGGACATGTGAAGAATCCATGAACGGAGATGTGATTTTTAACCACGTCCATTCATCTCAATGGTCTGCAATCCAAAAGCGTTTCAGATAATGGGCTGTACCGTGTCCATGGCTGATCGCAGCCATCCACAGCTGTGGAGGGGACCCCATTCAAATGTGATCAACCGCGATCACTGTGCCACGGTTAAAAAAAGTGGATGATCGCTCAAGTGGAAACAAGCCAGTACAGGTAGTGAGTGGAAAGCTGAAAAAATTTTGCCCATCACACATCCTACCAGACAAATAAGTATTGTTGTTTTTATGGTGTCCACCCTTTAACAGTATTTTAGTGTAACAACTTCCAATTTTTAACTATGACAAGCAAAGGATCATGAATGCTTGTACCAGCAGTGATAGTACCTATACCAGCTCTATTGAGAAATAACACTAAAGGTTTTTTTTGTTAGGCAATACAAAACTGTATTAAAATGTAAT
Source organism: Ptychadena robeensis (assembly GCA_036250615.1). Lineage (NCBI taxonomy): Eukaryota > Metazoa > Chordata > Amphibia > Anura > Ptychadenidae > Ptychadena > Ptychadena robeensis. The sequence continues at coordinate 58,546,266 of CM070037.1, read as the reverse complement.
ATTTCATATCTGTCTGATATCTCTAATAAGCATTAGAGTCTCCTGTTTGTAGTCAGTGTGCTGTCTTTACATACCATTGTCTTTCTGCACAAATTGCTTCGGAGCGTAATATACTGTGTATCACAGGTACACAATGATATACTTGCTGAGGAGTTGCAAAATAACCTTCCCTTATGTTACTCTGTCTTTGTGTGAATCTTATTTCCTTACAAAAATGACATACATAAACATGATTTATGGTTGGTGCTGAGTAAGGTATCATTTGATTTTGTTAGTGTGGGAATTCTCTATACTGTATGTCATGTTTGACCAATCTAAAGAAAATCCCTTTGGATGTAATTCATACATAATTCTGCATGTGCTGAATGCTTCTTTTCATATCTTTTGTGCACATTTTCTGCTCCAACTGTCTGTATTTACATCCAAAAAATACGGCATGATATAAGGGGATTTATTAAGATACCTGTCCTGTCTTCCATTAGAATGAGGCCAGTAAGAAGCTTTATAACTCTCTAAACTTGAAAAACAAGTAAAATGAACAAAGGTATGTTAAGGTGCTCTGGTGCTGTCCTCACAATAGAACTACACACAAAAGAGTTCAAAAAGAATATGTCGTTTAAAAAAGGTTTAAGTATTTATATGATAGTAATCTCTTGTATGTAAACAAATAGATCAGTGTGTATTAAAAAAGAAACTAAGTAAAAATACTAAATAAAAATACAAAAAAAAAAAAGACTTAAATGTCATTTTATAAAATAACATTACGACCACCCTCATCAAGAAAAACTAAAAACTAAAAGCACATTGCTTTGAAAAAGTGATGATACGCTAACTTGGATAGATAATGGTAGGATAAATGGAAAGCATGTTGATGCAAAATAAAAACTCTATGTATTTATTTGTTTCTTATTACAGCATACATGTTTTTTTTTCAGTGATTCCCCAATGCATTGTGATGTGGGTCACATTATTACTATTACACTTTGAGTGCATGAGTGCATTTATTGGTTGTTTCTCTGAAGGCAAATTAATGTTAATTTCCAAGCAAATAAATATATTTTTTTAGTAGCTAAAATAATCAGGTCTGTTTATTGATTTTTTTCTATATTTTACCATAAATTTAATACATTTAACTTACGTCTTTTCATAAACAGAAGTCAACCCAATTAAAGTTTCCCTTTGGGTATACAGTAGATATCACTGTTTCAAAATGTTATGGATCACCAGTCATACATTTTTGTGGTGGCAGCTAACATACTTATAGTAAAAAAAGACACTTTAATTAAAGCTCAATTTAATTTTGAGTTGAAATTAGATAAGTCAATTTCATGTGTATATTCCATGGGAAACTTGGAACTCCCCCTGCAGAGTCATAAAATGAACACTCCAATCAGCATAAGCCTTTCTAATTTCTACTTATCAAAGGGTGTTTGTGTCAGATCTATAGAGAGAAAGAGAGAGAGAGAGACCACTGTACCCCAAAGGCAAGGCCTGCTCTTCAGCATGCTGACAATAGACAGACTTTTTTTTTTGACTACCCAATTTCCCAAACTCCACAAAATCTACCCAAGACTTCCAAATTGTACATAGGGTTACATTTTTGCTGTTAAACATGTATGTGGAGCCTTGTCCACACTACTCTATAGTGAAGGCCAAGTATTGTTTAAATAAAGAAATAAATAAAAACAAGGACAAAGGCGCACAACCTAGTACAACAAAGTTAGGTGTTGTAAATGGTTAAATAATGTGGAATGGAAAGGAATGAAAAAAAAAACAACAGACAAGATACTCACATTAAGAGAGGTTTACAATGATTGATCTCTCAGGGCAATGTGCTTTCCAGGATGACCTCACTTCCTGGTTGGGGATGAGATCACTTTCTGCTTACATACTGCTTGGTCCAACTTGTGACTTTTTGCATCCTTAGGAATTAAGCAGGGAACACACGGCTCCATATAGAAGCTGTTCGAGGTTCACTGTAGCAGCGCAATAATGGTCTCCATGCAAAGCAATGGACATCGACCTTGGTTTACGGTCATGTCCGATATCCCTGTTTTCAAACGGGATTGATTGGTCCCGCTCAAAAACAGGGATGGCCGCATATGGTATGGACGAGATAGATGGCCGTGAGCGTGCACAGAGCTCGAAGGGGTCATCGATCTGGCCCATATCTACATGTGTGTTCCCTGTTTTAGATTTATGCAATCTTCTGGCAGACCTCCAAAGATGTTTAGCATTTGTTATGCTACTGCATTCAAAGCATTAGCCTCTGTGTAAGCTTAGGCTGTCCATACACAGTTCTATATTTCCATTAGATCGACCTAAATGTATACATTTTTTTATCAATCACCTGGGAATTGATTCCTACTTCAAACTACCAAAAGTGACTGATATTGAACAAAAAAATCATTCTAACTTGGTAAATTTTCATACATCCGTACAAGTATCTGGCAGGTTTTGAAGGTGATAGTACTATAGAGCATGTGCACAGACCTAATGAAAGGAATAGATCGTGTGTGAATCGGTCACCAGTGCAACGATGTTTGATTGTTGATTAGTTTTCACAGATTAACGATCACAATAAAATCTAATTGACAACAGAATCACAAAATAATCGTCCCATGTATAGCTAGCTTTAATCACACAATCTGGGAAGAGACAAGCTCTGAATGTTAGACATTTAAAGCTGGCAAAGGATTTTAAAATCAGGGAAAAGTGGCCTTAATTGTGAGGTCCATGTACAGGTGGAAATTGAACTCCGTTGGACCCTTAAGTAGAATACTTACTAGCTCAGAGCCCTCTGCATTTTGCTGGATATGGTATCCTCAGGCAATCACCCAGCCAAAAATATAGACCTGCTGAAAGTCTGATGGGTCAGCATAAAGATGCAAGAATCTGAGCTTCAGGCTTTACTCTGCTACACTATTTGTAGTGTAATGCCCTTGGGCACACAAGTACAACCAATACCAGTTATTTAGATAACAGGGTAATCCAGGAAACAAGCCAAGGGTCATACACTTAGATCAGTCCAAGAAAGTATAGCACAAATGTATAAGGCAGAAGACGTGATAAAGACAATCCTAAAACTGGGCATACACGGGTAGATTCCCGTGCAATCGACCGGCAAACAATCGCAGCGTGGCGCCTGATGTTGCTCTCATCTGTTTCTTCATTGAGCCCTGTATGCCCAGCATAAGTCAGAGCAAGGAGGGTTCAAGGAAAGTCAGGAATCACTGTTGGCAACAAGATACTTGCAGACAGACAGGTAAACCAAACACAGAAACACACATAAGCACACTGCTATACAGAGGCTATAGTGGGCAATAATAAGCAAGACAGGGTCTCATTAAATGGGCAGATTGCCCAATCACATTGTGCCACCCTGCACATCATAGTCCATTACAGTGTGGAAGAACTTGTTTAGCCTGTACAAAGCGCTAGCCTCAATGCCATACAGAACAATATTGAAGATACAGTATTCTTATTGGCTGACCCCACATTTCAAATTATTTTGAGAAGCCTTTCTAGAAGAATGGAAGGTGTTATGGTTGAGCACACTGATTTTATATTGATGCAATAAGCATTATATTTAGCATATTTAGGGTTTAGAATGAGTTGCCATTAGTGATGGCCGAACTGCCCGCAAGGCGGACAGTTCGGCCGCGAACAAGCATGTTCGCCCTCCTTCTCGCCACTATGCGTTCCAGGTGCCGGATGTGACGTCACTGACGTCACATCCGGGTTTACGAGCCGGATTTTCACTGATAGACCGGGTTCTCTACCCGGTCTTCAGTGAAAGAATTGGGGAATTTGAATATGTCCGCGAACGGGCGGACGGCGGACTTTTTTACAAGGCCGCTCCGCCCGTTTGCGGACGGACACGGCACTTGTTCGGCCATCACTAGTTGCCATAAATGTTTGTAATGACTAGGTTTATCAATACCTTTGTTAATATAATGTATATTCACATTACTCCATCCCAAAGAGCACAAAGCAGTTACATGAACGAAACTATAGCAATAATAAATAAAACGTTAGTTTTTTCCTTTTATAGGACAGATGAAACCCATTGATAATTGTTCTTTTTTTTTTTTTAGATAAAAGCGCCTTTGTAATAGCAATAGTGCCTTTGGGCTTGTGAGTTGCCTCCCTGACCATTTAAACATATTGTATTTTTAGGTTTGTGGCTATTTTTTTTTACTTTATTTCCATCTTACCCTGATTCTTCAAAATTGTGTATTGCATCTTTGTCACTGACCAGATTAAAAGGCCCTGACTGCAGGTAAACCCACTGTAAGTGCTCCAGTGGAGAAAAGGATTGTAAAAAAATCATTCTCTATCTAGGCATAATACAAGCGATTTTCTGTACTCTCACATTATTCATGTGTTGGCAGATTATCCTAGGGCACAAGCATCAATTTTACACATCCCAAAGAGGGTGTTACCGTAAAGGTTTCTAAGACACTTCAAATAAAGCTTAAGAGAGCAGAGGTAAAAGAAAGAAAAACATTTTCATGCGTTTTGCTTCGTTTTCTGCCTTTCAACCAGTAGGAGGTCTCTCGAATCAATTAGAACGATGGATCAAGCCGTAAACCAACAAAGAAGGAAATGAAAGCGCATAGTGCTGAGGGATAGTTGGGAGACAAGACATTTACATTTAAGAAGTGCTCCGGGTTCCTCTGCCTTTCCAACACCTTCGAATGACTCTATGTGAATTTTTATGTTGTTCAGATGGAGAGCATTGCAGGCCTTTTCTTGCTTGCTTGCTGCCTGGCCTATGCCTTGTACTGGCATGCTGGCATAACGAGCCATCAATCATTTCCGCTTTCATTTTTACTGTACGTTTTAAGGGACCATCTGGTGGTGAAGACCTTAATCAAATCAATTTAAATATGCTACCGGGTTCCTACTTCACGGTTCCCCTGACGTTCAGGATCTAAAGTCTGTTATTATTTCACATTTGGAATAATATTGGAGTTGAACTATAGACACCGGCACTTCACGCTGTTCTCGATTTTCTTGCGATCGGAGCGCAAGCATTAAGCACCAGCCGTAATAGTATTTTCATTGTAATTAAGTGTTAATTACTTCCATATGTTAATCGAGTTTCAGAGAGAAGGTTTGTTGCTATTGTTACGGAGCCTAAAATAATTTCCATGTGATAATTTTGCGAGATATCAAAAACGGAATAATTACAGTAGGCACTAATTAAGGAAGTGGAGACTGAGCTAGGAGTTAAGACTGCATTAATTTTAATGTTTTTACAGTTCTTTAATTGGGGCTAGAGCTGTAAATTGAGCCTGGATGCACTTTTATTCCATAAGCAGCTCGGCGTGTTTGCAATCTGCTTTGCTATACGCTACAACCCAAGGTCAGTACAAGTTTGCAAAATCCCTGTGCTCTTCCTCAGAGATGTACTGGTGCTGAAGCATGCATCTATCACTCTGACAAGCACTGAACTTTCCAAGAGCACATGCTCTCACTCTTTAAATTATTAATTGCATTAAATACATTTTCATATTGTGGACTGTTTGCTACAAACTGTTCTCTTGTAGAGGAGCTCAGTCCCCCCACAGTATGATACAATTTGCCTTCTGTTATTGCAGAGCAGAAGAGCAAAGATTTCAAGGACTGAGCGTTGTGGGGAAGGAGATGAAATATGCTGTCAGCCCATGGGTTACACTCAAAAATCCCTTCACAGATTCGTGGCTAGAGTGCCCATGCTATTTACTAAGTATGTGTCTGTTCTGTAACTCTTACCATCACACATTTATCGACTGGGTGCTATTGAGCTGATCATCTTTATCAGTAGGGTAGTTTGACACTGATAAACCTCTTTAAAGAGTAATTTAAGGTATACTTTAATCAAGACTAAAGCAGGGTACAGACGGCTTGATATTGATGTCATCACGCTGCTGTCAGATCTCTGCTCTCCCCAGCTCAGCCGAAGCTTTGCCTGGAGACTACCGGTCTCTAGAGATGGTCGAATTTTTTTTCAAAAATTTGACGATTTAGAAGATTTCAAGTTCATTGCAAAGCTCCTGAACATGGTATCAACACTAAACTTGCTGGAGATGTAGAGAAGGGTTGGGGGTATACTACAAAAAAGTATGTCTTTAACACAAATACTTTTTGCACAAATTAAAAGTCAAGTAAAAATTGTATAATGTTTTTTACTTTATTTTTGAACTTAATTCATGCAAAAACTACATGTGCTTGAGCCATACCTTTTTTTTACAAATGTTCCCACACCCCTTCTTTACATCTACAGAAATTTTGGTGATGATACCTTGTTCAGGGGCTTTGCAATCAGCTCACAAAGTTAGCAAGTCGAAAAATTAAACCATCTCTAGCCGTCTCTAGGCAAAGCAACGGACATCAGCCGTATTTACGGTCATGTGCGATATGGCTGTTTTCGAGTGGGATTGAGTTGTCCCACTCAAAAACATCGATGGGCGCATATTATATGGGCCAGATAGATGGCCGTGAGTGTGCAGCGCCATCAATTTGGCCCATATCTTAGCGTCTGTACTCTGCTTAAAATTAAGCTCTGCTGTACATACAGGCAGTACAGCTTACCTGCTAAGAGCTTCAGGTGTTTAGGCAGACGTAGCAGTAGTACTGATATCAGTCTATCTCATCGCTTTTTTGGTTAACTAGTTATCTGGGAACACCACATTGTGCTTCCCTCTGTGCAGTGCAGCTAAAATCCCAACACACCCATTGAAAACACCCTGTTATTCAGGGAAAGCCTAAAGGTGTCCATCCATGGCTCGATTTTTAATAGACTAGAGCACAATCGAGCAACGTGTGCATTCACCGAGCTTGATTGTGCTTTAATTTATTAACAAATCTGGCCGTGGGTGCCTGTAAACCTATCCCACTCAAAGACAGATCTATCGAGCAGGTAATGGACATGTACTAAATCCTGCTCGAAAGGCTTTCTTTGGATGTGAACCCTGGTTCACATCCAAATGATTAACCAGGAATCTAGCCGGGCACCTAAAGTGGTGGATTAACCGGGCACTTAAAGTGGTGTGCCTTGTCCAATCTACGGGCACCTGAGCGCAGTGTGGTGACGTCATCATTACATCACCACTTGGCGCTGTCGATGGACACCTTTACCTGTAGATGTTTTAGAAGATTCAAGCTTGCTTCAGTAACATGAATGGCTCTAATGATGGCTGGATCACACAGGAATCAAAACTACTTACAAAACCCCCTAGAAGAAGCCTGGAATATGGCTTAAAAAGAATAAGCAGAACTTATATTGGATATATAGACATTCTAAGGGCTTGTTTCCATTGTAGCGTTCCCGTGCGGTTGCAGCCGCGCGGCCGCCCCCGCACACAACCGCATCCATTGTAAACTTCAATATAGTTTCCACTGGTGCGGTTGTGTGAGTTCGGGTGCGGATGCGGTTTAGGGCGCGTTTCTGAGAGAAAGAGTAATAGCAACAGCCAGTCTTTCTTCTCCATTCTTTATTTCCATTCCATTCTTTCTTCTCCATCTTTACTACAGCACGACAGGTGCTCTTTAATTACGTACAGTGCAGTCTGCTTTAAATCAGCATGTCATTTATTTCCGGAATGTTTGTTTTACACTTTTACATTGATCTAAACTGAACATAAACATGCCCTGCTGTAAATTCATGTTTGTTTCACAGCGTTTGATGTTGATCAAAGCGACAAGTTCAGCCTTTCACAGACTCCTTTCTGTTTTATCCTGAACCTTAGCCAAAACCTCTCACTTCTTATTTCTGAATATTGATCTGTTGAATTAGTTTCACACCCAGACATGTTGTAAAAAAAAGAGTAATAAATAGTTAAAAGCTTAATTTATAATAACATGCAAACAACTGACGAGTGCTGAATCCATGGTAACTTGTCATCACAGTACGCTGCACATTATGTATTGCATAGCTGTCTTAGTTATTTTCCATATCTGCCAGTTGACATCACTAATCTCCATATATACAGTTGTGTTCAAAATTATTCAACCCCCACTGAAATTGAGTGTTTTGGCCATTTAGACATTGATTTTGATCATTTCAGTCATCTTGTTTTAAATAAAATCAAAGCAGCACTTGTAAGTCAGACAAATATAACATTATACCATTAATAATGAAATAACCACAAATGTCTTTTCTGTGCTCACATCATTATCAGTTTTATTCAACCCCCAAGTGACATTCATTCTAAATACTTAGTACAACATTGTTTCCCAGTTATAACAGCTTTTAAACATGAAGCATAGCTTGACACAAGTGTCTTGCAGCAATCTACAGGTATCTTATTATTATTATTTTTCTTCATGGGCAAAAGCATCCAGTTCAGTCACATTCTTAGGCTTGCGCGCTGCAACTGTTTTCTTCAAGTCCCACCAG
>CM070037.1:58524963-58536216 GCA_036250615.1 Ptychadena robeensis | reverse complement strand
GGCACTTCAGGTGCCATTCATGAAAACATAGATTCCTGGTGGTAGGTCCGCTTTAATATTCTTCTGTCATCCTTAAAACCCAAACTTGCCTATTAAGCTGTAAGAGGTAACTAATGTGAAAAAAACAGATGAGCATTGCCTGCATGATTCTCAACTTGATATGTAAGTCCTATAATATATATATATATATATATACACATACAGTTGTAACATACAATTTAAGTAGTGATGGGGTATATTAAATGGAATCATCAAGCATGAAAAAACAACAATATATTTGTGAGTGATTGATCTATAATTTCATGTTGATTATTATAAATACCTAATAATATATAAACTATGTAGGTTTAAATTGTTTATGGTTTTCCTTTTTCATTTTCTAAAACAACTTTAGGTGATGCACCTTTTCTCTATGTCAGAATCATGAAAAATGTATTTTGCGTTCTAAATGTATTTCACAAAAGTGACAGTGACAGAGGTTGGGGCAAATCATACACTGCCAGGGGTGTTCCAGCAGCTACAGCAAATGTTATTTTTATTTGAAGGGTTAAATCATTGACATTAAAGATGATGTTGTTAACACCCCTGGCAGTGTGGTAGTTTGCCCCAACCTGTCATTGTCATTTTTGCTAGACACCTTTCTTTAGATTTATATGGGGTAACAAAATATAGCATAAAGATGCGCTAAATACTATGAATAACAGCAGACAGACAACAGAATAAAGCATGTTTCATGGAAATGGTATTGATAATTATGCCAACTACTATGATAAACTCTGTAATGTAGTACAAACAATTAACATTAAAATGTTTAAGTACTTCAATTCTGTATTTTTTGGAAAAACAAAATATAGTGTCTACCTCCCTTAACATCTTCCTTCTCTATGTTTAAGTCCTATCTAGACCTCCAACCCTCTAGAGTACATGACTGTATTCATGGCTTCTCTAACTTTCTGTCAACTAAAGATATTTGTGAGAGCATTGGGTGTCTTTCACCTCCACTTCAGAAAACCACCTAAACGTCTATAGCCTTACCTCTTTACAACCATATAAGTCACAATTTGGCATCATAATGAACTGGTGCTTTTCTTCATGCAAGACAAAGCAACAAGGTCACCTTAATTAAGGTTCCACCAGCAGCTTACATTTCCTTAAATTCTTGTTCTGCCCTGGTTAGCCTCTTTTAGCAAAGAGATTTAGTCTGGCTCCATTCAAGACTTACACTGGGCATTTTCCCCATCTCCCATGTGACAGGGCTATGTGTTCAGTTACGTGTTGATGTCACATAGGTGGAAGTGGAGTGACTTCATTATTGTGTGTACTTAGAAGTACTGGGTATTGTTCTTTACACTTTCTATGACAGGGGAGAGAAGGAAAGCAAGTTTAGGCTATGGATTAGGCCTCCTTTATAAAGCTGAACGGCTTAGTTGACATGGATTTGACTATGCCCCATAACTATTTGGATACTAGAATCCACCCTTCTATGTTTAATATTTGAGAAGTACATTTTGGTCCGGTTTGGATTTTTTTTTTGTTGCATGATCTATATTGTTTCCAACAAGATACAGTTAATGTTAAAGTATACGGCCACTTAGGTGCATGAACATGGATATTTAATGTTAAACAAGATTTCCTGATTCAATATTATAAACACCAGCTAATGTCTGCAGCTGGTTAACATTAATTAATAAAAATACCCAACTGTTTTGATATAAAACAAAAGTTTGTTTCGCATGAAAGAAAGATTAAAATCTCAGAGAAACCATTTCTCATTCTTTTCCCCGCGTCTTTTAGAAAACTCTGACACTCTCACATTAATTAGAAATTTAGGTAAATTACATAAGCACCTTAATTTTTTATTTCTGCCAGACGAACAATTAAGGCTGTTGCAAGTAACAAATGGCCTTAATGCTTGTTGCCTGTTGAAAATTTTCAAGCTACATTATATCTGACAAGTAAAAAACAAATAATACTTGTTTTGCCCAATTTTTACCATAAGCGGTGTCAGTTAAGGCAGATGCAGCACAGCTCTCTCTCTCTTTTTCCTATTGTCATGCCTCATTAAAGTATGCTGACTCTCGTGGATTTCTTGTTCCTCTAGGTAAATAGTTATTTACATGAACTGCGGCATTTTTCTTTGGTGACAATTCCTAATTATTCAGGAGAGCGTGGTTGATGCATTAGCTGCTTTCCATAAAGCTCTTCACCTATGAAGACATATTTTTTAAATTAACTATCCTTTCAAAAAGTAATGCTAAATTTTAAAGTGGACAAATTAGGCTGTTCTTAGCCACATATGGTAAATGTTTTAAACATTTCCCAACTGATGCCGACTCCAGAGGGCAATTGTTTATGATGGAGTGGTAGAATTCCGAGCTCATCTGGGGGTCTTTTTAGTTGCCAGTGTTTGCCAGTGTTTGTGCTCAGAAGGCATCACGATAAGGAAGTGAACAATATATTCTGCTCATTATTTGCGCTTTCTACAGCTCCACTCCCCCATCTCACACTGGAGCTCCTTAATGTGCCAAAGTGAATTGATAGAGTTGAGCAGTTGTATGTCAAACTAATGGAGACCATCTATCAAAACCAGGAAGGAATATTTTTTTTAGGAAAAAAAATGTATTCTAATGTAGAGTTGACAGTCTGGACCATGTAGAACAGGTTTAAATGAAAAATAGACAAAAATTGATGTATATTCATATACATACATGCATACATACAACATTCAGTCTGTTTCTACAGTCCTATAATCATGTAAAGGGTTGTGGAATTATCTCAAATGTTCCCCTAGGTTAGTGTACAGCAGCTTAAAGTTGTAATAAGCCAGCTATTAGCCCCTGCTTTCTACTCTAAGGGATGGCATTGGGAACTAGCTGAGCATACAAAAGGAATATGTTTGAGGAGTACGGTGAGGTTTGCTTAAGCTCATAAATATTGGGAACAATATGTAGTCATGTAGTCTTTAGACCAGGGGTGCCCACCAGGGATGCCCACACTTTTTTGGCTTGTGAGCTACTTTTAAAATGACCAGGTCAAAATGATCTACCAACAATAAAACAATAAAACCTATATATATATATAAACATTTTATATATATACCCATTAAGCAGTATATTTAAAATATATATTGTTTACCTTAACAGCATGAACAAAATGCAGGGCTCTTCTCCTGCTTGGTTCATATGGTCAGTCAGTAACTTCCCGTTTGCCACTCCCAGCTGACCAAAAACCGCAACCATGGGGCAAATGCTATATGTAGCATCTCCCTCTTGAATGCAGACACCCTGTAATTGACTGTCTTAACTAAGCCAAACAGTAAAACATTTATTTACTTTGAATATCAGATATTTAACAGAATTTATTTTATACAATTTATCAATAAGCTGTGCTTCTATTTCAGGCAGTAATTTTGACAAACTGTAGCAGGCTGAAGAAATTGGCTTACAACTGGGGATGTTTTTATTTCCAACCTGGTTCTAATGCATTTTTATGTTTTCATTTATATTTTGGGGATTTTGTGGAATTATGTGTAAACATTTTTTTAACTTTGATCTAAGTGATCTAAATGTGTTTCTATTGTTGTGATAATATACTGGTGTAGGATGGCATAGTCACCATTTTGGGTGGTTTATGATTATTGTAAAAGTTGGTGTGGACACCCACCACTGTATTTGCAAATGAGGTTTTTATATATAGCTTTTGTAGTGGTTGTGCTATGTTATGTAGCAGGCTGAAGAAAGCCTTAACTCTTTTGCTGCAGTAATCAGACAATTAACAAGGTGAAAGGCACCAGCAGGGAATGATTAATGGCACACACTTGTAAACACAACTAAGAATTGCACAGCCACTTGGATCTAAATGTCTGAACAAGATAGTAGTATGCTTCAGGATAAAACAAAATACTAGGTCTGTTCATGGTGAATGTTCTTCGTGAAGAACATCGTCTACTTTAATCTGCCAGTATATAACTATCAAATGAAAAGTGGTATATTAATAATGAAAATAAAAAAATAATTAATTGCACACAACTGCTAGCAGTAATCACACAGCAGTCACAGGGTAAAATGGGTCAGTATGAGGGGAGGGTGATGATGTTGCGAGGTGTGCAGAGTGTAACCCCCCTGCAAAAGACAAAAAGGAATAAGAACACGGGGTACATGGCTAAGTGCAACAAAGTTCTGTTAGTGGTAAAGAAAAAGATAAAATAATGCACTCACAATAATAGAGGTACAATGTAGGCATAGCATGGAGAAGGGGTCTCCTACAAGAATGTAGTGTGGATATCAGGATGGCGTCACTTCCTGCTCACAAAGGACTTCCGAGTCACGGATTACATCACTTCCTGGTTACAGGTGCTATAGGGAGACCTGCAGGAAGGTCTTTCCCACTAGTCCCACTCAGTGTTCAGTGATCAATGGGATTTGATTTAAGCAGCGGTCCTTTATCAACTATGGTTTCAATATTAAATATTAAACAGCAAAAGAGTAGAAAGAACTACTGTGGGGGTTTAGCTCAAACTGCGTCCGTAAATATTCACACAAACAGGATTCTTACTTAGGGCACCTGCCCGTATTTATTAGCACCACTCCAAAGTCCAAACACAAAGTCACCCTCACAGGGGTAAATATAAGCCAAAAAAAAAAAGTCCTGAAAATGCCAAGCCTCCTGGCTTGGCACTGATCCAACAATAGTACCTCCCTATAGGAACCTTAAGGGCCTGCCTCCTAGCAGCCACCAGCATGGGGCCACACACTTCCTGTGTGCCCTATATTTGCTGCACCCAGCAACATTGGGAGCCCTGACGTAGTGGCTTCAGTCTCTTTTGTTAAGACACACCCAGCCACCTCCCTGATGTCCATCAGGTGTAGTTCCTGGATGGAATGGGAAGGCCCACCCAGTTCCTTCCCTCCCATCCCAGAACCCAGAATCCCAAAACTAAAACAGCACAACAACCTATTGTTGTTCAACAATATCCTAGATTCCTTCCAGGATTCCCCACCTGATGGTCTATTTACACCATGACAGATGACTAGTCTGTCACATTACACATATTCATCTGAGTCCTGTGCTATGATTTAGGACATATTAGAAATTTGTGACTCTTTCTCTCACTGGTTTATTATTTTTATTTTGTATGTATTATTTTAATTGTTAATATGTAGTTACAACAGGAGAAGGCTAATGTAGCAGAATACCACAAAAAAAATTCCAGAATGTCATCACAGTGTAAGAGACTCCTGCACTAGGCATAACGTCCGAAAGGAGGTGGCTATCGTCCACGGACATTAAAGGTTCACGTATTCAAGGTTACGTCAATCAAAAGCCGTTTATTTGTAATACAAGATAAAAGCAGTATTAAGCTGTTTATTATATGTTTATGAAGTGCACATAACATGTACAAAAAAGATCACCAAACTTTAAAAGTCCTTAGTATTGATGGCCAAACTGTCCGCAAACATGTTTGACCCACCCTGTTCACCGGGACAACATGGAGGGTGAGAGGAGAAGGTGACTATTCTTCTGCTGGCCGGATCAGGAGCAGAAAGATCGGGCCAGTGGAAGAATTCTTTCACCAGAGACCGAGTAGAGAACCCAGTCTTCTAGTGAAAGATAACCCTCGTAAACCGGAAGTGATGTCAGTGATGTCAGTGGCGCCACGTCTGGATATCGAAACTGTGTGTTACCGGACATAGCGAATGGATATCGAAACTGGAAATTATGTACCGAAAATAACGTCAGTGACGTCACTAAGGGTTTTTTTAATTAAAATTCCCTGCTAACAGGTCATTTTTAAAAAGTCTGATCCGCCTGTTTACGATAGGACTTGGCCAAAGTTCGGCCACCGCTAGTCCTTATTACAATGAACATCTAGAGCATAAGGCTCTAGCTGAGTACTATGCTGTCTCTTAGCAATCCTGTTGATGGCGAGTTGCCAGCAACATCATGATTACTCATGTGATATGACCCTTGGAGATAAGGCAATGCAGGAGGAGGAGCCAGAGGACAAATAAAGTATTAATCCTGACCGACCATTTAACAGTTAAACAAAGAATGAGCTGCAGAGAATGTCAACTGTGCATTCGTTATGATACATTTTAGCGTAATTATGTTGATTATGCTGAGACTCTAATTTAGCAGAACCTTTCTTGTCGTAATGTATTGTAGATCAAGTCATGTGGCGCTCTGACCTTAATATAATAGCGTCAGTGCTCCTTTGCTTACCTTTGGCTAATTAAAACATATACAGTGCTGCATTGCCATTATTTATCCTGCTCTAATTTTGATCATTGCGGTAATACATTCTGAAGAGTGATGGCGGTGTCACATAATTAAGCTGTAATGAAAGAGCCAACTTGGAAAAGGTTCCTTTTTACAATAAATGCAAATTAATTTATTATCAGATGAGAAGCGATCATTCTGGTCGGTTATTCTAGATGACTACCAGTAATTATTCATTAGAACTCCTAAGTATCAATAGAGCGTGCTGGAATTTGAGATTATGTTTAAGTTATTTTGAGACAAATTCTTGTTTTTTCCCCTTTGTGTAATGTAATAAAAACATTGCAAGAACATGTTATGAAGTTGCTGTTTTTGTATCTTTTTTCAGGTATTGTTATCCCACTGGTTTGCCATTCTATTGCCCTTTAGTTTCTACTATACTTTTAGCACTTAGTGCTGAGTTTCATCACTGAATGGGGCTCTACTAAGCTTACCTGTCAGCATTGTTCCACTCTTTCTTTACCTTATAAAATCTCACTTTCTTTTACCTACAGGACTAGAAGAGAAAAGAAATTTACCTAATGACATGAGGACAGCAAGAAAAGGTTTCAGTTTTAGATTTACTTGGATGGAACCTAAATAAGGCTGTTTCCACTGCGTTGTGTGATCTATCGGGACCCCTTGTGTTAAGCGCAGTGCTTGGCTGGGTTCCAAGGAGCACATACACATAACCTGCCCGGCGGATCCTTTGTTCTAACGGCGTTCAGCTGATTCACAGATGCAGGGGTTAACATAGTGCAGTACATCAACCTTCGGTCGGCAGATCGGCAGAACACCGTAAGAACAGAGGATTTGCTGTGCAGGTAATGTGCACGTGCTCCGTCGGGACCCCCACCAAGCACTGCACTTAATGCAGGGGGTCCCAACGGATCACGCAATGCAGTGGAGACATAGCCTTAGTCTCAAATATGCAACCTGAATTATACTAATGCAAATTAGATAAACAAGTTTTAGATGTACACAAAACCTACAAAGTACACATACCTACAAAGCTGAACCAAAATGTTAACCATGTTATGGGTCCCCCACCACTGCAAGGAATAATGGCTAGTTCTTAGGGCTGATGCATAGAAAGGTACATTCAGCTTACGCTACTGTAGGCTTTCTATATTACACAATACTGCTGTAGCCTATTTATATGCATCAGGTTCTGTTCTCATGTGCATACTTTGATTACACCACACATATAATATGTTACATTGCAGTAATGGCTTGTTTTTACTAAGTCTACGTATATTTTCCCGGCATTTAGAGTATTTCGATTGCAGGAAAAAATACATGGACACAATCTGTTACTTTAATTTTATCAAAGCGACACACTGGGGGTCACTGTCAATGACACGTGACAGGTCTGTTGAATATCAATGGACATGTCAGCAGGAGATGGAAAAGCCATGCCTAAAAAGCATCAGACACCTTTTTTCATGCTTTTTTGATTTAAATGAATAGGGATTGTTTCTGACAATGTGGCGGTAATGCATCCTTAACCACAGCCAACAGTATGCAATCCACTGGTTGGGCAACATGGATGTGACATTCTGACACATTCATGCTGCCCTGTGGAAACATTGCCTAAAAGATCATATTTATTTTAAAAAGTTATACTCTGGTCATAATAGCCAGTATTGACTCACATAAAAGCTCTAACAAACTCAGGAATATTGTTTAAAACTTTTTTTTTTTTTACTAAAGATAGCCATGCCAGGATGGACACTGTTTAAACCATCTGGTTATCCTACAATATCATTCCAGGGTTTTCTTGCATATGTCCTATTGCCTATTGTGTCAACAGAATGTCATGTAAGGACCACATTCATGTACAGACATAATCCATGAGAAATTTAATCAACTGTTTTGTTATTTAATACTTTAGCATACTTTTTGTGCTCCATTACAGGGCAGAACATAGGTTTGTAGCTGGAAGTAATCACTTCACTGTGGAGTAAAGAAATTTTTAGTTTAAACTCTTAGAACTTTGTTTATCATATGATATCTCAGACCTAAGCATTTATGCATACTTTAGAGCCCAGGTGCCCAACCTGCGGCCCAGAGGCCACATGCGGCCCTTTGGGCGTTCCTTGGTGGCCCCCCTTGGTATCCCACTTGTGGCCCCCCAAACCTACTGTTAATGCATAGGAACTTACCTGTCCTCGCCCAGGATCTTCTTCGGGAGGGAAGAGGAGAAGAGGGACTTGCTCTGGCTGAGCACATGTAGCTAATCAGCAACCCAGACAGAGTCTGAACAAGTCCCTCACCTACCTACACTTCCTGCTCTAAGAATATCACGTTCTAAGAAGATGAGCCTCTGCTCCCACTAACCTCAGAATAGGGGCGTGTAAGCTTTGAATCAAAGGTTATGCCCCCATAGATATGATCAGAGGCTTTGTTGATATCTGTGAGGCACATAATTTTTCATTATGTATATGACACAAAATGTGCATAACCACAGTACAGTGTTCCCTAATACTTGAAGTTTTATTTAATACTAGTTTTGTTATTTAAAAAATGAAAAACAATGCCTTCTATCTATGCCTGCTGTCATTTCTTAACTAACTGATTTATAAAATGCTCTTGCCAGTATAGATTAAAAAAGGTTATGTGCGGCCCTCTAGTGATGCTGAGGGCCGCACTTGTGGCCCTCCATATCAACTCAGTTGCCCACCAGTGCTTTAAAGAAATATTGTCATGTGTGTTACCCAATGAATTTCAGAGGTTGCAAGTTCCTGGTTCATTATTTATTGCTAGCTACACTTGTGCAAAGACTGCAAATATTGGCACATAACAGACCAAGCACTACTTGTGCTTAGACAGCCCAATTTTAGTTACATGGCCACCTTCTTAGGGCTTGTTTCCACTATAAGTTGGGAACCCCTCCACTAAGAGTATTGACATAGACTTTACCTGCTCGGCGAATGCTGTGTTCCGCAGATGCAGAGGTTTTACGTACTCGACTACGTTCAGCCTTGCATCAGTGGAATGGCTCGGCGCAGTGAAGACACAGCATCCGCCGAGCAGGTAAGTAAATGTGCTCCGTCGGGACCTCCTGCCAAGCAATACGCTTAGTGGAGGGGGTCCCGATGTATAGTGAAACATAGCCTTAAGAGACACAACCAATATCTGCTCAAGTTAAAATATTGAATATATATTTATATACAACCACGTTTTATAGCACATTTAATGCACCCGGTGCTAATAATGAAAACCCTTTCTTTACCTTTTTTCATATTGGGTACTAAAAAGTAAATGCAATCGTGAAATTATTTTATTTTTTTTTATCATTGGTGTTGCAGTGTTATAGCTATTGTGCTGCGGTTTTATCTTCTCTTTGTATTTGCAATAACGTATTATTTGATCATGAATCACTTTAATGGATTGAAGCATAAGCATGCTGGTTGAAAAATAGATACATTAGTCAAATCAGTAAATAAATATGAAA
The DNA here is from genome assembly GCA_036250615.1 of Ptychadena robeensis. NCBI lineage: Eukaryota > Metazoa > Chordata > Amphibia > Anura > Ptychadenidae > Ptychadena > Ptychadena robeensis. The sequence continues at coordinate 58,526,501 of CM070037.1, read as the reverse complement.
ATATATATCTGCTGGAGCAAAAAAAAAGCAACTTGGCCACCGTGCCCTCCAAGTTGGACGTGGGAATGTGAAATATATGGCTTTAAAATATGGCTCTGCATGTCAGCGAGCCCATGCCTGCAGCCTAAAAGGAATTTTGAACACAGAGTAAGTAGTATTTCATCAATAAAATCATAAAATAAAGACATTAAAACGAAGGAATGATTGAGTGCCGCAGGACATTTTTAAAATCACCCTTCAGTTTGTGGCTAGAGTATTTTAGGAGACGACATTGCATAGTTTTCCTATACATTTGCTTACAAATGGCTTTCGTTAACAAACAGCCTTTCTCCAATGCCCCTGTAGCAAATATTTATTATTGTTTTTGCTGTTCTAATTTTTTCCCCCAGAATTATTACAAGGGGTACTAGAGTGCGCCTTTGACACAGTGAAACATTTATTTACTGCTTTTTGACAGTAATATTTCTTTTATTTAATACACAGTTCTTAAAAATGACCTAACACATATATTCTGTAATAGTAGGACATAGCTGTTGTAATGTGCTCTCATGAAATGGCTTATTTATTTATTGCTAATGCATAGGTTTTTGTTTAGGTAAAGGGCTGCTCATAACAAAATGAGACGAGATCCTTGTAGGAGAATGAATGGTTTGTTTCCTGGTAAGGTTGGGAGTTTTAGGCAAACCATAAACACTGAAGGTTGACAACCTTCCAGTAGATACAGGCTCAGGTGAGTCTGTGGAAGCAGATACCCATATTAGGCCACAAGAATACAAATATGTATATGTATAAGAATGTATAAAGCTACCTTTAAGGTGTTTTGGATTTTTTTATGGAATTGGAGGACACATTTTCATTAATTACTTGTGGCCCACTCATAGTCATTGTTGCTATGAATTGCTTGAACCAGGAAAAGTAAAATAAATAATCAGACAATTTTCCAAAATCTAATTTGCTAAGTATTTGAGTTTAAAGAATGTTTTCTCAAAATCAAATATTTGTTCCAGCAGGGGAACATCTGGAGACTGATAAACAAAAGTTGTGAAGGCTTCATGATCAAATTTGAAAGAGGTAATGATTGTGGGGACGGCCGATTTCCTTATATTCTATGGCGGCGTGCCTTCCGAACACACGCAATACCATCCATTGGTGGTGGAGGCGGGGCCTGGTCGGTTTGCTCCCATGGATGTGGGAAATACTAATCGCCCACACTGGACCCTCCCCCTCTGGACTGCCTGATTGGCTGACTCCCGGCTGCTTTGGCTTTTTCAGTCAGGCGGCCGTGGAGATCGGCTGCAGTCACTCCGGAGAGTGTCTGGCTACAACCAGACTTGGAGTGTCCCTGGCGGGAATCCACCTTGCCGTGCTGGTTCACTTTCTTTTGTAACATAGTCTGCCCATAACCGTACCTCCCCGGCAAGACCCTTTATTGGTAGTGTTTATGACCCCGTGAGTACTACATACTCCTTAGAACAGCATCGGCAGATGGCCAAGACACTCTTACAATGTCACTTCACTTCCCAATTATATCCACTTCT
>CM070037.1:58511304-58524863 GCA_036250615.1 Ptychadena robeensis | reverse complement strand
ATTATGACTATATTCTATATCAACAAGGGAGTCGGTGTTCCAGTTAAAGTCCCATGAGGGGATTTTTCTTAGCTTTATGATCAAAGATAAGAGGGTACTTGGCCCAAATTATTAGAGTGAAGTTTGTGATTTCCTATGGTACAGTGCGTTTACTTTAAGATGTTGGTGCCGGGCTTCCAATGTGTATGCTGATGCTCCACACAGCTTATTTCATGTTTTATATACTGTTGAAGTTACAAGGTTCTGTTTTTGGTATGAACCTTTGTGTTACATTTTGGTTTACGTTTTTAGACCTTAAACTAGCCACATGTACTAAGACATTTACTACTAATAAAACTTCTAATTTAACTTAGCCAGTTATCTTTTGCAAAACTACTACGTTCACCTGTATCTTTTGCACTTATAGGATGTAGATCGAATTCCAAAAGCATATTGTGGTAAGATCCTTTGTAACAGAGGTAACAAGGGTTGATTGGGAGAATACAGAAAAAAAGGACAAATTGTATTGTTGTCAAGTTTCCATGATCTTCCTAAATGCCTAAATGTTCAGTTTATCCTAAATGCTTTCTTAGGTCAATTGGGGGTGTCAAGTAAAATATTTACTTAGCTGAACCTGCACTACTAGTGTTGTCTCTAGGCTTCGGTTTGTGGGTGAGCCTCCTGAGTCCTTCCTTTACAAGATGAACATTGCAGCCTTAAGGCTGTGTTAGAGGGGAGGAGACATTTAAGAAAGGCAGGAACAGAGTTTCTATCCCTTCTTCTGTTCTCCTACACCTAAACACGCATTAAACCTTTCCATCGGGATGGGGTACCCAGTTCAAAATAATAGTTAAGCTTAAATGTGTTTACTTAACTGATTGTTTAGTGTTCTTACAGGATCATCTTTTTGTAATGAAAAAAAAAAACCTTGATAAAACTGGTCATGTGACCCTTGTTGTAGTCTGCTATAAATCAATTAGCAAAATGCCTTAACTATGCTCTGAAGATTGAAGGAGATGGATAGACGATGTGTAATCTGGTTAATAATATTTATTTACACTTTTTACAACCATCAAGTTCCCATATGTGTATCACATTATACTCTGTAATCAGTCTGACATCTGTGTCACTACTGAACTCCAGTATCATGTAATTTATTTGCTGTGAACAGGCTTCTTGTATACTGCTAATGGCTTTGATGGAAGTGTTTTAATCATTGCCATTCCCTGTTCTCTAGAAGACATTGCATAGACTGATTGTGGAGTTCTAGAAAATGTCAGTACACAATGCAATCCTTTTTTTATGATTTGACCAAGTAATTATGATCATAGGTCTTTGGAGGTAAAACTCCTACCATTTTACGCCAAGAGGCAGAGGAGGACTCCCCTAGCAAGTGATGCATAGATAATAGTTAAATGTAGATTCTTACTTACAGTACATTTGCATGTTGTATGTTTTATACAGCTTACACAGCACTGTTCGTCTATATGCCCTCCCTTCTTGGTCCCAAAAGGGCCAATCCATAGATAATTAATGCTCCTTTCTACATTTTCTAGCATACACTACAAAAGTTTACTTCACACTTATGAAGATCTCTAGAGATTAGACTGAGAAAAAGCTTTTTTTGTCCAAATCATTTTCTTTGGACTGATCTTTTAAAGGTTTTTATTTATGGTAGACCTATTTGATATATAAGACATAGTAATTCAGTTCAGCCACAAACATGGATGTTTACACTCCTTCTAGCCGGTGAGCAGTACGGGTGTTCGACCCGCCCGGTTTGCCGGCAAGAAGGAGCTCACTATTCATCCTTCGGCAGGAAGAATCTTTTCACTAGAAGACCGGGTATAGAAGCCGCTCTTCTAGTGAAAAGCTGGCTCCGAAAACCGGAAGTGACATCAGTGATGTCACATCCAGCAATCGGAACCAGGAGCTTTGTGTTCCAGGTACCGGATGTGATGTCCCGATTAGCGTTGAGCTCGAATATTCGAATTTCGAATATATTCGAATTTTGAATATATTCGGCGAATATCGGCTATTTGAGAATTCGCAAATTTCGCGAATATGGTGGCGGACATTCGCAATCTCGAATATTCGCATTGGGATGCTTATGGGCATGGATTGTGAATATAAATTCGCAATGCGAAAATAAATAGCATGTGTGACCATTCGTAGGTTATTATAATTGTGAATATAGATTCGCAATCGCGCGCATGTTGAAGCACAATTGGGTCACTTAACACAATTACGATCTGTACCACACTGTGGCCTAGTCAAAGCCCTGGTTTTCATCTCATTGATGTGTTGTATGGAATTTAAAGATGGCAGCTCATGGGAAGAAACCCACAATCATACTGTTATGGTTGGTATAAAATGTCACCAATTAAATGTGTGACACTATATACTATGCTTCAGTGATTATTTGTTTTAGATAAAGTGTGCAATACCATCTTATTAGGTAAAGAGTACACCATTACATCCATCTCTATTTTGGTTACATAATTTGCAATACATCTAAAGGCCCCCATACACCTTACAATCTCACCATACAATTCCTGTACAGAACCATGTAATATGAGGATCTTTCTAACCTTTCAATCACTATGTATCAAGGAGGCCACAATACCACATAGTTGTCAAAAGAAAATTGTATGGAGTGATCTAAATTTGTATGGGGGTCTTATGTATCCTACCTGTCAACAGTCTGGGATTAGACAAGAAGCAATACCAGACCGTGGTCTCTCCTATTTACTGCTGCCGAAGACTCTTCCAGTCCGAGCTCTGTTGTCAAGAGGGGAATACAAGAGCTTGATACAAATTCAGGTAAGTACAAAAGTTACAGCAGAAAATGTAGAAAACACACATACCATTTGTTTTTTAACTTATTAATGATTATCACATAGGCTTCTTCTATATGTGACACTTTTCTAACCTCGCTAGCGCACTGCTGAGGTCCAGATTTCCATACCAAAAGCGCACCATAGAATTTTTCTTTATGTTGTTGGCCTGTAACTTCTCAAAATATGTCCGTACAAGGGTCAAATAGACATCCTGAATAAAATAATGTTTGAAACACACAATTATGTAAAAAAGAATTAAGTTTAAAAAAAAATTATGATAAAATAAGATTTCAAAACAGCATGTATTTATATATGTTTATAATAAAAAAATGTATTCAATTGGAAATGCGTTTTTTTAAACTTTGGATTGTATTGGATACAGTTATCACTGCATGGGGGGGGGGCAAGGGATCCGCTCTCCAGCAGCCTCTTTGGTAGATTGGAGCAACCGAAGCCACGCCGATCGGTGAGTTTGCAGTGCCGGGGCTCAGATCTCGGCCGGACGAACCCAGGCCGTCCAGTGCTGACCTGTTAGTATTGCACTGGGCGGCCTGGGTTCGGCAGAAACACCAAGGGGGTTTCTGCCTTTAGCCTTTTGTATGACTGATCATATTATTTTATTAAAATAAAAATCCTCAGAAAGCCAGAAGAGCCAAAAAGACTTTGTTATACAGCACCGTTTGCTCCTTCCACAAGGTGAATGGTGGTTGGATTTCTTCTATTCACTTCCTTATTCTGTCCCTGAAAACTTTATTGCTCATTATCTAGTAAGCAGTGATGAAGTGACACATGATTTATTGGGAGAGAAAATCTGTGTTTCACCGCCAAATGTGGGTCCTGTCTTTTGTGTTTTAGGCAGCGCACCTTTCCCATGGCTGAGGGAACAAGCATGCTGATTTTGTGCGCTCTTACTATTACTAATAAATGTTCACATTTCATAGCCAACTTCTCATTTCCTTCAATCCCCTTTTGTTGTTTAAAAATTTCACTTTGTTTCATTGAGCCATTTTACAGTAACATTTAAATTCCAATTCATTTAACCATTTTGGATTAAATTTCGTTCTGTTTCCTATTTTTTTCCTTTTGGATTAATCCTTTTTTATAATGAGATTCTGATTCTTTAACTTTAATGACCTTGCAGGAACACTATATTACTTTATGTAAGTTTTCCTATGTCCATTACATATAAAGCAAATCAATTGTCTCTTAATTGTATAGTAATGCGTGTTCCTTCCAGATATGGCTTTTAAACATATTTCAGCTCCCTAACAGCAAAGCGAGTTCCAGGTTTCTTTTTTAATAGAGGAAATAGATGTAGTGTTGGCACACCAAACAGCACAGCTCTGTTACATATAAAATGTTGCGTTAAAATGTGTTGTGCTGATGTCATCTATAAAGTTTTGAGTTCAAAATGTGAGTTTTAGCGAGACATTGTATACTGTGCAAGGCTTTTTCTCTTTACTTTTATTGACATTTACAATTATTAATGTGCCCCTGTAACTAATAAGGAACAAGGGAATCACAGCCTATTTTTCCAAGCTTTACTAAACCTTAAGCTGTGCAATTTAATAGCACTATTGCTAGCATTATGGGCATGGTAGATGGCTTCATAAACACTTAAGAAAAATGAATTATGTTACCACAAAGGGATTACCGTGTATCATTACGGCCAGGTAAATGCCAGAACAGTGACATAATTGGTTGTTGGGAGTAAAATACAACCCCCTTTAAAATGTTACTAAGGTAAAAGCTGTAGGATTGTAATTCATTATACATAAACATGACTACAAGTTATTTATCATTTTCTGAATCCGAAATCTATCCTGAACACATTTACATAAATTTGCTGCCTGTTACTTCATTAGCTCCTCTAAAACAAATACCATACCCTGTTTTTTTCAAGGCTCTTAATTTAGTTCAGCTTAATGATGTATGAATTTACTTGAATACATTATCAAGGATTATTGTATCATGATACAATACCCTTCTACAAAAAATACCTTCCGGAGTTTCCCTCATTAAGGAGTCTGCTTGAAAACATAAGTGTTTACTATTTTTAAAAGTAAAGGTCATGTGACAATCAACCAATAATCCTCATTCTCTGCTATTTTTAGCATTAAAAATAATGATTAAAGAGACAGTAAACATAAATTACAAGTTGGTTTTATATGTTAAAGGCAGACTCACCAGGAAGAAAGGAGGCATGTGACATAACTACCATCACAAATCTTCAGAACAATGGGTTTTGTTCTTAGACAATGACATGGTCTTCTCCATACAACCCACCAAGGTGCTGAATGGCCTTATGAAACCTTCGACATGGGGAACTCAATGGTCTTTATTCCAACTATTTATTCCAGCTAATCTGGATGATGACCATGGGAATGAGTGAGTCATATATACACACTAAAAAAAGGACCTGGCAGGACATTTTGGGGACAAAGGATGTGTGGTGTTGGGTATGCCCGAACAGGGTAGGTCCCTGAATTGGAAGAAAGGAAAACTTTGAATATGGCACTCTAGTGGGAGGAAGTTTACCTTAAGCATAGTTTACTTTAAGCATATTGATTTTAGATTTGCAAATCACAGGCATGGTCCAGCGATCATGCCATTCTGTTTACCTCCCAGTTGAGACAAACCCAGTTTGTCCGGAGTATGTTTGAAAAACTCCCAATGAACCAGGATCGTAAAAACTGAACTGACTCCCTAAAAGCTGCAGTGAATCTCTATCCAGCTGCAGCTATTCCAGGATTCTGAGACCACCCCTTCAGTACTGCAATGCAGTGTGTCTACCCTTACTGCTAGGTAAAAAGGTTTCCATAGGACCTTTCGCACTAGACCTGTGTTTGTGTTTATGGTAACGTGCAATTCTGTGTGTTACCAGACACACTGCAAGAGTCTACCATACACTTGTATGGGTGATGCAAGGGCAGCACAATTTGTCCTAATTTTTGTAACAAATTTATTGAAACAAAATGATTATCCTATAACAATGATGCATACTTATTACTAAATACCTGGTACATTCCAGAGAAAGGAACTTAAGTGAGGACAAGCACCCACCATGACTTAGTGTTATCTAATATCATTGGAAAAGGGTCACGTCATATCAGATACATACCAAAACAACCTTTTTCATCAAATTTTTTTAATTTTGTGAAATTACTTATTTTTATTAAATAGTTTCAGTTTGTGATAAATATTGCATATATCCCAATCATTAGCAGCACTTCAGCCTGAAATGACTGAATAATCCATCTTTGACCAATTTTTTTCTCCTTGTCTGATTGTAAAATCTTTCATCACGCCTTTGCTATTTGCGCTAAACTCTTTCTTGTCAGCCGGAGGATGGACGACAGCATAACTATGAGGTATTTCTTCTCCTCTTATAACAATTTTGTGCCACAAGCTGTGATGAATTACTTGAGACCTCACAAAGTCGTTCTCTCTCCATTTCAACCCAACACAATTACCCTGTCCGTGGTAGAGAAAACCGCCTAACATGACAACCTCCCTGCACATTAAGTACAACTAGTTAATCACTGTTTTTTTTTATGGTATCAGGAAATATATAACTGCCTGGAATTAGTAATGGTTTTGTACCAGGGCAGAGAATCAGTTCTTTGCTCGTAGCCAACAAAAAATGAGGGTTTAATGTGAAATCTTATCTGTGGAAAGCAAACAAATGCATCGAAAAAACACGCCAGTAATAGATCCTTGTGAGTACAAGAGTGGGAGCCGATTTCCTTTGTTTAACTAATGTAGGTGTCGGGCCTAGGTGCGCTACCTTCCATTTTCTATATGTCATAAATTATTACTGTAGCTGAATTTCAGCACGGGACAAGGAAACACATTTGTGTTAGGAAATTAATTTGAGAACAAGTGTCCCCAAAGTAAAGCTCTGGCTATGCTATAGATTTGAGAAAATGAAAAATATAAAAAAAAAGTTTTGCTGGACTTGGACTTCAAACTTTATATATCAAAATTTATTGCTATTGGCTTATGCTATGTTTATCGGCTGCAAATGTAAGAAAAGGAAATGGAAAATTACTGAGATATTATAGCAAAAACTTTTGTTGAAAGTCTATACATTTTCTAGGTATTGTAAACGTATTGGAAATATTATTAAAGGGGAGAAAATTCTCGTGGAGAACTAAAGGAAGACATATGGTTCCATTGGTCCTTATTAAGTCCATAAGCACCTTACCTTGACTAGCTGCCAACCAATGTTATGTAGTATTCTCTACAAATAAGCTGGTGGCTCTTGGTATGGTTAGATCATGCAACCCACATATTATCACCTCCAAAGTAACTCACTAAACTAAGCTCTCTGATTTAAATAAATTCATAACACACCAAGTGGTTCCTAGTTTAAAAACATATCTTCTATCTTTAATCCTTGCCAAAACCATATGCAATACAGACTGTGAACTGGAATATGTGCCTCTGTCATGCCATCCCACCTTAGCAGAGCTGGGAACTAGCCTGGAGCAGCAGACAAGGTACTGTGGACTATTTTCCCAATTAAAACTTATCCTTATTTACTTTACCCCCCCCCCCCTAGCAGTTGAGACAAACCCAGTTTGTTCTGAGTTTGTAAAACAAACTCTGCCCAAGCCAGGAGCGTCAAAACCTATATGCTCCCGAAATTGGCGGCAATTCTCTGTCCAGTCACAACCTCAACCAAGGGCATCGGTTTCCCAGCATCGATGACGACGTTGATGTGTGGAGGAGAAGAGGGAGGGCGGGAAAAACAGAGTACTATGTACTCCGTTGCGAGCGCTAGGGAGGTTAATTTCCTAAATCCTGATCAAAAACAACTACAATTATGTCAAAACCATGTCCTACCTCTGAAACCTCTTTTTTTCCACATATTTAAACAAATAAAGGTGATATACCTAAAAATGTGGCACAAGATGTGCCTTTTTTTTATAATGTAGCCAACAAAAGTGTTATTAGATACAATGTTATACTAGTTGCCAAGCGTATTCTTGGCCATTTATCATAATATCTTTTTTTAGGCAGTTTCTCTGGCAAAGTTCCTGACATAAGCATAACATTTTTGACTGCTCCTACGTGCAAAATTTAGACATTTGTAGCTTTTCTTGCATGAAATGTCCAACCCCTTTTTCATGCCAACAACATTTCAATGTAGTTATACCCAGGGCTCTGATTAGTTCATAAGCCTCAACTTCCATTTCTTGGTTGAATTGTAACAATTCTTCTGTTCAATTTTAGGATATATGGACTCACCTTCCTCTCCAGAACACTTTCATGTTAAGAATTCATAGTTGACAATGTGACTGCAAACAACTAATTCCCCACTGCAGTCTATAAACAATTTGTTGGTAAATATGGAGTTTTTTCCTTAAAAACCTTCTAAAACACTTCGGATAACTATGCCAAACGCAGTGTATGTTCTAATTGAAGTGATTATAGTAGAAACGAAAATTCAAGTAAAGCATGGAGGTAGATGTGGAGGTAGAGGTGAGGCTGCAATTCATCAGTGCAATTGATTGTTAAGAATAAATTATTCAATAATTTCCAATGTAAACACTAAATTATAAAATTTGCTAGTTTTAGATACTATTAGATTTTAATTTGCATTAAAACTACACTGTAAATTTTGCTCCAAATATTAAAGTGTATCTGTCTTAGACAATGTCATCTTTTAAATACATGCCACCATCATTTAAGTATAATTAAAGGAACAATTTGATAAAAATGTTTTTTTTTAGACCAGATCCTACCTCAACATCTATTTACTAACCCAACACGTCTAATTACTTGGACCAAAATAATAAAGCATAGCATAATAATGCATGAGATGTCGACATACATAGGAAATTAACACTGTGCTTAACTTATGCAAATACAGTGGAGGGCATGAAAAGTACATATTCCCAACAGAGATATATGACATGTTGTGTGCCACAACCTCTGTCACCTCAAGGAAAGTGGAAAAAAAAGGTCTCAATGAATATTAAAATATAGCAACGTGTGAAATTACTGCCTTCCTCTTCAACATGAAAAATAAGTGGCTCTAGTGTACTCAGATGTCGCATTCCATTTGTAGGTCACAGTGAACTTTAAGTACTCTCTGTAAGTTAGATTTTATATATATATATATATATATATATATGCGCATATGTGCACATACACACTTTTGTGGGTCATTCCACTTTTTGGTATAGTTATCATTTAAACATATTTTATGTTTTAATTTTATTCACATCCTTAAAACTAACAAAAGACCACAAAGCATATTTCCTCCTGACAAGATAGCTGCAATTTTATTGACAATAAATTTTCAAATATTTTAAAATTTATATACATATAAATCATACCAAGAGATAACAGAAACTATCCAGAATAATAACCCATAAAAAAATTGAGTTTTGACAGCTTACCAAAGCCTAATGATAATAAGTCAGCCCCATCATCACTCTTCCCTGTCAACTGAAAGAACAACACAAGCCTTATCAAATTTTTGTGTTTTCTGAATACTTTTAGTGATTGGCTTGAGCATGGGATGATAAACAGTAAAAAAAAAAAAAAAAAAAAAGAAGAAACCCCAGAAAATTTATATCAAATAAAAATAATAGAATATACTATATATATGTATGTTGTCTTGTATGTATGTATTATACATATGTATAGTATGATAATACATATGTATGTATTATCTTGTAATAAATTCGAAGTAGTAGTATTATTGCTGGTATTACATATGTGTTTATAAATTAATATATAGTCATTTAACTGCACAGTATTTGCATTAGACTTATTTTTGGCATTTGATGTGCTTTATGGAGTACTTAAAAACAAAACACAAAAATGTAGAATATGAATATTGAATAGGAATACATTAGATTATATGATTACAATATTTAATAGTCAATACAAAATAGTAATATTGCTACAACCATTATTATTCATTATTATACAGCTTTTCTAGCGAGCAGTTATTGAATGATACATACTCTTAAATAATGTTATTGATAAAAATATAAAAGAAAGTTAAAAACTTATTACAAATTGAATCTAGAGATTTAAAATGTATTCATGATAAGAAAACTGTATCTTTATGCCCATTTGTACGTTACACCTGATTAAAAAAATAACAAAAAACCTTTAGTTGCGAAAGGAGTAATCATGTATTTTTATGTTGTCTCTGAATAGCAAAAATTATAGGATGGGAATGAGTAAAGAAGGAAAATAAAAGAGAAGAAAAAGTGGTTTTGATGATCAGGATCTTTGCTAGAAAGCTTCATTGAACCTTTTGGGAAAAATGAGGACTCCTGGTAATCTATGTGCTGAAATATTTTTGCTTCTTTTTCTAGAAAATGTGCAATTTGGTCAGGCAGAAAAAATTGAACAGAGCTTTCCAAGTAATAAATCACTGGATTGCTGGTGACATTCATACAATACGGATATAGTGTTAACTGTATGAGTCAGACAGCCCTTACTGCTCTCAGCCTGTTCTTAGGAGGTGACCTTGCCACTGTGTAGTAATCAATCATTCTGGCACAGGACACACTGTTTTGGTTTAATATTACACTATTGGCATATATAGTAAACAAAGTGCAAAAAGGAAATTTTAATATCAAGGTATGTATGCTGTTAATTTTTAAGCTACCAAAATTCCCAGTGCATATTTACATTGGTGTTGGAACTGCTTAGAACTAGACTACGGCATACTGCTTATTCAAGTCTGCACATGATGCACATGATGATGCACATGATGATTATTATGACAATGCATTCAAAATAATGTACTTCTAGACACTCCTTTATGATGAAACCCCTTTCCAATATATATAATTGCTACAGACCGAAAAGCATTTTATTACCAAATAATAGTAAACATGTAATTCTACAGATCATTTAAGCAGGGTCTTTATTAAAAGATGTGGTGGTTTGGTTGTTAACCGTCCTAGCGTTATGGACGGCAGCACCTCGTCCAGCGCTCCAACTGCTGCTATCGCACTGGACGAGGTGCTGCCGTCCAGTACAAGCCGGGGCTCTGGGAGAGCGTATACTCATGCTGTCCCCGTGTCCCCGATGCGACTTGTCTCCTCGGCTGCTTGTGTCTTCCTCCCCCCCGCTCCGAGTGACGTGATGACGTCACTCGGGGAGGCGGCGGGAGATTCGAACAGTAAATAGTATGAAAGCAGTTTTCTATGTAGAAAACTGCTTTCAAACTCCCCCTATGTACTAAACATCGCCAGCTACCTCTCTTCCTATCTCCTATTCCTCCTCTATGTTATTCATTCATGAGGTGAAATCTACCCATTGTGCCAAAGCGCTGATCATTTCTCTATCGACAAAAAACAAAATGCTTCATTGCCAGGAACCCAGTGCTCCTGGATAGAAGACCATTGATTCCAATTCCTGCTTCCGAGTGATTACTAGATCAAGCAATCTCTCACAGTCAACTCTTCCTGCCACCATCTGCATACTTATGGACTTAACACTCTGCCCCCCCCCACCCCACTCATCTCTCCTTCCCCCCTTTATTACTGTATCCCAAATGAATATTGTATTATCTTTAAATGTTTGCTTCATGTTCTTGTTAACCCCACCCCTTCTCATGAAAATGTAAAAAATCAGTAGTGGCTGAGGGGAAAATTGTGACTGTTAGCTTTCCTAATAAAACCCCCATTATTAGTGTAAACATGCCCCTATATAGTATGCACCACCTCAAAAAAAAGAACAGCCCAATTTTTCTTTTTACAAATTTTTTGTATTAATTAACCGCCCAAGTGTTCAGGACGGCACCATCTCATCCAGCGCAGCTACTCCCACTATCGTACTGGATGAGATGGTGGTGTCCAGTGAACATTGGGGCACTACTTACAGTTTTGCGCTGTCCCGGTGTCCCCGATGCGACATGCTGGCAGCTGGATCCTCCGTCTCTTCTCCCCCCCTCCGAGTGACGTGGTGACGTCACATCAGAGAGGCGGCGGGAAATTTGAAAGTAAATTGCACGAAAGCAGTTTTCTTTGTAGAAAACTACTTTCAATGTGCTTCTATGTACAAAATATCGCCAGAATAAAAAGTCTCTGGTGCCCCAAATGTGCCCATTTGCAGTAACCCTCAATTTTTTTATTTTATTTTAAATAATTATTTGTTTCAAGCATTATTATATTCAGGGTGTCTATTAGACCCTTGTACGGACATATTTTGGGAAGTTACAGACCTACAACATAAAGAAAAATTTACCATTGAAGTCTATGGTGCACTTTTGGTACAGAAATCTGGACCTCATCAGTGCGCTAGGGAGGTTAATCATTTTAATGGAAGAAAAAAAAATGCAGGTAAACCAAAATGTGTTCTAAACTTTTAACTTCAAACTTTCAAAGATGTCATCTTTCATAGGTGTAACAACATAACATAATCTTACATGTTCTTCCTAAATCTTTTGCAGACGTTCCCATTAATCTGTAGGTTGCCTGCTTTTACTTTTCTGCCAAGTCCATCTTAAAGCAGCATGAGAGGGTTTAGGTTTTACCCTTGATAAACATAATACTAAATATATTTTTTAAGTATTTTAATAATATATGCCAGTTAAATTGTTTTCATACATTAATATGTAGGTTGGTTGGTAAGTTTTTTTAAATGCTAACACTAATGGCTGCATATGCAGACCCAGATTCACAAATGTTATTTATCATTTTCCTTGTTTTTAATGTCTTTTTGTCTGTTAACAGACACACGTGCAGAGCATAACCTCTTGCACATTTTTCTCCAACATGAATGATTTAGAGAAATAGTTGTAAAAATTTTAACAACCAACTTGGTAGAAGCATTCCTACAATCTGCCGGTAAATGCTACTGAATGGACCATGAAGCTGGACATGCTATTCCCATGATAGTAACGGTATTGCAGAACCTTTTACTAGTCTAGATGCAGAAAAAAGTAAAAGCCTGCATGCAAGAAAACAACTTTTTGTTAGGAAATACATTAAAAATATTTAAAAAGTGTGAATAATAGTTATGTCCATATGATTTTTTTTTCTAATCCTGCTTCTCAAATTCTCTAAATGATTTATGAAACTGAAAAACATAAAACTCTACCCCAATGTGGTATTCGTTTTACTGTCTGTAATTAGGAACAGCCTGAGAGCAGTTTTGTAGTGTTAGTGGCAAAAAGGGTGGTGTGAATTGATTGATCAATATACAGTGTTAAGGCAATTGTGGATTTAGCATAGGGCCTTACTTACTTGACAATGTAAAATATTTTTGGGCAGTCACCTAAAAACATTCAGAAATGCTGAAGCAGGGCCTGTGTCCTTCCTATCCTGTTTTAACTTGTACTCATTTAATTGTTTTTTGTTTACCTATGATGACATTTCTCATTCAATCATATCATGTTATCAACACAAATTATTACTACATTCTCTATTACTATTTCCTGTTTCCCCTTAAAAGAAACCTACCATGATTTTTCAGGATTTGGGGGACTGTTCAAAGTATAAGCCTTACTGCAAAAATAAGCTCTAGTTTGTTAAAAAAAAATTACAATGTTCTGTATTCTTCGGGCTATAAGACGCTCTGATGTATTGGGAGCACCCTATACTTCAGAGCGTCTGATGGAAGATAAATATTTAGGCTTTCTTTCTTCTGTTAGACAGCTTTCCTGCCTTTAGCCTAGAGATGTGTATGAGGTGGGCAGCTTGTACCCAACTCCCAATGGAGCTGGCGGGGAGTTAGGAATATATGTCGCAGGCTCCCCCC
>CM070037.1:58484364-58511294 GCA_036250615.1 Ptychadena robeensis | reverse complement strand
CCCCCCTGAAAAATATGGCAATAGTGTCCAGGCAGCCAACTCAAAAGACCAAAAAAAAAGCTGGAACACCAAGGATCTGACAGCAATTGAAGGTGTGGAGACTAATGATACAGAATGTGATCATGTGACTAACTATACTAGAATAATTGTTCGATTTTTTTTATGTTTCATAATCAATGTTGATGTTAATGGAATAAAGATATCCCCCGAAAATAAGGCAAAATTTTATATAAAACCTGTCTTGTTTTTTTGTCAAAGTGCTACATGAAGCTGAAGTTTTTTAAACTTTCTATGTATCTATTTATATTTATCTACTTTTGATGGTCAAATTTTTTTTTAAATGGCAAAACCCCTGAACATGGTATCATCACCAAATTTGCTGGAGATGTAGAGAAGGGTTGGGGGTAAACAACAAAAAAAAGTATTGTTCTAAAATCAACATTTTTACTTAGATTTTTAACTATGCAAAAACTACATGTGGTAGAGCAAAAATAATTTTTCAAATGTTCCCACAACCCTTCTCTACATCTCCAGCAATTTTGTTGATGATATCATCTCTATCTTTATCATTGAAAGAGCAAGCTTTTGGGATGTCACAGATCCCTTCTTCAGACTTGCTTTTTCAATTTATTCATTTAGCCAATAAAGAAACTTTATTATAATATAAAATATTATACAGATAGGCTATAATTGTAATTCTAAAAGTAATTGAAGTACACTGACTAAGTCAACAAATGATACCGCATCCAACAAGTCTGGAAGAGGAAGGGATGGCTTGAGGTGGCTGTGAGCTGGGAACCAATACAGGTGGACTAGCCTTGCGGGTAAGTGTTCCTGGAGGGTCAGGCATTTGTGATTTTTTAGGTAAAATATATTTAATTATGTGTTTTCCTGTAAGGAGTTGATGTTATTGTGTGAGGGTAAAGGGGATACGAGTAACTGTTTACTGTCCTTACGGCTCCTTATCCCTCATGGGGATAGACTCGGAGGGAATAGGAGATTATCTATTTGGTGAACAATCTGTTTGAGTAATGGGGTGACTATGGTATGCTATGTAACGCTATGTTTGATCTATCACTACTATTGATTCTGTTTTCATTGTAGATTTTACAACTACTCGACTACTTACAACCATGGTGTAAAGTCCTCTTGATGAGGCCTAACAAGATGGCTGAAATGCATTGAGGAACAATATACACCCTTGAGAAAGGAGAGTTTGTCTTATTCCCTGCTACTCACATGTTGAAGTTTGATGTGGGACTCAAGTCCTAGAACCCTTTGTGGTGAATTGAAAGATTGTGTTTTTATACATAGGATACTCACTTGGACTCTGATAAACTATGGACATGGAATCATTGTTATTTTAATTGATAAAAAAAAAAAATTTGAATACAATCTGGGTTGTTCCCTTCTCCACCACCAAAATCTCATGGGGCTAGCCACCCCTTCCCCCATCCAGACTTGTCAGATGCGGTACTATTTGTTGTCTTAGTTAGAATTAGAGATGGTGGTTTGGCACTCTACAATTTTCTACCCCAGTACCCTATTGCTCTACGTCATATATTTATTTTTTGTACACTGACTAAATGCCTGTTTTTTAAATGCATGTTAAATAACTTGAAAATGTAGATTTTATGTTTGCCTGGTAAAATATTGAAGAACGACTAGATATTTCATTGGATTATGTTCAAGGTTGTGGTTGGCTAACCAGTTGTCTATTCTTTCAAGTATTACCAACTATTTCTGGTGTTTCCTATGAAATGTTGGCTAAGCACAAGACAAGAGCCATAGGTGTAAGAGTATTTGGTAAATGTTTAAAAAAAAGTGCTGGATGCTTAGTATATATGGGGCCTAATTCAGCCCCCCACAAAGTATTTGCCAACCCTGCTCGATTGTGACGCTTTAAAGCTTCATATTATTTATAAGTTAAGTCTACTGCAAACAAAAATGATGAAATCTAAGTAATGTAAATTGAACATAAGATCCTTTGCCTTTTGTTCCTGAATTCTGATTAGAAGCTGCATTAATTCAGGCAATTATTTGCTTTAGGATCAGTTAAATGGAAATTACCCCAGGTATACAAATAGGACTAGGCTCATTTTCTTTGCCATCTGGCCTTAGATTTAATTGCAAATTAACTTTTCTCCCTACCTGACTTTAGAATAAAATATAGTGCATAATGCTCAGTGAAATATGCTTTATTCGCATGTACACCTGCTGAAGTTATTGAAATGTCAGTTAGATGTGCTGTTCTGGTTTCTTTTTTGCAGTAATGCAAAAAGTAAGGAAGCTAGGGGAAGAAGAAAGTCAGGGACAATTCCTAAACCAGAATGCATGGATTATCAAAGAATATTAAATGGATATAAAATTCAGTACTGTAATCTATTGGCTCTTAAGATAATCAGCAATCAGTGTCCCCATTGCCTACTAGTTTTGAGCATGAATATAAGAATCACAATTTTTTTTTTTGAAAATATGGCCACTTTATGAATTTGTGAAGACCTCAAATGCTATATCTTCGTAATCTCTAATGTCAATGCCAATATTCGCAAAGAATTCACAAAGAATTCTGTGTTGTCTTATGTGATTCCACGGCAGCTGCAATTTCAAATTCTGCCACTAGATGTCGGTGTGACAACACACATTGCAATACAAGTGCTATGATCTGGAAATATAATGAAAGGAAATCTCAAATTTGCTTCAAAATTTTGGAGAATAATTTGAGAAATGACGCAAATTCGAGAATTGCCAATGCTGCTCATCCCTATTGCCTACATGGGAATAATCAAAGACCATAGGAAGACCTGTTGCTTGCTAATAAAGACCATGTGACTGGGTTTTTTCACATTTTTAAGGGTTTCCCTGCCACCATTCACTCTGCAGAGGTATTATGATATTACTCCAGCGGTTTGAGCTTAAATGTATTTATTTATTTAAATATGTCACTATCAATAAATATTCCTGACTGACTCTTTCTTATATAAGTGTTTACAGTGTAAATATAATAAAAAGACATACCAATAATATCCTTCCTGGATTCAGAAGAATGACACCCATGCCTGAGTAACTGAGTTTAGGTCAATTGATGAATAGATTGGTGTTAAATTTATTGGGTCTAGATGAAATATTAGGGTTTAGGCTTGGGGTTGAGGAATACAGGAGACAAAAAATGAACTAGCCCCACTATCTAACTTCAAATTTCACTCAGAATATGTGCATTTTCCAGTGATGTGACTTTGCAGATGAAACTAGTCAGTGCAAAAAATATTGGATTAGGTAATAGGGGTGGTAGTGCTGGCTGTTCTGCTGTAGTGCTGTAGTGCAGAAACTGATTGATCTTCAAATACTATTTGTGAGTCAGAATTCAACTTGTTCTTTGGTTTGTTTTGCCCACAAATCGGTTAAGTCCGCAAAGCCACACACGCTTTCTATTTCTGCAGGAAGATCGACCCAGCATGAGTCACACACGTGGCCGCTTTTGCCGAAAATCGTCCGGGCACCCTTTGACTCCAGTCCCCATCCAAAGTAATGAAATTACGGACATATCAGTAATTTAGATTGATTTATCGGGCGACATACGGCTGAATTGAACTTTAAAACACTAGGTTTGCGGCCAATTTCGTGGCAGAACGATCACAGTCAGTGCGCAAGGCGGTTAATCGGTGGCAAAGTTGGCCTTCAATCTAAATGTGTATGGGGGGCTTTAGATATTGTGAAACAAAAAAACAGCATAACCATTGTTTCAAAACTTTGTGGCTAGACACTGCCCTAAAGACCTACCTACATGTTTCTTGAGGGAAATACACAGCGGTTTTTAAAATGACAAATGTATTTCTGTATTTTTCGGACCATAAGACACACTTTTTCACCCCCCAAAAAAGGGCCTGCATCTTATGGTCCAAATGCGTGACCCCCGCAGCCACTCCGACACTGGTGGTCGCGCCTTGGCTTCCCGCCAGCTTTCCCAGCACAGAGATTAGCCGGGTAGCTGGAGGAGCTGTCAGTTGTGGGATGCCGGCCGGTGTCGGGCTCTCCTATCTGTACTGTATAATTGCCTATGCCAGCGGAGCTCAAAGCCCTGTTCCCACGGACACGGAGAGAGAGCTAGATGAACTGTCACCTATCTCTCTTTCCGTGTCCGTGGGAACTGTAATCACTCTCACGGACACAGTAAGAGCAACATCTGCAGAGACTGAGAGGAGAGACTCCGCAGCTGTTGGCCCCCCTCCTCCTGCCGATCAGTGTGGAGAATGACGTTGTGCTGTGAGTGTACTGCTGTTAGTGACACCTACTGGCTGAATTGAATATTGCATTCATTAAATTCATTGCATTAACCCAATTGATGTAAAAACTTATAAATCTTATAAATTTTTCTGGTTCTCCTGCCCTAAAAACTGGGTGCGTCTCATGGTCCAGAAAATACGGTAGTTTGTGGATCACAGTAACAGACTTCTGGGTCATCATCCCACAGTGCTATTCTAGTACAGTGAATGGTTTTACAATGTATTGCTCTTTGTAAAGCTGTGAACTTTTGAGAATTTCGAAACACAACTAACTCAGATATATATACAGTGCATGAAAGTATTGTACATGATATGGAAAGGTACATATCTGTCTATATTAAGTTCCATGGTTGACAGCTCATGTCAGCACAAACCAAGCAATAAGTAGAATTGTCTGTAGACAGTAGACAGGATTGTCTGAAGGCACAAATCTGGGGAAGGTTGCAAAAATATTTCTGCTGCTTTAAAGTCCCAATAAGCACAATGGCCCTATCATCTGTAAGTGGAAGAAGTTCAAAACCACAGGACTCATCCTAGAGCTGGCCCACCATCTAAACTGAGAGATTGAGGGAGAAGGACCTTAGTCAGGGAGGTGACCAAGAACCCGAGCTCCAGAGGTCCTCTGTGGAGAAAGGAGTACCTTCCAGAAGGACAACATGTCTGTAGCTTTCCACCAATCAGGCCTGTCTGGTAGAGTGGCCAGATAGCGGCCACTCCTTAGTAAAAACAGCCCATCTGGAGTTCCATATTCTAAATGATGGGTACATTTCAAGAATAATAAGTAAGCAAGTAGTGTAGGCTACAACTCTATCATCACTTAGGGATAACAGGATGGCCAAAATAATTTAGATAGTTTTTTGTATCAGTTATAGGCACTAGTATCCCTGTACATAAAATGTGCCTACAGAGAATGTCACAGATAAAGAAAATGAGAGTAAACTTTCCAACAAGAAAACAAACAGTGAAAAAAATCCTGGCAGAGGTTCGGACTCTCACCTACTTGCATCACATTTTGCGATCAAGGAAATCTGTTTTAATAACCTCCACAACAATTAGAAAGGACAATATAGTCAGACAGCAGAACAATTCTGCCCTAGGCTCAACTCTTTTTTGGCTGATTCAAAACTAAAGCAAATAAATGTTTGACTGATGTCTGACTTCTAAGTCCATGTTACACCAGACATTCATTTTTTAATCAACCAGCAATTTATTATAACGAAAAAAACTTGTCAGTTTGACGACAGGTCAACTTAAAAGGTCACACATAACTATTTCTGATACAATGACACTTCTGTATCTTGTGCTATTTTTGCTGTGAGAATCTCTTGGAGAAACAAAAATGTGAATTGCTTTGATTGACCTATATGCAGTCTACCTGTGTAATTCCTTCCATTTTATTCTATAGAATCACATTATCAAACCTGCAGCCTAGCCTCAAACCACTGGGGGATGATCATTTTCGCTCTAGTACTGTTACAATGAGCTTACCTACCATAACAATAATGGGTGTCAGGTACTGTTTGGACTAGACAGGATTAAGCTATCACCCCCATGCTGTGTGTTAATTTATTGCTTGAGACATTTTCATATCTGATTCATTCTCACCCACTCGGCTGCTGTTCTACTAAGTTCCAATTCTCTTCCAGTCTCAGTATCATTTGAACTTGAGATACCTGCCACTGTGAAAATGCTTTCTTCTCCATGCAGGTGGAATCCTCAGAGAGCGTCGCTCTGCTCTCTCTTTGTTGAGCAAGGGAATAGAACACAATCTCGGTGCACAAATATATCTAAGCAATATGCTAAGGTGTGACACAGGAGCCAAAATATTAGCTTTTTAGTAAACAACAAAGGAAATTGTGATGCTGCTTGAGATCCCGGCACAAGACATCTTTAGGTAATGGTGTTATTTTCTCCAGAAATTTCAGGGTCGCGGCTGCTTAGAATAGACATAAAAAAAATCACTTCCCTACTTTTGTTTAGTGATTATGTAGGACCTGCTGGAAAAAAGGTATTTATTTCTCTCTGTAAATTGAGTACATTTTTTATATGCCAAGTGTTGTTGGGCTTCTTTCTGGTGTAACAAATCTCAAATAGATAAGAAAACAAATTCTAAATGTAGTATATGTATACTTTGCTATAATAAGTTAACATATGCTTTCTTCCTCTTATGACAGGTGACAGCAAAGCAGGGGTGACGTATGGTGACACCAATGTTATGAGGGAACTAATGAACTAAATGCACAGTTGGCAAAGGTGCAATCTGAGCAACTGCCTGGGGTTCACCAGTGCACCCCTCAAGGGGTGATGGACTTTGCTGCAGGTGTTTCCCAGGGTGTACCTCAGATGCACCTGTGCAGCAAGAAGCTAACAAATACCAAGCCGAAGCAAAGGGATTAGCCAAAGACCGTCACTGGAACAAGCCTAGGGTCAGAAAGGTATAACATGCACAGGAACCTGGTAGCGAAGACATAAAGACCTTCTTGCTCAAGCAACTTCCTTAAATAGGGAGACATGAGGAGGAGCACATGACAAGGAAGTAGAATGCTTCCTAGCAGCCAGCAGAGGGAGAACTTCTATAGAACACCTTGGTCCTCTGAGGCAAAGGGGCAGAACAGGAACTCTGTTAACCCCCCTGCCGTTCCTGACAGTCCTATCTTGTCCAGCACTATCCTGTCAGTTCTGCACTGGACGAGATGGGGTCGTCCGGTGAAGATCGGAGCCCCAGCAGCGCAAATTAACCATTCCATACCATTTACAGCAGCTCTGATCTTAAGAGGAGGCTGCTGTAGGAGAGCATACTGTTTGGAAATGTATCATACAAAAGAAGTATTTAAGAGATGTTATCATTAAAATGATACCATTTATTTATTTACTGTATTTTTTTTACATAATTGTGTTTCAAACATTATTATATTCAGGATGTCTACTAGACCCTTGTACGGACAGATTTAAGTTACAGGCCTACAACATAAAGAAATCCATGAAAGTCTATGGTGCGTTTTTGGTATGGAAATTTGGACCTCACAATAGCGCTAGGGAGGTTCAATCAACAGATACAGAACTGTGGGGATCTGTGACACTTGCCTTTTGTTTCAGTCCTTGTTGCTGATATACTGTATGTCATGGTGAGTAATTGTAGTGCTGGAGGTAACTGTTACATTTAAAGGTTAGGTTATTTATAGTTTAGGGTTATCTTTGAGCACATGGCACGATTTCAGCTAAGGCTTTTATTTGAATGTTCCTGGAAATGTGCAGGTAAGGTCCCAGCAGACTTTGAAACTGCCAATGTGTGGTGTCATAAATACTAAAGACAAATACAATTTGTATCATCTGTTTTTATCAGTGCTTACCTATCACATTTACATTTTTGAATTTTCTTGAGGAACAAAGGCTTAAGAGGGAAGGGTTAAAGAGACCTTGTCAGTACTGAAATAAATGGAGCCAGGACTTGGTACAATTTCCCTATTGCAACTCATGTCCCCTACTTTCTCTTAATTCCAGTAAGAAACCATAAGACTCTTTGTCCTTGGCCCTGCAATATGGTCACCGCAGAAGTGGTGTAGGAGTTGAAAAAAACCACAGGGTAAAAGGCAGACAATGCTTATAGAAGTGGCCGTAGTGCTAGAATAAAGGAAAGGTTGAAGGTATGGGTCACCAATCAGTATAATTGCTCTTTTATTGTAGAGAACCTGTTTTTAGAGACTGACAACTAGTCTCTACAAAGAGAACTAGAGATGGTCGAATTTTTCGACTTGCTAAATTTGTGAGCTTATTGCAAAGCCCCTGAACATGGTATTATCACCAAACTTGCTGGAGATGTAGGGAAGGGTTGTGGGAACAAAAGAAGAAAAAAAGAAGTTTTGCTCTAGCACATGTACCGTTTGCATAAATTAAGTTCAAAGTTAAAGTCGAAATTCCGATTTTTTACTTGACTTTGAACTTAATTTGTGCAAAAGCTATTTGTGTTAGAGACATACTTTCTTTTTTGTAGTGTACCCCCAACCCTTCTCTACTTCTCCAGCAAGTTTGGTGATGATACCATGTTCAGGGGCTTTGCAATTAACTCGAAATAGGCGAAATGGTCGAATTTGTGAAAAAAAATTCGAGAACTACTGTGAGCACTTAAGCTAACATAGAGGGCATGAAAACCTTGGCCTTGTTACTCTGCAAATAGATAAATGTCTGACATGTTAAGTTGCATCCATTGTATAAAACACTATACGACCATGCTTAATAGGAACCTTCATCTGAATATCAAATAGACATCTTGTTCATCTGTTGATTTTTTGGCATATCGATCGACATCATCACACATGGCTGGTTATGCCGAGAATTGGCCTGCGCACCCTTTGTGTGCCAGCATTTACTTTGGATGGGGACGCGTTTCGCACTATGGCTTTCTTAAGAGATTTCTGTGTTTGTCGTTGCTGGTAATATCATTGGCTTTTGTCATTGATATTACCAGCAACGACAAACACAGAAATCTCCTGAGGAAGCCATATTGCGAAATGCGTCAAGGAAGTATTTGTTTAGCATCATGTAAACTTTATTTATATTGATTTATCAGGTGTGTGATATATGTACTGAAATATTTTTATTGGTTTTAGTCATTATGTATATCAGTGTTATAATAAACTATAATGTTCACATGACTGCTAAGTGAGCAAATGTGGTGCCTAAAAGTCTCCTGGAGTTTCTAGGCTTCAGACTGGGTGTTAAGGGAGTTGATGCTGTGGACATCTTTGCCTCACTCCCATTTTTTGTCTTTTTGGGATGACTTAAGTTGCAATTTAGTGCTCTCTAAAAGAAAAATACAGAAATAGATGTCCGAATAAACATAAAGAAAATGAAATGTGTATCGCTTACCAAGGAATAATAAAGCCAAGATAAGTTAAACAATCATCACATATTTTTGGATGAGGAAGTCAAGTGAGTTTAAGTGGATGGCAAATAGAAGAATTAGGCCATAACATAGAATTTATGCTTTTTTACTTCTATTGTGGTAGTGGAAATATTTGATGTATATGAGTTATTCAAGGATTTTTTTTTTTTACTATAATATAAAATATGAAGGTGTCTTATCTTATTGAAAACCATAAAGAACTAATTTAATCATAACCTTCCTTTTAAAAAATTCAAATTTTATGCAGTTACTGTTTAAGATAGGCTGAGGGTACTAAGTCATCTTTATATTGTATGTACTTAAATCTAGATAACAAACTTGTACATTGTCTGAAATATTTATAAGTGTCACTTTTGGCTTCTTATATTTGATTATTTCTATAAGCTTTTTGGAAAGGCTTAGATGCAATATATTTCTTACATATGGTAGTTTTAGTTAGTTGTAGCAGCTTACCTTTGTGTTATTTATTGTTAACTGAAACCAGAAGGCAGATTCCAACATATATGTCATCATCTCAAATTTGGAGAAGCTTCAATTTAATTTTTGTAGACCAAATTAAAGTAAACCTGTGGCTAGGTAATGATAATTAAAACATTTATATATTAATATCTAATAGTAAAGCCTTTAAAAAAATCTGTGCTCACTTCACCTCTGTAACGTTAGACAATGTGAAGCAATTAATCCTCAAGAAGCACTGACAACATATTCCACTATTCAAGAGAAGTCATCCTTGGGTGCCATCATGTGTCTTTGGAAAGGATATTTTGGAACCCCATATGTGCTTCAATGTCAAAAACTTGTTTTTCAGAGAACATAGATGGGTTACAGTATGCCATTACTTCTATTACTGGCCTCTACAGTTTGAGTGGCCACATAGACCATAGGACCATTGGGTGGATTCATAGGAAGTTTTGACAAGTAACAAAATGATCTGAAAATTACTTGCAAACACATCATTTATGCAGTATATACTGCGTAACATGGATGCAGTTAACACCTGAAAGGGCCCGTTTACTGCTACTGCTCTCCTCTAAGGGAAACTTATAGTTGTTGTGTTATTAACCTCCCTAGCGCACTGCTGAGGTCCAGATTTCTGTACCAAAACTGCACCATAGACTTCAATGGTACATTTTTTTTTATGTTGTAGGCATGTAACTTCCAAAATCTGTCCGTACAAGGGTCTAATAGACATCCTGACTATAATAATGTTTGAAACAAACAATTATGTAAAATAATTATTGTTTTTAAAATAAATTTAATGAGAAAACACAAAAATCAGGACACAAAGCTTTGCTGCTATGTACTAAATCTCACCCAAATAAAGTCTCTGGTGCCCCAGATGTGCACATTTGCCCATTCTACATAGAAAACTGATTTCATGCACTGTACTTTTGAATTTCCCGCCGCCTCCCCGATGTGACGTCATCCCGTCACTCGGAGGGGGGGGGGGGGAGAGACGAAGATCCAGCCTGCCTGTGACATCAGGGACACCGGGACAGTGCAAAACCGTAAGTATGCGCTGCCTGGAGCCCTGATGTGTACTGGACAGCACCATCTTGTCCAGTGCTATAGTAGCAGTAGGAGCGCTGGACGACATGCTGCCGCCCTGACCGCTAGGGCGGTTAAATATCCCCCCAAAACAGCATGGCATTCCAGCTGGAGTCTACAAGTGTAACTTCTGCTAAAACTGAAAAATAACAGATTGCATACAGTGGAAGTTACTTAGTGTGGCCTGGCCTACTCTACTCCTTCAAAATGTATGTTTAAAGACAATTCACAGGAAAGGAAAGAAATAATTCAGTACATAACAGGAAAAAAAATTCCCTCAAACATGGGTAAGTAATCTTGTGTAAACAAAATATAGTATCTCAGTTTGTAAACACTATTCTAGTCTATTGTTAAAGTGATATGGAAAGGACTGTTTGTTTAACCATTATAGGAAGAACATTTCCATGTGTTGTCATTTTTATTTTATATCCTATATATTTGCTATAGTGTGCATTATGCTGTTTAATACCAGTAAAGCATGTTTTTGGGCTGATTCTGGCTTGCGTATGTGAGTTTAGTCGTGCTAAAGTGTGCAAGTTTAAAGAATGAGTTTATAGAAGTAAAAGAAAAAAAATCAGAAATTGACCCCAGATCAGACTTGCATAGCAGAGAAATTGTACAGAAAGCGAAATAATTGAAAACTGCACTCGCAATGCGTTCCGCAAATTTGGGCAGAGCATTTGCCTGTGCATCCACAGCGTTGTAGGCTACATCTAAAGCAAGTCACCATTGGGAATACAAACGGAGTGTAGAAAAATGAGCATTTAATGGCCTACTATTATTGTGGAAAGAACAATGACAGGCCATGAACCTCAACTGCATTTCTGAATCTTTTGTTGTAAGTGAAATAATGCCATTTCATATCATGACTCCATTATTAAGAACACAATGGCTGGGCAGATATTAGCTATGTAAAGATTTCAAAATAAAGAAAATGTTCAGCTTGCTCCTCTAGTGTTGTGGAGTCATAATCCTTACAAATGGGTCTGATAAAGTGCAAGGATGAATTGTTTAGCTTGCTGCTGCTCTGGCCTTTATTAAGCCTGATATAACATTTTAACACAAGCCCATTCAACTTTACAAGCTCCTTAAGCTGCTTTTCTTTCCCATAGCCTGGTTATTTGGGATAATGCTGCCACGATACTTGTCAAAAGGGCACTGAACTAAAACTATGAGGCTAGACATAGACATTTTTTTCTGTTGTAGGCAGGCTCCTTGGTTTTGAGTCTCCATGGTGCTGAACTTAAGGGCCTCTAACAAATATTAGGCACTGAAAATAAAAATTTTATTGCAGTGCTCAACAATAAACTAAGGAGTTGTGTTGTCTTAGTTATAAAGCACTTAACACAACTCTTAGCAAACAGCTAAACGCTATGGCTGAATTCTAATAGTCCATTGAGCGGTTATGAATTTGTACAGGTCAACCACCTGCCAACCCCCACATGTTGTCCCTATGGACAATGGGCTGGCAAAGGCAACATAAACAACCAGTTTATAACCACCTGAATTCAGAATCATTTTTAGTTCTAGTTGTTATAATTCAGTGTTACTTAGATGTGTAAAGGCCAACTTGTTTTGGTAGGTGTCTTATTTATCGTTATTTAACTAAAGGTATGTAACTTTGTGGAAGACACTTCTGTTGGGCCTGAGTTGTCACTAGAACCAAAACCCAATTTTTTTTACCAAAAACACTTATTCTGATGGTAGCTAAGGGGAGGTTTACATATTCAGCAATCAACCAATGACAATAGGCAAGCGTATTGCAACATTAATTTATTTATCCATGAAACTACAGAGAACTGTAACTAATGCACCAAAAAGGCTGAACCAGGAGCAGAGCAGTATAACAGCAAAAATGCAGCAAATTAGCCTGTCCCATCTAGGAAGCAGGGTCTTTAATAGTTAAAACAGTAACAGGTACTTGCATGCCCCAGAGGAGTGTGAGGACCGCCAGTCTCTTCTACAGGAGAGCACATGATGACGCCACCATGGATGCCCACGGGTAACGCCACCCCACTTCATTTGATTCCAACGCATCCCAGACTGCATGCAACTGGTTATTATCCAAGGAATGCGTGCTATTGAGTCCTGCACGCAGGTATGAATAGTGGAGGGTAACATGCCTGGAGACAACTCTCTAGCCCAGACTCTTCTGGACTGCCCCTTCCCCACCTGGATCAAAACTTTATACTCCTCCAGCAACGGGGTCTCATAGGATAAAGAATTAAAGGGGACAGCACCTGTTCTTGCTTGTGTAGTTACACTACAGATTTTTCCCTCATTTTGAGAGATTTTTTCTTACTTTCTGTTGTGTCCACAGGACAGAAAGTGAACCAAAAACCCCAACAGAACTCCAAACTCAAGAAAGCATGAGATAATTCATCCTTTCCTTTTCTCTTAATCGCTTGCTGAGGATTTTAGAATGTACTTCCTTGAAATGTCCACTTGCATATGCAAATAACTTTTATTTTTTCAGAAAAAAAAACATTGATTGGATCATAGAAAGCATTTTCTCAACATCTACCGTATTTTTTGGCGTATAAGACGTCTGGGCATAAACGACCCCCAACTTTTCCAGTTAAAATATAGAGTTTGGAATATTCTCGTCATATAAGACTACCCCTCTTCCAACGCATACCAAATAACATTTCTTATGTCTACTCTGACTTTCAACCCCCAGATCTCTAAAGCTAGCCATACATTGTCGGATTCCATGGCCGATCGATCACCTATCCGATCGATTCCGGCGATGTCATCGGGAATCGGAGGTCCGATCGATCGGCCAATTAAGTGTGTCCGATCGCTACATACCACCTTGTCCCACAGATTCCTGGATGATTCCGTGTCCGATCGCTTACTTCCCAAATGGCAACTCCCCCTGATGTGTGCTGAATCGGATCAGAAAGACCAACATGTTGGTTCTCTGTTCGATCCGATTCTGGGCCCCCGAACGATCGGACGTGATCGGACGGACAAGGTGGGCTTCACGCGATTCCGGGACGATCGTTTCGCATGCACGCGCTCAGAATCGATCGTCCCGGAATCCGCTGGGAAACGGACCCGTGTATGGGGGCCTTAACAGATCTTTAACAGATCTCTAACACTCAATCTTTTTTTGGATTAGTAATTTAGATTCACAATTTGACACCCCTATCTGCAACCTTTCATAGTTATTCATGTTTCCCTGCAGTTATCCATGGGACATAAATTGTGTACATTTGACAATGAGCTTTAATCTCAATCTCCCTGCAATACCAATTTCAGCCACAATATCCCTAGTGAGCGCACATGCCGTCAGTAGCAGCCAGCTACTTTCATACACATCGGGTAGGAGGGGGCGAGGGGGATGCTGAAGAACTCTCCCTCTGGCTCTTGTCAGCCAGCGCGCAATGCGGGGAGCACGGATCAGGGGAACAGACCTACGTGCTCCCCTAGATGGTCGGCCAGGGATGGGAGTGACCCCTGCCCCCCCCCCCAATGGCCGCACCCAGCGTAGAAGACGATTCCCGACATTTGCACATTTTTTCCTGTGTTCAAAAGTTGTCTTATGCTCCGGAAAATATGTTATCTATTTTAAAAAACAATCTAAGCAGGCAATAACTTTTTGTTCTCTTTTATGAGCAGTATAGATAGTGGGTGCTGTATAACTGTTCGTCTATTATATATCAAGCATTATAATAAATATATCACTACTTTTTTGCTATGTACGTGCACAGCTTTTCATTTTACCAACATGGGCTCCTGTAGTACAACCTTATGCAACACATTTCTCTGTACTGTCCTTTTTTTCTTGTCACACCACAGTCAGTGTTGAGAATTAGACAGCATAATGACAAGTTCTAGTTATCAAGAGCTACGTGGATTTCAATCGAATACAGCATGATTTATGGCTGTTGTTCAGTGAGAAGTATCGCCAGCACACAGAAGTGAAAGCTTCCAAATAAGCATCTAAGTTTTGCAGAAAATGCAGCTAACAACATGTCGCCAGACATATGGCAGCTGGAGTGAGTGATGTCTTATTATGCTGCACGCGCTGTGACCTGGTCCAGTCTGTTTTTTGTTTAATATTTGTCTTGCATCTGTTCCTTGCAGGAAAGCCTTTATTTTACCCATAAAAAGGCAGAGAAAGAACATGACAGTTTTTCATGCATTCGACTCCAAATCATGTCATGAACTATGGCACGGGAGCGGTGCTCTACATTCTACTTATTGACTGATAGATGGAAAACCATACAATTGCATAATTCACTGTAACCACTGTAGATATGGATACTAAGGATGTGCAAAGTAGAGTGATCCATTACAGCTAACCAATTGTTTACTTGGTACAATAAAAAAAATCTTTACTTTTATAATTTACATCCTCACTACAGGATCAAATGTTTAACCACTTAAGAAAAATTACCAGAACTGAACTACATCTTTATCTTTAAAAAAAAAAAGTGTTTTTTGCTGCCACTTAGTGTGCAGTAGTACATCCAGTTCTAAAGATCCAGTTGATATAGGTCAACATAGGATTTGTTGTATAAGCTCTTATGTCTTTGTCAACAAAAGTACCATATGGGGCTTGATTTGTAACTGTTTTGATGGGCTGTCTTTGGGTTAGCAGTATAATGTACATTTAAATATATTACCTTTATTTTATTTTGCAAAAGGAAAAAGAATACGTTTTCGGCGATACAGATCCTCCTTAGTGCCAGCTACTGATCATTACTGAGATTGGATGGTCCTCTAACATAAAGAAATAGAACATTACCACTTGGAATTCACAACAAGGTCTAATACATTGCAAATATACTGTACATGTAGTATGAGGTCTGCAGTTTAGAATTTTACCGTGCACTTCCGGCGGATCGGCAGTTTTCACAGCGCTGACGCAGTCTGCTGGACAGAAGCCGGACGTAGTCGAGTTTATAGAAATATTCTCCCTATAGTCTATACGCGACACAGTCTCAAACATATTTATTTAATTACTAGACAAGGGCACCTCACAAGTATATATTGAGGGGTCAGTAGAGGGTGAAAGGGGTAAGAGGACCTGAGGAGCCCTGGGATGGCAATTTTCTCTGCTCACAAAGCTTCCTTTAGGAAATATTGATATAAATTCAAGCTTTTATTAACCTTCATGTGCAGGGGCCGCCATCAGAAATTTCGGGGCCCCATACTAGGTATTTTTTCAGGGCCCCCTACCACTAGCACTCCTTTTCTCCCCGACCTGAGGCCTCCAGAGAATGCCTATCTAGGGGTGCAAAGAACTTTTTAGTGAGCTCCTCTGATGAGTACCAGGAGAGGGTGTTTGGTACTCACCCCATATGTAGTGTGGTCTTCAGCACTGTCTCCCTCACTGTCCTCTGTGTCAGCCTCCTGCATGGGAGATTCTGCTGCAGATGAACCTCCCTGTTCCTAATTGAGCCTCCGATTAGCTGTCTCCATCCACAGGTCACCAGCTGGCTTTGGGTCAAATGTAACCCCCAGTAATGTTTGAACCCCCAGATCTCATACCTCAGTAGTCAGATTTAACTTTTAGGCCCGTTTAACTCCACATCCGCTATTGGATCCGCTGGCTTCCGTCAAGCCTCCACCAGCCCCTGGACCAGGGCTCTCATGGGTTGAGGAGCACATAGATTTTACCTGCTGCAGAGATTCAACGTACTCCACTATGTTCAGCCCTGCATCGGCGGAACGGCTCAGTGCTGTGAGAACAGCAATATGCTTAGCGGAGGGGTCCCAATGGAAGTGGAACCCCCCCCCCCCTCATTGCCCCATCGCTGTTGAGCATTTCAACAAAATCTCTGTGTTGAACACAGACAGACATGTAGCTAGGGCTTTACATATGCCTACTCCCTGACTTTCACCCCCAGATGCTCCAACACCCTTTTTTGGATTAGTAATTTACAATTTGACACCACTATCTGCAACCTTTCATAGCTATTAACTATATACAGCTTGGAGTAAGACAACATGCATAAAGAGGATGATGTGGTCAAAATACTAATTTGCCTAATAATTCTGCATTCCCTGTATGTAGCAGAGTAGTGCTTAATGCTCATAGGGAAGCAATATTTTAGCTGAAATTTAACGTATAAGTGTTGTAGCTAGAGGGGTGAAACTCTCCTTCACTTCAAAGCATCGGCAGGAGGATAGGAATGAGCCCGGGGCAAGCGGCAGGCGCCGGTCCACATGTGACCCTATTTGGGTCCGGATCCGGACTGGGGTCCGCCTATTGAGGACCCCGGTTCTATAGTATCTCTATATGGGTTCTGTTTCCATTCAGCCATGTCATTCTTCAGGACTATGCCCTGGGTCTACTATAAGATAATGGAAATATGCATTTTATGAATAATATGCTTTTTGAACATTTATAATAAAGCATCTACTTTCCTTTTTCTAGTGGATGTAAAAAACAGTATAAAACCTGCTGTTTCAGTTATGTCATATTAAAGTCCACGTTTTTAAACACATTATTTCTTTCTCAGTTACAAATATGCTAGACTCAATTTTGAACCAAAGCAGTCATCATAGTAGCCTACTACCATAATAGCCTCTCAGCAATGTTATCTTTATGCCCAGATCATTTACAATAAATAATATGGTTTCAAAGAGCTGCCTTGATTACGTGATATACATTGTAAGGTGGTGGCATCATGGAGGATGCTTCAGGGTTGTCAGTCACCACTCCTGCCTCACTTTGAGAAAGGCACACTATGCCAGGCTACCAGTTACCCAATTTTAACCTACTCCCAGCCATATTCGTCATTTCTTGTAGTCCCACAGGCCATCAGTTAGGCTTGTCTCCTACAGGAACTCCTCTCTGTCGCTAGCTGGAGCAGGAACCAGGAACTGAAAAAGGAAACCCCAAGAGGCCAAATGACTTGGCCCCTCCTATCTATGTCTTTTATACCCTTCCTGGGGAACAGCACCACCTCTGTTCTGGGCAGAACCACATACACATTTAATAAAAATACATGTTAACCAATTATTGCCTTTCCAATACACTACATAATCCTATATGAATAGAGTATTAGCCATACCTCATTATTGTCAGAAATGTGCAATTCTAAAATGATTACTGAATTTAGAAATGAGATAGAGATATAATTTCTTCCATGTAACACTAGGCACATCTGAATTTGGCTGTGTTGTAGACTTTAATATCACCATCTTTGATATAAGGCCACTTAACTGTTTTGAGAACCTTAAAGTGTTTGCATAGCCAAAACCTGTCCTAGGGACAACTTTACTTACATTTCCCAATAGGGACAGAGATAATAATAACAACCCTTACCTATCAAAAACTAAAGAAAAGGTTTTGCCTCAAGATACACTTTAGATAACAAGCATTGTGCAGACAAGAAATCTTAATTATTCCTAGGTTCACAATGCAATGTAACACTAAAGAGATAACTGCACACTTTGTGTACAAGCCAGTCTGTAAGGGCTAAGTTATTCAAATAATAATCATAAATACAGAAATTCTTCCTAATCCCTGCTCTGCTGAGGAACAATTACATCAGTAGTCTGTTTGCAATGTGGTAAAATGGCAAGTACATTATCCATCTGTTACAAAAAAGAGTATGGTAGTGTTTTTATTGGCTAAATATTGTTTCTGTATTGTCATTATTATTATAAGCAAAAATGTGGCTGTTCCAGACTCTCCAAAGTTGTAAATACAACAAGCAATACCACTGAAGGGTGCAATATCTATTGGATGTTGTTTTGACTATGCTGGGGATGTGTAATAAACTGTCATAGCTATAAGCATATGTATGCACTAAACACCTTTACTTTATCAAGGCTGAATGATGGCCGAACATCGGCCAGATCCATCCGTGAACGTGCAAATCGGACTTTTAAAGAAGTCCGCCATCCGACTGTTCACGGGCAGACTCAAATTTCCCGCCTCTGGGGAAGTGATATCACATCCGGTACCTGGAACGCATAGTTCAAGGTTACGATAGCCGTTCTTGAGCCGTTCTTGAACCGCCATTTCAATAGAAGACTGGCTTCATGCCTGGTCTTCTAGTGAAAATATTCTTCCTCCAGCAGGATCTTGCTGCTCCTGATACTGCCAGAGAAAGAATAGAGAGCTCCTTCTCGACGGTGAACGGGGCATACCGCTCGCTGGCAAGAAGTAGGGCGAACATCCATGTTCGCGGCCGAACTGTCTGACTTGCAGGCAGTTCGGCCATCACTAATCAAGGCCCTCATCCCATGCTAATTATAGTAAATAGGTTATATATTGAAGCAAAATACGAGGGTATTTATTGCTGGAATAATCTTGTACTTTGTATAGGCCATTCTGATTTGAGAAAGATTTGGTGAAATGTCTTTTAGAAAATGTCAGCAAGTAAATTTGCTTTGATTGCAGATATGAAATGCTAAAGAATATATTTAGTGAAAGTGTACCTGAAGTCAGAAACACTTATGCAAACAAAAGCTATACCTAGGGCACTCAAACTGTTCACAGTCAGTTGGTAGAGATGGAGAATTTATTTTCATTTTAAAATTTGTAAGTTAATGTAAAGGCCCCTGAGCACGGTATGATCACCAAACTTGCTGGAGATGTAGAGAAGGGTCCAGGGAATACTACAAAAAAAAGAAAGTATTGCTTACAATAGTTTAACTTTGAACTTAATTTATGCAAAAACTACATATGCTAGAGCAATACTTTTTTTTTCTTCAAATATTCCCACAACCCTTCTCTACATCTCCAGCAATTGTTGGTGATTATATCATGATCAGGGGCTTAATAATCAACTCAAAAAGTCAGCTAGTCAAACAAATTTGACCATCTGTTTTGATTGGAAGCAGCAAACTGGTGGTTCCTAACTGACTTAACACCATACACGGTTCGACTTTTAAGGCCCCCATACACGGGTCAGTTTCCCACCGGATTCCGGCCAGATCGATTCCGGGCGCGTGCACGCCAAACGATCGTGCCGGAATCGCGTGCAGCCCACCTTGTCCGATCGATCAGGTCCGATTGATCAGGGGCCAAGAATCCGATCGTACAGAGAACCAACATGTTGGTTCCATCAGATTGATTCAGGGCCGAATCAGGGCCAATCGGGCACGTTGGTGGTGGACATCAGATGGATCACCAGCAGATCTGCACAGAGGAGTGTGATCGATCGGACACGGAATCGTGCCGTAATCCATGGGACAAGGTGGTATGCAGCGATGGATACTCTTAATTGGCCGATTGATCGCACCTGCGATTCCCGGCAGAATCGCCGGAATCGATTGGGTGAGTGATCAATTGGCCATGGAATCCGACACGTGTATGGCTTGCTTTACACTACCAACTATAGATTCGACCGCAGCGTGTTCGATAATATACAGATAACAATTAAAAAACGCTGTGATATATGTCAAATGTAGTCACCTTGTGATTTTTTATTAAAGCGGAAGTAATGTTGAACAACTTTCATATTGGCATGTTTGATTACATTTGACTTTCACTCGAATGACTGATTTTCATGTCTGATCCTTTTCTTTGTGATTAAATGTACGATTACAAAATTTTTGGTGCGAGCGAAACACGGATGTTTTCTCAATATTTGCTAGAACAATCAAAAGTTATAGATCAAACCTAAATATCAAACTGTGTATGGTGGTCTTTAGTCTAACTTCACAACATGTGAAGGGGGGAGGGTGTATAGCCCACAAATGTGTTCCAGGTATCTGTTGATTTGCAAATCTTTTTCATAATGTAATAAAGCCACTATAAACTATAGTTGTGGTCATAGAAGCAAATAACAGAAAAAATAACATGGCTCATAATGCATTTGCTCTTCTAAGAAACCTCTTTATATATAAGCCATGGTGGCTCACATAAATTTTAATTTATATTAAAGTACATATAAAAAAGTTATGTTTTTAAACATTCTTTTGACAATAATAATCAGCACCATGTTGCAGTGCACATACTCTCGCATGACCCACTACAAGATAAATATCCAGACGAATATTTTCTCCTACTTTGGAAAATTGGAATATTTCAGTAAGAATGTCTGATCTTCATACATGTCACAGTCATTTCGTCAACTAATTTATTAAGATGCAGTGCCATAATGTGAGTGTGAAAGTGTGTCTGCATGAAAGGCATTCATATTATATTAATACAGAAACTCCATTCTTCCTCATTCTTGCTCTCTCGGAACATTACCTGGGAGAATAAGGGACAGCTTTGTATGCCTGTGTTTGTGAATAAGGTCCAAATGTTCACATTTCACAGGGGAACATGTACATGATCTAGTTATGTCAGAACGAGGTGTTTTCCCATGCCTCTAAGTATTTCTCTGCTAATCTGCGCTGGCTTA
This sequence comes from Ptychadena robeensis, assembly GCA_036250615.1. Lineage (NCBI taxonomy): Eukaryota > Metazoa > Chordata > Amphibia > Anura > Ptychadenidae > Ptychadena > Ptychadena robeensis. The sequence goes on along the minus strand of CM070037.1, from coordinate 58,490,238 downwards.
AAATCCTGTCACTGTCATGGTCACTTTCCTGATGAGTTTTCTTTGTAAATTACCAGTGAAATGTGTGGGCCCTCTGCCATTGGAGCCTGGTGCAATCTTCCAGCTTTTATTAACAAAACACGTGAAGAAAAAAAAAAGTCTTTTGTGTCAGAACAAGGCCCCACAACAGGCCACCGTGAACGGGTGTAAAAATAAACACACGGTCCGGCCTTTTTGGCACTGGCTCTTGTGACGAGGCAGACTCATTTGTTTACCTTCTCGCCGAGAAAAGACATATCTAGGTAAGTCGCCAAGAATAGGAGGGTATAAATAGGAAGCTGGGGGAAAGAGTCTGGCTCCTACCGTATTGATCTTGGCAAAAAGGAGTGCAGAAGTAGCAATGTCTCAAATGGAACAAAATAAAATACAGTACATTATTTCAGCAAGCTGAGGATCCATTAAAGATTCAGAAATGCGCTTTCAGTTCTCAAACTCTGTTTCCAAGTGGAACTTCAGGCATAATGCAAAATTCAGTAAATAACGGTGTGCTGGTTTCTGCTTGGATCACTTGTGAGACACAATAATGTATATAAGCACTTCAGGATACAGAAAGCTTTTACAGCAGAAAATCACCACATAATCATTAGTCATAATGCTGTTTTCGCCAATGCTATTAACACCTCATTGGAATGGAAGTTACTCTTAAGGGTGCCATACACAGAACAATTATTTTGCAATCAACTTTTGACCCGATCATAATTATCGTTTGTAGTATCGCAGGTCTATTGAAATCTAATCGTGTGACATACCACCTTGTGCAAGCTATATACCGTATATAGTCGATGTCTGCTAAAAAATATTGGGAGTTCTATTAAATCGATTAGAGTGTTGCAAAAATCTATTAATGGTATGTTCAATCTTGCCTAAGCACAATCAATTATTACTATCGGCATTGTAGGTCGATCCAAGGTCAAAATTGTTCACAAAAGAAATACTAAATGCATACAAGATTTTGAAATAAAACTGGTATCCTACTCCAGATAATTCCTTTAATAATTAAAAAAGCAGCTAACATGGGTTAAGGCCACACACGTCCCAAGTGGGGGCCGACAGAGCAGCTCAGATCAGTTCTGGAGTGCAGCGTGATGACATCATCACGCTGTTCTCCAGAGCTGACAGCATCGGCAGGCACCCTTTGTGTTCCGGCCGTTGGCTTCAATAGAGACGCTGGTCTCCATTGAAACTAACGGCATAGGCCAGAGAATATCAGACATGTCCGTTCTATGGCTAACAGAGCTGTGGGGCGACAAGGATCTGTCGCCCCATGTGGGCACCCCTGATCGGCGGCTGATTTTGCTGCCGACCGACGGCCGCGAGCGCCCACGCCCATCGGTCAGTGGCAAAATTGACTGCCGTGCGGTGCTTGTATGGCAGCCTTTAATTTCTTGCCTAAATAAGTGTCCACATGACACATTTAGACCCTTGTCTTCTCTTCTAAATAACAAACCAGGAAGGTCCACATTACTGCCCCATGATACTGGTACTGCAATTAATCTTTCAAATTTGAATTTTTGTGGAGAAAGACAAGCATGCTGCAGGTGTATCTGGCACCCATTCAGTCCTGGACACAAGAGATGGGGTCTGTGCTTTGGAAAAAAGGTGGTGAGTGGCAATACTATTTTGGGGAAAGCCTGTATTTTGTGTACCCTTTGACTTCCAAATGATGCTCCTTTGGCGAAGTCTTCACTTTAGCTAAGGCAAGTTGCTCCCCAGTTTTTAAAGTCCTTTTGTTAGCAGCACAAATAATCATTGCAATTATTGATTATTTTATTTAGTACTAAAGCCTAACATTTTCCAGTAAACCTCAGAATTCTATAGAACAGACCAGAAATCCAAGATGCATCCTTTAGCATAACAACAGTCCAGACATTCTGTTTTTTATGAAGTATTATTTCTGTGGACCATTGGCACAAAGAAGGGAGACTGCTGAACCCTCAAAATGTATTTGCTATTCCTTCTGCATTTACACAATATTAAAATATGGGACTTTTTTATTTCTGTATTTTCTTTGCAATACACACTAAGGCTGGGTCTACACTAGGCACTAGAGATGGTCGAAATTAATAAAATTCGATTCTACTTAAATTTCGAGTTTCCCAATCGAATTTTTTCTAGTCGAAGTCGAAAATTAGCATAAGGCTAAACATTTGCATAAAACACTCAAAATTAGCATAAAGCCTAAAATTCGCATAAGGTAAAAAATTCACATAAGGTGGAAAATTTGGATTTGCTGTATGAGCATGAGCTGTATAATAGAAGAATCAGTGTACATAGTAGCAGAGCTTTACAATCAGAGCTGAGATTTAAACCCAATTTATACACTTGGCATGTTAGAGCAAAACTTATTGTTTTGAAATGTTTCCCCAACCCTTCTCTACATCTCCAGCAATGTCCCCCCATCCCTTCTCTACATCTCCAGCAATGTCCCCCCAACCCTTCTCAATTTTTGTGAGGATACCATTTTCAGAGGCTTTGCAATAAGCTGACAAAGTTAGCTAGCACCATGCGAATTTACGCCAATGCGAATTTACGCCAATGCGAATTTTGCAATCAATCCTGCATACGAAAATTTTTGTCGAAATATCAGGCTGATTTTCGACTTTTTCGGAGAAAACTCGAAATGACCCCATAAAAATTCGACTATGCAAATTTTCGGCGAAAAAGTCGAAATTTCTACTGCGGGTGGCATTACGTCCATGTGACGTGTCCAATGTGGTACATGTTTACAATGCATCCATGGGTTGCCCCCGGATCCATAACATCCATCCGGCCCCTAATGTGGTCAGTATAGAATGGCACGTAATTTCCCATAAGGGCAAACAGGGGGCGTCTGCACTGTGTGGTTCTCCTGCGAGTTAATCGTGGTGTACAAAAAAGACTATGCATAAAAATTACAGTGAGTACCCTTAGGACCTTAGGACGTTGCCCAAACAATTTGCATTTTGTCTTACAACTACTGGTTGTAATACAGTGGTCCAGTCCTACAGGGTTTGACCCCACCACCCAGTATTTGGGTCCCACTACCTTCCCATATTTGGACAGAAAATAATATTTGAGCTCTAATGTAGAGGTTCTACCTCTCAGCTATCAAAATCCACCACGACCCTAAAAATGTTTGTACATTTTATGCTTCTAGTCTAAAATATAAGCTTATTGTAATAAAAAAAATTGTGAATAAAGTAATTTTTATTGGTATGAAAATGCCTTTAAAATAGTATTTTAATAAATCTCTATACTGTATTTTAATATCTCTCTATACAAAAAAAGGCTATATCGGTATTCTGACATGTATATTTATATCGCATCATCCCCTCATCTCAAGGGCCACTATATTGATTCGGAGTTTTGGGCTAATACAATAAATTAATTAAACACACTTTGGGTGGCTTGTATAAATTCCATATTTATAATGTATGTGCTGAAATCTCTTCAGGGACTTTGTATAAAGGGTAAGCTGGGATAATAGTGATGATTATGTAGGCCAAAAGGTCCTTATTCACTATTTGTGTTTGAGATATTCAAGCATTAGTCTGTTTTCAGCTGAACGCACTGCATATTGTATGTGCACAATTGTGCATGGCAAATTAATATGAAACTAGCTAGAAGCCATAGGAAAACTGGAGGCAATATCTCTAGAGTACACCCTATTGAATAGAAGATACAAATAAACAAACATTACTGATTTTATATTAACCCCATTGGCTGTTCTGAAATCTCACTTCATTCTCGTCATATACAGTGTAAAAAAAAAAGAGAGACATAAGAAGAACAACAACAAACTGCAGTTTTGTACCACTAAACCCTCTGATATCTCTAATTTACTGTGCAATTTATCTAATTATATTCATACTGTATTTACAAATTATGCACCACTGGTTCTAGAATTCCCATAAACCACTTTTTATGTCTATTTTTTCTTTCCTTTTTTTTCTTTAATAATCTCTGGATATTTTCACTGGCAAGGGAAACTGGTTTTGCACTTTAATGTTTTTGATATTCAGGAACGTCAGATTATCTTGGTGACGGGGAATTAGCGAATAGATTTTGATTATAAAATGCTAATGACATGACTGAAAAAAAAAAGAAAAAACAAAGGAGCAGTTCACCGTTCCCTGAGACGAGGAGGGAAAAAAGGCTAACAGTGTATTTAATTACTTGAATGATTTAACCGAGGAACTTGTATTGTTGTTACTTCCAATATGTAAACTACTAATTATTAGTGCATGACAATGGCATGGAAGTTGTGTTGCTGGGGTCTACTAATTTTGTATATTTGCCACGCTATTAATGCGTGCTCCATATACCTTTACTGGTTCTTTTTGAAATTAGCTTAATGGCACTCTGCAGAAATGGACTGCCTACTGAGAAAGAAAGCACACTTGCTAAGATGGGCTAACGTCCTACTGGGAAGCACTGATTTGGCACAAACAGAGAAATGCTTCAGCATTAATTTACCTACGTATCAGATGAATCAAAATAAATAATTAAACACAGTTAAAAAAAAAAGAACAAAAACAAAATGCCAACTGAAAAAATAAACTCCACATGCATGGAAAAGCATATTTAAATAGACATGAGCTCCAAATGAATTCAGTAATATCAAATATTTGTAGAACTGCTTTTTTTTTTAGCTTACTAGGCCTAGATTATTTCAGAATGCTATTGTTGAATATAAAAAGAATTAATAAAGGATGATTGGTTAAGTAAACTTAGATGTGTCACACCCTGAATATATAACTTATAACCAATACTATAAAGAGGGATATATATCTGTACTGGAAAGTAGTCAGCTTTAAAAGCACAAGAAACGTGATTATAATCATAATTACATAAAAGGTATTTATTAGAGTACAGGACCGAAAATACCAAAATTAATCTATGTATAACATAGAGGCTGTGCAGTGACAGAGTGGCCCCAGCCTCTGCGTGGACCTACCAAATGTCCCAGCCCTCACTGGTTCCATCCCCATTGGCCCGGGCCTCCATTTGGGTGCATGTAAGTAACAATGAGACCAAAATAAGATTTGACAGCAGTGCACCCCAGAATACATTGAGTAGGGGGTGACACCAAGATTTGTTTTACTGATGCATTAGTTAAAAGGATTATCTGTTGGACATTGATGTTGGAAATTGCTTTGATGATGTTTTGTATTATATGTCCAAGCAGGGCGTAACGATTTATATTTGGTATCACACAGCAAAAAGTTATAAATCTTTTTGTCTGTAAAGAAAGGATTGGATCCCTGAAAAAGCCCAGCAGGGCAAAACGTGTTGTTATTAACAGGACCTCACAAGGTCCCCATCCCATCTTAGGACAGTGTATTAGTAGATTGTAAGAGGTCTTCAAGAAAGTAGAGGGTAATGGTTACAACCCTATGCTCATGAACCCTACTAGCAGTGTATTTTGACATTGTGTGTTTGTTTATTTACATGTGAATACTTGGAATATTTTGAGCATACAAGACATTTTTTAGATTTTATGTCATATGTGTAGTGATGGCCCAAACTGTTCACTGGAGAACTATTCGCGGCGAACACCGCATGTTCGCGTTCGCCCATGTTCGCGAACATATGGCGAGTTCGGTTCGCCCCCTATCTTTTAACATTGCAGAAACTTTGACCCCTGTGAGTCACAGTCAGCAGACATAATCCAGCCAATGAGCATCAGACCCTCACACCCCCTATAACATATCAAGTACAGGACGTCATTACACATTCTGCTGAAGAAGGAGAGAGTTAGGAAAGAGAGCTGCTGCTATAGGGAGACTATTAGCAAGGGCAGTGTTCTGTGTGATCTACAGTCATCACTGAATATCCCATCCATCCATCCATGGG
>CM070037.1:58453628-58462101 GCA_036250615.1 Ptychadena robeensis | reverse complement strand
TTGACTTTTCTCAGTTCATGGGCAGTTATTTTGCGCCTTTGTTGTTCCACACGCTTTTTAAACCCTGTTGACTATTTTGAATGAAGCGCTTGATTGTTCGATGATCACGCTTTGGAAGCTTTGCAATTTTAAGAGTGCTGCATCCCTCTGCAAGATACCTCACTATTTTTGACTTTTCTAAGCCTGTCAAGTCCTTCTTTTGACCCATTTTGCCAAAGGAAAGGAAGTTGCCTAATAATTATGCACACCTAATATAGGGTGTTGATGTCATTAGACCACACCCCTTCTCATTACAGAGATGCACATCACCTAATATGCTTAATTGGTAGTAGGCTTTCGAGCCTATACAGCTTGGAGTAAGACAACATGCATAAAGAGGATGATGTGGTCAAAATACTCATTTGCCTAATAATTCTGCACTCCCTGTACATATACCTATATAAACAATAAAGTTACAAAAAATTGCAAAGACGGATGTATTTCGTGGATGGCTGCTTCATCAGAGGCTATGTGCAAATGGTGGTTCATATGTATGACGTTACCCATATTAGGCAAGTATTAAATTAGATGGTCACAAAGAAAGGAAACCAAAAGGAGGACACCACAGGAAGAACAAATGGGAATTGGGATGTTGGCAAGTATATACAGCTTAAGGGTGGATTATCATGTATACAAATATTTATCTCAAAAACCCCACACATCTTTCCCATTACATAGGATCATCTACATGTCACCAATTTACTTTGACCTTGCACTGAATCTGTCTATAAAGAACAAGGTAAGTACAGTACATCTAAGCAATGCATAATGAACCATGTCCATGTAAAAAATCTAAATTTTGTGTTCTCAATTCCATCAAGCTTTTCTTTGTGTTTCTTACTAAGACATCTCTTTACATGATTTTCTGTTTATTGCAGGTTTTAAAACAATTAGGGCTTGAAACTCCACTGCACTGCTTAATGTGTTCATCGGCAAAAAATAAAATAAAATGGATTTCTCACTGCACAGTGCTTGCATCTCCTATACAATTGTATGGGAGACGCCTGCGCTGCGCCTGCAAAAAATGCATCCTGCAGGGTGTTTTCTGTGGAGCTTACGGTAAAGCTAGCCATGCTGCGTTGTGGTACTGAATGAGCCCTTAAAGCATTCCTAAGTTATTGGGACTGAAAATTATTAGAACAGGAATATAGTCGAAATTGTACAATAGTTTCAGTTGCACCTGTCTAAAGTTTATTTAATCATTCATAGAGATTTTCCTTTACTTCCTGCTGCATTTATAGCCCAGTAATTAGAGGAAAATTTTCCAATACAGTGCAATACAGAAATCAGGCCTACCTTTTTTTCTTGTCTGTTGTAGCCAGGTCACTATTCTACCCTAAAGGACCCCATACACCTTACAATCTTACCGTACAATTTCTGTACAATCAACCTTTGTTCTACAAAAACCATGTATGAGGACCTGTCTAAACCTTCCAATCACTATGTATTCTATCAGGGAGGACCCGGCACTACATAGTTGTTGGTAGATCTAAATTAATTTGTATGGAGCGATCTAAAGTTGCATGGGGGCTTAAGATCATTCCCAACAACCAAAATTAAGGAATTATGATAGTTTTGTATGCTTGCTCATAGAAATCATATAAATCTAGTAACAGTATTTGGGATTAAAAAAATGGTGTTGGGACACTCAATAATTACCACAAGACGAAGGGTTTTGACACAACTTATTTACCCTGGAACACCATGGGAGTTTCACTAATGGCATCTCCAAGGACAGCTCAAACTATTCTTAAGATGCCTAATTTTTAACATTTACCCAAAAACATCCATTTTCTAATCACAAACGAGAGAGAACACTGTGTATTATATCATAAGCTAGTATCCAATACACTATTTCCTAATTGATAATGAGGACAGCTTACTGCTTTTTAAGAATGCTATATAGGAGAATTACAAACAACCTCAAACTGATTAAAAAGAATGTGTGTCTTTTTATTACACTTCTGAGCTTGATTTACATCCCTTAAAAGCCTTACAAGGGTATTATATGTAAAAATAACAGATATAAAGCACATCTTGTTATTTTAAGTGCAAAAGATCGGCAGTTAAAAGAACAATAATAAAATAAGGAAACTAAACAATGAACATCTTTTAAAAAGTTAGCAATTTATAGGCTCAGTCTTGTGCAGCTACATATCCTGGAGGAGGAGGAAAAGTGTTAGAAAAACAAATTACAGCAGTGGATACAGAAGATTTCTGACAGAATGTCTGACACAGCTGACCCCCTTCTGTGACCCTGCTCAATATGTTTCCACAGGTAATTCCATAACTCCTCTGTAGAGTTTTTAAAGATTTCCTGTTTGACAGGGAAAAGTAAGGAAGTTGCTCATTGCTATAAAGCCGAGTGCCGGACAACATGAAACATAAGCTTACTGGAATCTGCATTATTTATAATAGGTTTCATCGCCTAGTCTTGGGCACATGCTAAAAGTCTGCTGATAACCGGGATTTCAACTATATAGTAAATGCAGAACCAGAATGTTTTGGGGGGAATATGTTGGAATAAGGACTGCAAACTGATGAATGACCAACTGTGGAAAGCTCATATTTCGGAACTAAGTGCAGCTGTAAAGGAAACTAATGGCATGTGGGGACCTCAGGAGTCCCTGAGCTAATACCTGTCTCCTCTGCCACAAATTGATGGCATTAAAAAAGTTGACTCTCCACATCCTGCCAATCTAATTTTGGTGCCCCTGCAGCCATCTCTGTATTGGTGGCACGAAGGGCACCATATTCAGCCTGTGGGACAAAGCGGATAGCATCTGTCATCCAGGCACTCTGCTGTCTTGCCAGTAAGAGGGACATTATTGGGCATGCATCCCCTTTGGCTGGTTACTTCTGGATGCTGGTGCCCCATGCTGGGTTCTTTTTTTCAATATGCTTTAATTTTCCTTCCTCTCTCTGCTCAGCATATGGTTTCACTTTCCTCCGTCTAGGCAGGGAACCGGGACAGGGAAGGCATAAACTGCTTTTACGTGTTCCTTTCTGAAAGGTTGCACACAAGAATGAAGGTCCAAAAATAACATCGGTGTGATAAGTCATTAGTCATTTTTCACTGTACATATGTTAACTTGACCCACCGTATGTTAATTCATGCAACATTGGACTCGCATATGGCTGTAATAGGAATCCCAACTGGTCCCCCCATCTGCATGGTGCCTCATTACAGACAAAACTTCCCAGAGCTTTTGTCATTAACACTTAGACAAAGTTCGGATTCCAAATTACTTGGCTGGCCTGGGGTCGGTAAGAGGGCAAAAATGAGAGTGAAAATAGAGGTTAAACATGGCTAGCAGGACACAGGATGCAGTCTGAAATGATTAATAATCAGCTGTTATCAACTGAAATTAACATTGAATTGTTCAGCTGTCTAAAGCAACTTTTTTATTTATGTAAGATTTTATATTAGAAATATATATGGTGAAAAAAAGCGAGGAGAAAAAGAAAATACATTATCACCACTAATACTATTAGTATTACTAGAGGTAGTAACAAATCTGAATTTTCTATTTTTATTTGCATTTTAAAGTGTAAAATGTTGCACCTTAACAACACAATTGTCCCCACCCCTACCCACCGAATTGCCAAAATTATTATTAAATTGAGGTAATCCCTTTACTCCCTCCACAAGACAGGGGTGAACATTTAGCATTTTGGGATCAGAGTGACTGCTAAATGTACAAAAAAGGAAGGGCAAATATAAGGGCATGTGTACACTACCACACAGACCGAACAATTGCTCGCAATTTGCGGATGGATCTATGAGCGGCTTGTCCGCAGTTCAGGAAGCGTTCCTGCCTCAATGTGCCCTATTCATTTGTAAAACAATGATGCAGAAAATCCATGCTCAATGCTTTTCTGTAACCACCAACTTCCTGGATCACCACTGGGGAAAAGAGTCAGTAAACACAAGGCCTAAGCCTGGGAAGGGTTTTAGGGTGTTTGTGGTTGTGCATTAAGACTGCACAAGCCAATTAGAACAACATTTATGGCACTTGTTTAAAGTTAACATTCTTTTTATTAAGATCTGTTATAGTTGATGCTTCTTACTGCCAGTTCTTGTCTATTACACAATGGCTTCGTATGTACCGAGCAAAATTATGAAATTATTATGAAATTACCAAATCGTTTGTCTTCTGCTATAAGACACACCGGACCAAAAGACGCACCTCATAGTTTTTGGGGAGAAAATTAGAAAAAAATAAATAAAGAGCCAGAGGCACATCAATTTACATTAAAAGTGAATTTACAACAAGTTCCAGCAAATAAGGCAGAGCTGGGTTTAATTTTTGCTCTTCTTCTCGCCAGCAAACAGTACAGGTTTTCACCAGCGAAAAGAAGTCTATAATTCTTCCTCCGGCCAGACCTTTCCGCGCTTGGTCCAGCAGGAGGAAGAATTATTTTCACTAGAGACTGGGTAGACACCCGATCTCTAGTACTATACCGGGCTTAAAGTGACCTCTAACCCGCGTCAATTCCAGTTTAGGAACAAGGAACTGTGCATTCCATATACCGGAAATGACGTTCCGGTATGTTTGTGGTATAGTTCCGGTAAAGTTCTCCGCAGACAGGTGGATGTCTGACTCTGATCAAAACACCAACCAGTAAAATATCCTATTAAAATTAAATTTATAAAACTGGGGAGCGGCTTTTTTATATATACTTCTATAGCTAGTTGTAAATGCAAAGTTACACATCTAAATATGCACAGCCAGGGAAAGACTGTCCATTACCATCACATACTGCATGAAGTAAGGGCACTCCCCACATTTCTGTTAACTGGTACGTGCCCTCCTTCCCCCATGGCCTTGCCCAACCCTGTTCATTTTCAAAGGTCAATGAGCCAACAGGTCCTGATGTTTGTGAACATTAAAGAAGTCCTAAACGGCATATGCTTGCATACTTGCATTAGAGCAGTGGTTCCCAAACTTTCCTTGCAGGGCCCCCTTTTCTATTTAGGAACATTATCCAGCCCCCTCCCTATTCAAACACAGGTTAATAATGAGGCCCAGCACCCCCCCTGAAATACTTTTGTGCCCCCCAGTTTGGGAACCACTGCATTAGAGTGACACTCATCTTACTTGGCCTGATTAATGAAAACTAATCTGTACATTATATGTTTGCAGGGTGCCATCTTGCATGGATCTAGTAAACCCAAATAGGTTTTTTTCTGTCTTGAGACACACACCCAGTATGTTATAACTTAGCCCTATATAAATCTCACAAACATAAAGTAAATAATTTCTGCCAAAATGGTCGAGTTCACCCATCACTGATTGTGTTCCATTTTTTCATTATTATTTCCATAATACGCGAATAACAAATCATTTGCATTAAGTCATTTCAATAGAGAAATGCATCACAAATGTAATTTGACCTGTTTAATTCTTTTATGACAATTATTTGCAGCAATTTTGACAGATTGTTTTTCTATTCTAGCGAATATCATCCAGGTGTTTTATTTTGATGTAATTGGGCTTGTGCAGCCTGTGTATTGTGTATGATTTCATTCTCCAGTGAGGTAATCTGCGCTTTTGCCTATGGCAAAATTTTTCATGAATCCCATCTGAGTTCTTTAGTTTTGCTCAAGATTTATACCAAATATATAAAATTCTCTCAATGCGTTCACGTGATATTACACCTTAAGATGGGTATATGTTCGGATTAAAATCATAACACGTGTGAGTTTATACTGTATGAGACGGCACTACAAAGAACTGTGATGTGTGCAGCAGCCTATAGCAACCTTCCAGCTGTTAGCAAAAGTATCATGGTGTGTGATCACATTGTTTTACATATTTTTTAAGCTTCACAAGTTTCAAAATGTATATCATTTATTATTATTGTGACTGTTAAGTATCAAAGCTATATAAATACATACAATATTTCAGGTGCATCAAAACAAAAGACAGACCTGCAGGACAGAATGAATGCAATGTCTCCATGACTATGGGAATAGTCCCCAAGCACAGAATCGATTAAAGATTGCAAAGAGGGGGGAATATGAGCTTATATGAGTGGAGGCCAAGTGTGTTGGGAGGAGCCACAAGTCCTAGAGCCCTAATGGTATATCTCTACAGCATGCAGTGAATACATTTTTTCTATACCCTCTGTAATATAAATGTAGCTTCTCCCCTGTTTCCCCAAAAACAAAAGCATCCACCGAAAATAAGGCACCCTTACATTTTTGCCTCATGCTTAAATATAAGGCATCTCCCTCAAAATAAGGCACCCCCAAAGATACGGTGCTGTAACTCTGGAAGTGGGGACCAAAAGAGGCAATTAAAATGATACAGGAGGATCAGAAGGGGTTACTAAAATGGTAATGCCCCCCTCTGAGTCTATTTTGATTCCCCCCTCTGATCCCCCCTGTGTAAGTTTAAGTAATCCCCAGACCCTGATACCCCAGTACCGTATTCTTCTTTATTGAAAAATAACATGGAAAATAAGATGTAGGGCATCTTTGGGATCAAAAATGTATATAAGACACTGAAACACGGTAATGATATTGCATAACACCCAGTCAAACAGGTTTTACTTTGAGATGACCCATGTAATAAAAGAAAAACAGAGTTTTTCATAATTTCTTTAGCTATCCTTGTTCCGGTTGAGCATTGCATGGGTCCACTCTAGATGTGAGGGGACATCTTTAAGTTTGTGGAAAATATAGAGATAAATGTCTCTATTAGGGACAGCAAAAGGAATTCAGTAGTTTTAATGCGGCCCCCTCTACAAGTTGCTAGAATAGGTTTAGAGTAGATTTAGTCTGCTGGTTTTGCATTGTACATGATGAGTGGTTGTTCTGTAGGTGGTCAGCTAGTCAGCAATAAAAGGACTCCCTAGACTCCCTAAAAATTGCTCATGATGGTATTTTTTCACCTTTTAAATCCAAGTCAGGCTGTATATCTTATAATGTTAAGATATTATAATTAGATGTGTCAATCTATCTCTTTTATTAAAATAATACTTAAGCTGGCCATACACATTTAGATCTCTAGCAACAACTATGTAGTATTGGGTCCTCTGCAATTGAACACCGGCAGACTTGATTGTATAGAAAGTCCCTCATATTACATGGTTTTGGTCAAACAAAAGGAAATCTAGAGGAAATCTGACAGAGAAGCCAAAGAGCATATGTAGACCCTTAGTGATACTGACATAAAGGTCCTTTAAGCCATCCTGCATTGTATTCGCTTGAAATTCCAGCCAATTTGAACAACCACTATACAGGCATGGTGTCAGGATCCAGGACAGGGAAGGCGACCAGGCAAATTGCACACACTGACATCCAGACAAATGGTGGTGACAAAAAACAGATTTAATGATAATAAAAAGACTTACAGGTAGGAAGACCAACAGGTGCAAAAGTCCAGGGGTATCAGGGTTCAGGATAAAGTCCACGGGTATCAGGGTTCAGGTTCAGGAACATAAAGCCAGGGGAAGCACCAGGTGCAGACAAGCACAAAGAAACAGCAAAGATACAGATCCAAGTACAAATGAACAGCCACCATGGCCTGAATGGAGCACACTTAAATAGCACTAAGCTAACGAGGGAGGTGTGAGCTCCACCCAGCCCATGCCTGCAGGGAGCACCTGCTGGTGATGACGCGGCACAGCCAGGAGTCCTAACATTCCCCCCTCCTAAGGAGCCGGCCACCTGCACGCTCCAACCAGCCGCACCGGGTGGTTACTGTGGCGGCAACACCCCCAGCGGTCAAACACCAAAAGCGTCCTCCAGCAGCGCGACTCGGGGCGCAGTGGGGAACACACCGGAGCAGCAGGACTTGGGGCCGCGGGAATCACCGGAGCAGGACAGGGGGCGCAGGGTACCGGGCAAACCGAGCAGACAGGGGGCGCAGGCGTCACCGGAAGCAGACGCGGGGAGCAGGGTCACCAGAGCAGAACTCGGGGCGACAGGATCACCCGGAGCAGAACTCCTGGGCGACAGGATCACCGGAGCATGCTCGGGGACGCAGGATAACACCGGAGCTACCTCGGGGCGCAGGATCAACCTCAGGAGCGACTTGGGACCACAATAGCCCTCAGGAGCGGGACTCGGGAGACCACGATCCACCTCGGAGCAGCAATACCCGGGGACCACACGATCACCTCAGGAGCAGACTCGGGGACCCACGATCACCTCAGGCGCAGACTCGGGGACCCCGACCACCTCAGAGCAGACTCGGGGACCACACCAACCTCAGGGAGCAGACTCGGGGACCACCATCACCTTAGGAGACAGAATCGGGGACCAAGAGCACCTCAGGAGCCCCCACTCGGGGACCACGACCACCTCAGCAGCAGACTCGGGGAACACAATCACCTCAGGAGCAGACTAGGGGACCACGATCACCTCCTCTGGAGAGGCATGGTGTGCAAGAGGCTGGTTACAACTCTTCAGCAGAGGCTGAAC
>CM070037.1:58441128-58448628 GCA_036250615.1 Ptychadena robeensis | reverse complement strand
GAGGCAGGTAAGACGAGTAGTATAGGTGAGACCATTGAGGCAGGTAAGAAGATCAGTACAGGGGCGACAATGGAGGCAGGTAAGAAGATCAATATAAGGAATACAATGGAGGCAAGTATGATGAGCAGCATCTCTGAGCAGAAACGATGGCTAATGGAAAGCCTGCTAGTTTTCACTGATATACAACCACTAACAACCCTTGAAGAATTGTACCTACCTTGGGCACATTATTTTCTCTCAGTACATATTTAAGTTGTTTACAAAATTCACAACTTTGTTTGGCATTACACTGCCAGACTATAGAAAATAGCTTTTTAACTCATTCCATTGCCTGCAAACATACCCATGTATTTAGGCCCCATTTTAAGACCTCAATTTGAAGTCCAAGAACTCATATAACATTGTCTCATAATAAAATCAAAGAGTATTGATATTTGGGCCATCTGTAAAAAAGGACAATGCTATCTTGGCCTTAAAATGGAATCTCAGCCACTCGGTTTTTTTATTCTAGCTTTGTGCGACTTCAGTTGCTCTGTGTACCCATTGCTGATTGTTGACCATTGTCCTGGGATGGAACAATGTATCTATGATCTGCCTTCTTATCAATACCTTTTAAAGTGGTAGAGTATGACAAACCCATATTGATCAACCATGTTCACCCAGTAATTGGAAATTCAACATTTGGCTGCTGTTGTCAAAAGACCTTTTACCTTGTAAGAACTACTGTCAGATAATTATTCAGAACTAATTTAAGCATTACCTTGTGACAATATTTTGAACACTAATAGGCTCGGTGAAAATACTCTATATCAGTCAGCAAACTGTTAAGTTCTTTTTTTGGATGACAGATTCCCTTTAAGGAACCAGGGAACATATGTTTCTATTGACAACTATAGAAAAGGTTAGAAAAAAGCACCTGATTGATTATGAGACTGCATAGGCTATCTGGCTCCTGGGATTTGTCCAGCTCGGCTTCGAATATAAAATGATGCGTGATGGCAGCTATCAACCTAAGATAACAGTCCCCACTTTTTGCTTAGAATGTTTGGAATACAAATGACATTCCCTTGTTGCTTTTTTATGTGTAGTTTAGACTTGCACAAGAATTTCTGTAGCAATTGTTTATTGAGGCATTGCAAAGGCTGCCCAGCCACAAAACACTGGCAGGTCTGGAAAAAAACAAGACTTTTTTTTCCCTGAGATATCTCACTTAATCAAAACAACATTATGCCAAGAGCCCTTTTGAGGATACGCAAAACATATCTTGTACGCTGCCATACTTATAAATAGCCCAAGCTTTCTATGGAAGAAGTTAAAAACACACAATTCACGTCTTGCTTCTTGCTTTGAAGAATGTCTGTCACACGCCTTGTCTTACTTTACACCCTTTTCCCTATTCATTGTAGAGGCGAACAATGCCATCTTCCCTTAAGGAAATCGGCAATAAAACCTCAAGCAGGATTTCCTATTCATAATTTTTCCCATTCAAGTTCTATTAGGAACACAAAACACTTTTGGTTCTTTTCAGCTGATCTTATTAATTTGATCTCTTTGCATAACAGTTTTTTTTCCTTTAAATGTAAATCCGCCACACCGTTTTTACTGTATATAGTGTTCAAATGATCCTGGTGCCTAAATCATTGGAACACTGTGACAACGGATCTAAATGCAGCAATACAAAATGCCATGTAGATTTATTAAAGACCCCATTTGGTTTTATTTAGCTTATCACATTTTTAATTAATGGATTTTTTCCCCCTTTTTATTTTATGACGGCCATGATCTCATTGCTTTAAAATATCGATAAACGTAGGCACACCTGCTCTATAAAACACACTTTATGTGTTGCAGGCTGTTCGCAGTTTTATAAGCCATCCTGTCACCCATTGTTTCAGGGTGACACCTATGTGTGTTGGAACCTCATTCACTCGGCAGTGAAGAAATTGGCAACTCTTTGCAAAATTTGAAGAAAAGAAGAAAAACTAAAGAACTCCTGGTGATGTCACTTCAGCTGTAAATGCTTTTTATAGCGAAATCTGTTTGGGGCTTAAAAAGAAGTTATTGGGTTTGCATTCTGCAGTGCGTTTCTGGAATTGTATAACTTTAATATGGTGAAAGCCATTGGGTAGATTTCTGTAATTGACTTGACTGTTCCGGTTAGTTTGTTTATCTAATGATTTTTAAATATTCTGAAGCATCTCTTGTGGTGTTATACACTGTCACAAACCTGTCATTTCACTGATTTAATAGCAGAAGTGAGACAAAATTGTCTAAATTAAATGAAGCATTGAACATGATTATCTAACGAGCATTTCCATATTAAAGGAAAAACTTGAGCATGTAGTCTAAAACAGTCTTTGGAAAATGACAAAAAAAGCAAATGAAATCGAGCTTGAATTAAATGCATAAAAGTACTTGACTCTAGGGCAGAGGGCCCCACATTAACTGATATTTATGTCATGTTATATTTGTTATTTATGTATATATTTTACATTTGTGTATTTGCTTATTTCATGGCTGGCCTTTGTCCTAAGCCAGGGGTGGGCAAACCACAATGGGTTTTTAAATGTGACATAGAGATGGACTAAGAGGCTATAGGACTGCCCGGCATAGAGGTCCTAAGTCCTCATAGCTAGGACAGGATATTTGCAAAAAGAAAATATGTAAAAAAAAAGTATAAATAGAAGCTTTTGATAGATAAGCTTAAACATTCTAATGCAGCAATGTATGGCCTCTAGGAATCAATCCAAACAATTATCCTCTTGGTGTTATCTTCACTTATTGCAGGGAATGAGAGGAGCCAGAGCGTCTTGACACCAAGGTGACAAAGGGCCAAAAAAAAAGACTAAAGGGCCGGTTTATTTTACAGGTCAAATATTGACTCCTTAGTGTTGCTTAGTTACTATAGGTTGTAATAGTTCATTTTGTACCAGGTTGAAATTCTATGTGTTCCCGGTAGTTGGCTGTGGCATAAGATAGATTTTTCCATTTCATAGGCTTGATCAGATACAAATTGATCGTAATACCTAGAAAACATGTCAGATACTTGTACAATAGACTGAAATTTACCAACATGACTGCATGTTTGATTTTTTTAAATCGGGTTTCAAAAAATCAACCCCAAACTATTGTTTTTTGTGATCAACAGGGGGGCAAGGCAGAACATAAGGAGGTGAGGTAGCTGTCTCTGACATCTTCCCCACCTCCTGCCCCGACAGCAGAGCTGTATGTCAGCTGGGCAGCTTGAGCCCAACTCTTATACAGTGCAGATGGAAGACCCGCCCACCCCTGGATGCATCTCAGTAGCACACATTAAAACTTGCTATATATATAAGTTGTGGATCCAGGTAAAATTTAATTGCCTTGAGGTATGAGAAACGTTTTCTTACCTGTTGGAACAAAATGTGATATTTTGTCTTCTTCTGTCAGTAGGTTTAAGGTTCTGTAAATAATTTCTAATTCTATACTTGTTTCAATATTTTCGAATCTTCATCTTGATATATTGAACAAATACCTAGTGATCTAGCATTCAAGGTATTCAGGCACTTTTGCCTTTAGTGTGATCAGTAAATCTGCCTGAAAACCATCAATTAATCACTATAGTTATTACTACTCTAACCACTCCTCATCTGCTGCTCCTCTCTACACTGCCTTCCAATTGTCCAGAGAATCAAATTAAACGTTCTGTACCTTGCTTTTAAATCACTCCACACTTCCTGTCCCACTTACATTTCCAACTTGGTATATAAATATATGCCTAACCACCCCTCCGCTCCTTGAGGGACCCACTTATGACCTCCCACTCATAACATCATTACAGGTGCATCTTCTCTAGGGACGCTCCTACTCTCTGGAACTCTTTCCTTCATACCATTAGACTTGCTCCTACATTTACCACCTTCAAAAAAGCTCTGAAAACCCACCTTTTCAGTCTTTTCTACCCATCTTCTTAACATCACCACCATGCCAGCCCCCCCTCCCCCCCCACTCCCTCACAACTATTGTTTTCTCTTTTCTCCAACCTATTAGACTATATGCATGATCGGGTAGGGTCCACATCTCCTCCTGTGTCATAACTTGTTCCTGAGTGTTATCTTATGTTGCATCTCAACCCTAATTTAATGTACAGCGCTGCGCAATATGTTGGCACTATATAAAATCTCAACATTTGGAGAGAGGAAGAATCTTCCAATGGTGTCACCTCTGACAATGCTTTTTGTGAAAGATTTCTTATCACTTCCTCTTTTCTTGAATCACCGTAGCAGGATACAGAGAATGAAAAATTGTTATATAAGTTTTAATCATTTTCCATTCTGCCTAAAATGTAAAAAAAAAAACTAAATATCGAAATACTAAAGTCAATTCCTTTTTATAATTGTATTGTAATGTTTTGACTGAGAACAGCAGGTTTTCAAATAGAAAAAGTAGCTATTAATGTCTTGAATTGAACTAAATTCTATTATTTCTTTATGGCATAGGTGTATGTCTCAGTTTACACTTTGTAATTGAATGTACAGATAGTGTCCATATGAAAATGTAATTTGTAGAGTAACATCTATAGCTTAAAGCGTATTTTCACAGCTGCAGTGTTCGGAGGTAATGTAACAGCCTGTGACAAAATGCAATCTGTAATGTACTTGTTAGCATGATAGAACCATTAACATGTCTAAAGATTAGCACCGGAGACTCTGCCTGTGAATGTAGAGAGATCTGTTTGTTGTTTGATTCTCTTACACCTGGATATTAGACATATACAAGGATACAATTATGTTTTTATACAGGGTGAATGAACAGATCCTGAGAAAGATTACTCGATATATGTGAATACAGAAAACAGGGTGCACTTTTCTACCCAAGGAAGGTCTAATGGTGGATAATGAGCTTACAATCTATGGATGTACTATAAAAGAGCCTAAATATTTAGGACTGTTTCAAGATAACTGGATGACCGTGTCCTGTTCACCTGACTTTTCTTTTTGTTCTCTCTATCACATCCTGTTTCTACACAGGACTGTTAACAAAAAGTATGTGTTGCTTGGACAGTTCTCCAGCTGAATGTTTTAAGATGTAGCCACCCCCCACCACCATGCTCTCAGTGGTGAGATGGTGGCAAAATTAAAGCGGACCTACCACCTGGAAGGTCACTCAGCATTATTGCCTGCAGCTCAACCGATACTGCTGACATCCTTAAGTGTAAAAAAAAATCTTCTTCTAACAGCTGGATTACATCGCGCCTGCATTACAGCCGAAGTGGTGTCTGGGTGATCTCTCCCAGGCAGGAAATCGTCAGCAGCTTATCCCCCTCTTTACACACACCCCCCCCCTACGAGTCTCTGCAGCTCCGATAGAGAAGAGACAGGAGGAGGAGGTGGAGTGAAGGGGGGAGCAGAGGGGGGGGGGGGGCAGTGTGGGTGGAAGTCTGCAGATTTCCAGGATCTTGCAGGCATGAGAACTGCAAGCATGTGAAGTGAGTATAGTGTGGGTTTGTTTTTTGTGTAGCAGATTCCCAGCATCTGAACTGCTGACAGGTGAGTATTGTGTCTGTGTAATGTATGTCTGTTTTTATTATTTTGCGTTTAAAACCGCTTTAAGTTCAAAGTCAAGTCAAAATGTTGACTTGACTTTGAACTTAAAGCGAGCCTATCACTTCACCATTTGACTTCTATTAGGGCAGATCGAAGGTCAAAAGTAAATAAAAAAAAACTTACCTGGTAAAACTGGAGCAGGAGCAAGCAGGTATTAGGGTTTGCTGGCCCTGGATGAATGCTGCACAGAGGTAAGTTAGGTATATATGTTTTTATTTTTTCGAGTTTACATCCGCTTTAATTGAAAAACCTTATGTGCTAAAACAATACTTTTTTTGTAATGTTCCTACAACCCTTAACACCCTCTACATCTTCAACAATTTTGGTGAAATAATTTGAAACCACTAATAGACCAATAGCTGTGTGCACCTCTTTATTTCATATATCACTTTGTATTGTCCCTTCTAATATAAATTTTGGTTATGCTTCTCTTTTAAAATGCTGTTACACCTTTAAGTTTTCGATTTTAATATTCATTTAGCCACAGGCTCCACTATCCATTAAATCCCTGCATCGAACACAGTGCTGCCCACTGATGGAAATGGGGCTATGACAGGGCTGTCTTCACAGCCCATCAGAGCTCCTGATCCGTCGAGCCCCCAACTCCATCAGGTTAATGTAGACGCAGCCCATCTGCATCCGCAGTAATGTAATGGAGGCTTGCATTGACATCAGCGGATGCCAGCGCACAGTGGAGTCCGGGCCTAAAGTACCTATTGAACTGGCAAAAGTTGGCAAATGTGCATTTATATAATTTAGGAAAAAACTATGTTCTTTTTACTGTTAAAAGCACAGTATGTTGCTACAGTGCGTGTTTTAAATTGGGTATTTCTCTTTAGTTGTTGTACCATATTTCCCTAATAAAGGGAGCAGCAACTCAAACACAGTTTTTCACTCCTTTCAAAGCTAAAAGTAGATTTTTCTTTGTGTGATAATTAGGGCCCTCTCACAATAAATCTATTGCGTTTTAAAATTGTGTGCATTTTTTTACTGCACACGTTTTTACATAGACAACCAATGTTACCATTCACACTGCACCTGTTACGTTTTTAAAATGCCCTGCTGTATGCATTTTTGATACACACACTATATGCGTTTTTTAAAGTCACTTCCAGTTTTCCCCCATTTAAATTCCTCCCCAATAGGTGGGGAATTTGAATCTCCCTGCCAACAGGCGGACGTTGGACTATTTGAAAAGTCCGATCCGCCTGTTCGCGTTGGCCTGTTGGCTGAAGTTCGTCCATCACTTGTTGTATCCCTTGTATCATACTGCAGCTTGTGATCATGTGTGCACACAATATTGCTTGGTATGTTGTTTAGGCTACAGTAGCTCTTAAACAGAAGCTATTCTTCAAATCTCAGAATCTTATGGCTAAGGGAATTTTTTTTGCAGTGCATACAAAGCCTCCAACAATTACCACTCTAAAGTCTTCAAGGAAGACATGCCTTCATATTGATATAAAAAGGGTTATGTTGTATCAATTTTTGCCCACAAGTGTTTAAGGAGGCCAGGCAATCTACAGACATCCTAAAACCTGTCTTTAAGCAACCTTTAAAACCTATTACCACCCAAACCCTCTCTGTTTTTGCCAAATGACCGATTGGTGGGACTTCATACACCCAGTAGGGTCAAGGTGCACACTGATGCTTTCGATCCGCCTCCCATACATTAAAATGGAAAAGGGGGAACATGAACAGTATGGGCTTCCTCTCAAAGCATACCAGATCCCCTGCTGGCATAGGATCTGGTAAGCCCAGGAAAAGGGGGACCATGAATGACGTGGGGTCCCCCCTCCAGAGCATACTACGCCCATTAAGGCAAGCCTGGAAGCACAGGAAAAGGGGTCACACCCCTGTCCCATCAAGCCCAATGGCATACATAAAGGTAAGGGAGTATTTTCCCCACAACATGGGC
>CM070037.1:58426128-58436128 GCA_036250615.1 Ptychadena robeensis | reverse complement strand
CAGACAGCCTGGAGAGATGTACCATGGATTTTTGGAGGATTTCAAGGAAAAAAAATGTCTCATAGAAAGACTCATACCTGGTTTTTGGCTGAGGGCAGTTACTGCTGAGAGCCCAGAAAAAAGAGCAATTGGTTTCATGGATTTCCCTCCCAAAATCCATGATGCATTTTATGGTGTGGTTTGTTTTATCATGCACAAAATATGGTCACAAAAATGTGCCCATCTTAAGCTAACAATAGATGTTGTATTTTTTTTATACATTTCTTTACACCAGAAGCAATGTCGTGCAAGAGCTACCTGATGGACATAATCTGAAAGGATTGTTTGGATAGACCTTTAACTAATCTAGTTGCATTGCTAAATCAAAAAAGAATTTTATAGAAATAGCACAATAAGATTGTGAGCATATGGGTACATTTTAGTTCCATAGGGCGTCAAGAAGTGGCAAAACACTCTGTGCTTGATAAATTTCATTAGGATACTCCTCAAGAACCTGTGGACAAGGTCGCAATGCAGGCTACACTCTGTGGATGTGGAAACAATGGTTGCTGCAATCCTTTGATGGGGTTGTTGTGCTTGTTACAGTCTGTGAACAGGATTGCAGGTCTTGCTGCAGTCTGTCAATTGGGTTGCAGAGTTTGCTGCAGTCTGTGAATAGGGTTGCATGACTTTCTGCAGTCTCAGGATGGAGTTGCAGGTCTGGCTGCAGTCTGTATAAGGGGTTGTTGTGCTTTTTGCAGTCTGTGGACAGCATTGCAGAGTTTGCTTCAGTCTCTGGATGGGGTTCCAGGGCTTGCTGCAGTCTGTGGACAGGGTTCCAGGGCTTGCAGCAGCCTGTGGACAGGGTTGCAGGGCTTGCTGCAGTCTGTGGACAAAGCCATAGTGCTTGTTGCAGTCAAGGTACAGGATTGCTGTGGTTGCTGCTATCTGTGGACAGGGTTTCAGGGCTTGCTGCAGTTTGAGGATGGGGCTGCTGGGCTTGCTGCTGTTTGAGGACGGGGCTGCGGGGCTTGTTGCAGTCTGTGGACAGGGTTGTAGGGCTTGCTGCAGTCTGTGGACGGGGCTGCTGGGCTTGCTGCAGTGTGTATATGGAGCTACCGGGCTTGCTGCACTCTGTAAACAGTGTTGAGGGGCTGGTTCCAGCCTGTGGACAGGGATGCAGTCTATAGACGGGGTTGTGGGGCTTGCTGAAGTCAGGGTTGAAGGCTTTCTGCAATCTGTGGACAGGGTTTGCTGCAGTCAGGACTGCTGGGCTGATGCAGTCTGTGGACAGGGTTGCAGGGCTTGCTGCAGTCTGTGGATGAGTTTGCAGGTCTTGCTGCAGTCTGCGAATAGGGTTGCAGTGCTTGCTGCCTGTACTAATAATGTATAGGTGGTATATACAGTACTGGATATACCTATTTAAGTAAACACTAATATTGTACAGTAGGAGGTACCCTAAACTACCTTTAGACAGGGACATCATTTATTTCTGTGGCGTAATGATTAAAAATTACCTATTGTCCCATAATACATCAGTTAAATGACTAGAACCTTGAGCCAATCATAGCCATATCTTTTACCTAGTAAGATGCTCACAGAAGGGGGGAGTAAGCAGAAAAGTCAATTTCTTTTGGCAATTTCTTAATTTGCCAATCACTAGGCTAGGGTGGGGCTTTGACAAGGCTGTATTACTATATTATAGCACAACTGGTACCTGGCTGTGCTCTCTTCTATAAGTTCCTAGAGCCTTGGAAGGCTCAAACAGTTCATATTTTTAGCCTTTGTTGTTACCCTGCAATTTAGATTGAATTAAAAATGTGTAATAAAAAAGGTTAAACATCTTGATAAACTTTTATCCACACACATCTAGATATCTATACAACCTATGCCCACATTTACAACTCATTACTTGCAACTAGCACAACATTTTCAGCTGTTGATTATAAAAAAAAAATAATTCAAGCTGCCATACTTTTTTTATATTTTAAAGGGAGCCACACATTTCAAGTCCTTGTTCCCATCTCCACATTCCCATTCTTAGAGCCCTCCGGTGCAACGGTGCTACCAGTTATTACCAATTGAATTTTCAATAGCAAACTTACCAAGCCCTAACTTTGACGAATTTTATTTCACATTTGTCAAAAGACATAAACCTGACAGCATTACAGGGGCTGTATACTAAAAGTAGTATCTCAATTCCAGCAGTCTGTCCAACCCACTCCTCTCCTGGGATGCGTTAAATCTGGGCCCAATTCGCAGCTTTGTTTGAACATTATATTTTTCCCTTTTTCTTCCCACCTTTGATATTTATTTCAGTGTTAAATCTATTCTTCTCTTCATCCATTACCCTGTTTTATTTCTGTTTTTGAGAACCTATATTTTTGCTAATAAATATTCAGTGCACCATTTCATCCTGTATTTAATATGCCCAGTGCACGCTTGCTATTCCAACTCTGCAACAGATTGAGTGGACATTCCACTGTTGCAGCGTAGTCGTAAAAATCAGGAACTTATAAAATTCTACCTTTCCTCCCTTACCATAGGTTTTGATTCAGTGCCTTCTTGTGCTTAGTCCCTGCTGGCTGTAGGGAGCGCAGAACAGAGCCACAGCTCCCCCCTGTGGCCACTGGGCTGGATTACCATCCCCTTGTACACAGGAGATCTTCCTCTTGTAGATTTGTTTCCGCATTCTGCAGTGTTCACATTTCTCAGCACCTCCTTATTGTAATATAAAGGGCTCTTAAGATATGCTAATTTGGACAATCATTTGAAGAACATTTGCTAGAAAGAGTATGAATTGATTTTAGATAAAACAGTGAGCATATGATATAGCAAAATCAAAAAGCTGACACTTCTATATGTATGTATGAGATCATACAGGTCTATGTTGTACATGGTTCAGACAATGAGTCTCTGCCTAACAAATGAATTGTTTAAAAAAAATCAGTGAACATATATGTGTGTATATATATATATATATATATATATATATATATATATATATATATATATATATCCAACACCTGCCTAGCTTGTTTAAAGAAAATTTGTAATGCCTCTACCTGGCATTTATAACTTACTATTTTTGTCATGGGGGGTCATATTTTTTGGAAGTTTTCACAGGAGGCATGTATTTAGGGTTGGAAAAGAAAGTAAACATTTGAAATAATGGTGAACATGTGTGTTATATAATCCTGCAAATGTATAATATGTGTGCAGATGCACACTATTCCCTAGTTATCAGAACA
This sequence comes from Ptychadena robeensis, assembly GCA_036250615.1. Taxonomy (NCBI): domain Eukaryota; kingdom Metazoa; phylum Chordata; class Amphibia; order Anura; family Ptychadenidae; genus Ptychadena; species Ptychadena robeensis. The sequence continues at coordinate 58,432,898 of CM070037.1, read as the reverse complement.
TATGACACTGTAAGGTGCATAAGAAAGGCTTCAATGTTGTGTGTTCATTGATTTTTAAGAACACTTGCAGCACAGAGGTGGACCAAACTGCCCCGCAGTCTGTCTCAGTTGGCACAATTATTTTTGCTATGCTATATATATATTTTTTTTATATATAAAACAATGCATGTCAATATCTGTTTTTCAAATACAGAAATTAGTTTCTATAGAGTTACATGTGCATGCAGGAAAATATATAGTCATATCAATGCTGTTTATTTCAAAGACAATTATGATTATAATTAATGTGTTTATTTTTTTTTAAACACACCTTAATCCATTCCTTTATATATTCCTTTATATATTTCTGTACTTAGGGTGTGCTGATATATATATATATATATATATATATATATATAAACACACACACACATTTATATGTGTGTGTGATACTGTATATGTCTTGATTGTAGTTCTTTGGGTATCATAATATACATCTGTCTTTATTACACATTAAATTTACTGGACAGTATAATTTACTGTACAGGGTACAGATATGTTTGTACTTTAATATCATTTCCTGACAAGCACATAAATTATTTCCTAAGGAATGAAAAAAAATAATCGCAGAATGCTTTATTACTATTTGCCGAAAGCGAGTGGAGCAAGTACAGTAATGTGAGGTGACCGTGAGTCATGTCTCTGGACAGCGAGAGAAGCTTCATCCATGGAGTGTATAGCAGCTCTATACAGACAGAATGCAATGCACAATGTATTCCAAACAACTGCAATAAGTACTTGTACGCTTTGTGAACAGCCATACTGATACGCCAACCTATTCTATACATTAGGCCATATTCATCAATTTTATATTCATCAAATTTCCTTTTCCAAGAGTGTACATAAATAAATATATATATATATATATATATATATATATATATATATATATAAAGTTAACAATATAATATATATATATATATATATATATATATATATATATATATATATATATATACAGAATATACATGTTAGTACTACTAATTAGGACATATTTATAATAAAGTGAATTTACGCAAACAATCAATCACTGTCATTTCAACACATATGGCTGCAAAACTTTCCTATATCTATACATATCTATACATACCATATTTGTATAACATATATTTACCTATATAATAGTGATTGTTCTCTATCTACTACTTTGTAGCACAGACTCTTGTACACATTATGTCCTCTACGAAGTTAAGCGCATAGAGCAAACATGCAAATTGATACTATATGATAAGATATGATAATATAATAAGATGCTAATATGTATTTATTGTGCCATTACAATATAAAGATGATTTCCAATCTTCACATTGCTATAAATCAGCCCGAGCTTTGTGCAGTCTATTTCACTGAACTGGTTAAACTCATTACACTAGATATATAAAATACACAGAAACAATCCCACTTGTTTACACTTGCTTCAACCCCAACTGTAATGTTTTTTACAATAAATTCTGTCCCAGCCCAGATGTTTATTATGTGAATAATGAACGGAAAGTACAGTTTATTTGTTTTTAATGAAGTATGATATTTTTATGCAAGTAACTTGAGAATGTGGATTTAGTCAGTGGAAGGAACAAGGCTGCCTGTGTAATGGGGCACAGACTTCTGGGGTGAAACTGAGGCAGATCCAGAATCCTACAAATAAAAATACTAGGCCGCCGATCCTAGCCCTGTATATGAACCTCTGTGTATGAACCAATGATATGGCGGAGCATGAAGGAAGCTCATACAGTACATATGGGGGAAATATGAGATAATCCTGGGTATTTATTAACAATACGTGAATGAGTGCATACATATATATTAAAATACAAAAGAAAAGCATTATGGAGGATCCACAAACAAGCAGATCTGTGCTAATAACAGTAATTATGCTGATTTGCTAAAGTGGCGGAAAATTTTAATTTACATTCACTACCACATCCGGCTTCATGCCAGCTTTTTCCTTAAATATGCAATGTTAATGTAATCAATTTACAATATGGTGGCAAATCTATTTTATATTTTTATCTCTTCACCGACTTCTCCTGTCTTATCCTAACAGTACTTGAGTTTTCAGACATACAGAACGAGACTTATAGATGTATCTTTGCACATATAAATGTGTAGATAATATATATATATATATTAGTTTTGTTTTTAATTAGTGATATGGGGTGTAAGAGTTAATGGCATGAATGATATGAGGTGTAATAATGGTGGTTTAAACACTGAGGTGTAACATTGGTGGGTGTATTGAACCCTGCACTTTATCATTTTAATTTAATATGCATTTTAGTCATCCTCTCACTAACACAGACAACACATAGATGAGAATTGTGCCTTCGGGTTTCTAGGTCTTTCATTGTTGTTGTGTGGTAATTATCGGCATTAACACTTCACACTTCCCTCAGCCTATGGAAGTCTGTGAGGGAAGCAGAGCAGGCCGCTTCCCCTGTAAGCAGAGCTCTCACTAAGTATCACCAGCAGTTTGTCAACAAGATGGCACGTCTTTTTTTTTCTATTTTGTTGTCGTCTTTACAAAGCATTCTAATGCACAGATGACACTGTTCACATCACTCACAAATATTTTGTCATTTGCAGGGGTAATGAAACACACAAGCATGTTAAATTTAGAACATGTTTTGACAGTCATGTTCCTTATCAACTGTCTTTCTTAACACAGTGAAAATGATTGAATTAATTAAGCATGCTTAATACAGATATACGGAGTTCCCTTCTTTATTGAATAAACTGTGTAACCTGTTAATGAAAAATATCTAGTTAAAAGAGGAACGGAGAACGTTTACCTCGGGTGAAACAAGCATGTAATTAAATAATTAAAATCTTCCTTTTTTAAACTGGGAATCAGCATATCCCTGAAGCCAGGTAGCCAGTGAAGGTAATATTGTGGGCCAATGTCAGCAAGGGATGTTCCTTGTTTCCTCTGCGGGCTACTATACTAAATAAAGTGGCTCCAGATTTCTATGGTAATTTATCCATCTATTCGTTCTATTCTACTTTTTCTATCTGTAAATATGGTAAAAAAACATGTAGTTCAAAGTAACGGAGGAGGCCACTAAATGAACATGCAGCACTAGTCTAACAAATACTAAAATGACATTTCAAGGCATCATAAAACATTAGCTTCAGGTTACAAAGCTAAAACAACAGGATGAGGATCCTTAGTGTAAAAAAGACAGTGATATTATAAGGTTTGGAAATTACAGTCACACCGCTTAAATGATAAAAGCCTTAAACTACCATATACTACGCCATTTAGTTTCACAATTTCCTGTAATATCAGGATAAATGTTACAATGTATTTAGTTTATATGGAGTCAGGCAGCTCTATTTACTATGTGAAAAGTTGTCTTTTAAAATTCCAATAGTCTACATACTACATGGACGACATTTAGAAGACAGGTTAGCTGGATTCTTTGTACATGTTTGTGACACACAATATTACAGAGTGTAGGTGGTTTTCCCTGAACAAGAGGTTGTTTCCTTATTCTGGTGCGTCTGATGTGTCTTCAATGGAAGATCAGACCTTATAGAATGAATCTAGAGAGCTTCCTCTCCATAAACATCTGCATTTTCTCTTAGCACAGCTAAGAAGACGATGCCCATCTTTTTTCTGATACAGTATTCTGCACCAGCACTAGGGATTTAGGGATGCCACTTCTGTTAAAGAGTTAAACGACGCGCAGATAACCTGAACATATTGTTCATCGTTATCTGTTCTCCTTTAAGAGATAACCACAGAAGAAAACTAAAGTATTTCCACTTAGTATCCCCCCCCCCCCTCAGAACTACCATAAGGTAGACCTGCATGCTAGAAATTATTGTTTAACATGTTATTGCCATTTTGTAATTCATTTTTTATATTATTCAATCTGCAGCTTTGATTAAACAAAAGCATGAAGGCTCCTAGTCCAGACACTTCCGGTCATGGGGTGACATGTCTTCTCATTGTCACTTTACAATCAGCTCTACCAACATATATTGCATACACATGACCCTATGTAAGGAAATCCCAAGAAACTGGAATAATTGTTCACAGAAAGCAGTTGTGAAGGGGCTGCAGGAGAGCAGCAGTACTGAGATTTAACAAATGATGAAACAGGCTAAAAATTGTTTAGCAAGAAATACAGCCATGAGTCCAAAGTAAATACCATTCAGTTATTTTTACATCTTCGTCTCATCTTTGGATCTTTAGGATGTTTAAAATCAACTTCCTTTGCCATATTTCCATGATTTTTTGGTTTAAAAATAGATCAGATTATAATTCCATATCAAACCAGGATATCCTACAAATAAAGAACAAATCTGTTTTAATTGCATTCTATATTTGATTGCATATTTTCAGTCCAGTGGGTAACCGTATGTCAGACAAGTCAGTCATGATCCTTACTAAATTACTAGTGAGATGAAATCAATTGCAGAATAAGTTATCCAGGGATTAGATATGTATAGTTAGATTGGACTGTGCCCATAGGTTTCACAGTCCAGTTTGGCAAATTAAAAAGGCTCCCCTTTAGCTCATCTAAATTGGAAAATGATTTTGGCTGCTATACTTACCTTTTTCCAATGCTGCCCCTGACAAATTCTCAGGGCCATTGAGATTGTGCAAATTGTTATCCAGGTTGCATGCCACCAAGCCTTAACCCTCTGGGTGTTATGTCCGTTTTCCATACTTTTCAAAAAATCAAAACAGGTCAAAGGCCTGGGTCCCCCCCACCTCCTTGAGGTCATCGATGATGCTGAAGAGAACCTCGAAGGATCGGCGAGATCACCAGCACAGAGAGATGCCGCAGGCTCCCCTTGGACAGATAAGTATAGTTTGTGGTGACAGCTTGGGGTGATGTTTGTAAAGAAGCTAACCCTAAGCTGCATTTAGGGGTAAATGGTAAGGAGGTTAAAAACAACGTTGTGTAAGCCCAGATGCCAAAGACTTGGGAAGATGCACTCCACCCACATTCACACTGACCATCACCACCAGTCCACCCACATTCACAGAGAAAATGGAGGCTTGTGATGATGTCACAAGCCTCCATTTTCTCTGTGAATGTGGGTGGACTCTTACCAAGTGCATCTTCCCAAGTCTTTGGCATCTGGGCTTACAGTACCATACAAAAACACCTAGTAAATGTATGTATACAGGCTATTTATATTAGTTTTTATATATTTTATATTACTTTTAACAGTGACATTCTAAAGGGTGGTCTAAAGAGAAAGGGAGAGCCCAACACACAGAAATGGGATTAAACTGATATGACAAGGACCATAAAGCATCAGTCACTGCTTAATAAAATGTTGTTGTTTTTTTTTTTTTTAATATTTACTCTTTATTATATTTTTTTTCCATCAATCATCACAACTTAAACCTCTACGGGCATACCCGAGGTTCATTCTAAAATCCCGCCATATATATACCCTACATTTTCTAGTAGCCCCCCCTGGTCAACCCCAAAACCTCCACCTGTATAAAGTGGAGAGAAAAGAAAAAAAAAAAATGTCGTTATTTGCATGTCATTAGCCCCACAAAAATAAAGGGAAACAAGGTTTTAGAAATACGACATATTCTGAAAAGATCTTTTACATCAAACCGGTGGCACATTCAAATAACGGAACACTGGAGATACCATATATAGTTTCCCAAGTAAAATAACAAGTGAACTGGAATTATTTAATTGCCACTTGTCTATCCTAAGAGGAACATCTATTCAGTGTGTCTTGAACCTAGTTGATACCACTTTTCAATAATTCCCGATGCATTATTGAATTTCTGAACTTCTTTCCCTTTAATACTTTGCTTCCTTTAATGGGTGACTGGCTATATTCTATGGTGTATTTTTGTGACACAGAAGCAGCGGATAAGTCTATGATGCACTTCAGCTATGTGATTTAAAAATCCCATACCATATGTTTTCTCACCGGATTGCCTTGTCTTGCAAAATTACGGGAGTCGATGCTTAAAAACACAATTAGATAGATTAAAATGAAGCATTAAAGAAAAAAAATGACGAAGCACACCTTTTTTTTATTTTTTACATTTTTTTTGCTTTTACATTGTGATTGTTATATTTTTTTTTAGATGAACATTTTAGATTCTTGCTTTGCGGATAAATCGTTTGCCATGTTGTTAAATATATAGGGTATATAGGCTGTTAAATTATACATGAAGAATATTATATACTAAGAATTCCAGAATTATGTTTTTCTGCATTATTTTTCCATTTCTTTAAAACATTAATGAAGAAAATACAATCTATAGATGTGTCATCTGATTTGTGGAAATTGCTTATGCTTGTAGCTTTGTGTTCTGAATGTTCTGCAAGCTGAAGGCATTTGGTACTGAAGTGTAAGAAACCTTATGATAGGTAAAGTGAGGACTGACAAAATCCAATAATAAAATTTTTATTTTGTGTCAAAGTGACGTGTAATCTATTATGTTATTCAAACTGTGAATTTTAGACAAATATAGAAGGTAAGGAAATATGTATTCAGAAAAATCCCACAAAAAACACATAAATAACTAAATCTGTTTTTATATATGCCTTCCCCGATTTATTTTTGTGGACACTTCTGTTGCAATGCACACATGCTCATCAAGAATGTGCTGACAATAGGAAGTTGAATGAGTAGTGTGAGGCCCTCAGCAGTGACAGTTATTTATTTGTTTAGCAGGTTGCAGATTAGTGATGGCGCGAACCCGGATTTTGCCGTTCGCGAACGGCGAACGCGAACTT
>CM070037.1:58395099-58412666 GCA_036250615.1 Ptychadena robeensis | reverse complement strand
CCCCCCCCCCAAGGCGGCAGACCACTTACTGATCAACCCTTCAGCCATACAGAAGGAATAAGCTTGGGCGACAAAACTTAACTTACTTCTCTGAATAACACCTTATCCTTAATCAACTAAATGTACTTTGCTTGATCAACTGATTATTTGAAGTAATTTAAACTCAATGAAATTCAAATTAAAAAAATTAATAACAATAGATGCTTTAGAACACATGAATACCAATCCATCGTATACAATTGTACAACAGTAAAGGTAGAGTAGTAAAGCCATACATGTAGCGATCCCCCCTCAATAGATGTCATCCTGCTGCAGCCAGCTCCTTAACTGATCAGCAGTTGTCCCGAGAATTTACTGGCATGTCGGATCACCGTGCGATCTGACATGTGGGAGATTCCTGGTCGATCTCACCAAATGGGGTGAAAATCGGGCCGTGTATGGCTACCTCTAGTAAAATGTAACTGAATCTATGGTATACAATGCATGTTGTAAAAGAGAGTTCAAAAGAAACCATCAAAATCAATGAAATGTACATTTTGCCAAGGATTGATAGCAAAGATTAAATAAATAGTGTGCCTGGAAAAAGCAATATTTTTTACATTCCATGTTAATCTGCTTAAATTTTCCTAAGGCTGTAAAAAAGAAATCAGAAAAAAATCAAAAAACCTCCAAAAAACAAGGAATTCATTATACCGCTATGGAGGTTAATGTAGTTTTAGGACATACCCTATATACCCATGTATGAGCCAAGTTTTTCAGCCCAAAAAAAAAGAAAAAATCGGTATGTGACCTTATACTTTTTAGTGAATGAACCGGAATTTCCAAATGTTCTGGTCCTTCTAGGTCAGCTGACCTAGGTTCAAATACTAGGCAAGGAATTATCTAAATCCAGCTTGTTGTAATGAAAAAAGTATTATACTCTTATACCTATTAAAGAAGCAGACTTTATGAGTCAGATAGTGGGGTAATTTTACAGGAGTAGTGTTGAATATTTAAATCTGGAATTTTTATTGCGCATATCGCACTTTGAGAATTCCTGAAGATCTCAAATATAGAGCTATTTCTTCAAAATCGCAAATATTCAAGATTTTCTACATCAGTACCCGTAACTACTATGCATTGCAATCACAATATGTGCATGTAGTATTAGTTGTTATAGGAAAGTGTTGATCACGAAATTTGCGAATATCGTTAATGAAAAATCTGAGATATTTTGTAAATACAAATATAGTCTGTGCTGCTTATCACTATACAGGAGACAAGTAAGCATGTCAATACTTTTTCTCCAGTCAGTTTGAAGGATGGTAAATGGTCCTTGAACATTCTGTACTGGTTTTCTTTATAAAAGCCCATGCTATAAGGCAGTGGTGGGCAACTGAGTTGATATGAAGGGCCACAAGTGCAGCCCTCTGCATCACTAAAGGGCCGCACATAACATTTTCAATGTATACTGACTTGTATAAGCATTTTTTAATGTGGAAATGACAGCAGGCAGAGCTAGAAGATATTATTTTTAATTTTTAAATAACATAACTTATTTTAAATTATACTTCAAGCATTGGGTAACACTGTAGTATGGTTATGCACATTTTGATTCAGAGGTTATGTGATGCAATATGAGTTCCTATGCCCTATGCATGAACAGTAAGAGGTTTCGGGGGCCGCAAGTGGAGGACTGAGGAGGGCCGCTGAAGAAGGTTAGGCACCTAAGGCATGGGTGGATGAAACACAAGAGTAACTAAAATATAAAAAAAATGTATAGAAAAAAGGAACCAATATGTATTTTATTTGTATGAATTAGCTATTTGGGGAAATTCAGCTACAAACATAAAGGTGTAGGCCAAGCCAAAAGATAACTTTACTATGAAAGAAAGGCATTTAGAAGTGTGCAAGTCATAGAACAATGAAAGATGCAATCATATTTAACATTTTTCCGTAGGCTGTCGCGGATTAAAAAGTCAACGTGTTAACAAAGTGATTTAAATTGTGCCACTAAAATGGAGCTGTTTGTAGAAAACCTCCATACCGGCTGTTTTCTGTATAGCCTGATCTCATTACGTTATATGCGCTGGAGCAGCCGACCAGATAGCGCTATTCCACCCGATTTATCTAGCATTTATTTTCTCGCAGATGCTATCTTCAGTAATTTCCTTGACTTGCGTTCCGAGTCCAGCGTGTACAACGAGCGCTGAGTCTTTTAATTAGTCCCTCCTGCTAATTTAGGCACTGGGTCAAAATTTGGAAAGGAAGACGCATCTCCTGGGTATCCCCTCCTGAGTCAGAGCTGGGAAAGTAGATCTCTGCATGTGCACACAAGCATACATAATACACTGTGTTGGCAAATAGCAGACTCTCTCATTGTGATAGATTTAAAATATTTCCTCTATGTGATGATTAGCAACTGATTGTTTTATTGGCCTGAATTCATTCAGTAAATAGCAGAACATAATTGATAAAAGCATGCCAAATAAGTGTGCTTTTAATGTGTGTGATTGTGTTAGAGTGTGTGTGTGTGTACGCTGGTATGTATTTATATGTTTATCTATTTGTAAATCTATTTACATATATCTATAATAGTTCTATTCTATTGTACAGTAGGGAAAGTGTTTTCCTGAAGTGTTTTAACATGTAGGAAAAGCTTAGACCACTGGTGGGCAAACTAAGACACAGGGGCCAGATCCGGCCCATTTAGCTCCCTTTTCCGGCTCTATGTCACCTTGTTGAAAAGATGCTCTCCTTGTTCTCTGCAAGGTGCCAAAGTGTTACCTTGGGGACAATGTAGTGGTGTGATCATGTGATGACATTGTGGGTTCATCCTCATGGCGACAACAGGCATCCTCTATGCCTCTATGCCTCAATTATTCTCAGTGCAATGAATGAGCATTTTCTTTTAATTGCAGGAAATTTAAAAAGATAACAATGTCCTGCATTGCCTATCACTGCCATCATTAGTGATGCTGGTGATGCATTCAATTGCACACCTATGGTGGGTCGGCCTTACAAACTCTTGGTCCGGCCGATTTATCAAATTTAAGAAGGCAATGTGGCCCATAAGTCAAAAAGTTTGCCCACCCTTGGCTTAGACCATTTATGTGTAGATAGAATGTACAAGGGTCATAGATATGTTTTTAATACTGTCTTTGTCTCAATGTGGGTTGTCACAGTAGCAGGAAGATGTGACAAATGTACAATAGGGTAAATTACAAGGGGTCTTAACTATACTTCTTTCTTTATCCTAAGCTAATAAATAAAAAACACTTTAAATAAATACTACATACCCTTCACTTCATTGTCATGATGAATCAAGGCAAACCTAGATTTGTATAAATTCACATAGACCACAAACATGGGGTGAGGCAGCTGTCCTTTATTTTAGTACTTACCACATGAAAATAAAGTTCATCTTTGTGTGTTTTACAAACTTTACAAGCTGTTAAGAGAAATGTGCAACCACAAACATTTGTGGACACAGAAGTGACACTTTAAGAGTGACCCTTGAGGAACCTTAGTGCTGGGTCACAAACAAATTGATGATTTTTCTGTATAACATAGATGGAAATGGTCCAAAGGTTGTAGAATACAACATCCTACAGATCACATTCACAACTGAGCCACATCATTATTCTACTCTTTCCCAAACTCTGTTCTTTTGTCAGTGACTTGCATTACAAGCAAAGTTCAACAATGAAGTCATCCCTGGTTTGAGTTACTGGACAGAATTATATTCGTCCAGCTGCGCCTGCTAAATAACAATTTGAGTATTCAAAAATGACATCACACTATCATGAGTCAAAATTAGAAAAGAAAGCTAGAGTGTTGAAAAACCTTCTGGAGCCAAGTTGACTTGTATAATTTAAGTTTATCGGAATGGTTGATGTAATTATTCAGTTTTTCCATATGGTGAAAAGGGGTATTTCTGCTTAGTATAGAAATTTTTTTGTTATAATAGTAAGGAACAACCATCTCTCACTGACCAATAAAATCACTCACTAATCCTAAAAAATAGCCTAACGGGTTAGAGAGGGTTATAGAGCCATTGGACTAGTATTTCATGGGAATTAGTTTTCATGTGAATTTAGCAGGAAGTGCTCAGATTCCTGTGTGTAACATGAAGAACTTTAGTCCAAATAAAACGCATTTGTCAGTTTATGTAAAAGTTTTTGGAGCTGCAGTAGTACTTCTGTTTAACGTGAAATAATAGATATAGAACTTACTTTAATTTTTTTTTGTAATTTGTACTGCCATAGTCAGGTAACTGTTTTGGGAGTTTTTTTAATTATCTCATCAAGTGTACAAATTGAGATATAATAATAAATTGTATATAAATAGTACAAACATATTATGCAGCACTGTGCATTAAATTGAGTTGAGATGCAATGCCCAATCAGCCTCACAATCTAAGAGATTGGAGAACAGAGTATACAATAGGAAGGGGGGAGATGGGCAGGTTAATGAGGTTAGCAATGTGAACATGGGTAGGCCAGAATAAAGAGGTGGGTTTTTATGACTTTTTTTGAAACTGTTAAAAAAAGGAGCAAGTCTATTGGGATGAGGGGGAGACTTTCTGAGAGGTGCAGCCATAGAGAAATCTTAAAGCTACACATATGATAAGTAGGAATGTCATTAGTAGGTCAGTGCAGAAGCAGAGGGGAAAATTATTGAAGGTAGGCATACACAGATCGACTATAGCATGACCGTTCGTTGATCCGATCTTCTTGTGCAATTTAAATATCGATTGTCAGTCGAACATCAATCGATCGAACCCCCACACAGTGTGATTGATTCATAACCAATTGATTCCTTTTCTGAGTTTTGTAAGCATGCTCCATTGTACAATTGGGTACAATCAAAATAATTAGACCACCCACCAGATACATGAACTGACTTGATGAATTGACTGAAATTTTCAGACATGTGCGATCACTTTTCGATCAATTTTCTGTTTGATATTGATCACTTTGTGTTGATACCAGGTGGGCAGGAATCGATTCCTGTCCGATTAAGGTCAACAGATTTTTTAGTTGATTGAATGTTAATGTCTGACAGAAGCAGTTTATATAGGAAAAAATCTGCATGGCATATTGCTTGCCATAAGCCTTGGTTAAAGTTCCTAGACCTCTGTAATGCTGCGTTTAGCAGCTACATTTTCTGTTGCTAACCTATACTGCCACTTCTCTGTTATTCAGATTCCCATCTTTGCCCTTACAAAGTCACTGACCATAAGAGAAATTTGCATACTCAAGGACAGGGGTGTCAAACTCAGGCCTACAGGCCAAATATGGCCTGTAGTGTAATTATGGATTTAAAAAATATATATGTATTTAAGAAATAATGGCACAGATGGGTTTTTTATTTGACATTTGATTTCAAATGTGTTATAGTATTATACTTAGCTTCTTCCGAATTCAGTGTTAAAACAAAACTTAAGTTGGTTCCATATGAAAAGGTTTATCGGTATATCTGCTGAAGAAAAATTGTAGACTTTTTTTAAGTATAAGGTTGGTCCACTCTGCGTTAGAGGCGGTCAATGATCTTGAGTTAATTGCAAAGCCCCGGAGCATGGTATCATCACCAAATTTGCTGGTAAAAAATGGTTGGATGGTATACTACAAAAGCAAAAATATGGCTTTAACACAAATACTTCAAAGTCAAGTCAAAATTCCGCAAGTCTAAATTTTTACTTTGAATTTAAACTTAATTTATGCAAAAACTACATGTGCTAGAGCAAAACTTCTACTCTACTGCGTATTTGAGTGCAACCATCCTGGTCAAGGACTTGCCCATTACACCATGGGACAAGTCATTAAGAATGACTGGCAAACCAGAATTAGAAAAACTTTTTTAAGGTAAAGTCATAACATGTACAGTATCTTTTTATTTTAACATGAGATTTTAGCTCTTTGCCAGTAAATTCTATTGCAATCCTACTGCAATTTCAAGAGAGGCAGTGCATTGCCATACTGACGTAATATTTCAAACAAATTTGGTTAATCTTCTACATAATGAAATGCTACAACATGTTTTTAAATTGTGCCTCTGTTACATTCAGTTAAACACACCTTGGAAATCTGAAATGTGATATGTATAGTAAGGAAATGGGTTGGATATACTCTCTGAGTCTAGTAAAGATGCCCTCAGGATAGCCATGTTCTATTAAACCAATGCATGCTTAGTTCACTCAAGTGAAACTAATTTCAAGTCTCAATACATTTTGCCTATAAAAACTCTGAAATACAGACATATTTGAAAAGACAAAATTCAGTAATCAAAGTAGAATATTAATGAACATATAAACCTAAAACAGAACTTAGTACAACGGGGTAACCCTTATCTTTTTTTATCTATTCCCACCAAAAATATATGTATGTAAGAGGTCACCTACAGAAATCTTCTTGCTCTGCAGAAATTGTCTGGACTTTGCTAATAATCCCAGAATCCTTAAGTGCAATCGAACAGTTGATGTTGTGCCAGACTGTTTTAACAGAGACACAGGTGAGAGGGAAGGTTTTCCTATGAATACACAATATACTGTACATGTGCGCTTTCTTACCTGATAAAGGATTTGTATATCAGTGAGTCTTGTTAATCAAGAACAGAAAGCAGAGCCAACCTCTAATATTTGTGTAACCTACCTGAAGACCAAATTGTAGAGTAAAATGTCTTAGTCAAGTTTGCAACTTAATTGCCAACCTGGTTTCTTTTATTTAAACACTAAAGCATCTGCCAATCTTTGGCCTACTAACAGCATCCCAAGTGACCATCAAGTTATTCACAGTAGACATGGGATGGCTTAGCCCTGAGATCAGGAAAGATGTGTCCCTTGTTATAAAGTTGACTTTATAGCTTAAATTTAAAAATAGCTACCAGTGGCACATCTCAAACAGCAGAACATTTCTACAGGTATTTTTAGTGAAACAACAAACCACTGTAAATGCTCCTGACAGTAAAGCACTGGATAGTACATAAAATCAGAGACTGTGAATATCTACTGTTACTCATGTCATAATGTTGCAAGCCTAAATTGAGAGAAAACACTTAACGTTTCTGAGTTTTGTACTGGGGTTTCTGGAGATCATGAGCCTCATTCTCAGGGAAAGAAAATGTTAATATGAAATTAATACTTCTAGTAGTGTAGGGGGGGGGGGACATAGTATGGTTTTCAGAGCTCATGTTTTCCTTCACCTTTCACTCTGATACTTTGTGTGAAATCCCATGAGTTACTTCAAAGTCGGAACACTTACCTGTCTTGAGTTGGCTACATAGGCTACCTGTCGACACAATGTAGAATATAGATAGAGAATGGAGAGGCTTGGGGTTTGCAGTACCCCAATGTTGTCCGGTTAAGAGTATGTGGACCTTAAGAGATGCAGGTGTGATAATGTTTCTTCTGGAGTGGCCCTCTAGGCATGCAATTAGGATTTTATACCTTATACATAGAGTAATGGGTATCCCCATTAAAAGTAGCAGATGTCTACTGTTGCTTACCTGTTAATTGCTGGAAGGAGCAGCAATGATGAGATTAAACTCCCAGTTGTCCAACTCAATGTTCATTCCTTTCTGATCTACGACTTTGCTGTACTTCCAATTTTTGCTGAATGAAGCTGCTTTGTGCAGTAAATGCAGAGTGCCTGGAAAATAAAGCCAGGGAAAGTCATTTCATCCAAGACCGCTATCTGACCTCTGTTTCACCCACAACAGTCATAACCTACAGCATGATGGGAAATCTATCTCTCTTTTTTCTTCTCTACACCTGCCATATATTTGTACAGTGCATGTTTGGTAAAATCAAACACTCTTTTTTATGATCCACTTATAGACTGTGTAATAACCAAATTAAGAAGTCCTGTATACAAATCCCACCGGAAAAGGGTAAAGGGTTATAACCCCTGTGAAGTTTTTGAATTTTTTAGTTCTAGATTTCTAAAGTTCAAATTTACGTCTGGTGTCAGATTGTGTCAGATTGTTGTACGAACAAGCATGATCTTCCCAATGTGGAAACAGACAGAAGTAGGTTTAAAGCCTTTTCCAATTCTATCCTACACTAAAGTTAAGGGGATGTTTACATAGAATATATGGGATGATAACACTGTTTGAATGCTTCATACAAAATAATACTCACCTAATGGTTTATTTACCAGGCTGAAATAGAACAAGAAAGATAAGTTATTGGTTATGGATAATTATACTTTAAACTGATGTATACTCTAACCTTATTTAACAATAAACTGAAAACTAAAACTTGTAGATTTAATAAATAATAACATGTATAGATACTTCTAATAAGGTTGTTTTTCTGTCTGTGATGGTAGCAGAAGTGTATTTTTAATAAATAAGTCAGATTTAGAGTGAGATAGAGAGATTTCCTATCACTTCTTGTCCTCCTCTCAAGATGGCAGGATCTTCCTAATGGGGAAAGAAAGATTCCATACCCCTCACAACTTCTGCATACAAATAAAATTCCAATAAGCCTAGCCAGTCCATTGCCAGGTTCATTGTTCAGGTTCAAGAAAAATAATACAAGCCTCACAAATAATTACTGGAAATAGTCCTTCAGAAGTTCAAATGTTCCTATAAAGCTTGTGGACAAGAGGGGGTCTCTGTGTAAGTTTTTCAGTCCCCCTTCATCATGTCTCTTGGCTTGTCAATACATGCTATGCTTATGCTGCTGAGAAAACAAAACCAAAATTTGAAAATAGACCTAAAAATAAGACAAATACCCTATTAGGATTTAATAATGCATCAAAGTAGGATAAAGTGCAATGTGTCAACATCTACATGTGTTGCCAAATGGCTTTCTCAGGATATGCACGTTGTTTAAAGTCCTGGATCCCATAACAGGGTGCACAAGATTATCCACCGAAAATAGACGCCATTAACATATTCCCCTACAGGGCTGCCCAACAAGAGACTGCTATGTATTGGGAGTGTATACAGGGGTACAGCGGATAGCAGAATCTAAAAGGAACCTGGTCTTAATTGGTAGGGCAAGACAAGCCAAGGAGAGACCAAATGTGAGCCTGCTGTATTGGTGGTATTGGGATACCAATTGGCCCCTAATTTAACTTCGGTTTAATTGATGATATATAGATTTGATGCCCTACAGTGATCCCGATTTCCAATCAAAGTCCCATATGAGGGTAATACATTTCTGTTTCTGAACTGAAGAGACAGTGAACTCAAGAAAGACTTAAATCCTGTACATACCTCTGCAGCAGCCATTATGGACCTTGTGTCCTTGTCTATATGTGAAGAATATATCATCATCATTATGACTGAAATATGTTTTGATGAAGACAAGACGAACTATACCATTTTCATGATGACCTTGTGCTGAAAAAATTCAATATCATATTGGCTGTACTAATTTCCAGTGAAAGCCATTCAAATTACATTCCTGAGAAGTCAAATCATCTGTTTATGAACAATGTCCCTTATTACTGAACTTAAGCCTTCGAAGATCCTTTTTTTCGTAGATGCTTTAATAACATTAAATTGTATTTTTATTACATATGACTTATTCCGCCAAGAAGAAACACAATTATGATACTGAATTTGTTTTTTCAGGTGCTTGTACGATTTCCAAGGTTGGTTAATGGGAGACAGTAATCAGTGCAGTTTCATGTCTTATTAATTATCTGTTTCTCTTCTTTTCTGTGTTCTAAGCCTTCACACGAAGCTAAATAAGTGGAAGATTTAAAGGGTCACTTAACCTAAAGGAAAATGGTTACACCTGAGAGAACCTCTAACAATGTTTG
Source organism: Ptychadena robeensis (assembly GCA_036250615.1). NCBI lineage: Eukaryota > Metazoa > Chordata > Amphibia > Anura > Ptychadenidae > Ptychadena > Ptychadena robeensis. The sequence continues at coordinate 58,402,911 of CM070037.1, read as the reverse complement.
CACATACTTTAGTTAGGTAACAAGCACAACATTACTTCTTCAGAAAGCAGATTTTTTAATATTTCATACAGTGCCAAAACAAGTACTACTAAAAACTCTTTTTGAATCCTGCTTTCAAGATGTCCTGTTTTTTAATTCTACTCCCTTACTAGCCTCATATTACAGTATTCTCCTTCCATGTGTAATAAAGCATCTGATCAGCAGATTGCAAAGCTAAAGCTTTCACAATCCAGCACCCACCAGCGACACTCTCTGGTGGGGAGGGAGATAAGTATGCTCAGAATTGGGATAGGTTGGTGGCCCTGTTAAATTTACTGGCATCTTATGCTCTGGTAGAAATAATTCCTCTCAATAATCTTTTACCAGTCATGAAGTAAAGCCTGCCATACACCCACAGTCGGGTGCAGACAGACGAGCTAAGATGAGCTCTGGAATGCAAACGTAATGACGTCATCACGTTGCATTCTGGTGCATTCTGGGGCTGCTTAAATTGGCCGGGCACCCTTTGTGTGCTGGCCATTAGCTTCAATGAAGACGCCGGTTGAAGTTAATGGCATCGGCCGGCATCGGCCAGAGAACATCGGACATCTGTTGCCCCATGTGGGCACACGCCGATTGGCGGCCGATTTTCCCATGCAAGCACGCACGCCCGTCGGTCAGCGGAAAAATCGGCCGCTATTCGGCGTGTGTATGCCAGGCTTTAGGCAAAATTAGGCCAGATAAACAGGTAACAATACAAATCTAACCATGTATTAAGACCTATTGTCTTCAAGGAATCTCTTCAATGGCTACATAGATAGATCTCAGACCTGGCCCACTTTCTCCACGCTAACATTTTACGCTTGAGCAGTACAAATACCATTCAGCACAAGCCTTTTTCCAGACAAGAATGTATCAACTACATAGCTTTTCCTAAAGGTGCTTGCACTTCTCATGAGGTCTATTGTATCCATAGGATCCAAAGCATAGTTGGGTCTTCAATAAGGCCAGTCTGGCCCAGTACATCCATTGGCACCATCCAATTCAGATCCATGTAAAATGCAGCTAAATTGATTTCTGTAAAATTCAGAGTAAAATATTTTAATGAAAAATGAGACAGCGATTAATACCCCCTTTTGTAAAAATGCTTATAGATAGGCAGTCTTTCCCAACTGTATATGCATGCTAACTTACTCAAGTATGAGTTACCTAATTAAAACAAGCCTGCATCAGCACTTGGGATGAGGATCTAAATACATGTTATGGATCAGCGATTTAGAACCTATTAAAGTTAAATGAAGGCAGTAAGTTAGGACTTTTAACAGTATTCAAGCAATGACATGAGAATACCTACCCCAGTGCCCTGAGCAGATAAAATAATTAATTTGGATACCCTATAGGCCATCCATATACTATATAACCTGATGTGCACTCCAATCACAATAAATTCTGTATTAATGAAGATATATAGTTCCTTATTACACCAGGGGCACATTCACTCTGCAGAGCCTAAAGTGAAGTGGTAAGTAGTCTTTTAACCTGTAGGATGGTTCCTTGGATGCTCACTGAGACTTCTTTGTGAGTTTTGATGTACATTAATTGATTTGCTCATTGCTATAACTAAAAACATTTTAAAGAAATTTAAAATAGAGGCACAGGCATGACAATTGAGGCACAGGCATGACAATAGAGAACATGGGCATGACATTTGTAAGGATTCTGGTAAATAGACTGCAAGCTAGCTGCTACCCATCTGCAGCTGAAATGCATTAAATTGTTAGATGGTTATACTAAGCAGTTCCAACATACAGTATAAGCTGTTGAAGGAGTTGTAACTTTTTCCTTTCTGCTAAACTCTATATATAAAATTCTATAACCCCCCATCCCAACTGGCTCTTTAAATTTCTCTTTGAGATGATAATATAAACTGACAGATACATTTAAGCTGTAGAATTATTTATTACCAAAGGCCTACCCATATAACAAAGAAAACAGGTCCGTTCCAACTTTATACTGTAAAACGATATCTCTGAAACATGGATAATCCAGTACGACATTTACAAAACAGTTTAGCCTGGAACATAACATTGCTATAAATTACTGCGGCTGTTCTGTTTGGATGTAGTTTATGATCTCACAGGGTGGATACCATCAAGAGGCAAAGCTTCAGTTGTTTTCCTTAATTTGCTTTTGTTTAACTGTTGTGTTGCTACTTAATAAAGTCAATATTTACCTATTGGAATCAATCAAGCAGTTCAGTATTGATTACATTCTATTTAAACCTAACTGTCAATAGTGCAACCAATGCTTCAGCTTAAATTGAAATAATGTTTGAAGAGCTGATTAGCAGTCAGTTATGTTTAAAAGGAGACTCTCTGAAGAAAAAAAAAGTTTGAATGAATTAACAGTTCTAATTGTTTCTATTTTCTAATGTGGGCTGGTGGAATACCAACTGGCTGAAATTCTAAACCAAGATACAATACTTCCTGTCCACTGTGCTCAGCTCTTCTTTCCTGTGTCCTAGCTGGGAGCTGTCTTTCAGGCAGCGCTAGCTGTAGGGAGGTTGTTTCCCTCTACACTGCTTGTGTAGTCCCCATCCACGATCAACCAGGATTTACCAACATCTTGGTTTCAGGTTCGATCAAGCTTTCCTCTAGCAGGATCGATTTTTTGTTCGATTTACCGTTTCTGCGAACGCACATGACAATCGATTGTGGGTCGTTCAAACAAAAACATTGATAAAGGTGTATGGACACCTTTAAATCCAACTTTTATAATAGTGCCATTCTGTACCTAATCAACGATAGACTCAGAATCAACTAGAATCAGAATAAACTGTGAGATGGATTGAGTCTCCAGCAAACTGATATACCACTTTACCAGAGTTTACCAGACCTCTTAACTTTATGGGTAAATATGATGATACTGATTACTAACATTAAGATGGGGCTGATTCCTTAAGCATTATTCACAAAATTTGCATGAAAATTAGGATTTCAATTGTTGAAACAATTAAGAGCTGGTTAAAGGAAATTTTCACTTTGAACCCAAACCCTGATAAAAGGTGATTGGTATATATCAAGTAAGATTTTGGATGTCCATTATAGACCAGACCTTTGCGTATGACAAAAAACAGCATCTTAAGGTAGCCATACACAAGGTAATTCTCCCTCGATAGATGAGGGATCGACTGCAGCGGGATGACATCATCCCGCTGCAGCCAACCCCTCAGCTGATCAGCAGGCACCCTTTGTGTGCTGGCCATTACTTTAAATGGGGACTGCCGGCATGGGGATTTACCGGCATGTCAGATCACTGCGCAATCTGACATGTGGGAGATTCCTGGTCAATCTCACCAGGTGGGCACACCCGATTGATCGGGCAAAGAATTTTGGTGAAAAGCGGGCCGTGTATGGCTTCTTTACAATGAATATATTGACATGGCTTGGGACTATCACCTTCATATACTCCATAGAAGTTAGCATTCTTAATGTGGTCCGGAAAATGATGGGACATCCAAAATGTCACAGTTAAAAGAACAGGAAGTTGGCAAATGTAGAAAACTGTTCTGGTTCACACAATCTGAAGCTCTGTGATATTCGGTTCAGAGTTGGAATTGACCTGTTTTCTGACCAAACCAACCACATTATAGGTTATATAGGTTTTGGCAGTGGCTGTTGCTTGTCAGATGTCTTGTACCTCACCATCTGAGCTCAGGCCTATTTTTTTTAAACTGTACTAGAAAGAATCTTCTCATTTCTGCTCATGTGACTACACAAGGTTGGGTAAAGTGTCACCAAACTGCAAAACCTCAGTCTATCTACATCAAGACTAAATATTTTTGTTGGAGTTTGTCTTTAAATAAAAAATATATCTTCCAGATTTTCTTGGCTTCATTTCTAGGCATGCTCTCATATATTTGTTCACACTTAACTTCAGAATTAAAATAGTCCCCCCCCCCCCCTAAAAAAAATGCCATTAATCTTGGGACGTTTACAATATTTTAAGTGGCTTTATTCTGCTCTATTGATATTTATTAATATGTAGTTCAATTTGACAGACATTTTCCCCTATAGGAATGTTAGCAAGTTTTACAAAGAATTTGATCTTTTCACAGGGTTCTGTAAAATGGTGAATCTCTGGTAACACTGACAAACAAGAATGTTGGTTTTACAACAAGGTAAGGGATCTTCCCCTTCTTGCAAAGAAGCAATTGAGCTTCATTAAGTGACTCTAGGGCGAGCTACTTACGCAGTTTATTGATTTCCAGTCTAGTCCATGTTTAACATAATTCTACATAGACAAGAGCTAATTCTACATTTAAAGCCAGCACTCCATGGGGAGTACAGGGTGCAAGTGACCATCCCTATAATAACCACAGCTTAATAAGAAACAGAAAACATATATTTCTGTTTATAATATTGTAAACACAATTGGTAAACTATATTTTATGGGTGCTTTTTTATTTCCTATTTTTATTCTGTTTATTCGTTCATTGAACAAAATGTTTAGGAGATATTTTTTCATTTCAAGACAGCACATCCAATGCATGCTACTTAATGCATACCAGCTAATGCTAATCAGGGGGCGTCATGGCAGGTCTGGCGTTGTGGATCTGCCAGTGCCACGCAGATGCACTGAAGTCACATAACACGCCAATTGGCCAACAATGGGCGTGTCATGTGACATGAGCAAATCGCGGCCAATGTGTTTTCAGGCACGGTTTGATCATGACAAATAATAGAGCGTGGTATTGCTGACATGGCCATAATGCCCTTCTGCTGGGTAGCGTAGAGCCAGAACACAATTGATATTCATGGGTGAAACCAGTTATAAAGTTATACCTTCTCATGAATGAACAGCATTCATCTAAGCATAACACACATAGGATAAGATGAAAGGAAAGGCAAAAAGGAGATAACAAATCGTTCTTAACAAACATAACCAGATGGGAACACAACCAATATATACCTTAGCAACCTAAAAGAATACTTTGTTATATAAATAGTTAAATGGAGCATTAGTATCTATTATGAGACGTTTAAATGTTTATTTAACATATTTATTATTCATTTGCATTTCCTTTAATGCAAGTACTATTTAGATTCCTTATCAGCAGATTAAGCAACATTCGCATATACGGTCTATCTATAAATTATTGGGAGTTGTGCAAATGCCAGAGATCACATGCTGTTAAGTTGAATGTGAACATTTGTTTTGGTTGATTTCAGTAGACCCAAATGTACTTTTGGTGGCATATATTTAGGGGGAACGTAACACAATCCAATGTTTGCATCAAGTGGATTAGAGATGGGCGAAATGTGATGTGCACAGCAAACAGTTATATTTTTTATTGTTAAGATGTCCATACACCTGATGATAGCCTTATCGATAGATGGCTGTTTCGAGCACTGACATCATGCCGTGGCTCTCCTGGCCATCTAACACGCCAACCCATGTTTTCGAGTGGGATCAATCTATCATGTGCGTAAATCCTACTGGATCTGCATTCTTTGGATTGAACAGGCACCTAAAGTGGTGCTCCTTGATTTCCTACCAATCGACAGGTGCTCAATCACAGCTCAGTAAAGTAATTGTGATGTCACACACTGCGCTCGAACGTGTCAACGATTGTGCGCCCACCTGAAGGTGTACGGACACCTTTAACATGAATGAGGGAAACATGGTTATCTTATATAAAGCAGGCCCAGGCAGGGAAGCTGATATAAATTGGTTGTCTATATACTATAATCATAGCCTTATAGCTGGTTACCAGCTGGTTATAGCTGGTTACCAAAATAAACAATGAGAAGCTAGAATTTGGTTGGGATGGATTTGCTCATACATCTTTTGGCCATTGCAGTATTTAAATGTCCATTGCCTAAACAGTTTCTTTTTTAAGCCTGAACCCCTTACATTTTGACTTGTAAGTGTATGGAAAAGCTACATATGCTAGAAGAATACTTTTTTTGTTCAGGGGTTTTGTAATAAACCCCTCGAAAATTCCTGATTATCTCTCTTACCCTCTTTCATCCTGTGATCGGACACAAAAGGCCATCCTTGTGCTTTCAGAATTTGTAAGGCTGTTCATACCATTAGATTGACAGTAAATTGCTAGATTATACTTTATCAATATGCCAATTTGTACATTAAGGGGTATTTCAGCCAGGAACAAAATAATGAAAATACTATTGTATACCTACCTTGGCCAATGTGTCTGTATGTTTGAGTTAGGGGGGCTTTATTACCTGATTCCTTCACTGCCTATGGTTTACCTTTTTTTCTGCTTGGAGCCTAAAGACAGTCACCCCTTTTTTTGCGAATAGTCTTTATAGATTTATGGACTTTTTGTTAATAGTCACAGCCTCATTCCCTTGTGAAGGAATATTCTGTTTTGGTTTGTCCATTTTCTGTGCAGTCAAGAACAAGAATAAAATATTCAGTTATCACACCTGCAATAATAATTTAACAGAAGAGTATTATAAACTAACCCTTAAACATGAGATTTACTACCAGCAGCAAGAATCATTTGTTTTTTAGTTTTATTGGTGCGTTATGATTCACCGTTTGCACCTTTTCTTTCCAGAAGAAGCAATAACAACTTAAACTCTGAAGCAGACTTTTAACATGGAACAAAAAATAAATAAATACTGTGCAACAGTGATGCCAGTTAAAGTAAGATCTGTGAAATTCCATTGTACTTGTAATATGTAAAGTAATCCTTCCTATTTGGACCTCTCCCTGTATTACTCACTGGGATATTGGCAAAATCTGAAAAGGACTGTTTAATCATTCAACTTTTTCATTTTCCTATGTGGGTGGCTGCAAGCGGAGCAGCCAGTTATGACAAGGAAAAGCAAAAAAGATTACTTGTAGATGTACAAAAAATGTATTAACATGTTTTTATTCCATACTGTTTTTCCAGATGCAAAATATCTGCTCTCAAAATATAAGGTTTGGTGAGAGAATGCTCATTTTATTATGTAGTATCTTACAAATCTGTGTATCATGTAGTATCTCATGCATGTAGGCAGCAAGAGTCCCACTAGTGTAGAAATATAACATCTTTTGTGCTATAATTTACATAAGGCAAAAAAATCTAAGCATGGGATATGCATGTGTGCTATTCACATACATTGGTTGTTAGATTTGAAGCGCAATTGGGCAGGGTCCTCGTCTCCTGTGTCATAGTTTGGACCTATATGCTAACATTACCTTTTAATCCTAATGTAATGTACATTTTAAGCAAATGTTAATAAAGAGGATTAAGGGTAGTGATGGCCCGAACTGTTCGCGCGCGAGCTATTCGCGGCGAATATCGCATGTTCGCGTTCGCACATTTTCGCGAACATATGGCGAGTTCGACCCGCCCCCTATCTTTTTACATTGAAGAAACTTTGACCCTGTGAGTCACAGTCAGCAGACATAATCCAGCCAATGAGCACCCCCCACCTAACAGACCCTCACACCCCCTAAAACATAGCAAGTACAGGACGCCATTTCACATGCTGCTGGAGAAGGAGAGAGTTAGAACAGAGAGCTGCTGCTGCTGCATAGGGAACCATTAGCTAGGGCAGTGTTCAGTGTCATCTACAGTCTACTCTTCTACAGTCTGCTGCTACCCTGTTGTCTGCTGGCTGGCATGCAAGGCTGCTGCCAGTGATTTTTCAAGCCACATATTACACAGTGCCTACTGCCAGTGCTCATATCTGGTGGCACTTAGTTACCTCACGGGATTTTTTCACCCTATTGTAGGGTATTAGTACATATTGCGCGGCTTTTCATTGCTTCAGCCTCGTGCCAACTGTGTGTGCGCCCACACTGCCCAGTGCC
>CM070037.1:58372502-58383880 GCA_036250615.1 Ptychadena robeensis | reverse complement strand
CTATTGTGGCCAGAAAGGGTCCCTTTGTTTTTTAAAGTTCGCCTGCCCATTGAAGTCAATTGCGCGTTCGCGCGTTCGCACGTTCGCCGTTCGCGAACATCACTAATTATTATTATATGAATAATATAATTATATGAATTGATTACAAATAGTAAAAGTAATTGGCATATTTATTCAAAAATACAACAATGAATCCTACACCAAGGATGTCCCATTTGGGTACAAGACTTACTGGGCTTACTTAACGACTTTTTGTTTAAACCATAGGTTATCTTGTCAACATGTTTCGCCCTCAATTGCCGCCCCTCCATTAACATGAAGGTCTATGGCGCCACCCACCCCCGCCCCCTTCCGCATCATGCAGCATCGCCGTAGGTTTCCGGGCATATGCAGCTTTCATGGGAGCCCAGTTTATTTAGAGTCTGTTCCTCACACAAACTCTGGAAGAGCTGGGCTTGTCATGACCGCTAGGGAGGTTAAAGTCCCCACAAAAATGTTGACCTTTCTGATGCCATCTTCCTTTATCTCTTTGCTGATCCATTTTGCTCCATCATCATCAGCCCACCAGCAGCATGGTTGATCAAGACAGAGGACCTTTTCTAAGGCCACATAGCAGCCTAATATCTAATTGTGGGATATACACTTTGGATTGGAGCCCATACAACTGGGTTGGCAGTGTGTGAGAAGGGGGGGGGGGATTTATTAAAGGCAACGTATTGTCCACCGTATGAGATTACTTTTGCACACAGGAAAATGTGTGCAAAAGTCGGGGGTCATCTTATACGCCGGTGCCATCTAGGGAGGGGGGGTGTAGGAGGGGGCACTCCCATCTAGGGGTGCCTGTAGGTCTTCCTACTGGATCCATGCTCCCCGCACTGTGCCCTGGCCGACAGGAGCCAGAGGGAGAGGTCTTCAGCATCCCCCTCAACCCCTTCCTTCTTCATCCCGATGTGTGTGAAAGTAGCTGGCTGCTACTGATGGCAAGTGCTCACAGCGACATTGTGACTGAAATTGGTATTGCAGGGATATTGAGATAAAAGCTATTTTATTGTCAAATGTATACAATTTATGTCCCATGGATAACCAGAGGGAAATATTAATGACTATGGAAGGTTGCAGATAGGGGTGTCAATTACTTATTCAAAAAAAAGATTGGACTTAAGGATGTCGGAGGTCTGGGGCTTGAAAGTTAGAGTAGACATAAAAAAATTTATTTGGTGTGCATTGGAAGAGGGGTGGTCTTATATGGCGAGTGGCAGCCAGGAACGCGCCACCCCACGGCCAGCTTTGTCTGTGGTGACATGCCCTAAGGTTGTATAATGTAGGTTAGAACATCTTTGTATTGCTAAAAAGTAGGGTTATTGTCACTAACTGTCCTTATAATCAGGGTCCCTGAAATAAAAAATAATTGTAGGAAAATCCAAAAATTTGAGGTGCCAGAACATCAGGAATATAGGGAAATCTTACCATGGGTATACTTCTTCCTATTTTAACTGGAAAATTTGGGGGTTGTCTAATACGCCCAGTCATTTTATACTCTGGAAAATACGGTATTTAAAAGCTAAAACAAAATGAATAACATTTGAATAATGTTTAAATTCTTTGAAAATGGCCTGACAGTAATTTTTGTACATCCTCATTATAAGCAGTTCATTTACAGAAGCTCTGGAAACACATCAGAGACAAAGAAGTGCAAATTTGTATAGTGTACTTTGTATCAGCAAAGAGTAGGTTAATTTACTAGTGCCAACTCTAATGATATATGGGAGCTTAGATGCTAATCTAAACATATTTAAAATTTTATATTAATTTCAGTGCCAGCAGTAATGACTCGAAATATACTTTATTATTCCCCGCTAATAATAATTTATAACTTTTATGTGTACAATATTTCAAAATCTCGGTATGGTTTACTGGCACGGGCCATAAATCCTCCTCCTTATACAGTTTTATTGATTTTCTGCATTGTTTCTATAGATGTTTTGTTGGAACTTTGTCTGAAATAAAATGCTGCAGTTAGTCAATACTCTTCATGAGAACACTTGAAGGACTTGTAAAAGGGTCGGTGACCTGTATACTGCGTCTGACCTCTCACTGTCTAGGGAATGACCTCTTTGAACTTGGTCTTTGAACCCTACTTTCTTTCATTAACCAAGCAATGTACACAGCAATAACTTATTATAATTACTATTTATCATTTGCTAGCAATAAATATGTATATATATACGTAGTTGTATATATATAGTTGTATACTATAAGGCTTATTAAGTCAGTTTAAGAATAATTTGTAATCCAGGAATCAATAATAATTTAACCTTTCCATGATTTATCTTGAAATCACATTTGTTGATATGGCCCCACATCTTTTTCAAGTAGCATTCATTTAGGGATAGCTGCACCTAATATAGTACATGAAGAAGATGACAAAGTTTAATTACTTTTTTAAAGCTTAACACATCAAATGTGAAGGGCCCGAAATATAGCAGCCCTGTACTTATGTATATCTCTTTAAATGTGGTAAATGAAGAGGAATGAAGATTTGATTTCGAATATGCATTTTGCAGTTGCTGTACAGCAGAGGTCAGACTCTGGAATGGAGAAGCAGCACAAAGTGTGCTGCTGTTAGTGATGGCCGAACTGCCCGCAAGGCGGACAGTTCGGCCGCTAACATGGATGTTCGCCCTCCTTCTCGACGGCGAGCAGTACAAGTGTTCGACCCGCACCATTCGCCGGCGAGAAGAAGATCTATATTCTTCCTCCGGCAGGATCAGAACCTGCGAGATTGTACCGGAGGAAGAATCTTTTCACTAGAAGACCGGGCATGAACCGGGCATGACGTCACATCCGGCCCCCTTAACCCTCTGAGCGTTTCATGGTTTTGAGGGTTTTTTCAAAACCATGCCACGGGCAATGGTTGCCTGCTCAGCTGAAGGTTGTTTACATAACCCGGCGTCACTGGAGACGCCGGACTTATGCTGGAGAAAGGCGACGCCCCTCCATTTACATGGAGGTCTATGGCGCCGCATACATGCCGATGCTCCCGACCGCCGTCAGAAGACGGCGAGACCTCGGGCGTTCCTCCGGCTAACTGGGGTTGAGTTTCATGATGCATGAAACTCAGCCTGAGTTAATTCGGGGAGAACGCTCAGAAGGTTAACCAGGAACTATGCGTTCCAGGATGCGGTCCAGGGACCGGATGTGACGTCACTGACGTCACATCCTTTTTTTCCGATTCAAATTCCCCGCCTAGAGGCAGGGAATTTGAATGTTTCCGCGAACAGGCGGACGGCGGACTTCTTTAAAAGTCCGACTCGCCCGTTCGCGGACAGTCCAGGCCGATGTTGGGCCATCACTAGCTGCTGTGCAAAGACCATGCTTAATGGAGTAGAGAGTTGAGGAAGGGCCCTTTCACACTGTACACAATGCATCATGTTTTCATTAACCCATGAGTTTTTAAGGTATTTTAGTTTTTAATAGAAAACCAGTTGTGGTGCAGATAGGCCTCATGAAATGCAAAAACAAATATGTGTACTGCGTATGTGGCAACGCATGCCTTTAAAAAACTCTTGCAGTGTGCAAAAGCCCTTACTGAGAGGTGAACTTATCATGCTGCTATTCATTATTTGTGTGTCCAGTCATAGTATAGTAGTGAGGATACCAGTGGGCTGCATCAGAATAACAATAGTCTGCATATTCTGCCATACCCTTTGAGGATCAAGCAACTTCCGTAACTCTATGTACTCACCAGGGTGTCCAGTTTTTGCATTTGCTTTGACAAGTTAACTACCCTTTAACAAAATTGAAACGATTTTTCTGACCTATGTCTAGTAACCTTACTATGTGGATATTGTCATTTCAAAAAAATTGCAGAGGCTCAGAAATCCCCACTACAGTTTTATAAAAGGCCTTCTTTTATTTCTGTTATTTTTTAATTGGTTTATAAAACAAACAAAGGTGTGTACTTATAAAAACTTGGAGAGTATGGCAGGATAACCCATATTCCCTGCTTGAACCTTTATGAGCTTGAAATTTTGAAAAAAAAAGAGCACCAAAAGCCTACATTGATAAGGTGTAAGCCTTTATTATTCATTGATAGTCTATGTGTTTTAGGGGTAATGGAATCCACCTTCTTCAAGACTTGAGAGCACAGAAGATATGTTCAGTACCTTTCAAGTACAGTCACACTAATGTATATTCAGGATGCATCTTCTTTCCTGAAGAATATGGATTCTGCTCCCAGTAGGTCACAAAATGTGGGAGGAAAGATATGGAACAGTGTTTTTCAAACGTTTTTTCTTCCTTGGCTCTTTCCATTATTTTATATTGCTTGCCAACCTTTTTAAGTTAACTACAATTAACATATAGGCTACTGTTACTAAAGCATTTTTTCACAAATAATTATTAATTCAGAAACAGCAAATCTTATCCATCAAATGTGCATTCCATGGAAAGGGTGCATCTGCTTTGCCTGAACCAGATATTCGGAACCAGTGATAATTATTGCAAATAGCCCACTTCCTGGTCACTCTGAGGTCATGGTCCCCGATAGGACTGCGAATTGTGGTTTGTGAACCACTGACTTACAGGGTCTCTGCTACTGTTGGAATTGTAGAATAAGGAAGGGGTTTCCACATTCATCGGGACCCCCTCCGCTAATCGCAGTGCTAGGCAGAGATCCTAACGGAGCACATAGACTTTACCTGCTTGGCGGATGTCTGAACAGAGCATGCAGAGGTTCAACTTACTCCACTATGTTCAGCCCTGCATTGGTGGAATGACTCCGCGCTAGTGAGAACTAGTGTTGAGCTTGAATATTCGAATTGCGAATATATTCGGCAAATACCGGCTATTCGAGAATTCGCAAATTTCGCCAATATGGAGGCGGTTATTCACAATTTGGAATATTCCCATTGGGATGCTTATGGTCATGGATTGCGAATATATATTCGCAATGCGAAAAAAAATAGCATGTGACCATTCATTTTCAAGGTGATTATAATTGTGAATCTAGTTTAGCAATCACGCGCAATTGCGAACATTCGTGAATATAGAATAGAATATTAGTAGAATTATTTGCAAAATATCGCAAATTTGAATATTGCCTATGCTGCTCATCACTAGTGAGAACACAGCATACGCCGATTTGGAAACCCCCCCATAGTGGACAGGTTAAATAGATAGAAAGTGTGATATAGTCTGGAAGATGCAAGAAAGACTCTCCACCTCTCATGCTGAGGAGCTATCTTAGGCATAATCACCTTATTTTTCCAGTTGTGGGGTATAACTCATAGTTTGGAGCAGCCTAACTGCTGCATCAAGACACCTAAACCTGTATTTAAACACATGATCAGTGCCTACAATCCAGTTCTACCCTTGGCAAACCCTTCCATGACTTCTATGTGTATAGATGAAGAACATCAGATAGTGTCCTTGTGAATGTACTAAACTGAAACTTTAACAAAAGAAACACAGAGATATTTTCTCCAGGGACAGCAAAACATGAAAGGACTCATCTACATTTTTAGATATTGCCTATGTTTCCTCATTGCCTCTATTATGTTGCAGAGCTTGTGGCAGGTGACTTCACCGGCGGGATAATCAAACCCGCATCAACTCAAATACAAACCTGTTGTGTGATAACTAACCTTTTAAGTCTCGTAGAATTGATGTCAAGTTTCATGTCACCTCCCCTGTCATAAATCTGAATCACAGTTCTGAAAGCCACTCAGAGTGGCATCATCCCATTCCAAATATTTAATTGGTCAAGGCATGCAAATGCTAAACCCACAACGGAACAACTTTCATTTCAGCTCAGTCTCTTCTCCTTTAGCATGGTCTATTTATTTTTATTGGTTTGTTTCTCATTAAATCCTTCAATTACTCTGCTGTGTAAAATGGTGAAAGTATTGGCATGTGCCACTTCCATCGTGTATTTTGCTTTGCTTATTATTACACTTGCAGAAAATGCTTTGGCGTTAGACTCTGCTGTGTATCGCAGGAGAGTTAATAAATATTATTTGCTGTTTTTTTCCCTGAGAAGCACTGCTTTTCTTGATTGTTTTTTACAGTTGAATTGGGAATATTGATTTATTTACCACTGTTACAATAATTGTATACAATGAACAAGGAGAAAAAGAAAAAAAAACAAGGTAGCATTTCATCAGCCCTAACAGATTAATTAGTTGTAGTAGATTAGCCACACTGTTACACTAAAAGATTTGCATTTAAAGGAAGGAGAAAGAAAAAAAAAGTTTTATCTCAGAAAAAAAGAAAAAGGAATTTAATAGAGATACCATGCACTAAGCTGCTTTTGCGATTATTCAATTAATACAAATCTTAGGAGTATAAAAGGGCACATTTTTGTATTAACTCTGCTGTCGGGGAATGAAAAAAATGAAATGAAAAAAGAAGCAATCTAGCTTTAATTCTGTTAAGTTCAAGGAACAAAGAGTCATTGGAAGCTTTCATTGGAAGCGAAAATTCTATTGGGTTTAGTCAATGGGATTTCTACAGCTTGGCAGCCTAGACCCCGATCAGCGCTATCTCAGCCTAATGAATAACCTCATATCTTCAATGTAATTTTGAAAATATACGTTGCACTAGATACTTCTCCTATGTCTGCTTTTAATTAAATATGGATTAAATAAATGCAATTTGGTGGCAAATGTGGAATTACTGTGCAGGTGATTTCAATAAGCATCGTAGACTGAGTAAGATGTAGCTGGAACTGCTGTGTATATTCTTGTGCCAAGGATATCTGTTTAGAGCCCAATACTGCTAATTCCTACAGAATGAATTTTTCTGTCCACCAGTACAATACATGTGAGAAGCTTGTATTGCAGGAATTAGTTTATGGATTATGTATTTCATTAAAGTGGTTTCTATGATATCTATATATTAATTAATATCCTTTGAATGTCCACTCAAGATAAATGTGTACTTATACAAGAGGACAAATGTCTAATGTGTTGTGACTTTATATTTCCCCTGCATTAAGCTATTTTCTTTTTGCTCATATAATGCAGAGAATCGGCTGCGCACCCTATGTGTGCCAGTGTACCCATCCAAAGTAAGCAGGTCTATCTAAACATTACAGACATGTGGGCCAATTTATTGCCAAATTTAACGTTTGAGCATTCGATTGCACGGCAGATCGACTGCCGTCAGCACGCAGGGGTAGAGAGTCAGTGGGTCAACAGTTAATAGAGTGCATTTCAACATGCTTAGGATAAACTGATCTTTACCATAATATAAATATAAGTCGTTTTACTGTATTGTCATGTGATACAGGTCCTGTTACAATCCATGAAGGAACCATTGAAATTCTGTATAAAATTGTTAATTTCCACAGATAGGATATTGTTCCTAGTGTCTTGGTGTGTTCCATCCATGACCAAGTGTTAATGATCATCCACTCCTTGCCAGTGAGAGGGCTTAAAAATAGCACCAGGATGCCAAAAAAGGCAAGATCAGCAGAACCTTAACAATTTTCTAAAATGTTTTTCAAATGGAGTAGGTTTGTTCAATATACCTATAATACAGAACTGCAGAATGTATGGTGGATTCATAAACAACTTGATTTAAATTATAGATGTAAAGAAACCTCCTTAGTTGGGCTGTATACAGCATAATGCCCCTTCCTTTGAAGTACCATCTATTCTGTCTTGATCTTGTATTTCTTTTACTACTTTGTGTCTTAAGACGACTTTGTGCTGATTGATGAGATACATCCTCATGTACAGACAGACATGACACTGATTGTTGAAGTCACTGATGCAACATTTCGCTGGCTGGATTGATGTAATAGATTGCCCGTCCAGACAAGGCCAGGCGGAATTACTGCCTCTTCGGGCTGACGGCCCTGATGCAATGCTCTGATAGCTCTGACATGACAGCAGTTCCTCGGCCAGGAGTTACTTGGATGTAAGTCTTAGCCACTCTCTATGTTCTTCTGTTCATTATGTGTATTGACATTGCATAAATTATTCAAGCCTCTATATAGTCACAAGAGCCTGATGATGGCTTACTGGGTCATGTACATAAACTGTATTTGTTTAACTCTGATCCTTGATTTAATATGCTTCTGTGGGCTTACTGTGGAGTTATTTCTAATTAAAGTGTAATTCCTCTTTTGAGTAAGTCATCAGGAATATATGCTGCATAAACAAAATATTGTTTTCACCTTTTGTATATGATTGCTTACCTTATTTTTGTGCATTTACTTTTACTTGAAATAGATTTCCCTATTGTGCTCTCTACTATATGGATAAAAAGTTCTAGTATGTCAAACTAGATGTTTTCTTTGTTTTTTTGTATACATATTAAATTCAACCAGGCTTAATAACTAGTTTATGGACACTAATCTGTTATGTATATCTGTATTGGAACAGCACTGGCTGGATTAATAATATTTGTATTATGTCTGGGTCTAACCCAGCTCAGTCTGGAGCTTGTGATTAGTGTAGAAGAATGTAAATGATAGAAGGGACAAAGGGTTCTTTGCTGGCTGCAGCTTCACCAACCACTAGTGATGGCCGAACATTGGCCAGATCCGTCCGTGAACAGGCGGATCAGACTTTTAAAGATAGTGCACCGTCCGCCTGTTCGCGGGCAGATTGAAGAGAGGCGGAAAATTTGAATCTGAAAAGCTGGAAGTGATGTCAGAGATGTC
This sequence comes from Ptychadena robeensis, assembly GCA_036250615.1. Lineage (NCBI taxonomy): Eukaryota > Metazoa > Chordata > Amphibia > Anura > Ptychadenidae > Ptychadena > Ptychadena robeensis. The sequence continues at coordinate 58,375,209 of CM070037.1, read as the reverse complement.
ACATCCGGTACCTGGAACATAGTTCCTGGTTACAATAGCTGGATGTGACGTCACTGGGGTTTCGAGCTCACTTCTAACTACAAGACCGGCTTCATGCCCTGTCTTTTAGTGAATAGATTCTTCCTTTGGCGAGATCTCGCTGCTCCTGATCCTGCCGGAGGAAGAATAGAGAGCTCCTTCTTGCAAGTGAACGGGCGGGTCAAACACCCATACTGCTCGCCGGCTAGAAGGAGGGCGAACATCCATGTTCGCGGCCAAACTGTCCGCCTTGCGTGCAGTTCGGCCATCACTACCAACCACAACCCCAGAGGCCTGAGAGATCACACAAGGACTGCTAGAAATGTGAGTGATGTTACCTTCCCCAGGGGCTCGGCGTAGAGTGTTAGGAGCACTCCATAGCTAGTAGTGATGGCCAAACTTCGGCGACTTTTAAAGAAGTCGGATGTCCGCCTGTTCGCTGGCAGATCCAAATTCCCTGCCTCTCAGCAGAGAATTTGAATCAGGAAAACCAGAAGTTATGTCAGTGACCTCACATCCGGTACCTGGAATACATAGTAGCATCTCCAGGGGGACCCAACTTCAGATAAAAGTCCAGATAGCCCTCTGTCCATCAACATCTTGGAGACACCCCCTTGTCTTGGCATACTTCTCTCCCCATTCACCCTCTCCCAAAAATATTCCAGGCCCATAGGGATAGAAAGCTGGTGCTTGGGAGTGACTGACACTTACATAAAACTGACAAGCATTCTAAGTGGAGCAGGACGAGTAGCAGCTGACCTATAACCCCATGTCTAAATTTTAGTATCCAAACCAGAGACAAACATGCAGCCAACATTGAAGGACATGTGGACAAGAAGGGGCTGTTGGGATGAAAAGATGATGAAAAGAAAATGTATTTTCCTACAATGTAGAAATTGAACATTAAATTTCATCAGATGAAATATCATTTAGCTACAGTTTAACCTACTGTGACACTGCTCATCGGCAGTTTCTATCTGTAAAGCTTGTGCCAATATGACATTTAAAGTGTAGCTGAGAGCTCCACTGTAAAGTTTCTTTAGGTGGACTGGCCATAAATAATAACACATTTTTATGTATATGATTGCTTAAATATGACTTAGAAAAAAGACCACTTTTAAATCATACTTTCTAACTGTAGAGTGTATTTTTTAACATTCAGATTAGCATCATTGTTGTCCCTTTGGCTGTTAAGGTTAATGATGACAGACAAATAAAATAAATTAGATTTCCTCTTTGGCAGGTAATATAGTTGTACTCATAACTCATAATGTTTTTTGACGCCCTGGACAACCATTTGGCCAGTGAGGGGGAACCTGCAGAGACACTTCTGTATAGTTTATTAGAAAGTCTACTCACACAAGAGCTGGGGGAAGTAACTGGACACAATTATCATTAAACAAGCAGTGTCCCTCGGTTCATAATTCTAGTCGCATTAAAGAACTACATATTAATACATGTGATGGGCTGGATAATACCCTCAACAAATAACAAGTGCAAACCAATAAGCCGCATACCCTTGAGAAGAAAGGTCTAATGCCCAACTTGATTTACTCTTTTTTCTGTTGGCATTGAAGATCAAAAAGTATATTAGCTGCACATTCTTTGATATTTATTTTAACTTTTTATTTGGATTTAGATGTTTGTTTTTTATCATTTATGTGGTTTTGCTTAAAAGAAAATGAGTTTTGTCTTTAGGCTTTGGGAATAAATTGAACTTTGGGGATGAATTGGGGATGAATTGAGACAGTCAAAGGACTACACTGTGCAATGGTTACAGGCATTGTGCAAGCAGTTGACTGGCTGCTGTCTATCATCTGCCAAAAGATGTGCCACTTCATTTGGATGGTTGGGGTTCATGGTCAGTCAGGAGCTTCAAAGGCACTTGACAGCCCAATTGACCATGTGAATAAATAATTAATTAAATCCTATGTGTGTGTCTGGAGTATGGTTTATTTTATTTATGCATTTATTTATTTGGGGTGTATTTAAAAAAAAGCACAAAAATGCAGTTAGTGAAAGCAAAACATTGTAAACAAGTGTAAACTAGTGTGTTGCCGTCATGTTGCTTTCACATTTGTTACTTTTCACATCAGAATGCTGAGATGAAGAGCCTTACTGGCAGGATCCTAAAGACACCATAGGGCTAGAGATAGACTTAATCATACATGTTATATTAAATTTGACTCTTGCGTGTCACTAAAATGCCCATTTTCCCAAAATAGTATTGCTTGAATTGATGGGAGCCCATTCATGTCCTCCAAACACTGAACATAGAAGGAAATCCAGCTCCAGCTCAGTGCAATGTGCAACAAAACTTCCTCGCACTCACTTCACTGAACATCATTATTGTTAAAACATTTAGGGTGATGTACATTATAGTGTTCTCAACAGAAGACACACATTCATAGTGAAGATACTGAATAATGCTGCATGACCAGCTTGAGTCCAGAATGATGTATAATTATAATAAAGAACATCCTGTTATTATACTTGGGTGATAACTGTGAGCCCAATTGCCACATTAGCCACATATCCCATGTTTAAAGAAAATATGGCACTTTTACATACAAATTATCAGAGTATACTTTAATTTTATTAAGGCTTTAAGTATACCTTTTTTAAGCAATGTAGAGAACTAGATGGATCAAACCCAACGCCGGGTTGTCACATATTTGGGGCTATTAAT
>CM070037.1:58360816-58372402 GCA_036250615.1 Ptychadena robeensis | reverse complement strand
ACGGACCCAGGACCTTAAACACCACCAAGCACTGACCTGTGGACGGAACGGATGACCTGTATATGCGGAAGGCGGACACCAACTGCCTTTCGCTATATGTCCACCTACTAGGACACTCCATAACTGACTTGACTGACAGCACTTTGATAAACATCATCTCGCATAACTCTAACTATGAAGTCTCATCAGCTACCTCCCGAATAAGTCTGTGCACTGGATGGGCTGCCACGAGGTCCTCGAGTCCTTGGTCTCCCTAATAAACGGGCGATCATTACCATCTAAAATCATTGGATACTATAGAATTGCCTTCTACTTTGTATGCAAACTGGAACTATATCCCTGTCTTCAAGTAATTAGGCAACCCCACTCTCCCTGAGGAAGCCCCGCCTGGGGTGAAACGCGTAGGAGTCCCTACTCAAGGGGAAGCCTATTGGTCCTTATGATTACGTCTGTATATTGCTACTTTCCACTAATCATGTCTATGTTTTGGATATAAAGTTTTTTTAAATTAACATATTTATAATAAAATCATGTTTTAAATCTTTAATCATGTTGTGATGTTCTGTGCCATTAATAGCCCCAAATATGTGACAACCCGGCGTTGGGTTTGATCCATCTAGTTCTCTACAAATTTTAACAGAGGTGAGGCACTAGATATATATATATATATATATATATATATATATATAAAATTTGGTTGATTTTTGAGTTGATCATCATTCTATCTTTCCAATTTACTTTTTTAAGCAATGTTGACATTTTCATATTGACAAGGGTGCAAAGGCAGCAGATATTTTTGGATACAGTATACAAATAGGGAAGTTATAGAACCTTAAATTGTTCTAGATACTGCAGACCTTCTGGTAAGTTCCATCAATGCCATGTCTCTATTCAGATCATCCATATGTTGATAAATGGGTGGGTTAGAAGCTTCTAATTTTCCTGCGAACAGATGCTGTATGCAATGATAATATCACCACACTATGGTCTATCATGTCATCTGAATGTATTATGGTGTTACTTCAACTTTAAATTCAATTTAACTTTCCCCTCGATAAAATGTTGTATAGAGTGCCATAGTGATTACAGATTGAATTAGAGCTATGTCTGTAGCAGTTGAGAGCAGGGTAAATGTTGAGTTCAGCAAGAATATAGTTACTCCGTTTTGAGATATAGTAGATTTAAATGTCTTCTCCCTCATAACTAGATTATTCAGTACAATGTCATTTGCTGCCACTGACATTTTCTTTAAAGTCATAAAGGCCTATATAGTAATAAAAGGGCTCAGAATAAAATTAAGAATATCATGTATAAATTATCCTTAACCTTAGCTTCATTTGGACTGTGACTTTTTAGACCTGATCAATTTTCATGAAACTATTCACATAAAACTCTGAAAAAATATTTAATCCTTATCTGCCATAGTGATAGCAGCAGCTCTTTTTGTCATAATTAAGGATCTTGATTCATTCCAGGGATTAACTCGTCCACCTGAAAGAATGCCAGTCTTGTGTATGTATTTTTTAACCTTTTTAGAAAAAAATAATTCTGAATTGCAATTGTTTGCTTGGAAATAGGATTGCATTGGAATTAGAATTCCTATTTCAATATTGCTAGCTGCTTGCTCTGTCTCAAGGCAACATGAAAGACTTCATTGTAGTTGAGTTATTAGGGAACTGCAAATACCATAATTTCCTTAAAACAAAAGGTTTAAATATTTTCTTTTAAACACCACAACATACCTGTTCTTTAGCTTCCCTAGCTTGGTTCTGCTATTGACTGGTCTTTATTTGATTCACGTTTTGGCCCCTCAGGGTAGACCCCATCTTAACACTGGTCCTTAACCACCCTAGCGCACTGCTGAGGTCCAAATTTCTGTACCAAAAGTGCACCATAGACTTCAATGGTAAATTTCTCCTTATGTTGTAGGCCTGTAACTTCCCAAAATATGTCCGTACAAGGGTCTAATAGACATCCTGAATATAATAATGTTTGAAACAAACAATTATGTAAAATAAAAATATATATTTTTTAATAAAATTAATGAGAAAACACAAAAATCAGGTCACAAAACTATGCTGCTATGTACTAAATCTCGCCCAAATAATGTCTCTGGTGCCCCAGATGTGCCCATTTGCAGTTAACCCTCTCTAACCTGGTGTGATGGATGTGGTAAAATCACACCAGGGAAGAGAGGGTTACTGCATATGCACTTTTTATTTTGGCGAGATTTTTTACATAGATGCACATTGAAAGCAGTTTTCTACATACATCCCATACAGCAGTACCCCTATTCAGCCACTAAAATGGTGTCACTAGAGAGCGTCTCTTCTTCCTCACACAGAGCTCAGAGAGGGAAGGGAGGGGGAGCACGGGGGAATCTGCACTCTGGTCTCCCTGTCCCTTCTCTGCTGCATGTGTGAGGAAGCTGCTTGCCAGTGCAGCTTGCTTCACACACTCTGCATTGGCTATATTTGCGGGGCTCTGCAAATATAGCCAATACAGTTCAGCTCCCCACAGGTAGAGCTGTCGGGAAGCCAAGTTGTGATCACCGGTGGCCGGATTCGGACCATAGGACGCAGGCACTTTTCCCCCCCAATTGTGGGGGTGAAAAAGTGTGTCTTATGGTCCGAAAAATACAGTACTGAGCAATGAAGAGCTCAAAAGATCTATGATGATGAGGTAGTATATTCACTGTGACCTAGTAGTGAGAATCTTGCTTCCTATGTACAGCAGTGTAGTACATTGTATCCACCTATGCAAAGACAATCTATTATTATAGCCAATACTAAATTCATCATTGTAACATTTTTGATGCAAACACTCTGTCAGAAGAACATTCATGCACCAAGGAAAGCCTTTGGATTTAGGGTGAACCAGAGATTTACTGCTGAGTTTTTTACTGCCCTGGAATGAGCCTAGAGCCCTCTGTCTCTGGGCCATATAACACAGTCTGCATGGCTCTATTTAAGCACTTAATAATTGCTTTCTTTACCACACCATTAAATAAATGTTCTTACATGTCTTTACATTTAATTTCAAGATCAATTCTACAAATATTGTTTTGTGGCCATTAAAATCAAATTGTGTTATAAAGATGTTGCATACATTGTTTTAGCGGTCCTTTAAATCCATTACCGGTTTACACTGTCAGTGAAACTCCAAGCACAAGACGAATTTGTCATTACAAATGCCAGCGACATTGAGAAAACTGCAAATAAACATGCGAGTAATTAACATTTTTATTAGAAAAATGACTTATGCTTGTTAAATTAACATGCATAAAAATTTCATTAATATGCATCAGAACCTATCAGAAAATAAAGCTATCAACGGTGCAAACATATGGTCATGCGCACGCCTCATTGTATTCATGTAGCTATGCACAAGGACTCGGAATGCAAATTTGTCCCTGATTTAGATGCCGCAAATTGCAAAAGGAAAACAAATCTTTGAAATGAAGAAAAGTTTGATGTTGGGAGCAATGTCCGTCCCTAGGTAAGCAGATTCATCATCTGTTGAGTATTTGTCGCGTTGCTGATTAACGGGAAGGGAGGGAAAAAAAGTTTGGGTAATTTAAGAAGTGACAACATATAAAATTGAGTGCCACTTCAAGATTTAGGTGCTATATTGTGTGTGTACATTTTTAATCCTAAGGGCTTAAAATATATTGCATAGACTGGCCTGCCTGCAGCTGAATGAGATTCAGAAGCAGGAAGGTAACTAACACTGCAAGTGAATTGGAATGGGAAATAAAATATAATTACATGGTCTCATTTCAAATATGACTGGCTTCAAAACATTTAATTTAAGCCAAGCCTAATTTGGCCATTTTGGGCTAGGTGCCAGGCTTGGATAAAGTATGTAATAACTGTGTATGTGGTTGCTTTACTGTGAATTAACTGCAGAAGGAATTGAGAGAGAGAGGGAGTATGCTGGTCTTTGGGGATATTTCAGCAAAATGATTCAAGTACAGATGTGGCCAACCGCTCTCCACTTACAAGCTCTGAATCTTCAAAATCTTTTAGCACTTATTATTATATGATTGTCAACCTTATTTTCTCTGGGGTAAAGGTCATAGTGGTATGGGCTTTGTAGCAATTAGAAGAGAGCTGCAAAAGTTATAATTTCTCATACAGATTTTGCTTGGGATACGTTACCACAAAGTTATGTAAATTCAAGGAAATCTTTCTTCTCAAGACTCTGAGATTTTCCAGGCTTTTCATACTTTTCTAGTGATGTTATAGGAGAATTTAGGAGAAACACCTACATTTCAGTAATCCTCTCAGTGGTCATGTTCTAATGGCACAGTGACATTTGTTAGAGTTGTCTATTCCTGGGCCTTTGTATTTGCCAGTGTTAGTTATGTCATGGACATCATCAGGCCTCTTTTGGGTAGGCTTCAGGCATCTCAAATTTGCCCAAGCCCTGCTAAAAATATAGTAATATATGCCTTCCTACAAACCTGGGGGCTAAGCCCCCTTTGTCTTTCAGTAAGGTCCTTGGGTTAAGGTACTCTGTGAGAACAATGAAACCTTAAAAATATGGTATCCCTGCATAAAAGAGAGAAAACACTCACTACTACTACTGCCAGGGTTGTCAAACACTGTATTAATAAACACAATTTAAAAAAAAACCACAATCAATTGGGAGTGTGGGCCTCTAAAGTGGTACATCCACATATCGGGGGATTCCAAAACCATGAAGCAGTGAATAATGACTCATTATCCCTGCATACTGTAGAAAGAAATCAAACTGGAATGGGTTTGACCTATGTTTAATCCATAAAGACAAGGGAATATTGAAGGACATAAATTAAGGCCCCCATACACCTTACAATCTTTCCTTATAATTTCTGTACAATCAAATTTTGTTCTACCAAAACCATGTAATATGAGGACCTTTCTAATCCTTCCAATCAATATGTATTCTATCAGGGAGGCCACTATACTACACAGTTGTTTGTAGATCTAATGGAAATTGTATGGATCGATCTTAAGGTGTATGGAGGGCTTAATAGAATATCACTAGATTAATGTTAGCAGACTCCAAATTCAGGGTTCTTCAGTTAACCTGGAACTGTAGCTAATAAATGGACTATTACCATCAGATGCCTTACTCACATGGTAGACAACAAGATGATGTCGTGGTCTTCTAATATTGTGTCTATACACAGTCTCTATCCATGTGGTCCTGGTGAAGCCAACAGGGTGAAACATGTAGACAATGCACACTTATACATCCAATGCTTTGTAAAGGATCAATGATATTTCCGTATATACTCATGCATTAGCAGATTTTATCAGCCCAAAAAATGGTCTGAAAAAGCTTCCCTCGGCTTATACTTGAGTCAGGGTCAGAGTCAGTGTCCACTCACCTGTACAGGGTTGCAGATCACAGAATCGCAGGCTTTGTCAGGCTCTGTGATACCCCTTATGTTTCCGACACCAGCTGATGTAATGTAAACAAATAACACACAGCCATCTGTTGGCTGGTTACTGTAACTGGTGTTACTAATGGTAAATACGTTTCCATTTCATGTATTGGACCTAATAATAATAATAATACAAAAACATTTTTTTAATGGAAATAAATTTCATGTTTGAACATAAGAATTGCCTTGAAAACCCATCCTGTAATAACAATAAACCTGTGTTCTCTTCACATTATTGTGGTTGTGGCACTAAGATTAATGCTGTTTGATTCATTCCTTGGGGCAACGGTGCTTTCTCTATATTTTCTCTCATTTAGAAAACTCCACTATCTGACTTTGCTTTTGCCACCCCTGACTCGGCTTATACTCAGGTTGGCTTATAATAAGTATACAAGTATATTGTGACTATATTATATGTAATGATTTTCTTATAAATGGATCATTATGCACATGATTATTGCAGATTCAATAATTATTACAACAGGTATTTTTTAAATCCAGTCTTCCATTTAACCCTCTGGGCGTTACAGCTTTTCGTGCCCTTTTTTATGGCACGAAAAGCAGTTTCTCCCGCAATCTGTGATTGTCGGCTCCCTACCCAGCCCTCTACACACTGCCGGTGTCAAATAGACGCCGGCGGTGTGTGGGGAGGAGAGCGGCGCCCTCTCCATTAACATGAAGGTCTATGGCGCCGCCCCACCCCCTTCAGGGTCACAGATGACAACGAAGACACGGGGCCGGAAAGGTTTCTACAGAGCCGCAGGCACACGGAGAGGCGCTGTTTGTGCCTGATCCTGGCACGGGCGCAGTTTGATCAGCGATCAAGCTGCGCCCGAACTGAGTTCGGGCATAGCGCCCAGGAGGTTAAAGTCCCAACAGTGGAAATCTTTTTTGTTTGTTTATTTACAGTATACAGGGATGGGAAATCTGGATTAAGAGGGCATATCATTCAATCAACCTCTCATATATGACTATTAATAAAGGAAATGACCACATGATGTTCCATCAGAAACCGATTTCTGTTGGGCCTCCACTACACTCTGCTTCTTTATGTTTATCTTAAAACTACAAGGAAGAAAAGCCATGTCAGAGGATACCATCACCTGTAAGCTGATTGTGGCACTTTGGTTATAGTCACACATTTCCACGTATCTTTAAGGACTGCCGAACCTCTTGCCCATATGTTATTATAAAGGGGATCATCAAATGTTTGTTATAAATTGGCAATACTGTTTCTCAATAGACATAGGACAAGATAGGAAGTGTGTTTTTTTGCAGAATAACCAGTTAAATAAAACAAAGAAGTTAAATTAAACTTTAAAAAAAGCATTACATTTACAATGCAACCATCAGCTTTGAGAACAGTTAGCTTGAAATATATGACTTTTTGTTCTTTGGTTTAGATATGCTTCAATCCATAATATATAAAACCCACAATAAAGTGGACTATGGTGGTGTCATTGCTGACTAATTTTCTTTTGGTAAACTACTCTACCAACAGGAAAAGTTGTATTTGTTCTGTAGTCCTCAGATAAGACAAATAAACTAATTACGTGTGAATAGAACAGCTTTACATGTCTGACCACAACACATCAACAAATATAATGTGATGGATATAATGGAACCTTTTTCAGGGAACGTTTTACATTGTTTTTAAGTTGAGTTGTCAAGTTTCCAATGTGCACATTATATAAGTTTGTTGCTTTGGATAAAGTGAGAAATAAACAGTAAGTCCCATTCACACTCTCTACCCCTTGTCTTTTTAAATCAGTTTTTTTTTTATTTAAATCAGATTTTTTTGATTTATATCGATTTAAAAAAAAATAAAATGCTTTTTGAGGGAAAAACATTACCATCCCAGGGTTATTCCATGATGAAATAAAGATTAGTTTATGTAAAATAAGGCTGCATATGTTTAAATGTTTTGGTAAATAAATTCCATAAAAAACATCCCAAAAACAATAGACAGAAGTTGATGATGGCATAAACACATTACCCAAAATTTCCCCTTAAATAGACAAGGGCGAGGGGACAAGCCACTCCATATGTAAAGCAATACATGTATTATACACAAAAGATGAAGTAATGACATCATATCAATCAAAATCAATGCCCAATGCTGTGGATGTACACATCTCTACACGTGCTTAGACAATAAAAATAGTCCAAATGGTGCAAATTTCACCCCAACGTGCATTTCGTTGAAGACAGGGGGTACGATATGTCATTTCATAAGCCAAATCTGCTTTTGTGTCCCCTCAACCGTGTCTATTCAAGGTAGATTTTGGGTGACATGCTTATGCCATCATCAACTTATGTCTGTTTTTGTAAGATTATTGGGCAGTTTACTTTCTGCTGGGTTTACTTTCTCAGTTCTCAAAACTAAGTACAACAGAAAAGTCGTCCAAATATGATTGATTAACCTAAACTGGGGTTAAAAAAAACTAATATGAAAAGTTGTTCTAAAAAATCTTTACCTTCTCGCATTTTAAAGTTATACCAGCAAAAATTATTGATTTAAATCAGTTTGATTTAAATCGAGCCTTACAGACTAGTGATTTAAATCGTGATTTAAATCATGATTTAAATCGGTTTGATTTAAATCAAATCCACCCTGTTTTTAAGTGATATGGGATACATTAAACTCACCTTTAAAATTATTTCCAATGCTAATACAATTGCAAAACCCGTTTTTCAGTTGCCCTTCTATCATTGACACTATGGCCAAGCTTGTGATCCAAACTTTAAAAAAAAACTTAACAAAGGAAAAAAAAAAAGGGTATAAAGGACAATAAAGAAAGTCCACCCTGGTGATCTTCACAGGACATATGAAACTGAATAATGGATCCAGATACTTCAAAGATAACATTGGATATCAAAGTAAATATGGCCACTAGATGAATCAGAAAGGGTCAAGGCTTTATCACTGTGATGAAAGGGTCTAATCAAAACGAAAAAAAGAGTGGCATGGGAGTATTGGTAGAGGATATATAGTATGTTGCGAGTAGATCCCAATTAAGAAGAAAAATGAATTCTACAAAGCACAAGATAGAAACATTTCAATTTTACTAGCATGGGTGTTTTCAATTAGAAGAGCACACTTATGTTTTAATTAATATTTTCTATTATTTGTTAGTGTTTTCCTATTTTTATCCTATATTTTACACATGTATTTTACCTAGCCATAAAACAAAATGTCTCATGGTCCAGTATTTTTATAGGGTCTGAATAACAAACCCAGGGCCCTAGCTTTTATTCCTAGCCTCTATAATGCTCAAATACTTGAAAAGTAGGTCTGCAGTCAGACAGTGCTAGGCCTTTTTTTTATTTCCCAGTGCCATATTAGTGAGATTGTATGTTCTGGCTGGTTTTAAAGGGGGTTAATATTGTCTATTCAAGCACCAAAGTGCCCAGAGTATCCCTGTTTTGACAAACCTGATAATCTGTGTTTTTAAAGTGTTTTTCTTTACCAGACGCTACATCATTGTAGGAAAGGGTGGTAAAATTGGAGTTTGTGAATGGAAACAGAGCAAGGTGATTCCTTATCCAGGACTAGGAATTCTACACTGCCATAAGTGTGTTGGATGGATTTAAGTATCTTAAAGCTAGCCATAGACGAGTCGATTCCTGAGCGATCGATGGACGATCCGATCGATTCCTGCGAAGTCACAGGCGTCGATCGATCGGCGTGCAAGCGTCTGGTGATCGATCGGCCAGGAATCGAGTGTGAAATCCACCTGTGTATGGCTACCTTTAGGCTAGGATTTGACTATGTCAAAATCCCAGTGCCCAAACAGAATACATTATTGGAGGCAAAAACGCAAGGGATGAGTTTAATTAGAATTTTTTTTTATCTTGTCCCTTCATCCTGTGGTGTCCTATCCGAAAAAGCACAGGTGCACCTTAAATGCATATGGCCTGCATATCTAAGTATTTTAGTCATTTAAAAATCCTTCAATGTATGTAGTGCACTGTTTATTCCTTTGCAACACATTAAGATATCAGGGCTCCTCCCCCTTCCATGTAGCAATATTTTCTATGATGTGCTCGGAATGGTAAAAAAGATGCATGTATCTCATCAGCACTTCATTGCCCACTTAGTGAGTGTGGTGGCACTTAGTCTAAACCAGATGTGGGGGAGACACATCATTCAGGGTATGTATTCTTGCCATCTGGCTCTTGGTGAACAGTAGCTAGTGGTTCGCCATCTGCTAGTGCTGTTAGGTGATCGTGCCCGTGGCTATAAGCATCTGCCTGTCACATTGTTGACTGTAATAGTGTTCACATAGTATTATGATGTTTCTCATTAACAGATCCAGATGTGCCCTCCAATTGAGATCTCCGCACAGGACAAAAATTAAGCCCAGACAGAGACTGCAAAACAGGCCTATATATAACATGCTTTCCAGACTAGTAATAAATATTGCATATACAGATATGTTATTTTTCCTTGTGTTTGATGATGTCAAAGAGGGCTCTATTATATTATATATTCATTTAATGCAGCAACCAGCGTGCATTGGGAAAAAATGTACCATCTTCCAAATTGCACATTTAGGAACTTTGTTGTATCTAATAGATTACCGAAAAAAACATACAAAAACCCTACTACTCTTTGTACACTTAACACAATATAACTGTCTTTTTAAACCTTACAAAACTATATTAACCCATCGTACAGATTAGTGCATTAGTGAAATTAAGAAAATGTAAATTCAGTTTGGTCGCAGTCTGCTTTAACCATGCTCTATATCATATTTTTATACCTAAGCCATATAAAAAATTTCGACTAGAATTGCAAAACCCCTAAACACAGACTCATCACAAAACCAGCATATTTTTTAATTGAAAACAAATCCTTATTACCCTGATTAATTGGGAACAGCTGTTTTTATCAACTCAACAGGTGAAAAACAGCAGCTCTCTGCAGTTGGTTTGTGGACCGTCAAAGCTAAGATTAAGGAGCTCTGTGAGGACCTGCGTGAGGACCTGTGGCTGCGCATAGTGGCTGCTCACAAGTCATAAAAGGGCTACATGGCCATATTTAAATGTTTTCAGGTTCCAGTGGCTACAGTGCAAAGTATTATTAAAAAATACAAGATGTTCCGCACTGTGGAAAATCTCAGAGGACGTGGTCTGAAGCCAAAAGTGACACCTGTGCTGACCAGGAGGATACAATGATGTTTCTTTGATGATGATGATTATGTTTCTTTATTTGGTGTAAAAAAGGAGAAGCCTTCAACCCAAAGATCACCATCCTCACTGCCAAACATGGTGGTGCTTTGGAGGTGTTTTTCCTCTGCTTTGAAGGTGTTTTTCAGCCAATGGACCAGGGAACCTACTCACAGTAAATGGCACCATGAAAGGAGAGCAAAACATGAGGATTCTCAGCAACATCAGGCAGTCTGCAGAGAAACTTGACCTTGAGCACCAGTGGACATGTCAGCATGACAATGACCCAAAACGCACATCAAAAGTGGTGAAGAAATGGTTAGCAGACAACACTAATGCTTTGGAAAATGCCTCTTGTAAATAGTCTTATTATTTTTTGGGAGACATTTCCTGTCAAAAAATAACTTGCTGTTTGAATAAAAGTAACCTAAAATGTTTCTTGCATCATTTTCTTTGGATAAAGCCACACCATTTCATTGCAATTGAGATTAAGACTCTTGACCAACTATTCTACAGATTTCTACACATGTTTTCTTTTGACACTTCTTGAATAGCTTGTGCTTTACATTATTGTGAGATAGCTTCTAGCCTTCACACACTTCTTGTCATTTGGCTATAGACTTTCCAGATACAACTTGTATGAAAATAAAAAACATGTGTCTGAGTTCACTGAATCTTGCATTATAGGTTGTAATAGTCATTAACTTTTAAATAACTATTGTAATATGAGCTGCATATTTAAAAATATATTACAAAAATATTTTGTAAAAGTTTCTTTGTTTCTTTCATGTTATTTTAATGATTGGATTTAAATGATCAATAGTTTCATCTTACCACATAAGTAAGCACTGGCAGTGAATTCACTTAGATTAAATTCATGCTACAAAATAGGTGTTTATACATCTCTCTTTGTATATCACATTAGAAAAAGATAAGTTGGTGAACCACACCAACAGAATGAGGTGGCTAGCCTCTGGGAC
>CM070037.1:58290335-58320993 GCA_036250615.1 Ptychadena robeensis | reverse complement strand
ACCTCTTCAGTCTGGCCTATCCATCTTCTCATTCCTAACATCACCACCCTGCCAGTCCCATCCCCCCACCTGTAGTATCTCCACTCTAATGTATTGTACAGCGCTGCGTAATATGTTGGCGCAATATAAATAAATGATAATAATAATAAAAATTCCAAATGTCCAAAAGTGCTCATACAGACCTAAATGTGCACATATAATGAATGCAGTAATGCTAATATATGTTCATTAATTTTTTTAAAGCAGGGCATTATTTATTTTTTTAGATTGAGTCATCCATCACTGTTGTTAAGACGACTTGTTGTTTGATGGCATTATCCCGCAGGAGCAGTGGAGGAACACACATGTCTAACAATGAACAACTTTTAATAAAGTTCTCTGTAATATTAACACTCAACATGACAATAAAAGAAAACAGAACATAGGCTAATACCTTGAATTTTGTGGTAAATTTGAGTGCAAAACAGAAAGTGGAAACAGCTTAAATTGCGGCAGCCAAAGCACACAAAATGAGTCAACACTATACACTGTGGTTCAGAGAAGACCACATTCTCATTGTTTGCAATAGCAAAACTCTGCTAAGAAAACAACTTTAGCTTGCAATAAAAATTTTATAAAGTAGTCTGCTGTAGTTGGCAAAACCAGGAAAGTTGTTCTGGTTGCAGGCCAACAACTGTAGTGGACTCTGCAGGAATTTGAGGTGTTGGCCAACACACACAAAGTTCCATAATTGTGATGTGTGTTTGACTCTGTCACCTACTGCCTCTGCTGCTAATTACCTTAATAGAAACAAAGGATAGGGTTCCCTCTTGGGACTTTGAATGGAACAGTATCGCACATATATATATGGAGCAGGTCAGTCATATAATACAGAGTTTCGATAGTATTATATAACAAACTCACCCTCCAATCTATACATTATCCTGCTAATTACCTTGTATTGTTTAAATTTCCCTCCACACAATGACGTTCTTGCCTTTTTTTTTAAGTGACTATGTTAATTTGTTAATTCAGCATAAGCCAATCAGAGGCAGAGACTGCATTGTGTATACAAGTGTGCAAAAAACAAATAACAATATGCAACATTTTAAGCAATTAATATAAAATTTGGCTTATTGACTCTTTTCGGAGGTCGTCGTCTTGTGCCTCTGATGTCGATGTTTCTGTTAATTCCTTACTTCAAAGGCCCCGTAAATACAGAATAAATGCTAATTGTACTGCTTTGTATACACACTGAAATGTTGCTGATTGATTTGGTTTCCAGTTACCAATTGGTAAACTATACAAATCCTACTGGCTTGCTGATCTCCAAAGAAGACTTTTTTACATAGCCATGATGACAATGGTCACATTACAGAGATAGGGGATCATAATCAACTGTTAAATCTTACGTTTTCTATCTTCTATATGATCTTACTGGACACAAAGATTGTATTAATGGGTATTTCCTAGGTATTAACTGATTGATTTGGGAGTACAAAGTGAATGAGGCATCCAATCAGTTTCCTCATACAATATATCCTTGGATGACTGTATGGCAGCCAAACCGTCTAACAGTATTACAGCACTCTTATTAGCAGGCTAGAATAAGGGGAAGGGGGGAAATGGAGGTTGCAGATCTGTATGCTTTCATTTTTCTCAGGTTCACATAGAGCATCGTAAAGCCAGGTCTCCTACCATACTTTGACATTATATGATGGGCACACTGTATAACTGACATATTGTGAAAATAAATTTGGAAATAAATTTGTAAGAAAAACTAATCAAATGTCACATATCTGTCAGAAAATATATAATCAAGACAAACTTCATTTTCTGTATTTCATGAAAGTGGAAAAAAGAACATGTCACAAAGTTTTATTTTTTTTTACTAAAGTGATTTAATAAAGTCTAGGAGTGAGCGTTATTATCTCACTCTTCCATTACACAAAATGAGTTGGAAAAATTACCTTGTGTTGCCTGATACTGATATAAGGAGGGCAGAAATAAGGGGAGCTTGTGATGGGCTTGTCTTTTGAACTTTGCCTAATTAAAAACAAATGAGTATTTAAACAGCTTAAAATGGGGGTTGGAAACAGACATCTAACAATAACTTTTTTTTACAATTTGTAGTATCTCTACAAATACATCACATCAACCTTCTATCACTGGCAGAATCATGTATATAATCACTCATTGTATAATTTATATTGTATCTCTCAATGGTCAAACTTACATTTAGGCTGCTTGCAAATCTACACACATTAAGAAAAAGAAATACTTGCCAAAAGTGAACTTTTACTAGTGACTTCAAACAGAAGGGGCTATTAGCTCCACCCATAGCGAAGAAACACATTACTCATCTATGAAACAAAGTGGACAAACCAGATCTTTGTAGTCTTGGATTTAATTTCAACTTATACAACCAATGTGTAGAAAACATGCAGTGTATCGGTTGTTTTAAGGTTCTCTTGGCAATAAGACAGTTGATATATTTTTCTGTATATTGCTGTAGACTAGTGATGGCCGAACATCGGCCTGGTCCGCCGTCCGCCTGTTCGCGGACACATTCAAATTCCCCGCCTCTATTTGAATCGGAAAAACCTGGAACGCATCCTGGAACGCATAGTTCCTGGTTACGGGAGCCGGATGTGACGTCACTGACGTCACTTCCTGTTCCGAGCCCGGTCTTGTAGTGAAAAGATTCTTCCTCCGGCACGATCTCGCAGGTTCTGATCCTGCCAGAGGAAGAATATAGATCGGCGAGAGGATGGGCGAACATGCTTGGTGGACAGTTCGGCCATCACTACTGTAGACTGCTAAGCATGTTTTAGCAAGTACTGCAAATCAGATAATGCCCAATAACAGGAGGAGCTGCTGGTGTGACAGTATAAGTATGATTTATAGGAGGGGCTCCAGGTCTCCTGCCATCTGCCTTCTGGGGATAGACCTATAGGCTACCTCTTGAGGGATAGTAGGAACATGAGGCATCTGGTACCAAAGGTAAGGTACCAGAGACACAGGCGTTGTCAGCAGGCTGGATCATAACCAGGGGCAACCACACGGGACCAAGGGATGAGGCAATAGCGTTATCAGGCAGGCAAAGGATCAGGGCAGGCAGGACAGGTACTGGTCAAGCAGTTCGGGTTGGCAACAGAAGAGTCAAGGCAGGCAAGGGTTAACAGGAAGTAGAGTCTCTGAACACAGGCATGAATCAGTAACACATGAACTATGATGATGATGAGATAGCAAACACATGTCTTAGGCAGAGACAAAGATGTTGACACTGAGTGAATCTGTAGAAAGGGCTGAATACTTTATATGCATGCAGGAGGACTAGGATTGGTCAGCCAGGACACATGACCTATCCTTTAAATACCAGGAAGTGACACACGTTGGTCCCCTATGAAGTACTGTAGTCACAGCATGCTGTGACCAGATCCCAGCACAACTATAATAATCGTTTAACAGGGTGCCCAGGGCCACAGCGGTAGTAGGGGGATAGCAGTGGACAGCAGCTGCTGGTACAACTGCTAGTGTACAAGGCCACGGTACAGGTCATATTATGTGAGTGTGACTCCCTAAAGGGCTAGGCATTGAGAAAGTAGGACTTCCCCTTCAGTAGTAACAAGAGATTATTTTCCACTCCCATTACAATCATCAGCACCACTCTTAGGTTAGATCCTCAGTCCTCCTGTATATATTCACTGTATATATATTGTTTCAACTGATATCCCAAGAATTTTACCCTGACGATGGGATCATTGATTTTTGGGCTGATTTTGTGCTCACATGGCTGTCGATCCATGGCGAAATTGGCCACAAATGTCCAAGCCCAGCTTAAGTAACAGTCTTTACCTTGCACTCTTCTTTAACAATATGGTTTATTTGGGTTCCAGATTTCTCACAATTAAAGATTGTTGTTGTTATTCTTTCCTTTTTCTGATTTCCCCTTTCCTCCTACTGTTTTGCTGTATTGTTTAACCTCCCTAGCAGTTGAGACGAACCAAGTTTGTTTGGCATTTGGGTTCGCACCAACTGCTAGGTCAGCAGGGATACAACCGTGAGAAGCTGCAGTGATTGTCTTAACCTCCATTGTCATAGACCTCCATGTTAATGAAGGGCGTTGGCTTTCCAGCCCACACAGCCGGCGTCATTATTGTACTTTGTACACTGCCACAATTGCCCATAGTATGGGTGGTGCGCTAGGGAGGTTAAGGTACAAATGCATTACCAATATAAGGTTTGTTGTGTGTTGAAAACAAACAAATATTTAAATGTGTGTAAAAATACAAACATAAAAACATTAGTAAATAAGATTTCAAAGGGTTTTCTTACTCTCTATGTCTTTTTAATTTTGTGAAGCTGTAGAATATCTAAAGCATCAACAATGAATTTCTTATACTCTGTAAAGGCCTCCATACACCTTTAGATTCCTCCATACAATTTCCATGAGACCTACCAACAACTGTGTAGTATAGTGGTCTCCCTGATAGAATACATAGTGATTGGAAGGTGTAGAAAGGTCCTCATATTACATGGTTTTGATAGAAGAAAAGTTGGTTTTACAGAAATTGCATGGTAATTGTATGTGGTGTATGGGGGGCTTAAGGTGCTGTGTAATATTCCAGCGCTATAGAATATGAGATAATAATAATAAAAAAGACATTGCTCTTGTGTGTGTGTGTCACTGGCAGGATCACCTGGACAAAAAAAAGGGTAAAAAGTAAACCAATGTGTCAATGTATGGGTATAGCCCCCCATACACCTTAAGATCACTTCATGCAATTTCCTTTAGATCTACCAACAACTATGTAGTGTGGGGTCCTCCCATGATAGAATACCTCCCTAAGGTTTAGAAAGGTCCTCATATTACATGGTTTTGGTAGAAGAAAAGTGGATTGTATAGAAATTGTATGGTAAGATTGTAAGGTGTATGGGGGCCTTTACATGGTTTTGGTAGAAGTAAAGTGGATTGTATGGAAATTGTATGGTAAGATTGTAAGGTGTGTGGAGGCCTTAAGGGATTGATGTTTCCAAGGCATGGTACTGCAACAGGTGTATCTGTTAGCACAACAACTTATGCAATCTTAAAAACTGCATTTTATATACACTTTCTTGCCTTGTCTATATTTTTTTTATCATTGCCAACCACTGCCTCCCTGACCTGTCCAGGGTACTAATAGAATCACTGCTGTTTTCAACGATAGAACGCACGACTAGAGAATGAATTAAAGGATTCCCTTTGTCTTATTCTTTTTTTATCTTTGGCATCCCTGCCCAGGCCATAATGATAATGATACTGGTAATGGCGTGTTACGCTGCTTGTGGGAAAGCTTATCAGTGAGAATTTCCTTCGCTTTTCAGAAGAATTAGAAGCAATTAGCTTTGTAAGCACATAGGAGGAAAGTTTGTGTGTTATGGGGGATACAACTGGCAAGTAGTAAACTGACGGGGTCAAGTAATTCTTAGTGCTGGTCAGTAGTCAGAGCCAAAGTCAAGCTATGTTCCTAAACATCAGTCTAAAGATGTCCATGCAGTGTAATATCATATGTAGTTGTGTACAGCCACTTATTCTCACCTCCACTGATTTATAAACCGCTGTTACAGTATATGTGTACAGTATGTGTTTGTCACTATAGATGATTAAAAAAGACTGAAACATTCTGCTCCTCTTTCTCTAAGCTGTCTTCTTCACCAACTACCAGTGCCTATAAAATCTTACTAAAGTGGCAGAACTATTCAAGGTTATAGGGTCAGGCTCCCCACTGCCAGTATTTATGCAATGTAGGAGATTCTAGAGATATTATAAAAGTATATGGCAGGCAGTTTTATGAGCAGAAATGTTGGTATATATTAAAAATATACAGATGTTTTAAAATACTGACCTGTTATTCTCCTGTACCTGACTTCATATGGTCATTTTGGAATCTCTGATACCACAGCAGTGCCTGGGTGTAATCAGATGCCCTGCATTCACATGAACCTACAAGGGGCATGCTGACAGGAGGAGACAACAGAAAAATGTATTTCTGACTGTGCAGTCTGTAAGACAAATGTCAAATATGCCAATGGCAATACAAATCAGTAGAAAGGTAAAATTCCCATATGTGATCTTTTTAGGAGTTTATTTTTGAATCATACTTTTCATTAAGATTAATCATTAAATATTAAATCATTACTTTTTCATTTTAGGATTTATATGAAGTCTGTTCAGCTTTAGATGATAAAGTTAAGCTTTAATGTTAAGTTTATTCTTTTTAGTTAGATTCACTTTAACCTCCCGGGTGCGAAAAGCCACTGTTCGGGCAATCACAGAGGAGTACACCGTACTCCACCGTGATTCCCGCCTTCCCCCCGGCTCTCTGCACAATGCTGGTGTCAATTAGATGCCGGCGATGTGTGCGGGGAAAAGCGACGCCCAATCCATTAACAAAGAGGTCTATGGCGCTGCCCCCTTCAGCATCACCAATGACGCAGAAGACTTGCAGTGCAGAAACGCTGTAGGCTCACAACGATTATGAGAGAACTGGCGATTATGCCTGATCAAACTGTGCCCGTACTGGATTTAGGCATAACGCCAGGAAGGTTAATGATGTTTTGGGTTACTTTGATACTGCCCCTGTAGCAGATCCTTCATCTTTCATCAGTTCATCATTCACACCAGCTTTTATACTTAGTTTTTAACTTGGATTTCCCAGTGCTTCAGATTGAGAGCTGGACCACTTTAAACAATTTTTAAAGGATTCCCAGAAGGAGCCCATTGGATGGGTGAAATGCATTAGACCACACTATGGAAGCATGTCACTTCTAACCATATGTAAATTGATACATACCTGTGTCTATATCAAATGTATTATGTGAGCTACGGTATATACTCAAGTTGAAGCTCAGTTTTTCAGCCCAATAAATGTGCTAAAAATCCCCCTTCTCTTATACTCAAGACAGAGTCAGGGTGCCACTTTCCTGTCCCAGGTGTTGCTGGTCTACCTGCAGGCACTGAAAGCCTCTGTGAATGATCCAATGTGTTTTCCATGCGGGTTAGAGATCGGCTCATTGAAATGTAAAAAAACGGTCTACATCTAGTGGACACCTTATTCATTTTTACTGTAGAAGGTGGATTTTCATTTGAACACTCCACTACTTCACTACTTCAAACATGAAAATAAGTTTCCATTTCCATTCCATGTATTGGTCACAATAATAATAATAAAGGCTTTTTAACCCTCTGAGCGTTTGCCACGTGGCACGGTTTTTTTATAACCGTGCCACGGGCAATCGCGGCGGAGCTCAATATGCTCCGCCGCGATTGCCAGCTCAGCTCAGGGTTCTAAACATAAGCCTGGCGTCACTGGAGACGCCGGACTTATGCTGAAGAAAGGCGACGCCCCTCCAGTTTGACGGAGGTCTATGGCGCCGCCTACCCCCGCCCCCTTCGCGTCACTGGTGACGCGATCGGGGGCGGACCCGGAAGCATCGGCATACATGCCGATGGTCCCGACCGCCGTCAGAAGACGGCGAGACCCTGAGCGCGGCTGCAGTTAACTGGGGCTGAGTTTCATTATGCATGAAACTCAGCCCGAGTTAATTCGGGCCAAACGCTCAGAAGGTTAAATGGAAACTTATTTTCATGTTTAAATCATAACAATTGCCGTGAAACCCCATCCTGTAATAACAATAAACCTGTATTATCTCAACTTTATTGAGTGTGTAGCACTAACATTCACCTGGTTGATTCATCCCTAGGGGCAATAGTGCTTCCTGTATATTTTTCTCATTTAGAAAACTCCACTATCTAAATTTGAATTTCCCACCCTCGGCTTATACTCAAGTTAATATGTTTTCCCAGTTTCTGTTGATAAAATTAGGTAGCTCTGCTTATACTCAAGTATATACGGTAAGTATTTCATGTGTGACACATTGGTATGGTATGAGGAAAGTCAATCAAATGTAAATCATTTTTAAAGGGAGTCAAATAGTTTTTATTCAACTTAACTTTTTTGGTGATATTAGAATAAAGACCTTTTATTATTTATCATTGTTTAGAAATATGTTCTAGTGCCTGTAAAGCCCACTCCTGGATGTGGACACCTACCATTCCCATAGTAGTTTTATTGTATGGTATACTTTTTCCAGTCAGCATTCATTCTACCTCCTCCAACAACAAAGCTTCTCTCACAATTTGTGAGACACCATTAACAGGCTTTGCAT
Organism: Ptychadena robeensis; assembly: GCA_036250615.1. Lineage (NCBI taxonomy): Eukaryota > Metazoa > Chordata > Amphibia > Anura > Ptychadenidae > Ptychadena > Ptychadena robeensis. The sequence goes on along the minus strand of CM070037.1, from coordinate 58,312,803 downwards.
AATTTACTGGAAAAGTTGTGACATGGAAAATTTATCTTGTATGTCTGCAGATATCTGTATGGTATGTTTGGCCCTGTAACATGATTAGGAGTCTTCAACAGCTTCCTGTGACAAGCGTAGAGAATTATGGCTTGCAGATGAGCCTGGGTCACTCAGTAAGAGGCCATGTTTTCCGCTAGCTTCAGTACAATCTCTAGTCAGCAGGCATGACATTCCTGCATAGAAAAGCTCACCGTGCTTCTGACACTGGTCCAACAGCCCTGACGGATTTATTGTCAGTGGAGAGTGCAAACATAAACGTATACTTCACACTATAATTTACCCATGATGGCAGCCAGATATAACTCTTTAAAAGTCAGGCCTGGATTTACTAGGGATCCCTTTGGAAAGCAGATTGGGAAAGATCATTATAAACATCTGGCAGTGTAAAATCCTAGGGCGGACCATGAATCTTTGGCTAAGGAAAACATTCAAACCTTTTCTCAAGTAATTATCTTGGTCAGTGCAGGGCTAAGGCTAAGAGGTAGCATGCCAATTATATAGTTGACAGCATTTTATATAACTAGTAAACTAGGCTAAGACCATATGGGCACTGAAAGTTACAGGGCGGCATTATGCTTCCTGCAATGTTTGGGCTGCAATTCTATACTGTCATGCTGTCATGTTGACACCTAAATGTGGGTAGGTCCACCCTGGCCATGGATATGGTGGCAATAAGATTTACACAATGTGAAGTCCAAGGACCACTGTGCTTATATGCAGACATGATAACTGAAGCTATCATCAGCATAGGCATGAACGCATCTGCCCCCATGCTGTGCATCAGGTACACCCACATTAACTGGTGAGCAAATGATCTTAGCTTCGATATAAGAGTCTGCGATATACAAGAACATAGATAAATATGTCAGATATTTCTCTACTTCCTGTCATGCACCACTGCCTTGTGAAGCCGGCCTCCTTTATGTCAACAAGTTAGCTTTAGATTGACATTTAGATGTTAGATGTCCATGGATCTGAACTTCCATGATGACATCAATTCAATAATTAATTCATAATAAAGGGCATTTGACCTATAGCAGACCCCCTTCTGACTTGCATTTGCATACCCCTTTAAGTATAATTAGCATTTTCTTGGTCGATGGCAACATAAAACAGACTATGACTGGGGCCACCATGGTGGTCAGCTGCACATCTTAGTTTCAGCTAAGTCAGCCATACAACATTGACTTGATTATAAAGATTGATTTGGGGAACAACAATCTAGAATCTGTGCATGGCTTTAGACAAAAATAGACCTGACATGAGAATTGAAGTGCTGGGGTGACGTGCTGCAGATTTCTTACCTTACCTCTCAGGTTTAAATGGAGCATTCAGTACATTTACGGTAAACTTTCCAAAAAAAACATTTCTGATATATTTAATAGTACAGTGTTGTACCTTGTTAGTCATCGATTAATACAACATGTTTGGAGTTCTTTTTATCTATATTATACCCAATAACTCTGACTAAATAAAGCTCCTAACTCTGTGATCGAGCGAATGAAGCACACCGCCTTGGGCATTTGATTCTGATACTTTGGATTAGGGACCCTTGGAATCGAACTGAAAATCGACCAATGCCTTTACCCTTCATTTTTACCTCTATCAGTTAAGTGTGTGAAGACAAAACAGTTTTTGTTCAAATATTTATTAGTTTATAACATTTTGTATAAATGTTAGTCTCAAAAAACTTTATTAATCCTAAAGAAGGGATCTGCTTAAATCCAAATCTTCTGAAATGTTTCTTAAAATCTCTGTCATTTCTATTTATAAAACAGTTCTCTTTCCAGTCAATGACTTGCGTAGGCTGAGATGATGTCATCAGTTTTCTGTCCGCGCTAAGTAAAAAACCGGAAACATGATTTCCATGACTTTGTCATCAACATATTATAGGAATCTCTGAGTATTAATATATGTAATACATGATAAAATAATTTATAAATTAAGTACTCTATATATTTTACCTAATACAGTGAACATGTGATATATATGTTATACTAGTTACACTTAAAGGAAAACCTGTATTCATATTATCTCATAAGATTCAGCCAGTTGCTAGTTACATTTTAAACTATTTTTGTTAAATGCATTAAAGTCTCCTTTCTGCTTACGCAGCATAAAAGTTAGTGGCCCTTTAATAGTTGTGGAAGTATTATTGAAGTAGTGCTAATTATAATAATAGATATGTAGGGAAGATGAGAAAATACAATTATGGGAAATACCACACTATATAAATCCTTCTATAAATGTATTTCTTGGGAAAAATGTTGCATATATTAAAACAAACATTAAACTTGTTGCTTCTTTTGACAAACTGACTGCCATAAATTTTTATGTCTGGAGAGGTTTTTGCAGAGCAGACTCAGAGCTATTTGCATTTGTGTCTGTTCTTAGACTCACTTCCACAGGGATCTAAAAAACTTAAGTTTGGCTTGGCTTCTGTTCTTTATTGTGCTATGCTGGATGCCGTGAAATCTTCTAATGTCCAGGTGATTAATCACAGTAAATAATGTTCAGTTTATCCTTATAATTATGGTAAAAATTTGTTTGCTCTGCACAAGGGAACCGGGGAAATAAAACTGGAAGTGTGTTTATACAAGTGTTCACCTAATGCTGGAACATCTTCTGTATTATTTATTGTAAAACTGGGCAATGTACAACAAATAATGTAGAAGCTTCACATTGGGGAATGAAGTTGGAGTGGCCACTCTACAAAGTGCTAGAGAACTATGCTGAAAAGCAGTAATATGTACTTTAGAAAGTATATACTTACCTTACTTGCCTCTGGCACTGCGGCACATCACTCTTGACATTGCCTAAGGATTTTTTTTTTTAACTAAAGGCCCCTACACACATAGTGAGTGGGGGCCAACAGAGGAGCAATGGAGTGCAGCATGATGGCGTGTGCCGGCCGTTAGTTTGAACAGGGATGCCGGTCCCCAACTAATGGCATCGGCCAGAGAATTACAGACATGTCCATTCTCTGGCCGACCGAGCTGTCGACCCATGTGGGCATCCGCGATCCGCTCCCTTTTTTGCACACACGCACATCGGTCGGTAGAAAAATCGTACACAGCTTGCTACGTGCATGGGTGCCTTACACTTACATGAGAGTCAATCTTTTGTTACACACAACACTGATTTATCTTGCTGACTTCCATATAACTACACAGTTATGACCTAGAGGTCGTCAGTTTTAGAGCCCTTTCACACTATGCGTGTTTATAAAAGCACACGTTTTTACAGCACTGTGTTATCTCATAGAAAACCAATGTTACCTTTTGTGTTTCCGTACATATATTTTAAAATGCCCTGATGCATGCATTTTTCATTGCTTTGTTCAAAAACATAACGCAAATGCAGATGTTATGTGCAAACGCATGCCTTTAAAAAATGTATGCCTTTAAAAAACGTATATAGTGTAAAAGGGCCCTAAGACTTGACTTCTGGCATGCTGTTTGGCAACTTCAAAGATGGAGGACCTAGGAAGTAGAGCTCCCCCCCAATATGAAAAAAAAAGATATAGAATATGCTATAATTAGCGGAATAAATCTGACCAATCTCACTATTATGACAGTATAATGACAAACAGTCCAATTTCACAGGTCATGAAATTTGAAAATCAATCAGGGTTGTATTACTAAGATGATCTGAGGGTTCAAAATGGGAAAGTGAAAGAAAGCATACATGAGGATAGCAATATCTGACAAGAGGGAACCATTATCTGACAGATTACTTTCGGGGGTGGTCCAACTAGGGGTTTGTAATATGGAGGGTGAATATTCTCTGGGGTAAATTACTAACCCCCAAAAGTTAGGTATCTTCTAAGGAGTGAGATGAGGCATATGTGTTCATATGTGAAATAAGCAAGGACAGACTTCTACTGTATAATCTACCAACTGACATTCACTAGTGTTGCTTTATTTATGTGCCTACCAACCTTTTATTGTGTCAAGCTGTGTCAATAAGTCCCCCCTATTGACTACATGCCATTCTCTAGCCTAGCTGTATCCCACCTTATAACCTTGTAACTGATATCTTCTTGAAGTGCTACCATTAGTGTTGATCTCAAATATTCAAATCGCAAATTTTTTATTTACAATATGAATACTTCGCAAAACTGCAAAGATCTCGAATATCGCGTATTTTAATTTGATGCGAATATTAGGTAAAACATTTGCAATATTTTGCGAATACGATTATTGCATGTGCTGCTCATTACCATCTACCACCCCCAATAAAACTTATCCCATGTAATAGCCTTTTAGGGGCCAAATTCAACACTCCGCATGACCATTAAAGTAGAAATCGTCTCATATACTGATTATTTCATCAGGCATGGTCCACTGTTTAATGCATGCTACTAACAGGCCACATGCCAATTTTTCCTAACTTTTTCCTTTCTTCAACTTTTCTTTGAATACTTGTTCCTAATACCTTTTCCCTCACCCTCTCTTGATGGCTTGCTTTCATCCATTCACTACATGTATTTAAGAGTTAATTGCAACCCCCTGGAAACCAAAAACTGCTGCATATGCAGAAAATTGTTGTGGCAATATTACATAAAAGGACATGTAGTTTTTGAATGAATTAGGTTCAAAGATAAGTAAAAAATTTTACTCAAAAATGTTCAACTTGACTTTGAACTTAATTAAACTACATGCGCTAGAATGATACTTTCTTTTTTTGTAATGCTCAGAACACACCCTGACCTCACATTTCCAACAATTGAGTGATGATATCACATTCAGAGGCTTTGCAATTAAAGTCCCCTATACACCTTACAATCTTACCATTAGTGACGAGGCAATATTCAAATTTGTGATATGTCATGAATAATTCTACTAATATTCGATTCGAATCAACTTTTGTTCTACCGAAGCCATATAGTATGAGGACCTTTCTAAACCTTCTAATCACTAGGTATTCTATCAGGGAGAACACTATACTACATAGTTGTTGGTAGATCTAATGGAAATTGTATGGAGTGATCTAATGGTGTATTGGGGCTAAACTCACCAATTCAGTTAGTCAAAATGTGTCTATCCCAATGCAATGTTATGTGTTTTCTTTTTGTTAGTAATATTTGTAAAATGTTGTGTTCCTTCAGTAAAATGTAATAACACGTATTGAAAAAAAGGAGAGGCTGTAATTTTGCCTTGAACAATGCCTCAGCAGTACATTTGCAAGTGATTTTTTATTAGCACTCCACTCCCCACCTGCGTATAAAAAAAATTCTTTTTTTATGTCATATTAGCTTGTAATTTATGAATTGCAGATGTTTAATAGATGAAAACACCGAATGCATAGTTGACTTCACTTTTCTTGTGAGAGAGGAAATGTTGCTTACTTTCCTTGACTCCAGGGACTTTGGCATGGCAAGGTAAAGCGATCTGTCCAAAGTAGGAATTCTTCTGTAGGGGCTTGAGAAAGTTGCCACTCAGTCAAAGCTTACATTCCGGTGTGAACAGACAATTCATTTAGATCTGTTCTCTACTGTGCCTCAGCTCTCCTCTGGCCATGGTGACAAATGACGTGATGCAATTTTTTTATCCCACATCTGACACCACGATGGAAGGTAATGTGGTTTATTGATTCCAAAAGAGGTCAAGCTAGTAGGAACTGAGGTATTTTGGACGGCGTCCAGAAAAAGCTTTAAACCTGGAACATACACATCCAGAAAAACAAAACTGTTAATTGTTACCTCGTCTGCTGCTATTAAACTGTGTATCTAAACCGAACATATGTTCCATAATCATGTACTTTTATATTAAAACATTACCGAGTCACCAGGTGAAATGTATATTAAGTGCACAGCTGAAAATAGACAGTAGGTTTAAAACTCTGACAGCAAACATCTGTTAAGTTTCTAAAACTTAAATCAAATAATAGAATCCATAGACTGTGTTATAGTGTAACATTTCCCATATAAACTCAAATGAAAAGTGATATCACACTCGTTTTTCTTTTCCCTCAAGGTGCAAATACTTTTTTTTCTTTTAAACAGAGGAATATAATACTCTGCACAGTATTTAAAGGAAAGCAATACCCTGTTTACAGGAATAGAGAATTCTGGGCTTATATAAAATTACTTTGTTTTACTAATGTATTCCTTAAGATTTATCAAGTCATATTTTTTTTATTTCAGATAAAGAGAGGAAGTGTCAGGTTTTTATTTCTCTTTGTGGCCCCAATGGCAAGATTTTTTCCTGACAGCCTACCATGTTATCTGACAGGTTTTGTGTAAAATAAGACTTTTAATAGTCCCATTGCTTACCATAGGGTTTCTGCATATATCTGAGAAGGTCAAAGTAGGTCAAATGTATGGTGACCTACTAACCAATGGGGTTCCTCCCATCTGTGGAAGAAACCACTGAGCATGTGGTACAGCTGGAAGTATTCTGAATGCTGACAAGTTATCATATGGTTCAATGATTTATAATAAAGTGTAATGATGAATTTCAATAAATGGAATTGAAATTTAACATGTGGAAAACTGTTTTATTGGATAATTATAGGAATCTGGATCCATACAGTATAGAAAAGAATTATGTACTATTATTGGTGTTATAAGCTACATAGAATATCTACTGTGTCTGTGATGTGATGCATGGCTTTCACTAGAGGGTAATCACATCTATTAACCCAGTGGTTCCCAAACTGAGGGGCGGGTCCCCCTGTGGTATTCCAGAGGGGCATATTTGAATGGGGGGGGGGGGGGCTTGATAACAATCCTAAATACAAAAGAGGGGCTCTGCAAGGAAAGTTTGGAAACCACTGCATTAGCAAATTCCAAAAAGTTAAATACTTAGTTTAGCTGGGCATAGACATTACTAAAAACTGCTGATCTGCCGGCAGATCAACCCCGCGGATCGGCCCCCCCGCATATCGACCCCATGTGATGACACCGATTAAAGGTGGGCACAGATTTGCTGGCAAATTTAAAGGAAGATTGACCACTGTGACCCCGCACGGCAGTCGATCAGCGGCAAAATCGTCCGAAATTTTGTCTCAGCTTTAAAGCCCCCATACACGTCTAGATTTTTCGTTCAATCAACTTAGTTCAGTAAATTTTTTATTGATTGATTAAAAATCTATGATCGACCTAAAACGAATAAAATTGGGAAAATGTTTGATCGAAAGATGATCGGACATGCTGGAAAACTACTGGAGATGTAGAGAAGAGTTGTGGGACTATTGGAAATATTTGCTCTAGCGTGTGTTGTTTTTGCAGAAATTAAGTTCAAAATCAAAGTAAAAATGTTGACTTTGCAAAAACTACACATGCTAGAGCCCAACATTTTTTTGCATCTCTAGTTCTTGCCAAAGAAAAGCATTTTACAACTTTCAGATTTTAATGCTATTAAGGACTTCATTACAGAAGGCTATCCACCATATATCTACTGGTTCCATTATAAATCTTCCATAAAACACTGCAATGGTGGTTCAAATGATGATGTATCTGTTTGTGCCCCTAGCACAGATATTGTATCACCTCTTGCCTGGTGAAATAGTTGTTAGCAGTACAGTAACAGAAGGGAAACCTCTCTATAAAGTTCCACAGTACAGCAACACCTTACAGGGAGTTCTAACCTTTCCTTTGTTTATGTAAAATAAATCTGGATTTACACTAAACGATACAAACCATTTACATTGAGTGTATATGATGCAGATAATAGTCGGCTGTGTTGTGCAGTGTCGGAACAGAGCAGACAGACAAAAGGTGTTCTATTTTTCTTCTCGCACATCTGTATCCAGTGTTTCTAGTATAAATTGCCATCAGGAGACACAATGCTTCTCACATAAACATGAAGGGCTATAATTATCCTGTCACCATATTTTAGAGCCTTTCATTTTTACATCCGGTGATGTTACTGGTACCGCCACCATACTTTAAATTACCGCCTCAACCTTTTTGTTAAAAATAAAACTTTAGCATTTGCCAGTTATACCCCATAGACCACGCCAGCAAATTTCTATAAACCGGGCCGACATAAATGGCAACATATTTATTTTTATTGATCTCTATTTAACAAACAGCATAATGCCCCTTAAACATTTAGCGACATGTCATATCCATCATTCTTCTTAAATACGGTCCCCCATATGGCGACTGTATTAATCTTTGCTCGGCACAAAAACCTCGTTCCAGCATCATATATCACTCTCAAAGCACCAAAGTTGAACCATTGTTCCATTCTGAAATATAATCTGTCTGTCTGTGAAACAGCTGACATGCTAAAGACCAATGTTAGTTTAATTTATAACAGAGAACAGTCACAAAACTAAGCAGCACATGTATTTAAAAATCCATTTGTTACCGAGGAGAAGTTTCTGCATGACTAATGTAGGAAGGATGTAAATTAGTTTTTTGGGAAAATATGTCTGCTTGAACTGCTATGCAGCAAAAGAAAAGTGTGTAGACACACTCTGTCACAATCACAAACCCTCTTCAGTAGGCTTAATTGCCGTATTTTAAAGCCATCTTAGTGTCAGGAACAGACAGCGCACTAACTGCACCTGCTAGTAGGACTGTAGTGTACAGGAATAGGTCCATCATCAGGTATGTCCCAGAGGACATTTGGGTTTAAATGACCATTTAACACTCATTGTGTGGGGGAGCCACGCTTCAAGTGTACATAAAATAACAACTTTCTCTTTTTTTTTTCTTGCTCCCTAAGGCCTCTACTGTGTTTGCCCTGAAAATGCGGGAAAAAAGAGAGGGTTGTGTTAGTGGTGGTCTGCAATTCATTTTAATATGCGCATCTGTGCCTTGTACATGAATTGCGACGCGGAGCTCTTTATTTGAAAATCACAACGCAAGTACTATGCACTGACATGTCCACTGAAAATTAATTGTGGGGCACCACTGACACCCTGACCCTTGCATTATTCATTTCACAGAGGCAGTTAAGACATAACCTTAGGATCCTCCTTTACACAACTGCCCCCTCACTGCCTCTTCTCTAAAGTGCTGTGTGCTGCAGTCCACATCTCTATCATCAATCCCTTCAATGCATTATCTGTAGCCCTGCATTGTAAGTGAAGATACTGAGGATCCTCCCACAACCTGGAGCTTGACGAGCTTTACAGAAAGGGATGAGGTAGAGCAAATGACTTATTTGGTGATACTTCTATATATTTTTTACATCCCTCCAGACAAGAATTTAACCCTTGGAGTGGAGTGGGGAGTGGAGCCTTTTTTGGCATTCCCTGAATTTAACCCTAAATACTTATTACATTTGGTTGGCTGTTGAGAGACTAGTTAGGCTCAGTCTGTGCACACAATGTAGTTCTGGCTGAATGGCTTCTCTTTACGTGCACTGACCTACCATTTTCTGCCTTTGTGTTCACTTGTGTTACCATGCTTGGTTCTACTCTTCCTGGTATTCAGCTTGTAGCTAGTTATTTTTTTCCCTTTGCACAAGTTACACTGTTCGGTATTGGTTTTTATAAATGTACAGTATATATTTTTTTATATAGTGATAAATTGTGTTGTTTAAATTAAAATCACAGTATTTGCTCTGTGTAGGTTATATCCCAGCAGTTCACAGCTATCCTCACAGGGCATTTTCAGTAACACGCAGCATTGCACGCTACCAAAAATGCAATCGAAGCTCTAGTGTGAGTGACCCTAGTTGCCCTGCGCACTATACCACACCACATCTAGTGTTAATGAGCCCTTACTGGTACATAACCCACACTGATTTTCCTGATAGGAAGTGCCAGAAAATATGGGCTTTAAACTTGTAAGATAGTCCTTTATATTATAAGGAACTGAAGATATCAGAATTTATACAATTAGTTATACAATTAGTCGTGATGTTAATCTGGAGCAGATTCTACCTAGATTTAACTCTATACATATTCATTATTAAAGAAAATAGTAGCTTTTTACAGCATTCAATGTTTTATCTGTCTGCAGGATATTTTAATGAATATCTGTTCTGACAGGCAGAAGCATCTGCTTGCATTACTTTGACTTCACAATGTGACATGTTGTGGTTAAATTGCGCGTGTGAGTAATAATAGTTAATGCAATTAATATAATTAAAGTCTAAAGCCGTATTTCCTGACCCTGTGTTCACGTGCTTTGCTAGAAAGGAGGGTGGGGGGATCATAGTTTGCTTCCCCCTCCTAACAAATGTTACAATAATTGTGCCAACACTTTTATTCCTATGTCCATAAGTTGAAAATTATGACTGCTTCATAAATTGCTAACGTGCTCGGAAGATGTAGGCCCAGCTGCAGCACACATGAGTTCAGGCCCCTGCCCAAGACTCATGTTTCACAATGACCTCAGTTTCCTGTGCCGAATGGGAACCAATGCAAGCGAGTCCTTGTAAAACTGTTTCTGAAGAGTGAAGTTATGGAGAGGTGCTGCAGTGTCAAACATCTGCTCCATCCATTACACTCAAATAGCAGCACTGAGTGTACAGTAGGGCAAGAAGCCTCAATAAATTACAATTCTCCAGTGGCCGCACTTTGCTAGTTTACTTGAGCTGCCTGATTCTAGTGCCAATCCCCGTTCCAAAAAAAAGATGCATAAAATGAAACCAAGATTTTCTAAAGTCAACAAAGGCTAATTTTTTAAGTAATCAGTTTATAGCTGGAAACGTTGAAAAAGAAACATTTGTAATTGTTGGTTGTAATTTTACATTCATGCATGTTTAAATTCTCAGCTTTCTTTCTGCGCATAGGGAATAGGTTTCAGAGCAAATGCCGGAACATAAAGAACATTACAGCAATGTTAGCTTTATTCAGTGTAATATGGGCTGTTCCCAGAGACCACAGCTATCAAATATTAGTGCAAGGAAACAATTAGGAAAACGCATACTGTATCTATGTATACATGGAAAGAACTACTGTAGTTGCAGAGCATGCTGTTCTGGGTTCCTGTGTGGTTACATAAGGCTATATATTCTTCTAGTTCTCATGATAGGACACCATATTTATCCACTCCCTTCTTAGATAAATAAATATGTTTGTCATGCAGGTTTCTTACTGACATCTAAAATCTAGTCTCTTTACCTGCAAGATTTTATGACTTTTTAATTGCACCCATTGGCAGAAAGGGCATCCTGTCCTAGAATATGTCTATGGGTGGCATCCAGGCAATTAAAGCGTCAATCAAGGAGCACATTAACACTTTAATACATATCAATTGAGCAGTACACATGACAATTTAGAGGCATGCTGTTGCTTCAACAGCATGTCCAATTGAGGTGCCTACAGGCTAAGTAGATCTTAAACTGCATTATACTTTTGAACATGTGCACATGTGTTGGGATAAAAATTGGCTTAAAAAAAGTTTCCACAGATATAAACTTTTATATAGTGATGGACAAACATCAGCTTTGGTTGTTTGCGAACAGGCGAATCGAACTTCTGCAAATACCCGCTGAAATACCCGCTGTTCACATGTTTGCGGCGAACCTCCATTGACTTTAATGGAGGGCGAACTTCTCAAACCTTCAGGTCATATTTGTAGCCAAAATACCAATACAAAAAGTGCAAAATGGCGCAACCACCTGGACAGTGTCATGCCAGATGGGGATCAATGTCATTTTTTAAAATGCTGTTTTTTTCATGTCTAATGGCCGTAAATAACATCAAAATTTTGCCAAAAGCTGGAGTGGGCTGCTAGCCTGAGAGTGCCTTCTGCAGCACAACGCATTTAGTCAGATCTCTCAGCAATGTCCTGCCTTAGTTTGTGATGGTGAACTACAACAACCAGCACACGTCAGCTCAGGATTATAACACAGGTGCCATAATACAGCATACCCCACCCCCAGAAAAGGACTTTTGTGGCGCAGCAATGATGATCTGCTTGTTGCAGAATACCTACAGATCGCTGGATGGAGTATAATAGCAAAGTAGCTCAGATATCCCTCAATCAGCAGCAGCAGCTCTCCCTATCTATCTAGTACAGGAGACACATGATAAATGTAAAATGGCTGCCGGGCTGCTTCTTTTTTTCGGGGGGGGGGGGGTGTCCTCTAGGAGGAAAAAATGTGTTATTGTCTGTACTGTCCCACCTGTTTGTGGGGTGAGGGGTTAAACTTTGTCACCATGTTAAGGTATAGGGGGCGGGTAGAACACCCATAATGTTCCCTGGCCTTGTGAACTGCGAACATGCTATGTTCACCACGATCTGTCTGCCAGGCGAACTTTTCGTCCATCCCTACTTTTATCCTTTAACTAGGATATCAGGGACAGTTCTGACAGAGAAACCTTTAGAATGCAATAATTTATTGTCAATTGAGAGGTTGGCAAAACAGGATGATGACTTGGTTGGCTTTACACCAGACCTTAATTCAGTAATGCCGAGTATTAATGTGTAAATTTACAAGTAGATGTTTATTACTTTACCCCTAGTGGCTGATTGTAAATCAGTGCAGCCAAAATACAACATGCTAAATGTCGTATTAATCAATTGGGGTTAATCTTGGCTGCCAATACTTCAATATACAATAAAATATACAATATTTTTATATGATACAATAAACAATATAAAAAAAGTGTTTCTTGAACACTCCATGCATTCCAAGAATCATTTGCTACAATGATAACTCTTATAAAACATATGTGGATAAGGCATTTTTTTTCAAAGGCATCACTGCCTTGCTTGACATTACAGAGGACTAACCATTTTTCTAAAATTAACCTTATGCCGAGGTGTCTCTTTATTGTAATCAAGACTAGTGAACCTTAGGGTAGCCGACTTGCAGCCGACAATGCGCAACATTAAAATTGTTCTTGGACAAACCAGCTTGCTAGTTATACCCAGGTAGCTGCAACAACACTACAAGGATTTACATTTTATAGTTAGTTACTTACTATCATTAGTTATTCCAATTGTAATGACTCTGCTCATACTAAGAGCAAGGCCAAATTCACTGCTCCAGAATGCTAATTTTTGGTGCAACAATTGTTACAATCAACCATACACTGTTGATATTGCTAAAAGCTTCAGTTGCTATACTACTCTTTCCTATGGCTCTGTGCTTACTATCTGTGAGCTGGGCAGCTTTAGCCCAACTCAAATACAATGGAAGATGGGAGAGCCAACAGCAAGTGTCTTTTTCATCTGGACTGTATGTGGATACGGTTTAAGCGGCCCAGCTCACATACAGCTCCGCTGTCAGGGCTGCAGGCCTCCTTAACTGCACCCCCTAACTTTTGCTTTGCTCTGTTGTTAGTGACAGATAGTAAAATGTGCCTCTCTGTTAATGCTAATACAGCTAAGATCTCCCTAACTCCCTCGACTGTGGCCTTTTGTCTTGGCTGGAAGGAGTGGAACAAAATCCATCCTCCTGGAATGCAGCTATTGTATTTTTTACATATTAGGACCATAAGACACACAAGCATTTTTCCATTTATTTTAAGGGGGAAACATGCGTCTAATAGTCTGAAAAATACATTGAAAAAAAATACAATGAACTTGAGTCTGAATAAATAGTATTTATTATATGTGAATAATTGTAGTATCACACAAGTCAATTTATATGCCTACTCTGAAGATATCAAAATATAAGTTGAAAAGGTGCAGCAAAGGCTTATCTGTGTGATAAATTTATGACCACAGAAAAAAACCTGCATAGTCAGCAAAATATGCATGAGTTTTTGTTTTTTTTCTGGACCAGAATCTCATTCATCTCATGTCATGAAAGAAATATGCAGTATCTGATGCTAGGTTCAGCAAAATAACCTTGGTTATATACAATCTAAATACATAAAACTAATCAAATTTTTGTGATCTATACTAGACAAAATACATATACCTTATAAATATAAAGCTTTTTTTTTTAAAAATAAAATAGCCATTATCTTGTAGAGTCAGTAATAATGCCCCTTACACCAGTTTCATTTTCTGGCACAGCGCTGGAAAGCAAAGGGAGCTGATCGCTGACACGGTGGGTGTTATGGCTGGATCACAGATAAATGGAAGGCCTTAATTCCAAGCACCGTTGATCTGGCACCTTTCCTGAATGCTGCACTCATTACATTTCAAATGAAAATGTTTTCCTTGTCCCGCCTGAGACCCATGTCAAGTAATGGCATTGCTTGTCTAAATCCAGTGGTAATGTTTTCCATCAAGGAGAAGGAGGAAAGTCACAACATTTCATCAGTTTGTTTCATTCTGGCCAGGATGTGGAAAGTTATGTGTGCTGTACATTGACATGTGCTCCTCATCATGACATGCATGACCGACATGGACAGCCAGTCTCAGCTTGGGTCACACTACTGCTAGTATATGCTGAGTTAATAGCAGAGATATTTTGAACAACACCCCAAATATTACAATCCTAAAAGGAAATGTTAAAAAAACTTTGCATGTAGCACTTGGGGTTTAACAACCAAGTTGCAATTAAAGAGCATAATCATCACTTCTGACACTTCTTGGAAAGTCAGAAAGTTCAGTTAATATGTAGTTGTTCTGAGATGTATAAACATTTGTATAGTGGACCTGCAAAGGTCTGCATTGATTGATTGTTTGTTGTTCAGCCTGTCTCTCCAAAAACTACAGATGAACATGAGCATACTGCAACTGATTGAGTCCACTTTTGCAGTTGGGTTGGTCCAGTTGAAGTCTAATTGCATGCTTAAATGCATTTTTTGTCTCTGCAACAGCTGAAAGGAAATACAGTCAAGGGAATATTAAAGATCATGCATTTTTGCCTGCTTTGGGGTATCATATTATCCTACCACCTCACTATGCATATACAGCAGTTTAGTTTTAACTAGGTATCTTGTCCTTACAGAGTGAACAACTCTGGGTGTAGAAGGTGTGTTTTTGGCTAAAGTAGAAATATGCACATGACCATTTGGCCATGTTAACCTTCTTGACATCCCATTCTAAATATATAGGGATTATTATGGTGTCTCCTTTGCAGCCATAATATCTTCCACTCTTCTGGGAGATGTCATATGTTTTAAGTTTTCCCTATTCATTTGTCAGCTAAGGAACTAATGTTGGCCAATTAGGCCTGGCTTTTTTTTTTTTTTTGTCCTGTATGGTTCTCCTTTCATTCTGACATTGATTGGAGCAATTCTTTTCGCTCCAATTCAATTCAAAATGAAAAAAACACATACAAAATAAAAAACATGTATTTGCTTATTATGAGTTTCCTTTCATGTTGGATTTGATTGGATTGATTTTTCTGTATCCAATCAAGTTCAAAATAAAGGAAAAGGCATACAAAGTGAATACTTTGTATGGGCACGCGTCCACAGCGTTTTTTTCCCTGCGGTGGACGTATGTCTGCTGCGGGGAAAAAGACGCAGAGAGTACACTTCCCATTCAAATGATAGCGCAGATTAGACACTGTGCCAATTTGAGTGGTGCGTCCGCTGTGATAATATGAAGCTGCGCGTTGCTGCCAATGTGCGGTCTTCATTGCAGCGCTGCACATTGCCGCCAGAGACACCAAGGCGTAACGCTTTTGGTACAGAAATCTGGACCTCGGCGAAACGCTCAGGAGGTTAAACACTTTCAAACTTAGGCGATTTGGTAGACATGTACTTGAATTTTTGCTGGGCCACAAAATATATCACATACGACAGATGTGCTCTACTTTGTATGTATTTGCTAAATAAGTTTATGTTAAGTACACATTTTATATTGTAATTTCTATTATTTATATTGTAACACAAAATATGGCTTTATATTATAAAGTATTACATATTAAAAACATTAAAAGAGAATCATTTTAACAGTAAAAGTAAGTAAAACATTTCCTGCTTTGTGCAGCTACATTAAAGCGGCATGATTGCCATGATATCTCTCTGCATAGCCGATCGGATTTTAGTGTAGTAAATTGCATGTAATCCTTAATTCATGCAGTATGGTTAAAAGGTTCCACTTGGGGTTTTATGCAATCCTCTACAGTATTACAACTAAAATAAATGTGATTTTACAAGGAATAGTGTAATGACATAATGATATAGCCCCCAAAAAACCCTTTGAATAACTTAATTTATATGTGCTTTATTATTCTCTAGATAAAAGGCTTCTCAATATAAAATGAGTACTGAGTTCAAACTTTTAAAATATTCACATATTTACATCAATTTTTAAAAGGTTTTATAACTAATGAACTTGGATTTCTTGTGGCATGGCATAAAATCCATTTATACAGTTTTTAATTAAGAATGCAGCCTATGCAATTAAAATTAAGAGGGGAGACTGTGTATGATGTCCTGTGAGATCCTCAGTCCAAAAAATTATGTTAATGCTTCATGTCCTAAAAGCATCCTTTGAATCTTAGATTACACGTCAAGAAGCTATTTTTCTTTGGGAAAAAAATATTTAAAAGGTGATACTTTTATTTCAAAAAATAATTGTTAATTATTCATTTTTTTAGTTATTAGTGTTTACTTAGTTTACAGTCTTCAAAATTAAGGACTCAATCACATTTTTTCCCCTATAAATCTTTTAAAAAGAAAAAAACCTACTGAATTAGAAGATAAGTGAATTGCTAATGAAGGTTTTAATATTTAAAATAATGCAGATTAACATTGTGAATATTAATGGTTTTATATTTTAGAGTTTGTGATTAAATAAATAAAAAAAATAATTATTAGGAACATACATATCAATAATATATTATAAAGTTAACTTTTAAAAGATATTTTTGCAAAACAAAATATCAGTGACTATTGAACAATTTAAACTTTCATTTAAAGTAAAAATTTATATTCTAAAAGGAATCATGTATGGGAACAAAATACTCTAAAATGTAGTATATGTTGATGTTAAATAATATTATATCTGCTTATAAATTAACAAACACCAAGCACTGATGCTCTGATGCTCTATTTTTAATTGGGTGCCCATCTAGGAGATGTGATTGAACTCCTCGCAACTCTATGTTTTGGAAAGTATTTAAAGGAAAGCTCCAGTTTAAGGAAAAAGCATATACTAATAAGAGTTTTGTATATAGCATGAACACACATATACTCTTGACGTAGAAAAAGATAATTACCCTACCAGTACATGTTTGGATCATACCATGGAGTATGTATGGAAACTAGAATACCTGGAGAAACCCCACATGTTCATCCTACATGCATACGTATATGGACGCTGTTCCCAGAATTCTTCACTTCCATTACTCCTAATGAATTTACTACCTCTCCTTGATGCCTGCACATAGTTGAGCATGGGGTCAAATCAACTACATATTGCATAGGAAATTATGTTCCAAGCATCTGGGAGTTTTGTTTTTGTAAAGCATTGGGATGCCGAACAGCTAAAGAAATGGGGTGGGGGGTTCTTAATCCATCATGTGGGATGATAATGTTGTATGCTCTGTTTTTGCTGACCATACATAGGGGTCTCAGTGTGTTAATGTTTTGGTGGAATGAGCTTGACAGTCAAAAAAGCTTAGAAAATTATGCAATGGCTCTCGTATTTCCTTCAACACCATGGAAGATTTTCAACATACCAAAGAAACAGATAGCCTAGTAGGTCATGTGCTAAGATAGACACGTCTTTAGAGATGGTCAAATTTTTTAACATTTCAACAATTACAAGTTAATTGCAAAGTCCCTGAAGATGGTATCATCACCAAACTTGCTTGAGATGTAGAGAAGTGTTGGGGTATACTACAAAAAAAGTATGTCTCTAACACAAATAGTTTTTGCACAAATTAAGTTCAAAGTCAAGTAAAAATTTCAAGAATTGGAATTTTGACTTTGATTTTGTACTTAATTTATGCAAAAACAACATGTGCTAGAGCAAAACTTTTTTTTCAAATGTTCCCACAACCCTCCTCTACATCTCAAGCAATTAGGTGATGATACCATGCTCAGGGACTTTGCAATCAGCTTACAAAGTAAGCTAGTCGAAAATTTGACCATATTTACAAGTCTAACCTACAGCATAAAGTCTTCAGGTAGTACCTTTAGTTTCAGATGCCTATAATTAGTTCAGAAACCTCATTGTCCTAAAAAATGTATGTACATAAAGAGTTCTAACACAATAACAACATGTCATTTATGTAGCAGTTGTGCGTAAATGAACATCTCCATATGTATATGAAGCAGTGATGGGAATTATGATGTACTAAGGGCAGAGTTGGAGTGCTCAGATGTCAATATAAAGGTATTGCTTGTGCCAAGTCTAATCAGTTTAAGTAACATGCATTCTGAATCAGAGTCACACAACGGAATGTTTTGACAAATAAAAGTCTTTGAGTACATCTGTCAATGCCATACAACCAGATTGTGTTATATTATATTTTAGGTAGTTCAGTGTCTATTGTAAACATTATAAAACCAGCAAAAGCTGTATTTCTCGACTTTGAACTGCAAATGCTTAGAGGTGCGGCCTTTTCATGTGTTGAGTTCAGCTTAGATGGAAATGCATCAAACACGCATGTGCATATTTGACATGCTTTTCATCTGTTTTGATGTGCTCCACAGGACAATCATTAAGCTGAATCAAGTCCTATTCTTTTCAATAAAGCTTTATTTTAAAACAATGCAAAAAAGCTAAACCTACAAATCTTCTAACTGGAATAAATATTCTCTATAAAGCAAACCTAAATAGTATAACAAATATGGATTTATATTTAAAAAAATATTTTAAAAACATGACATAGCAAATAGAATGTTGCCTGCTTTCAGACAAAATATTCAGTTATTTTGATAAATACAAAATTATATTATTATATCAATGTTTATAGCGGTTTTTTTTTCAAATTGTCATTATAAATAGAAATTATTTCATTTATTAGTATGAAATATGTTAATACATTAAAAAACCAGTTAAAAAAGTAAATGAAGTGAATGTGATTTATCATTGAGTTTATCATCAATATGGTTAAAATAAAATACAGGGCAGTAGTAATCATATTATAAATAATTGTATCACAACCCAGTAACCAGTTTAAATCTTAAAAAGTACATTTAATATGATCAAAGGTATTACCAGCATAACCATTGATTATGTGTTCCTCAATTTAATTTATTTTAAACACTGGTTCTTGTGCACACTATATTAATTAGTATGATGAATTGTCTGAGAAAGCATCCAATTAATGTAACATAGAACATTTAATTGTTACTATTTAAGTAAAGAAATTGTGAACATCTGCAAAAACTGTTGTCTTGTGCTGATAAACCATGGCTTAATTTGGCTTTATCTTAGAAATACATTTTTTCAAGTGCAGTTAGTACTTTAATGTCTTTCACCCAGCCCTCCCTGGGAAATGGAGCCAAATTATAAGTTGTTAAATGTAAATGTATACTTATACAAATGAAATGCACATGTTTTCTATTTTAAAAACGTGCATTAAAGTTTAGTTCCCATATAGGCAAATTATTTTAAGATCAAGAGCACGTAAAAAGCTTCTTTTTCATTTTCAACCTTCAACTACCTTTGTGAGAAAAGGTTGAGCACTTTTTGACATCTCATATAATTCTAAAACTTCAGTTACAGTTCCAATCTTTCAAGATTTTTTTTTTTTTGCATTGCTAACTGGGACGACGATCAACTATGCTTCCTCAATCAAACTCAAGCCAAAAGAAGAAAAAAAAATGACTGCACAAGTTTTATGAATAAAAAAAAGCAAATTAAAAAAAATAGTTATGGATTTGAAACAAGTGCATTCTTTATTTCTAAAAACACTAAGCTGTAAAATTGTATTTTTAGCCTATTTATAATACAATTAACATTTGTTGTTTTTTTTCTTGAACACATTGATGCAAACTCATTTGTCAAAAGTGATGGAAATTCTCAAGAAAACTTTTCCCAAGCTATTTTCAGTTTTCCTGCCAAAGGCTATGTCGCAATTCTTGGCAAGTCATTGTGCTACATTTTATAAAATAATGGAAAGCCAGATTTCCAAAAAAACATGAAAATGTTGTCTGAAGTCATTGAAAAACGTAAATTATTCTCTCGGGTATATGTACAGGATTTTCTAAATCTATGCTGATATCATTATTTATTTACTGTTAAAATTACAAAGCATGTGTATATAAAGAATAAAAAAGAGATCTTAAAGCACTAGTATAGGTATACCTTAAAAGTAAGTGAACTGTATGTATGTATATATGATTTTACTTGCCAAATATCTCATTATTCTTTTCAATCTGATCTTGTTACCATTATCGGAAAGCACAGTAATTTTCTGAAGCTACCTGCTGAGCTCTGTGTAGTTGGATTTAGAACCCTAGTCCCTCCCTCTTTTCACCAGTGTTGTTATTGGCCAATGAAATAGCAGCAATACACTGGTGAGGTCATCCACCTATATATTCACAAAATATGATTACCTGCAATTGTAAAAGTGTTTTATTATCTTCCTTGATATTAGTTTTAATAAAAAATATACACATCTGCCCATGTCCTTTCACATAATCCCTAACTCTATGCATTCTGATGTAGAGATGGTTTAAATTTTTTTTAGTGAATTTGGCTAAGTTTGTGAGTTAAGCCGGCCATACACTACTATATTTCCAGGCAATAAACGGGGTGACCCAAGAATCGCTGAATGAATGATGAATCAATGTGCACCACTTTTGGTGCTCAATCCCTGGCTGATACTTTGGATGGGGACTGGTAATGGTGATTGACCAGGGATTTTCCAACATGACGTATCCCTGTTCAATTGGGATTTTATTCAAGCAGGATCGAATGCTCAAGATGGGCAGCATTCAATTCCGGAACAATCGTTTGCCACAAATGCACACGGGGATCGATAATTCAGGATACGAATGCTAAATCGATCTGTGTTTGGGGACCTTTAAATGCAAAGCCCCTGAGCATAGTATCACCCCAAACAATGGAATGTAACTTTAATTCATGCAAAAACTACATATGCTATAACAATAAATAGTTTTCAACACAACCCTTCTCTAGATCTTCTGCAATTATGGGGATGGTACCTTGTTCACGGTCTTTGCGATTACCACCCAAATAAACTAGTTAAAATTTTCTCTAAACTGTAAGTTATGATGTTACCCATTAGAAATTGTATAGCATCACTATGGCTGTAGGCATGCCATCTTTTGTGGACATAGGAAGGTACCATGTATGATATAGAAGGCATATGTAGGACTTTTGCATGTGTAGTGCTGTCCTACCTATTCTGCTTATATAGGAAACAAGCAATGTGATGCATTTGATTAATGATAATACCCATCCAACCTTTATAAGACAAGCTTAAAGGAAAATGGGACTATACTCAATATAGGACACACAGATACCTTTTTCAACTATAAGGACAAATTTATTGTCATCCTGCATAGAGGTCATAGTCTTTACTCATTTATATACTGGAGCCATCCAAAGTGGCTGTGACACACCACTATTTTTACCATCATTAGATCTTGCTATTCTTGTTATTATATATTATAT
Organism: Ptychadena robeensis; assembly: GCA_036250615.1. Classification (NCBI taxonomy): domain Eukaryota; kingdom Metazoa; phylum Chordata; class Amphibia; order Anura; family Ptychadenidae; genus Ptychadena; species Ptychadena robeensis. The sequence continues at coordinate 58,291,397 of CM070037.1, read as the reverse complement.
TAACATTTTAATACAAAGAACCTTTAGGAAGGAAATTCCCTTATCAACAGATCCCCAATCCTCCGACATCTAAGGGAGCTCTTCCCACATGGCCAGGGCTACACATACTTAGTACACTGCTACGCAAAATGGAATAAAAACAAGCTATTAGTGATGGCCGAACTGCCCACAAGGTGGACAGTTCGGCCGCGAACAAGCATGTTCGCCCTCCTTCTCGCCGGCGGACAGTACGGGGGTTCAACCCGCCCTGTTCGCCGGCGAGAATGAGCCCTCTATACTTCCTCCGGTGGGATCATTAGCAGCGAGATCCCGCCGCAGGAAGAATATTTCACTGAAGACCGGGTAGAGAACCCGGTCTTTCAGTGAAAAGCTGGCTTGTGAAACCCGGATGTGACGTCAGTGACGTCACATCCGGTTAGCACAACCAGGAACTATGCGTTCCAGGCGTTTTCCGATTCAAATTTGAATTTTGAATCTGTCCGCGGACGGCGGACTTTTTTAAAAGTCTGCTCCGCCCATTCGCGGACAGACACGGCCGAAGTTCGGCCATCACTACAAGCTATGCGTACCTTTATTATCCTTGTCAAGTACATCTGCATACCTACCAGAGAGGGGAGATGTGGACGCAGGTTCCCACTCCTCCCCTTTTCTCCCTGATGTGTAAGAAGGAAACCACGCTTGTGTCGTGCTTTGACGGCAAGTGTTCCTAGTGACATCTGTGGCTGATGTTGATATTGCAGATTGAGTTGAGATTAAAGCTCAAACACATTAAATATCTAAAAAAACAAATTCACTTTATCATATATAAACAACTGTAAAAGTAAAGGTTTTTAGATTGCCAAATTCTTTCCTTTTTATTGGTAAATGTATACACAATTTATGTCACTTGGATAACCACAGGGAATTTATAAAAGGTTGCAGTTGTGAAACTGGAGTGGAAGGTACTCTCAGTTGTAAATTACTAACCAAAAAAATTGGACTCCTAAGGGTGTTGGAGATCTGGATATACAGTGCTGCTTGAAAGTATGTGAATCCCTCAAGTGGTGTAGATGTTTCTGTTGT
>CM070037.1:58257482-58288418 GCA_036250615.1 Ptychadena robeensis | reverse complement strand
GAACATGCGATATTCGCTGCGAACAGTTCGGCGGCGAACAGTTCGGGACATCTCTAATGAGAAGCCTAGAGTCAGAAAGGTGATCAGTATGTGTCAGAGCTCTAGTACTGAGTAGGGGTGTAAGGGCTTGTTTCCATTTATGTCGGGACCCCTCTGCTAAGCTTGGCGGGGATCCTGACGTAGCACATAGACATTTGAAATGATCATATGTAAGTATATGTTCAAACACATACACACACACGTGTATATATATATATATATATATATATATATATAAATATATATATACACACACACACTATGTACTGTTTATATATATTTATAATCAAGACAGTTAGAATTCTCCTTCAGTTTGTACTGTGCCATATGGTGGTTTTCCAAAATCCAAGCTATTTCTGATCAGCATGTTAACCCAATTATTTAATATTGGAGAAAATATGTAGTCAAATCTACTACAACCGAATTGTCTGTCTCCATGTGCATTGTCATCTAATATGAGATCTCTCTCATTGGCTCCAAGCCCAGTTTCACAATGCATACATAATCTATACCTCATGGAGTAATTGGTTGCCATGGATATAGGATGAAACAACCACTGGCATGCACTAGGGATCCATGGCTGTCAGACATCATCAAGTCCCTTCTTGCTAAATTTAATCCCACTTCCTGCTCCTTTTGTTTCTTTGTTTCAGTTTTCTCTAATTTCTGTTCATTATAGCACATTAAATCAATCAGGTATAAAGTTTGGCATAAAGTCCAAATTACAAAACACTAATCATGTATATAATAAAAAAATCTAAATTTTGAAAGTATGTAACACAGAAGTGGTAATTTAGTGAATTAGTAAAAGTAGTTTTGCTATAAATCTTCTAATCCCCTGAAAAGCATGGATTAGACTGGGAAGGTAGGACTTTACCTGTAAGCATCTGTTGTTTTCACATTATTGTTCATCTAATTCTGAGAGTTTGCTAAAAGAGAGAAGAGCAGATCATTTATTGGTTTGCTAGTGTTCTCTCTTTGTCCAATTACAGGTTTGGGTTAGTCCATGAGGAACTGAATAGCAATGAGATCTGCAGCATTGTTCTGGAGAGTGTGCAGGGCAACCACATATTTTTTATTATATAATAGCCTTATTAGGGGGTCTGTCTTACTGTAGTGTAGTTAAAACACACTAAAATATGTATGTATGTGTTGTGTATATATTTATTTAGTAGGCCATGACATGGTGTGTAAATTAGTGTATATAACTTGAGAATGTATATATTTCTGCATAACAGCTGCTAGAGATGAGGTCATGGCTCTTTTCCCTCTATTTTGATTTAGTTTTCTGCCCAGTAACTGAAAATTGCCTCCCTCTGGGCAGAGGTTATATATTGTGTAATTAGCTGTTTTTGTGGGTCTTTTTGTGGTGTTCCTGGCTGTTATGCCACATCTTACCTTGGAGCAAAGTGCTCCCATCTCTCCCCGCCGCCGTTTACTCAGCAAGTGCCATGGGCTGCCCCCCACCCATGACGAATGACAGGGGCATTCTTTGGACCAGGGTAGCCTCTCCCTCATCTTGTCCAAGTGGGTGCAGGCCACATAGTGCCTGAGAAATTACATATCATAGCCGCCTCCACTTGGACCATCTGTTGTCTCAATGATTTTGGGTAAGAGAGCCATCAGACTACACTCTACACTGGTAGTGACTGTTTGCAACATAGACTCTATGCTTAAACCCAATCCCTACCTTATGGGTGATGGTGAACTGAACTGTATGTAATCCCTCAGTAATCCCTCAGTAAAAAAGTAACCCCTAACCAGCTGTGTGGACAATCGTTTCATGTGTGCAAGCCATGAATGACAGTGATTTGGAACATAGGCATCCTAATAATCTGAAAAGAACCTGGTTGCCCCAGTGAGTTACCCTGGGCAATGCTACATAATTACCTGGAGTCAGAGATGTCAACTATTATTTACGGCCCTGGTTTACTTTTACTTACTGCCCTGGTTTACAATGTAAGAGTTTATACAGTTGGAATTACCTAGAAGATATTCAGCCTTGAATATTATTGCACTGTAAATTCTATAATGGCTGCGGATACTTTCTTTATTGAAGTGAAAAGTCTGGATTTTTATAACTTTTTTGGTTGTTTCATAAATTTCTTCACAAATAATAGGGAAATAAAAATTACCAATTAATCCCCAAAGAACAATTTGCATGAATTCATCAAAAAGCTTTTAAAATAATGTATTTAGCACAGTTAATTTGGTTGAAACCCTGTTTTTTCCTTTTGTGTAATAGTTGCATGGGGTATTTAATCGTATACTTCAAATGAACAATATCATTGTGTGTAGATGTTTGAAATAAGTTGTTAAAGAAACAATGTAATCTTTCTGCGCAGACTTTATACATAATTATTACTGTCTTATCCTAATATTCTTTTAACCCTCTTACAGTTTTTCTGTAAAATACTGAAACAGTTCTTCCCATTCTTAATTTGTTACATGTAATTAGAAAGATGGAATTGTGAAGTTTCACATTTTTAATGCTAATAGTGTTGATAATTCATTTGAGAGAAAGTATTCATTCTGGAAAAGAAGTCAGATGTTCTTCCCCAGTAAAGTTTTAATGGATTTTGGTTAGTTTTATTTTATCTTTTATTTAGTTATTTACATGTTTATAAACCGAGCTTTAATATTGGTTTCATTTTGTATTATAACATCTGTTTATTTTACAAATAAATGTCACAGGCTGCTTCCATGACATTTAATGGTCAGAGCATGCTGGGTTTTCTAAAAAGACAGACCAGCACCACCTTTACACTTGTTGATTATTGTCTATCTTAAAATTCAAGGGGGGTGTATTAGTAGAGAGAGAGGGAATAGATTTCTCCTCTAAATCACTGAAGTGAATGTATTGTTGAGCATATACTATGTGATTTTCTTTAACAGTATTAATAACTCATTATTATAATCTACTGTTGTATTTATGATCCATGTATTCCACTTGTTTTATAATAAATTAAAAAATTTCAGTTAAACTTTTGCGACATTTTATCTAACAGAAGTATCTGAAATCTAAAGTTTAACTTTTATATGTTAGTTCTGATGTTTTGAGCAACAAATGTTTTGATCTTTTGATTTATTCAAGGCTTAAAATAAACAGCAATATATATATGCAGTACAGGCCAAAAGTTTGGACACACCTTTCATTCAATGTGTTTTCTTTATTTCATGACCATTTACATTGGTAGGTTCTCACTAAAGGCATCAAAACTATGAATAAACACATGTAGAGTTATGTACTTAACAAAAAAAGGTGAAATAACTGAAAACATGGTTTATATTCTAGTTTCTTCAAAATAGCCACCATTTGCTCAGATTACTTCTTGGCACACGCTTGGCATTTCTATAGTGTATACCCGTGTACATCCATGTATGTTATACACTGAGATTATGTTGTGAATGGACCATAACAGATATTCATGGCAAGAGGACATGATCAATATTAGCATCTGACACCCTTAGATGCTGAAAATTTTATTAAGATTTAAATCAGACAGGTAAGGTGGTTGCATCGGTAAATTAGAGCTTGCTTTTTTTTTCATTACTGACTCTCATATTTAGCTTAAAAGAATGCATATAGATAACACAACCTAATATAATTATTTACCTGTAGTGAATCTTTTTCACAGGTGTACATAGACAACAAAAGGAAAAACAGCTATAGATCTTCTTGAAAAAGACAGAAATGTAAGCCTTTGATTATTGTACTTCAGTATTTGCAGCTATTGCATATGGGGTTTGTTCTTATTAAGATTATGGTTGATACCATGTCTCCCTTTTCTTTCTATTTCACCTGTGCTTTCTGATGGTGAGTATTTGAATCCTGCAATTCTTAACAAAAAGAAAAACTGCATTGCTGATTGCTGAGTATCTGGACCTCCCAGTGCAAACATTAACTGCTTGAGAAGCACTATGGAATGTAATGAAGGAAACAATACTGGGAAAAAAGCCAAAAATCTAAAACACTGGCGCCGGGGACCAAGGGATTTGCTTCCTAGTAATAGGAGCCGAATGAGACCCAGCACTTTTGTAAGACTGAAAATGGCATACTGTGATCCGTAACTCAGCCAAGGGGACTCTAGATGGAGAAATAGAATTGGCACGGTAAGCCGTCTATTACTTTTCATAGGATTTTCTGAAAGAAGCAAAGAATATAAGGGAGAAAGGACAGCAGTTGTTAGAATGGTCACATCAAGTGAAAATGCACTGTCTTTTTTGGGTTATCTGTTTTCCTTCTGTTTTTTGTAAAAGGCATTTTTATCCCCAGAAATAGAGGATCTCCTGGATTTCTTACAGCCCTACATAACTTCCAGTTTCATGTGACCAGGTGGATCAGGGGTTAACTATTAGCAGACAACAACAAGACATCACCTAAAAACTTTACCCCATCCATTTGTTCCTCTGTAGAGAATAGTGTTACTATTTTAATTTGGATTGATCACATTATTCATTTAGTTTGGTTCTAATAAGCCAGATAACACTGATATTCACTTTCCACCAATAAGTGGTCAGGGAGCAACAGAGATCCCCGATAACTAAGTTGCTGGCAGCAGAAAAGAGCTCTCAGAGGACCTATGATCAAGAATTGATAACTTGCAGGAAGCTGGAAAGGGTTATAAAATTATCTCCAAACGCCTTGATCTTCATATGTCCACGATAAGACAGACTGTCTACAAATGGAGAAATTCATGACTGCAAGAGCACAGCGCAGATTCCTTAATGAGGTAAAGAAGACCTGGCACATGCTAACATTTCTGTTGCAATATCTTCAATGAGGAAATAATTAAACAAGAATGGAGTCCATGGAAGGACATCATGGAGCCTTAGGTGGGCGGGACAATCCGGGGCATTGGGACACGGTGCCCCAGCTGCAGGGGGGTATGGGTCCTTGTGAGTATATGGCCTTAGGTTGACTGGGTAAGGTAGTGGTAAAGAAGGTAGTTAGTTAGATAAGAAGTCATTTGAACTTACAGAAATGTGTGTTTGCACACGTCTCTGTGAGTTCAAATTACTCCTTAACCTTCTTTACCATTACCTTATCCAGTCGACCTTGGGCTTTGCTATTGTTTTCAGATATTTTGGATGTTGGTGGGCAACAGAGACTTTTCATTACTCACTGAATAAGGGACTTACCTTATCTTTTCATTTTCCACAACACTACTGGCAAAATATTCTGTGGACAGATGAAACCAAAATTTAGTTGTTTGGAAAAAATACACAACACTACGTGTGGAGAAAAAGTCACAGCACACCAACATTAAAACCTCGTCCCCACAGTAAAACATGGCGGAGGGAGAATTGTGGTTTGGGGCTGCTTTGCTGCCTCAGGTCCTTGACAGATTGTTGTCATTGATGGAAAAATTAATTCCAGAGTTTATCAAGACATTTTGAAGGAAAACGTAAGACCATCTGTCCGCCAACTGAAGATCCACAGAGGATGGGTGATGCAACAGAACAATGACCCAAAACAAAAGAATAGTTTCAACAGAACAAATGCTTTCTGGAGTGGTCAGAGCCCCGACCTCAACCCAAATGAAGTGCTGTGACATCAGACATCCAAGAATATTGCTACGCTGAAACAGTTTTGTGAAGAGGAGTGGTCCAAAATGACTACAGATCATTGTGCAGGTCTGATCTGTAACTACCGGAAACATTTACTTGATGTTATTGCTGCCAAAGGAGGGTCAACCAGTTATTAAGTCCAAAGGTTCACATACATTTTCCACCCTGCACTGTGAATGTTTACATGTTATGTTCAATAAAAACATGAAAACATAATGTTTGTGTAGTATTATTTTAAGCAGACTGTGTTTTTCTTTTGGTGTGACTTAAATAAAGATCAGAGCACATTTTATGACCAGTTCATGCAAAACGCCACATAATACCAAAGGGTTCACATACTTTTTCTTGCAAATGTATATGTGCTACGTACACAGCAGATAAATACCCTGACTTTCCTCTCCTCTCCTGCCCTGGGAAGTGAAAGCTGTGTGAAAAACTTAGAAAATAGTGAGTGTCATAGATAATGTCAGTGTATGTTTTTTACTATGTGAAGGTCGATTTTGTAAATAAAGACCATTGTCATTTTAATACTTGAATTTAAAAGCCCTTTAGCAGTCATGCTAAGAGACTGTTGTATGGGTATATTAGAAAATCAGACCACTTTATCAAATCAAAGTTATTTGTCTTGTTTTAAATCACTCTATACATCTACAATCTTGTGCTGAAAATGTATCCCTATGCTTGCCCCTCCACTTTTCCGCTAACCTACTAATGACAATTCCCTCATAATGATGGTCGAATAAATTTCTAAGATGAAATTGAAAGTCAAACTTTTTACTTGACTGTAAATTCAGTCGTAATTCTATGGGATGATTTCAACCTATTTTTCAAACTCTGCAGAATGGACATGAATACAACTGTGCATGTAGGTATGTGGAAGGGCAGAATAAAATTAATTCTTTTTTGTTTTATTTCTAGGAAAATGTTTTAACCCTCTGGGAATAGGTAAGAGGTCTAAAGGTAGCCATACACCGGTGGATTTTCACCCGATTTGTCAGCCGATCGAGCGCCATGTACGTTCCAGCCCATCGCCCAGTGGTTGTTCGGCCACAAATCAGGTGGACCCACCAGGACAAATCAACCAGGAATCTTGCGGCTGAAATTTGGTATTGCACGGGGAATTTTTCCCCAATTAATTTGAACACTTTAAATATATTTTTCCTTGTTTTTCTGCTCTAAAAACTGGGTGCATCTTATGGTCAGGTGCATCTTAAAGTCCAAAAAATACTGTACTTCATTTCAACCATCTTTACCCTTCAGGTCATACCAGACCCCTCCAGAAGACCTAGCAGGCCAAGGAACTGGGGTTGACAAGCAAGCACCCTCCTCCCTAAACCAAAACAAGCCCCATGTCATACCTCAACAAGTGGAGACCCTCATTAAGGTAAGGGTAAGTGTTGTAGGGTTCTGTGGATGGGTGCTCATTGAGAACCCCTTAATCCTGTCCCCCACCATATGGAATGAATATATTAGTCTCCTGGTCTTCTTGTATTCAAAAAGGGTTGACAAAATACCCTTAAAATAACACAATAAAAATATTTTTATTAAAATTCTGCCATTCCACATACCAAACTGCATTGTTGTATTAATGTTTATTCTGTGCTGATGTCTTTTGAAGTCAGCGCTGGATGGAATACAGGTCGCAAATTGGGATGAGCAAAAACACTTGCTCCAAACAACATCAAATGTATCAACATTAATGTGAAAAACTTGCACAGTAAGTGTTTATCAACATGACGGCAGGTGAACTCTAGAGATGGTCGAATTTATTTTAAAAAAATTTGACCATTTCGACGATTTTGAGTTAATTGCAAAGCACCTGAACATGGTATTAACACCAAACTTGCTGGAGATGAACAGAAGGGTTAGGGGTACACTACAAAAAAAAGTATGTCTCTAACACAAATAGTTTTTGCACAAATTAGGTTCAAAGTCAAGCCAAAATTTCGACAATCGGAATTTTTACTTTATTTTTTAACTTAATTTATGCAAAAACTGCATGTGCTAGAGCAAAACTTTTTTTCTCAAATGTTCCCACAACCCTTTCCTACATCTCCTAAATGTTCTTCAAGTTGCACATGTCCGCTGTGGCAATGTTTATCAAAATAACCAAAGGTGAACTCTATGGACATATGCAGTAGCTTGGGAATGTTTCCATGCTACTGGGAATGTTTTCATGCTACTGGGCATGCAGAGGAGTGGGTAGCTTGCACATTAAAAATTACATCTGATGGCAATGCCACTGCCCACCAAGTCACTACTACTACCAGGCCTCCTCTGCATTAGATTATGGTATCATCAACAAAATTGCTGGAGATATGGTTGAATTTTGGGGAAAAAATTTGACCATCTCTACTCTGCATGATTCAATAGTTTTATCTGTATCTAATGCATACATGTTGGATAGCAGTGTCTATCTAGAACAGTTCTTTACCTGTGGCACGAGCAATATCAGTCTGCATATAAGGAAACAATCAAGTCTACAACACAAAGTCCTGAGGTAGTAGAACTTTCAGAACACAATGCTTTCCAAGGCACAAATGTGATGACCACAGTCCATTCCTAGATCTTAGGACAATAATGAGGACTTACTGCTCTATTAAGGACACATAAAGGGATAAAATTACAAAAACTAACCACTTCCATACTCATGCTAGAGTTAGAGGGTTTTTTTGAGGGGGGGGGGGGGTTATTTAGCTGATTGAAACATGAGCAAAGAGGTGGTGTCATTATGTATTACAATAAACTCTGCCCTTTCTACCCATCTCTGTTTGCTGCTGACTACCTTTAACATTGAAATCTAGAGGCGACAAACTGCATGCTAAAGTATAGCCTTTTAGCTCAACAAGAACTAAAAGTCCCAGCACGTTCCTCCAACCAGCAAAAGCAAACTTGTCTGGCCTATATAAATCATAACTGATTTTACAGGGGAATAAAAGGGCACCCCAACTACATGTTATTGACAGGAGGTCTGGACAAGCTGACAGCTGTGGAGTTTTTTACATTTGAATTGTAATCCCCAGTAGCAGGATTGGTGTATCCGGATGGTATTAATTCTGTTTGGAAATGTTAAAATAAGAAAAGGTTACCAGCTAAAGAAGAGACCTGCTTTTCTTTTCTTGAAAACAAAGGCAAAGCTCGCTTCTTCCCTTGTGTCCTTGAACTGTCATCTCCAACCTTTTGAAACTGTATCTGATTATCCGTGTGACAATTAATCATAATTAAGCAGCCCGGAGATTTGGAAAGGTAAAAGAAGAAGGTGTCTATAGATCTGGCTGGCGTCCTAAGTAACCCCATTCCCTTTTTGGCCGGCGAAATGGTAACTCGGAGCCATGAAGAAGGAACAGATTAAAAAAAGAAAAAAAAGTGTCGGAAATGTCCCTTTTTTCTTCTTCCTCTCTGCTTTGGACACTTGAATATGTTTTGAGCTCTAATGCTTTTGGAATATTTTTTTTCCGTGTTTCCAAAAGGAACAAGGTAACAAATTACCTCCCCAATGCCAAGTGATTTGGATTCAGTCTTGAGAACCAGATTTTTCCAATTTACAAACAGCAAAGCATTCCTTTGTGACATGATGGCATACTGTCCTGGACACCAGTATATAACTTCTTGTTAAGGACAGTGTTGTAAATATTCTTTCTAAATGCTTGGAAGAATAAATAATTTAGGATTCCTAAGAATAACTTGCATATAATTTTTTTCACCAAATAGACATTTTTTATTGCTGTCTGAGCCACAATGACATTCAAAAATGAACAAAAGAAATTTGCAAATGGTGTGTTGTAAACTACACCAACTATCCCAAAAAGAAATCCAATTCACACTTACTATACCAATGTTACCAAATCTCTTTACCTAAATGGCTTTGTGTACAAAAGAGCTATGAAGCTGCAGTTCCTTTTTAACCCTATTTATTTTGCCATCCTTGGACTAAGCTAAACATGGGAATCACACAACATGCAACGTGAAATTTAATAAAGTTAACTGAATACACTGCCTGGCCAAAAAAAAATCGCCACCCAAAAAAAAGGTTACACACACTAATATTTTGTTGGACCGCCTTTAGCTTTGATTGCGGCACGCATTTGATGAGCCATTTTTTTTCAAAAAGCTTCTGCAATGTTACAAGATTTATTTTTCATCCAGTGTTGCATTAATTTGTCACCAAGATCTTGCATTGATGATGATAGAGTCTGACCACTCCACATCTAGCCTTCTCTAGCATGTTCCAAAGATTCTCAATGGGGTTAAGGTCTGGACTCTGTGGTAGCCAATCCATGTGTGTCTTTCACAATTTAAGCACGATGAATCCTGACATTGTCATCTTGGAACATGCCCGTACCATCAGAGAAGAACAGAATCCATGGATGGAATAACCTGGTCATTCAGTATATTCAGGTAGTCAGCTGACCTCATTCTTGGAGCACATACTGTTGCTGAACATTCGGTAATCATCCAATAGGAACTCAGACTGGAGCAACAGTACATTTTTCAGGTGGAGAACTACACAAAGCACACTGCCAAGATATCGAAAGAACAACTCTGTCAATGTCCTTGAGTGGCCCAGCCAAACCCCCGGCTGGAGAGAACTTAAAATGTCTGTGCACTGATGCTTCCCATTCAACTTGATGGAGCTTGAGAGGTGCTGCAAGATGAATGGATGAAACTGGCCAAGGATAGGTGTGCCAAGCTTGTGGCATCATATCCAAAAAGACTTGAGGCTGTAATAAGTACTGAGCAAAGGCTGAGAATACTTATGTACCTTTGATTTCTACGTTTTTTGTTTTTTTTAATACGTTTGGCAAAACTTCAAGAAAACTTTTTCCACACTGTCATTATGGGATATTGTGTGTAGAATTGTAGAATTGAAGTGTAGAATTATGTGTAGAAAAAATAAATCTCATCCATTTTGGAATAAGACTATAACATAACAAAATGTGAAAAAAGTGATTTCCTGTGAACACTTTCTGGATGCACTGCGTAAGTTCTGTGTTTTACATACCTGTTAACCTCTTGATCTACTACTTATTTTTAAATATTTTTTCTTTTGCAAAAATTCATTATAAACTATTTAAAAGCTCTTTAAACATGCATGGCATACTTTAAAACCATATAATCACCTAAAGAGAAAAGGTAGTACTCCAACTGCTGACCTTTTATAAAAACAAATTCATATGAAACTGCTGAAAAAAATGTTTGGTGACTACTGCAATAAACCAAGAAGATTTTTTTTTATTAAACTAGTAAAGACTTTATATATTTTCATTATATTAAGAGAATTGTTAATGTACAGTTCACTTATAACACAAGCAACATCCTCTACATATAACTCATTCAGAAAAAAAGTGAAATTGTTCATTTTCTAAATGTATATAATTCAACCTTTTTATGCACATGGGTCTAATTTGTTCAGATTTATGATTATGTTCAACTAACTTGATTTTTTTGCTATTTGTTTAGGAAAATTGCCATTTAACAATTACCTGATCCATTCAGGTATCCCTCTGCAGTGCTCTGGTCACATGGTTTTCATTAAAAGACTGCAGTGCAATGAAAGCCGGAATAAAGTGATTTTCAAAAGAGATTTAAAATACAAAGTGAAGCTGGCTATGTTCTCAGAATGATTAAATAAGACTTCACGACTAAAACAGTCAAGCTCCACATCTCCATGGGATTTAGAAGAAACATGTACCAGAGCTGATGGTGAAAAGGAATTTAATATGGGCAAGAGTTTCACTCATTACTTTCTTACACATGGCCAAATTTGAGCCATTATAAAAGTATGTGAAACCCAAGCTAACACCACCATGGCTAGAGCTGCAATACTGTGTACAGAAATCACTGTATGATCACATATACAATTGGAAATTCACTTTTTTTAAATCAACTTTGGACAACAGAAGGTCTTGTGGGAACATTTCAGGCAAATACATTTTTTTTTTCACAAACCAAAAGGAATATCAGCAAGTATCAATAAACTTAATAATTTGTGCAGACTCAATACATACAATGTACAGTGGGTACGGAAAGTATTCAGACCCCCTTAAATTTTTCACTCTTTGTTATATTGCAGCCATTTGCTAAAATCTTTTAAGTTCTTTTTACATCCTCATGGATGTACACACAGCACCCCATACTGACAGACAAACACACAATTGTAGACATTTTTGCAGATTTATTAAAAAAGAAAAACTGAAATACCACATGGTCCTAAGTATTCAGACCCCTGCTCAGTATATAGTAGAAGCACCCTTTTGAACTAATACAGCCATGAGGCTTTTTGGGAAAGAAGTAACAAGTTTTCACACCTGTATTTGGGGATCTTTGCCATTCCTCCTTGCAGATCCTCTCCAGTTGTGTCAGGTTGGAGGAGGGTTCTGTTAGGTTGACGAGAAGCTTCCTTCGGGCCACACTGCCATAAACAACTTTCTCCTATCTCCCGACTGCATCTGTAGAGCTCAGCCACAGTGATCTTTGGGTTCTTCTTTACCTCTCTCCTCTCACCAAGGCTCTTCTGCCCTGATAGCTCAGTTTGGCCAGACGGCCATCTCTAAAAAGGGTTCTGGTGGTGCAAAATGTCTTCCATTTTAAGGAGTATAAAGGACACTGTGCTCTTAGGAACCTTAAGTGTCGCAGAAACTTTTTTGTAACCTTGGCCAGATCTGTGCCTTCCCACAATTCTGTCTCTGAGCTCTTCAGATAGTTCCTTTGACCTCATTATTCTCATTTACTCTGACATGCACTGTGAGCTGTAAGGTCTTAAATAGACAGGTGTGTGGCTTTCCTAATCAAGTCCAAACAGTATAATCAAACACAGCTGAACTCAAATGAAGGTGTAGAACCATCTCAAGGATTATCTGAAGACATGGACTGCACCTGAGTTAAATATGAGTGTCACAGCAAAGGGTCTGAAAACTTAGGATCATGTGATATTTCAGTTTTTCTTTTTTAATAAATCTTCATGTGTAGTCTACAATTGTGTGTTTTTCTGTCAATATGGGGTGCTGTGTGTACATTAATAAGGAAAAAAAGAGAGGAAAAGATTTTAGCAAACGGCTGCAATATAACAAAGAGTAAAACATTTAAGGGGTCTGAATGCTTTCCGTATCCACTGTATACTTTACTTACTATACCTAACAACTTACAAATACATTATTGTGGACATATAAACACCTGTTAACAAAATCTTCTTCATGGTCACATCTCCACTATTTTTCCTTTTTTTGCACCAGCTTGGTGGTATTGCTTACAGCTCATATGACCCTTCAGAATCTCTTTAAATGTACAGTTTGGGTCTTATATCTGCCTGCCCAGGCAACCTACAATAGTCATTACAAATGAAAAAGGATGATGATGGGGCCAACAACATTAACAGGGAGTGGAATTTCAAAATGACAATACTGTGTCTTTGAACTGAGAACTGGCAGGATCAACCTGTAATCCTAGCTTTGAATCATTTTCTTGCATTAGTTAAGCATTATAACTGGAAAATCTTGTTGTTATAATCAAGACATAAAAGAAGCCAGGGGCTGGATGCAGACTACTAGTCTCCACCTATAGCCAAAACATTATTATTGGCTGGGTTTAACCTTTGAAAACTAAAGTTATGCCCTTAGAGTACACCTAAAATTATTCTGCCAACAAGGGTAATGTTACTGGACAGTGCGCATACATGTTCTAAGAGGTTGCCAAATTGTGAAGCTTTCTAACATTTGTCATCAAGAGGCTGCAGAAGCCAAAACATTAGGTTCCAGTTAGTATACTAAAATCTCAGCAGCTTTATTTATTTGTAAATGCTATCTGTACTTCCTTTATTAGAAAGCCGCTTTATACTCAGTGATTGGAGAATATCTCAGCTTACATCTATGTTGACAATTATTTTACCATTTCAGTAAACTGATTGGTTGAATTGGTTGAAACAAACTGATTGGTTGAAACAAAATGCATTCTGTTTATACTGCATAAACACAACCTGTCCTGCCAGCAAATCCATTCACACAACCTTGAGTTACGTTTAACAGATTGCCAGAGAACATGGCAAAGTAAATAGTGCCAACCAGTCTGCATATTTAGAAAGCAGAATGTCATCATTGCTAATGCTGGTGGTCGTGTAACAGCTCTGGTCTGACGAATGTGGCTCAAATATGTTTTGGAAATGTAACCTCAGCCTCCAGATTTGGAAAACAAGAATTCTAACCAGTTTCTGAAGTCATATCCTATCCAGAGACTTGGCATTATATTCTGCCCTTATTTGCCATAGCCTTTGCCTTCCTTTGTGAGTAGTGGCGGGGACTTGAAATGCCAGCATCGACATTATTTTAGGACGGCGGCCAGTTCATTTGGAATTCACGCTTGAAAATAGCCCAAACAAATTTGCATAGTGGTGAGATGATTTCTGATACTGAGCCACTGTCACACAGTCTACCAGAGAACTGTTTCCGTAATGTAAGCTTCCAGGGAAAGGAATATCTACTTATCCCATTATCTTATGTTCTACTTCAAGCATCAGTCAGATGGTCATAGAGTTTGCTTCACTCCTGTATACAATCCTATAAGCAAAGCTGATGTTGTCTATCTTTAGAGAAAAACTCAGGAAAGTATTTTGTATATATACTGGCATTTACACAACAGCTTCAGGCAACAAGTAAATGTGTAATTATATGGAATGGAAATTGCATTCTTATATTGTCTTCTGTAATCAAATGCAGCCAGGTTTGCAATGCTACTTCCTGCCATAAGATCAAGCTACAAAGCGTGGTGGTTAAAACTAAGGCCATGTGTCCTGCGGCCGATTTGCGGGCAGATTTCCCACTAATTGTGGGTGTGCTATTTTTCCTATAAATCGATGTGATGTGGAGCAGCAAGAGAGGCTTCCCTCAAGATACCATCTGTGCTTGGTAACTCTAAAGGTGGCCATACATAGGGGGAAGAGAACTCGACAAATGACCCATTCAAGTGCAGTGTGGTGACACCACGATGAGGTCACTATGCTACGCTCGGGCACCTGCTTAAGGCACAGCACTTTAGGTGCCCGAATCCTAGACAATGCTTTGGATGGTCCCCTGGTCCCTATCCAAAGAAATTACATTTCAGTGGGATCACTTTAAGACAAGGGTGACCGCTTTAGCGCATATCTATGCTTGTATGGGGACCTTAAAGTGGACCTAGCACCAGGAATCTATGTTTTCATGAATGGCACTAGAAGTGCCAATAATAGGGAGGAATGCAGTGAAAAAACCCAAAAACGTACCTGTAATGAGCAATTTAGGAATATAATCCGGCATTTCTCCACACTTCCTGGTTCATGGTCTCAGCAGAAGCCGGCAGCACGTCACAACAACATGAACACATGAAACACATGGTGGTGCAATATCGCGGGTGGCCACTAGGGGCGTTCAGTGATCTTCTATGGGAATTTTCAAAGCAGCTCACTGAAAAATCACGTGCTGCTGTGACGTGCTGCCGGCTTCTGCTGACACCATGAACCAGGAAGTGTGGAGAAATGCCGGATTATATTCCTAAATTGCTCATTACAGGTAAGTTTTTGTTTTTTTTCACTGCATTCCTCCCTATTATTGGCACTTCTAGTGCCATTCATGAAAACATAGATTCCTGGTGGTAGGTCCGCTTTAAGTCTCATTCTCTACTGCCCTGACAACTTAATAGTTGGTTTGATGTTCATTGGGCTTGTGGGTATAAAATATACCGTGTTTCCCCAATGATAAGACACAGTCTTATATTTTTTAATAGTCAAAATACGCCCAGGTCTTATTTTCAGGGGATGTCTTATTCTGCTCACTCAGTGAAGGGGACAATGAATGGAACAGACTCACTTTTTCTTGGGTTCTACCGGCTTGGTAACAGACGGTAAGGCAGGGATCAGCAGCTTGTCCTTTCCAGAGCGGAGGCGTGGGAGCGTGTGTGGGCCTTTGCAGTCACTTCCTGCTCTGCTCTCCACTGCAGCCAGCCCAGACGAAGGCACACAGCTACCCATTGTACCACCCGAATGGGAGTTTCAGGCATGGATCGGTGAGTGTCTTATATGCGGTGAGTGTCTGATTTGCGGGGGTGGCTTTTTTTGCGGGGTGTGGCTTATTTCAATGTTTTCTGCAAAAATCGGGTGTCTTATTTGATGGGGATGTCTTTTTATCGGGGAAACACGGTAGTATAATAGTGCTTAATTACCTGATCTAAATGACATTCTAAACTAATTTGCTCTCTTAACAATAAAAGAAACATTATTTGTAAATAGATCTTTATAAAAATTAACAATCCATTCTTTAAATCATTTTTTGCTATACTAAGGTGCAGAGTAATGAATGAGGTTAAACTTAGAAAATAACCACAATTAAATTTTTGTCTTTTTATTTATAATCTGCACACATGGTCAGCTATGACACCATTTGTGGGTTTCTAGTTAGAGAGCTGACATCATTTTTACTTAAGGCATGACTTAAATTCAAAGGTTTTTACAAAAATATAAATAGGTAGGTTTAGATCTATTTTTTAGATGTCCTCCTACTTAGTTACATCCGTTTTATATATAGTACAATTCACTAAAGTCTCTGAAAACATATATTGTACTGATAAATAGTGTTGAGCTCGAATATATAAAATAAATAAATATTCAAATTGCAAATATATTCAACGAATATTGGCTATTCAAAAATTTGCACTTTTCGCGAGTATGGCAGTGGTTATTCACAATTTCGAATATTGGAGATATTATGCACTGGGAAGGTTATGGCCATGCATTGCGATTTTATATTCGCAATGCAAAAATAAATATGTAAACATTTTGAAGGTAATCGCGAATATATTTTCAAAAATGCATGGCCATACACTTTTATTTCGAATCAAATATTAGTAGAATTATTCGCAAAATCGAATATTGCCACTACTGATAAAACACTAGAGTTGTATATGTATGTTGCTGTTATTTAATTTAAATTTAAATTCTTTAAGACCCATCACATTGCCTTATCAATTTTTGTAGTCAATATTGTCACTTTAGATCACTACTTTAACTAAGGTTACAACACATTACCATTAGAACCTCTATTATTAGGATTGTGTGTTAGAATCGTCCAGGAAGTCAGCAATAACATCATATAGATCAAATATGTTTTTAATTGTTTCACTAACCTCTGGACTTCTCAAGTTTATAATTTATATCATAAAAAACATTGTGCAGTCACAAAAAGAAGTGCCATGAAATAACATGACAAAGTAACAAAAGGAAGGTTTATGAGTGACACAATGTGGATAGTCTACATCTTAGAATCCAGGGGAAAAACTCTCTCTCTCGCTAAAAAGATATATATATATACACACACAATTTTGTTAAATTAACTCTTCTCAATAAAGTACACTCTAATTTTGAGGATACATTTGGTTTGGTTGACCTTTCTGAGGACTTACCACAGTAACTTAACCTCATGACTAATGGAGACTGTTCTCATTATTCCCATGTATGATTCTGCGAACATTCTGTATTCTTCAACATAAGATTTGTATAAGTGTCACATAAACAACCATTACATCAAAGACAAAGCCATTCCCATCAACCAAAACCAAACAACATGTAGGGTGCATGAACTACACGAACTTCTCAGCCTTATCAACATATTCATACAAAATTTATTATATGTCATACAATGTATGACTGTCAGTGGCTGCCAATCCACTAGAAACGATGGAAAGAAACTGTGGACATGCTGTAGAAGTTGTTGAAGGCATGCTACAGCAGCTAACAATTAACCCCTAGAGAACCAGTGTTGTACCATTACAATACAACATTTATTGTTACAAAAATAAACCCTCCCCCATGTTCTTCTTTTCAATACATAATGTACATAACTATTAGGTCATATTGGTAAGTTCTGCAACATTATTGGATGGTTGAATGCGTAAATAGGCCACTTTATCTGGCCATGAAGTCATACAAGAAGTGGGTCTTTGGGGGTTAAAGATATCAGACATGTTCATTTTATAAAGCTGCTTGTTATTGCAGCCCTTTTACAAATGTATTCTCCTTCACTTCTTACCCTGTCTGCTGGAATCAAAAGCTTAAGCAGGGAACACGCGGCTCGATATTGGAGCCGCCCGATGTTCCCTGCAGCAGCTTGATGACGTCCTCACGCTGCTGACAGATATTGGAGGAGCTGGAGAGACAGTCGAGGAGACCCGCATGCAAAGCAACAGACATTGGCCGTATTGGTCCGATATCCCTGTTTTCGAGCGGGATTGATTGGTCACGCTCGAAAACTGGGATGGCCACATATAATATGGCCAGATAGATGGCCGTGAGAGCGCCCGGCACTCGAATTGGCCATTGATCTGGCCCATATCTACATGTGTGTACCCTGCTTTTATGTAAACTCTTTACCTCCAGCGGAGGAAAAAGCAGTGGACACATGGCCTTAAAGCTACGCAAGGTAGGTAAGGCACTAGGGTTTACGCTCACATTGTAATCTCTTTAAATATTTCAAACTATCATCATAACTCCAGAAACTGACTATATACAGGTACTGTGAGAAGTCTACTTTATTGTCTTCTACATTGGTCTAAAGCACAAGTTATCCATTGTTACAAAACAACATCTGTTGGACATTTTAAATTTGGGTCCTTCTTGCTCAGTCAGAGCTTCCCCTCCAAGTCCATTTAACATTCATCTCATGTAAATAGATTGCACTTATCAGACTTTCAGGTAAAACTGTTAGCTACAATTTCATGGCAGAGCACCACCGCTGATCCCACTGAAAGCAGTTTGAAGGCACGTTACTGTTTCATATCCTTATTGAGAGAAGTGGGAGAGCTTTATGAAGCTTGAGCTTAATCTCGGCAACAGATTTATGCTGCAAAGTTCACCAAGCCTGGAAATGCCTGCTGCTCTTTCTGTATTTTTTCATGATCTGACAGTATTACGATACATGTAGAGGTCCCGAACACATAACGGCTCCTGGCCTCAGCTGCCAGGGCCATAAAAAAACAACATTTGGAAAGAGGAAAGTTTTTATTATGATTTCCAGTTTTCAATGAACTTTAAGTAATGTAGCTAACTGCCTTTTAGGCACTGTTTTAACATATGGAAGTGTTCTGTTATATATATTACCTTTTATTTGAGGGGACGGGTCATTAGAAACCGAATGCACAATTCAAAGAGAATTCAAGTAGCGGGATAAATGTAGATGAGCAGGCAAACCTGTCTTTCTGTTTATTCAGAATTTTTCTTATTTATTAAAAGGTCAAATCCTAGCACATGCTGGTGAGAATATCCTGCAAAAACAGAGATAGCCAGTCATTAACCACTTTATATTGCAAAGTAGTTTAAAACTCAAAATCCAGACCAAATTTTCGAACTAAGATGAGAATAAATGTTACTTTATCAGCATGTTGAATATTTCATTTATTGGGTTTATTTGTTAAATGTTCTTTACTTTTTATATAAAGACAAATGGTGAAAAATAGGAAAAAGATGTTGTGTTCATTTTTTAAGTCAAAATTATTTGTTTTAACTTGAACTAATGCAGCTATTTTAAGTAAAATATGTTCTCTAAGTTAAAGCAGATTTATCATCTGCTCACCAGCATTTCATAATTGCACCAGAAGTGGCGATAACAGGGGAAAGTGATCATAGATAATACCCCACTTGCCCGAAAGGTAAAAAAAAAAAATCTAAATCCACCTGAAGTAATTTGATCAGCTGATTCTTCTATGATTTGCTGGTTAGAATCATTTTGATGTCTCAATTAAGCATACTTTATAGGTTAAAATAGGCTTAACCAATAAGAGCTGATCAACTTGATCATGTGACTCTTCATTAGTGCCCTTGCAGGAGAACTTTACAACTGTAGTGCACAGAAATACATGCACAGGGGGACATTTGTTATCCAGGGACAGTATGGGTATTTAAATGTATCTCAGGTTCTCCTATTATCTAATTTCTATAAGACCTCCTCAAAATCAGGTTGTCAGTATGTGTGCACCTTATAGAGAGACAATGTGATCACCTACAGCCACACCTTCGCTGTCCGTCAGCCCGCTTAGTTCATGGCTGGCAGAGGTGGAGGCGGTGAAGCTGTCAGTGGGAAGATCCGCCATTGGGTATTACTTCCCTTTGCCCCCTGTAACCCAAGTTTCTCTTCAGTGAAATGCTGGCTGCTCTAAAATCACTTCCCTCAAGTAAGACTGTCAGTGTGAGTGAACTTGAGTTCCTAGAGGGATGAAGGGAGGCTGAAAGTGGGAAGATCCATCATGCCTCCTGGAACCCTTGCTCAGTTGGTATCATTGCTGGCCAGACTTGAGGGAATTGATTGCAGAGAAGCCAGCCATTGTCTGATGGCTGCTTAGTAATCACTAGTGCTGAGCTTAAATATTCAAATTGCGTATATATTTGACAAATATTGTCTATTCGAGAATTCGCAAATTTCGCGACTATGGAGGTGGATATTTGCAATTTCCAATATTTGCGATATTATGCATTGGGAAGCTTATGGCCACACATTGCGATTATATATTTACAATGCGGAAATTAATACTACATGTGACCATTCATTTTAAAGGTAATCGCAATAATTTTAATTGTGAATATATTTTCACAATGCATGTCCATACACTCCAATATCGCAAAATATCGCAAATTTGAATTTTGCCTAAGCCGCTCATCCCTAGTAATCACCTCGTTCTTTAGTATTCAAACCAGACCATGTGGCCGAAAAAAGCATGTACCTCTGTATACAATTATATAGGAGTCTCACATTGTGTTGCTTCTTATGGCCTGCAAAATATGGTAATAAACTGATAACTGCTGTTGTACTGATATTCAAATCTTCCTATATGGCAGTGGCTCCCAAGTTGGGGGGGTTAGGCCCTGGGGGGGCACGGGCCCTGATTCTGAACATGTTTTCGGGCCCTGGGGAAGGGGGGCTCGAAAATGTGCCTAAATAGATAAGGGGGGCCCTGCGAGGAAAGTTTGGGAACCACTGCTATATGGAATAAACAATGCCTCCATGCTCCAACAGAGAGCTCCAATGATGTAATGTAGTAATGCATTATGAGCAATTTACACATAATATGATGAGAAGTTGTCATGAAGCATTGGTTTTGGATACAGGTTTATTGCACACATCTATATTTTCTAATAATGTGATACTAAAAAAGCTTCAGTTCCTGAAAAAAGACAAATAAGAAGCCTACTTATGTAAAAAAAAAACTAATAAAAAAAAAAGCATGCACAGCAAAGACTCAAATCTGGAGGTGTCACATATTTAATAGTTTTTTCCCAACAACGGTCCTCTTAGTTGAAAAATGGTCAACATTTTTTGATCCTGCATTCTATGAACCAGGCAGCCATTATTACTATTATTAACTTTTATTTATAATGCATCAACATATTAAGCAGTATTGTCATGGGGGTGGGGGCATTATAGCATCCCAGGTTTCTTATTTCGTTAGCATTCCTATCAAAACATAGCAAAACAGATAAATGATAAAGACATTTAAAACCACCCAAAGGAGGGCAGCATGTAATGAGGAGGGTACACAGGTGATTGAGCTGACCCAGTTTTAATACTGCCCTAGTGATGTCAACTGTGACACAATCATGGCGTTGTATTTCTTTTTGCTA
This sequence comes from Ptychadena robeensis, assembly GCA_036250615.1. Classification (NCBI taxonomy): domain Eukaryota; kingdom Metazoa; phylum Chordata; class Amphibia; order Anura; family Ptychadenidae; genus Ptychadena; species Ptychadena robeensis. Next base: position 58,267,180 of record CM070037.1, on the reverse strand, counting down.
TATTGCTGCTGTGACATACAGTAGTTAAACAGTTAGAAAACAGAGGATAAAGTAGTTCCATTAAAATTCAGTGTAAGTGGGAACATTCTTTTTCGGCTTATGAAAAGCAGCAGAACTACCAACGTCTAATTCAATTATAACGCTACGCAGGAAAAGAGTTGTAATGAAAAAAATATGAACAACTAAAGTCACTCATCATTTTTGACTGTTTCATGGTCAGGCAGCAGGAAGAACATTTTCCTGCATTATCATCCCGCTCCACGCTGGAGATTGCTAATTGAAAATAAGTGTCTTACTGACAACATTATTAGATTATGTAATTGTTATTTTGAATGGGCAAACAGCGAAATACATCATGCTTTTTCTAGTAGATTAGCTGAAGTGAGTAGCTTGTGTTGCCTGCATTTTTCCAAATACATCATGGGCCGCCCCATTATATGATTGCATAGACTTTAATGGCTTTTTCATACCTATCCCTTCAGCTGTGGAATCGGCATTTAATCCAACCATTTGTGACAGGGTTAACACCCACTCTCATTTCCTGCTAGGGCCTCACACTGGCTCTGCTTTGCTGCTGTGTATTTTTCCAACGCCCACTCTGCTGTCTCTACAATCACATTATACTATTAGACATAGACAATGAATCACTATAATTGTTCTAATATGCTGGTTACTCCTCAAAAAACATTAACCCATTAACGCAGGACCATGTGAGCCCACGGCCTGTGTTATTGCTTCTAGCAACAGGACCACTGACAGCCAACACAGAGTTAAATCATTTCTTTATAGAATTGAGAGCTGGGTAGATTTATACACATTTTTGCTAAAACATATGGGCTACAATTATATCCCTATTTCTATGGAAGTAAACTATGCCCAATATTGCTGTCTCTGGTCAAACAAAAAGAAAAATAATATAGAGGAAGCATTAAGACAGCGCCATCCAGTGGACAGTTTACTATGAGGAATCAAAGCTTGCTTGAGTTATTGTTGAACTCTAGGCACACAGCTTAATACATTGGTGAAATATGGTTATATGGGAGGTGTTTTAGCATCCATTACTGCAACAGGTTTATACCACCCATCGCTGCAGAATGTGCAAAGTGGTGTGTTGCGTTTTATTTTTTTAATGAATACCCAACACCCCATTACAGTCACTGGTGGTAAACTTACATTGCAGTGCTCCATAGAAAACATGCTGCACTTTTTGGCACACTTTGGATAAGTACTCATACTTACTGTTTAACTATTTTATTATTTTGCCACTGAAAATAAATGGGCTCACCATTTACAGTGGTGAAAAGGGCATCAATTTCGAGATATGGGGATTATCCACTATAAGCAATTTAGATTACCTTCTACGGTTATCATAAATCATTATAACTATCAGCCATACATGGAGGGCAGTGAACCAATAATAATCAAATTGATCTCTTTTTTATGTGTAAAGTCTAAAATATAATTGAAAGTACTAAACATTTCCTTGAAAAATACAGAGTTACAAAGGCAAAGAACATTATTAGCACATCTTTTACCCCCATCCATACTAAATAGCTAGTTTTTCTTAAAGCTGAATTGCCATTTAGTGTATACATTTTTTTTTTTTTTGCATATTAACATTCCACTTTCTACTTCTGTTTTAGTGGCTGCTCAGAAAGCATTCTGTTCTTGCTCAAACACACTAATGAAAACAGGCATTAGCACTTTTTTTTACTGAAAATACATTGTATGTTATTTTCCAGATACACAGGTGCCCACTTAGTAACTGATTCCTTAAAATATAAATTGTTTATGGCAAAAAAAATATTATGTTGCATAAACAGTGTTTGGACAATGAACAATAAAGTGTAACCTGCATATATTGCTCCAAATTGGCCAAGTTCCCAGCATCCTAAAGTTTACAAGCATTACACATGTACAGGCCATGTTCAGTTTTAGCTAATTCAGTTCTGATCAAGGAGACTGACATAAGCCAAAACGGACCCAATATGTGTGTACTCATTTCCAGCGAACCAAATCAAATGCAATCCAGCTTGTAAAGTTAAGATGTATTTATATTAAGGGGTGATAACATTTGCATGGCAGAAAGGTAGCAATAGAAATGGAACCTTAATAGTTTGCACATTATTTGGGTTTCCATTTGTTGGATATAAATTAATTTTTGGTCTAATCCCTTTTTATAGGTTTTTATGTATTGTTTTATTGGCTTTAGGTATTGCATGTAACTCCAAAACTCCCACATAGAAAAAGTATCTATGTTTGTATTTTTTTTTTCTTTCCTTTTGTTTTTAATACATACTGATTCCAAAAAATGGTGGGCAATAATTTGTGATATTTTATGGGAGGAATAAAAAAAAGAAAAGCAGGGTATGTAGGGTGATAGAAAAAAGAGGATGTCTGAAGAAAGGTGAAAGAAGAAAGCTAGATAATAAAAGGGTGAAAGAAGAAGAAAGGAAGGAAGAGGGAGAATGCAGGTAAAAAAAGAAGGGAGAAGAAAAATAAAGGTGACTAAGGAAAACAGATGTAAAAAAGGGTCACAGCAATCACTACACAAGGTCATCATAGCCCATTGCTTTTAATTGTCCTGCGCCAAATGCTGGGAAAAAGACTTAGCACAAAATTTGCCTAATTGCGCTGCCATGACCATTCAAATTCCTTGGGATCTTTGCCTTGCTAGCTCAAGTCCAGTTGTACCCTGTCCTTCTCATGTTTAAACTTTTTGCATGTCTTGCATAACAATTGACCACTTTTTTACAGTTTGCAGCATTTCCTAATATTTTTAACCTTTTTGTGTTATGAGTTTCCTATTTTAATATGTTAGGTGCTTAATGTCTATTTTTTGTGTTTTTTCCCCTTTTTATTGCATATAAACAGCTGCTTGGTTGTAGGGCAGTATGTGGCTCTTGCCACTATATCATTATGAATATACATGAAAAATAATGTGGTTTCAATCCACAAGACAAAAGTAGAACTTGCTATTTGGATGCAAACATCTACACAATAATTAATACTACATAGTAATATTGATTAGGCAATTGATTAGGCCAGTGGTTCCCAAACTTTCCTTGCAGGAACATTATCAAGCCCCCCCCTCCCTATTCAATCACAGGTTAAGAATGCGCCCCCCCCCCATGGGGGCCCACACCCCAGTTAGGCAACCACTGGATTAGGCAAATGTATCAAAGCCCCCTTAGAAGCCTTGGTGGCTGTTATTTTTGTACCTCCAGTCATGTGGAGTTGAAGGTGAAGTGACGTGCACCTGCAGAATCAGGGCAGTGTACCCTTTAAATTTAATGCCGCTGGTCTCCAAGCATATATAAGGAAGGGTTCTGCCCCCAGGAAGCTGCTCAGTGGGACAGGGCCGGATGGAGATGGTGTAACTGGGTAAGCTCTCCACTCCAAGGCCGATCCACACCCATCTGTTCTGGCGTGCATGCAGCCAGAGAGCACAATAGCACGTGCTGTTCCTGCACGTCCCAGTTACTGCCTGGCGCAGCTATATCTGCCAGCCACCCCACAGACCCGTGCTAGCATTCCGGTGGGTTGGATGCCCTGGGTACCGCCAGTGCCGCAGAGAACAGACTGCAGCGCTGTTCCTGTGTCTACAGACTTTGGTTGGACTTATTATCCAGGACTTATTGTTGAGGACACAGCTTTCTGTTTGCCAGTTTGATTATAGCGAGACCCTTACCGAGCCTCATGGTTAACCCTCTGAGCGTTTCGCCCATGGCGCGGTTTTTTCATAACCGTGCCACGGGCAATCGCGGCGGAGCACAATATGCTCCGCCACGATTTCCTGCTCAGCTGGAGGACGTAAGCATAAGTCCGGCGTCACTGGAGACGCCGGACTTATGCTGAAGAAAAGCGACGCCCCTCCAGTTACACGGAGGTCTATGGCGCCGCCTACCCCCACCCCCTTCGTGTCACCAGTGACGCGATCGGGGGCGGACCCCACCACCGTAAGAAGACGGCGAGACCTAGAGCGTGGCTCTAGTTAACTGGGGCTGAGTTTCATGATGCATGAACGTGGCGACTCCCGTGAAATGGTGATTCTGGTTAAGAACCACTAAGCTAGAGGGAGGTTATAATCCTTTGTCCTATTGTAATTTTATTCAAGCCAGGTACCTCATTTATAATACAGGTCCTCTTTAGTGGGCAAGATTGGTGCAGAAAAAGCATTTATGTGAAGTGTGTATAGCAAATCATGTGTAAAGCAAATTATGAGAAAAATGGTATGTGATTTATTTTAGTGGTGAACTGAACTTTTTATTTTCTACACTGAGCAAGATACAGCCTGTGAACTCTTTTTTTAACATTCTTTTTCATTGCAGTACATGCAACATGATATCTCATTTAGCCCTAAGTTTCTTACCAAAACAACTTTGTAAAAGGAAAACCAGATCTGTTTAAATTACAAAATTAAGCTATTGTCATTGGGAAATCAAAGAATTAACCAAAGTCTATTTCAATTCACACACAATTGTTCCCTGTTTTGGGCCTTTCTTCAAACTTGAAAAGAGAGTGCACTGCTCTTTCAATTCAACAGGTTCCATCAGACACAAGAGAAACGTTGCTCCAGTTCCTCCACCCCCTGTAGGCTTTGAAATCAGGGTTCAAAGTGGACTTTCTGAATTGATAAAAACCCATAGGTCTATAACACATCCCTAATGGAAGTCAAACAGGGTACCCTTGAGATGAAACGCATTGGACTTACCCTCTGTTCACAGTAGGTGGATGTGTATAATACATATTTTATATTATCTACAAAAAACAAACAACTAAACACATCCTCTGTGTTTGTTCTTGACTATACCAGAGTTTACAATATTTCAAAGCAAAGCAAGGAACTCGGAATGTCAAGATCAGTTACATTGCATGCTTGTGTGATCCCAGAAAAGAGAATATGAAGACACGCTTCGTATGTCTTTCTTTCAGTGATCTATTCTTTACATGTTAAACAGTATGTGGTATCAGTGTTAGCCTGGGCCATTAAAATGTGCCTGTGTTTCTTTAGCATTTGTTCTTTAGCCATATTTTTACTAAGCCTTGGCTTATTTTATGACCCATAAACTTAGACAGTATATTAAGATCACGCACACAATTTAATATCAGCCACACAATATACTTAAAAAAAATATATATAAAATCGCCCCTCTAGCTTTCCGACCACAGCAAAAGGCATGTCAAGTATGCTAAGCGGCTTAATGGCCGTTAGTAAATTTTACTGCTGTTGTCAATAACTTCATAATATACTGGTCTAGTTAATAGGTCAGCAAAACATTTTTATGTGCCACAATAAACTATTTACTCAAAGTAGGCTAATTTCTAAAGATAATGAAACGAGGTGACAATAAATAGTGGGATTAGTGCTGTCTTTTTTTAAGTGTGGATTTTTTTTTTAACTGAAAGACATTGTAATGGGATTTCTTTTTTTAAGGAGAGCTAGCTAGATACACAAGAAACTAAAATCATGATGAGACAAAAGGAACATTATAACAGCAGCATTAAATATATGGGATGTCTAGAACCACATATGTTGCAGGAAAGAACATCCTTGCATGAACTGGATTTTAAAGAGTACTTCCTTCCCAATTCTTTGTCTTACAAGGGATGCATAGTGAAAGATTATCTTCCCACTTCACCATAGATAAAAGGATCCATTTCGAATAATCTGTGCTTACAACTCTTTGTGATACAGTTACAGCCTCTAACATAATCCTTATTCGTGAATATTCGCATTGGGATGTTTATGGGCATGGATGCGAATCTATATTCACAATGCGAAAATAGATAGCATTATTTTAAAGGTAATTACAAGGTAATTATAATTGCAACCGTGAGCAATTGCGAATATTCGCGAATATAGAATCGAATATTAGTAGAATTATTCGAAATATCACGAATTTGAATATTGCCTATGTCGCTCATCACTATTAAATGGTAGAATTGCACCCTCATTCTCAATTCATTAAAATTAAGCAGGTCACATTTATTTCTGTAAAACATAGTACATACATGGAGGGAAAACAAACATAAGACATCCTAGATGAATGAATTAAATATTCTTATTAAATACTTTGTTCTTCACATAGTTGAATGTTCTGGCAACAAATTCAAACAAAAATTATCAATACAAATCACATTTAACAACCCATGGAGGTCTGGATTTGGAGTCACACTCAAAATGTAATTAGAAAATAGCACTACAGGCTGATCCAACTTTGATGTAATGTCCTTAAAACAAGTCAAAATTAGGCTCAGTAGTGTGTGTGTGGCCTCCACGTGCCTGGGCATGCTCCTGATGAGGTGGCGGATGGTCTCCTGAGGGATCTCCTCCCATACTTGGACTAAAGAATCCCCCAACTCCTGGAAAGTTGTGGTGCAACATGGTGTTGGTGGGTGGAGCGCTACATGATGGCCCAGGCACAGGTCTGTGGAATAGGCAGGCCACTCCATAGCATCATTGCCTTCTTCTTGCAGGAACTGCTGACACACTCCAGCCACATGAGGTCTAGCATTGTCTTGCATTAGGAGGAACTCAGGGCCAACCACACCAGCATATGGTCTCACAAGAGGTCTTGTGGCGAGCACATGAAGGACTTTGCATTTCCTCAAAGAAATGCCACCCCACACCATTACTGGCCCACTGCCAAACAGGTCATGCTGAAGGATGTTGCAGGCAGCAGAACATTCTCCACAGCGTCTCCGCCTGTCACATGTGCTCTATCTGATTTCATCTGCAAAGAGCACAGGGCTTCAGTGGTGAATTTGCCAATCAACGTCCTGCATGGTGTTGGGATCTACGTACAACCCACACCTGTGGACGTCAGGCCCTCATACTACCCTAATGGAGTCTATTTCTGTGCAGACACATGCACATTTGTGGCCCGCTGGAGTTCATTTTGCAAGGCTCTGGCAGTGCTCCTCCTATTCCTCTTTCCACAAAGGCAGAGGTAGCGGTCCTAATACAGGGTTGTTGCCTTCCTACGGCCTCCTCCATGTCTCCTGATGTGCTGGCTGTCTCCTGGTAGCACCTCCATGCTCTGGCAGACTGACAGACACAACAAACATTCACGCCACAGCTCGCATTGATGTGCCATTCTGAATGAGCTGCACCTCCTGGGTTGTAGACTCTTGTGTTATGCTACCACTAGAGTGAAATAGTAGCATACAAAATCCAAAACATCGTCCAGAAAACATAGGAACTGAGAAGTGGTGTGTGGTCACCACCTGCAAAGCCATTCCTTTATGGGGATGCCTTCCTAATTGCCTATAATTTCTACCTGTTGTCTATGTCATTTGCATAGCAGCATGTTAAATTGGTTGTCAATCAGTGTTGCTAAGTGGAGAGTTTAATTTCACAGAAGGGTGATTAACTTACATTGTTTTGTTTAAGTGCTTGGAGTTACATTCTGTTGTTGTTACTTGTATATCTTCCATATCAGAATTTAGCTAGTTCATGTAGGAGCAGCACTAGGTGCCTTTCAGAGGATATAATGGATGGATCATTCTATTGACAATTAACTATTCATTCACAGGTAGAAGGTAGCAAAAGAATTGTAAAGTACACCTTTGGAAGAGAAAAGTAAGATATCTAACCCGGATTACCTGTCTAACATGGCTGTAAAAATCTTCAACATCTAAAGACATTAATACAAATCATATAGCAGATAAAACTCTTATATCTAATTATTATACACAGTAACTGTTTCAATGTTTCTTTAAGAATGGAAGACATACACTGAAATCTTTAGATGCCATGGCTCAGGCAGCTAAACCAGCAGCCGAGAAACTTTTCAATTGCGTGTGGTTAGCTTCTGAGCTCCTGGGATAGATCAGAATTGCACGGGTCTTACTTGTAATGCTATAGGAGAGTATGGTATTTTCAGTGGTGTGTACCATATATTGAGATTTTTTCGCATTCCCAGGCCAAAGAGTTATGGAATTTGTTTCAGTCTGTTCACAGTTCAATTTAGTTTGACAAGTGAACAAATGATCTGTGCAAAATAATAGCTACTGAGGGACAAATAGGGATTATGGCATCACCTTATCATGCAGCCATCCACATAAATGGATCACAAACTGTAAAACATTCAGCTCACACACTTACACCCATAAAGGAATATGCCAGGCTTTTCTAGACGGCTTCAATTTGTTTAAGATATGCCATTGCTGTTGGTGTTTGCATGGTGGACAGGCCCGTTTTAGGTAAATAACACTAACAAAGTAAATTCACTTAATGAAAATCAATAAATGCAGCTTATCAAAAAGTTTTTTTCAGCAATATGATTTCCTATGTTATATTTGTTCCTTCTGCTGTATCTTCTACTCCCATTCTGCCTCCTTCAGTCTGCTTAAATGCCCATTAGAAATGCATTCTCCATATTGTGAATTTTAGGGAAATCTATTTGAGTTTCTTTACATTCTTTTTCTTCTTTAGATTCTGGAAATTACAGATTTCAAAGATGTCCTCTCCAACTTACTACATTGTTAACTAATTTTATTGTGAATATCAGCATTTCGAGAATTCGTGAAGATCTGTAATACAGTGCTATATCTCCATAATCTCTAATATTCGGTTCGATTTAGGTTAGATTGGTGAACGATCAATTGTTTGGCAATCCATCATTCGGAAATCCTATGTAAAAAAACTCTCTTTGAGTGAGTTCCATGTAACGGTGACATTGCAATCACAATATTCACATGTAAAAGTGCTGAAGTGAGAACCTGGTCTTCTAGTGAAAGAAAACCGACATGTGATGCCAGTGACATCACGTCCGGATATCAAAACCATGAACCGTATGTGACGTCAGTGACGCCACTTCAGTTTTTTTCTATTCAAATTCCCTGCAAATTTGAATCTTTACACGAACAGGCAGACATCCAACTTTTTTAAAAGTCCCATCTGCCTGTTCGCGGACGGACCTGGCGAAAGTTCAGCCAGTATCCCCAAATAATGGGGACATTCTTCTGTGCAAACAAGACCTGGTTCCATGCTAATTGGCTCTGACTTTATTAACCTTCTTAGCGTTCATGACGAGCCCATCTCGTCCAGAGTTTGTGTGAAGAACAAACTCTGGATGAGCTGGGCTCCCATGAAAGCCGCAGCATTTCCGGGGTTCTGCGGCTTCACTGATCGCGTTGCGGTGACGCGGAAGGGGACGAGGGTGAGCAGTGCCATAGACCTCCATGTTAATGGAGGGGCCTCTGCTTTCCAGCCCTCCCAGCTTGTGTCATGAATGACACTGGCTGTATGGAGAAGGGAGGGGGGAGGGAGGAAATGGCAGGCAGTATACCTTGTACACTGCTGCTATTGCCTGTACCACACTGTTAAAAACGGTGCGGTACAGGCAGTGCGCTAGGGAGGTTAACATGTCTATTAGTGGCCACATACACACATATATATGTCCATATAGGCACAACTTCTCCCAGTAGTAACCAGCTACCTCTCATTATATAAATTACGACTATATAGTCACTACAAAACCCCTAACCTCCACCGGTGGCCCTACAGACTAAACATTTGACTTAATTAAATACAAAGTTTTTGTTGGGAGCATGCACTATCCACATTTGTAGGCTTATCTATTGTGATAATATTGTGGCTATTATCTCAGTTAGGACACTATATGGTATTCAAGAAATACTTTACTTGCCCATCCCTCCTATTTTGAGCCCTTACCAAGCTTATATACTGT
>CM070037.1:58238558-58256243 GCA_036250615.1 Ptychadena robeensis | reverse complement strand
CCCAAGTCTTCCGGGGAATCCCTGGCGATAGGAGACCTGGTCCTGGCTAGCCACAGGAACGAACAGCCACCACTAGGGTGTCTGGCCTATCTCCCATTAGGGGGGCTTTGGGTGAAGACCTAGCCGGGGCTTAGACTCCTCCTTGAGCCATTGGGAGACCCCTTGTCCACCCGTGACACCCAGGAGATCTAACAGTGGGTGCTACTTCTACCAGACTATTCTGGGCTATTACAATTTGACTAACCAAACATTCTGGTCTTGCATGTAAAATTCTTAAAAAGTGTTTTGGAAATAAATTAGATTGGATGATTCCACGGTATTTATCTTTTCCAACTTTATACACTAACCTTTCTTAACCTTCCTCCGCAGATCTGTACTTTGGGATGTTAGTGTAGGATATGAGTGACAATAATTGTACTTAAGTTTACTACCCAGAAAAATCACACTATTTCATAACACCACATACCAACCATAAGACTTAGGCTTCACTATGCGTTAAGTATGATCTGCATTACTGGATCCAATAAACGCAACCCATGCGTTAGGGATCCATCAGGAAAGCGTTAAGGGATGCGTTTGTGACCTACCCATGTTTTTTGTTTGGTTTTTACCATGAACGGATTGATCAACGCACCAACACACTTTGTATGGATTTGTCAATGCAGCCATACTTACATTGCGTTAATGTGAACGCAGTGCTCTGCGTTGATTTTAACACATCGCAAGCTGACAGATCACACCAACAGATGTGTAGACACATTCATTGACTTTAATTGACGTACATCAAACGCAGGGTTTAAATGCATTAATGGAGCCTAAGCCTAAGGCCTGTGAATTTTCATTTCGTGAAAATAATGGAACGACTGTACTAGCTTTGTCAGCTTTGAAGCCACAATAAATTTGACCAAATTGTATTTTTTATTTTATTTTGATACATAACCTCCACAGCAGTGCCCAATACTGTTTTTTTTTTCTTTTTTACAGTAACCCATAAAATAAGCAAAATGTAACAGCAGAGTCACCCCTATGAACCAATTATGGGTGTGTCAAATTTCAAACCAGATTTGATAAATATATATTACAATTTTTAAGGTATAGTGATGGCAGAACTGCCCACAAGGCAGACATAACATGTTCGCTTTTGTTCCCCCCGGCGAACAGCATGGTTGTTTGACCCGCCCTGTTCACCGGTGGAAAGAAGGTGAATATTCTTCCGCTGGCCAGATCAGGAGCAGAAAGATACGGCCAGTGGAAGAATTCTTTCACACAGATGGCAGAGAGAAGCCGGTCTCTTATTAATGAAAACCGTCTCAAACCGGAAGTGAGGTCAGTGGCGTTACGTCCGGATAGAGAAACTGGGAACTGTGCATTCCAGGTACCGGAAGTGACGTCAGTGATGTTGAATTTCATTTTTTTTATTCAAATTCCCCGCGAACAGTAAGGGAATTGGAATCTTCCAACTAACAGGCGGACATTGGACGAAGTTCGTCCATCACTATTAAGGTATAAACATATTTTTGTTTTAGCATCCAGAGCCCAGCAGTGCACCTGATTCTCATAAAGCTGAAGTTTGCAAGTATTTTTTTTATTATGTTTTTTCTTCTCATATGTTATTCTGTGGATCCTGCTGCATCAAGCTTGTATTCTTCAATGCTTTAGGGTAAAGATGATCCTGTATGTCACTGCTATTTAATTGGATAAAAAAATAACATGCAAATCATTTCATTACTGCTCAGAATGATGTAAACTAATGGTTCACCACCGCTGTAAATACTCTGTAGATGAAGTACAATCTATCAAGATTACATTCCTTTCTTCTCTATACTTTGATCTGCAGGGCTTGCTGAAACAGATAACAATGAATTTAAGTGGGAGAAGATCATAAAGCTGAACTGTAATATCTCCTATTGTTCTGAGCTAGAGAATAATTATTTCAGAAAAAAGACACGATGAACCTGATCTCAGAAAAGGCTAAAGGTATGTTTAACGCCACCTGAGGTCATGTTATTACTTTTAAATATTAATCAGAGAATGGAAACCTTTTATTATGAAGATGACAAATGTTCGGCTCTGGCTGAAGAAGATGTTGAGCACGGGATGTGCAGTCTCATACTTATTGATCCAGAGTGGGGATTGCGATCCATGCTTTAATGATGGAAATAAAACATCTGATTCATTGACTGTAATGGTGTGTAGTACTGAGACTTTTTGAACTATAGTAGCCATAAACCTCTAAAGTGTTTGATATTGAAAAAGAGACTTTTTGATATTGCTGGCAAGTATACATTGTGTTTTCTAAAAATAATAAAAAAGATAAAACTGATTCACTTTGCATAGTTATACATTTGATAATCTAGCTTCATTTAATAGTTACAGTGCATTATGAAAGTATTCATAGCACATCACTTTTTTCCACATTTTGTTTTGTTACAGTCTTATTCCAAAATGGATTAAATTCATGTATTTCTTCAGAATTCTACACTCAACACCCCATAATGACACTGAAAAATAATCAATAAAAAATTGAGAAAGCACATTTGCCATTGAGCTAAAAATTTAGCTCAGTTGCATCATGTTTCCCCTGATCACCCTTAAGATTATTTCTGCAATCTTAATGCAGCTCAATTGGAGCCCACCTGTGGTAAATTCAGTTGGAAAGGCACAAACCTGTCAATATAAGGTCCCACAGTTGACAGTTCATATCAGAGCACAGAGACAGGATTGTCTGGTGGCATAAATCTAGAGAAGGTTACAGAAAAGTGTTTTCTTCTTTGAAGGTCCAAAGGAACGCAATTCTGTCGGCACCCACTCGGTGGGTGTATAGCAGGCTTAAGTCAAGTAAGTCCCAGCTAATATGAGCAGTATTCTTCATTTTCATTTCGCAAACTTAACTAATTAGATAAAAAAGCAATTAGCTGATACATATTCATGAAAATGAAGGGCATGCCACAGTTTAAATCTGAGTTATAGATGGACTGGTAAACATTTCAGACAATTTCTTTTGCACATAAGGCAACATGACCTCTGAAAGAATTTTGATGTAGTCCACCATCCCTGTTATTCTATAATAGTGATGGCCGAACTGTCCGCAAGGCGGTTCGGCCGCAAATATGGATGTTCGCACTCCTTCTACCCTGCCAGCAGTACGGGTGTTCGATTCGCCCCGTTCACAAGCGAGAAGGAGCACACTATACTTCTAGAGTTTCTCTAAAGCCAAAACTCTGGCAGGATCAGGAGTAGTAAGATCCCGCCGGAGTAAGAATCTTTTCACTAGAAGACCGGGTAGAGAAGCCTTCCAGTGAAAAGCCAGCTCAGAAAACCAAAAGTGACGTCACATCCGGCAATCGGAGCCAGTAACTATGTGTTCCAGGTACCGGATGTGACATCACTGGCGCTACTTCTGATTTTCCAGATTCAAATCATTTAAATCTGCCCACGAAGAGGTGGACATCAGACTTATTTGAAAATCTGTTCGGCCATCACTACTCTAAAAGTAGCCCAACGCCATTTTGCTGAGCAGTGCCCTGTCTTCCTTCTTTAAATAAGGGCACCTGTCTTTTCAAAGAATAAATTACCTTACTAATTGAATGCAACTCTGCTATTATTTTGAAGCCAATGTAAATTGTTACATGTATTACACAAAATCAGCAACATCTATATTGATGTATGACTTTAGGGTCTATTGGTTTTCTATTACTCCACTTTAAATAATTTGCCATGTAGAAATATAATTTTTGCCACAAAACACTTAGCTCCCTTATACCAAAAGCAAAACAAAAAAGCACTTTTTGGCCCCTATAAATCCTAATTTAAGACGTTGCCTACTGAAGAGACTTGGAACTGTGATTATTGGCAAAAATTGGTTATACTGGAATCAAACAACCTATACTACATCTAGTTTAGTAAGAGCCAAGTAACTATTTGAACTATGGATAATGCCTTTACACCAAGTAACGAAGAACACAGGTGGTAAGTAATACTTGGCACAAATTTACTAGTCTGTAGTAAATAATTTGCCTAGGTAAGAATCAGGAGCAAAGCTATAGACATCATGGTGCTGTTTCATCACTGCAGGCTTCAGTATGTCTTTGTATCACAAGAGTGTGAATTGGAAGCTCTACGAATGAGCAATGATAAGTCAAGGTTGGGTTGGATTCTAAATCTGTCAAACTATCAACAATTAACCTGAAGTTTCATTTCTGACTTTACTGCACAATAATAAAACCAAATCCTCTCTAATAGTTTATCTAAATATGACCTCTTTAAAATGTAATTAGGTTAATTTTTTCTCATTATTTCTGTCATCTAACAAAAAAATTCCAGTAGCAGTTTTTAGAGTTCAATCATTATCAAACTAATTAGTATTCATGAAAATATCAGCGCATGTAATACTCATTCCAAATTAATTTGAGGAACTACATACTGCCCAGTTATGTTTTTTCAAAGTTAACCCGTCTGGGTGCAGAAACCCTATGGAATGGTTTAAATACTATGAATTTACAGCAGACAATATGAAATGGACATTCGTGACAGAGACAATAGCTCTATCCCGTCTACAATTCCAGAGTGCATATGATATCAGAGTCTAATGGATACCTGAAATAGAAGGCAGGTCCTGCATAGTCTATCCCTTATGAAACAAGCAAATGTTGCTCTTTAGGGTATCTTAAGACGAAACATATTAACCCATTTGTGATGGAAAAGTGGATAGGAAAACTCCACTAATTTATTTTTATTTATCATCTGTTTCTCAATGTGTATGTGAAAGTTCTAATAGATAAAATGCCTCTTTATTCTGTTATGGCAAGTAATATTGGAATACAGGATAATTAGTGAAGTGGATCTCTGTAACAAGGACAAAACCAGAAATAAATATCTGACAGTGAATCTAACCACTCAGCACTCTACACAAAACATTTTGGCTTTAGAGAAACTCTAGAACAGTTCATTGTGCATTCACTGTGAAATTAAAGGACTGGTTTACTTGCTCTAAAGCAGGGGTGTCTATCTCAAATACACAGTGGGCCAAAATGAATCAATGTTAATGCAGTTAGCCACACTGGCATGTGTACATGCTCGTTAACAGGGCAAAAAGATGGGGCCACACATGGACTACAAAAACTGTGCAAAGTATACTGCGTGTATAGTATTTAATTTGTGCCCCCATCCTTATGCATACAGTGTACACACAGGAATGGGTGCACACAAGGACTACACACATATTGTACATGAACCTTTGGCTCGTCAGTCTGTTCCATGTCCCCCTGACCCCTCCTGGTACTCTCCCCAGCTCTGCCTTCTCCGCAGGTCCCCTTCTGTACTCACCACTTATCCTTCCTCCCATGTGTCAGATAGATGTGCCTTCTCTGCTGCCCCTCTGTCTGCTCACTGAGCTTTTGTACTCCCACTCAAGGAGTAAAAAACCATGAATCCCAGCATGCTCTGGGTGCCGGGTTCTCACTGTGATCTCACTAGCGCATGCTGCTAACCAGCTTGGACCTACTACTGGAGTGGGTATACAAAAGCTCACATGTATGAGGGCCAAAAATTTGGTCAAAGGGCCAAATGTGGCACACCTATGCTCTAAACAATTATTCTGTACTTCAAAATACAACTTCAGCCTGATTTCATACATCACTTGCACTCTTTGTGTGTTTGGGTCAGGCTGATAATGAAGCTTGAGTCTATTGATGAGTAAATTAACTACTATAGGACTTAAGGCAAAGAAGCACCCATGTACCGTATATATGCAAGTATAAGCCGACCCGAATATAGGCTGAGGTACCTAATTTTATAGTGGATTGTGGAGTTTCCTAAATGAGAAAATATAGAGAAAGCACCATTGCCCCTTGTAATTAATCAAATAGGTGAATCTTAGTGCCCCACCCTAAAATTAAGAGAACACAGGCCTATTGTTATTACAGGATGTTTTTTTAAGGCAATTCTTAGGATTCAAACATGTAAATAAGTTTCCATTTAAAAAGTCTTTATTATTATTATTGGGACCAATACATAAAATGTAAATGGAAATTTATTTTGATGTTTGAATCATAAGTAGTGGGGGTTTCTACCATCTCATAACCTAAAAATCACCAAAAATTAACAAATAGTCCACTAGATGGTCTTGTGCCCAAGTTTGCTTACATTTCACCAGCTGACCTAGGTAATGCTGCTGATAGAATACTGAATACACATCAGACCATCTATAGATGCTGCCGGCGCTTGCAGGGAGACCAGCAAACACCCGGGCAGGTAAGTGGGACTCTGACACCAGTATAAGCCAAGGGGGCTTTTTCAGCTCATATTGTGGGCTGAAAAACTTGGCTTATACTATAAATATATATTTCGTAATTGATAATGCACACATGACCCTTAGACCCCTAGGTTGTAGCCACAGACCAAACACATTGCAGGGTTTATAATGTTAGAATGAAGGAAGGTTCTGAAACAATGATTTACCTGTACAAAGAGCCAGTGGGTAGGATCTGAGAATCGCAAGTAGTGATGGCTGTCTGCGAACGGGTGGATCGGACTTTTTAAAGAAGTCCACCATCCTACTGTGCCTCTGGGCAGGGAATTTGAATTCTTAAAACCAGGCTTCATGCCCGGTCTTTTAGTGAAAAGATTTTTCCTCCAGCAGGATCTCGCTGCTCCTGATACTGCCAGAGGAAGAATAGAGAGCTCCTTCTAGCCGACGAATGGGCCGGGTCTAACACCCGTACTGCTCTCTGGTGAGAAGGAGGGCAAACATCCATGTTCGCGTCCAAACTGTCCGCCTTGTGGGCAGTTCAGCTATCACTTATCGCAAGCAACATGGAACCTGTACCACTAGAAAAATTTGCAGCCATTTTTCCAACTACCAATTTCTGTATAGAGAAAACATGTATTATATAACAATAGAACACTATTTAAAGGATGCATAATTCATATATTAAATATATGTATTAAATAAATGGGCAGTTATTTTGTGTGCACTTTGCACTGCACAGTTCAATATTGCCTGGAAAAAACTCTTTAATTCAGGGTAAGCTTGCGAAGCATATTAGTAAATATAGCGACTGCTTCCAATAAGGATGTCTCTAATGACTTAGCCCCATGGATAAAATGCTCCAGGTTATTAATATTAACTATGTAAATAACAGACAATTCATTAGAGGGCAAAGGGAACTTGTCTCTCATTTTCAAAGGATATGCTTTACTTAATCAAAACTAATTAGCAGTGATTTTCACATCAGGACTTAAAAAAAAATAATCACATTTGCTTCAAACATGTTTATAAATGTTTTAGGCATACTACAGTTTTAGGCATACAACCAAGTTTTCTAAACATGTACAAATTATACCCCAGATTATTGTACCATACAACACACATGAAAGGAGAGGGTTTTGTTGCAAAAGAGGAAATGTTTTTAACATCAAATATGTAAATGGCAAGTTCGTGTTTGAACTGTGTAGTTTGCGTTAGGAACCTACTATGTGCCAAATTATAATCGCCATATTATCATAATGATCTCTTTCATGGCAAAGCCTACCAACATTTGATTTCCTAAACACACACTTCTGTACAGTAAAATAGCAGTCTAGTTGAATAGCGCTTTGTTTAAAGGCTGGGAATGTATAATATTGTACATATTGAGCTGAAAGCTTTTGTTTGAAAGCAAATCTATCTGTGTATGATGACCCCTCTGAGTGATCATACAAAAGAGTTTCCTACGCCTCAAAGTATCTTGTAAACAACAGAATCTTCCTCCTGCTGTTTACCGTTCTTGCAAGAATAACATACGTCCCATTCTGAACACAAAATTAAAGTATCTCTAAATCTGACAACACTGTCAAGTATTGCAGTTTACCAGTCTTTTCTACCAGTCTTTACCGATAGTTGTTTTGCAAAAACGCTAGCTATACTAGAACCCTATAGCCATCCTCTTTTAAAATAAAAACATACAAAAGGGTTCTATTATTGTAACATATTGCTTAAAATGACTAGTTTTCCCCGAAAATAAGACACTGTCTTATATTAATTTATGCTCCAAAAGATGCACTTTGTCCTACTTTCAGGGGATGTCTTATTTTTCCATGAAGAAGATTACAGTACACATTTATTTATATCCTTTTATGGTTATTAATGTTTCCCTGTGGTTTCCAAGTGACATAAATTGTATATATTTAACAATAAAAACTGAAAGAATTTTGGCAATCTAAATATGTCCCTTTTTATACATAGGTGAAGGTGTATTTAATGTGTTTGAGCTGCAATACCAGTTTTAGCCACTGGAGACACAGCCTCTAGTGAGCAGCTCCTCTCACACACAGGAGGGAGGGGAATGTGTGATTAGCAGACTCCTCGCAGAACCTGGCAGATTACCGGCTTCTATTAACCCTTCCGGGGCTTCGATCTGTAAGTAAGCCTCAGGAAATAACGTTCCCTGTATTTCATATATACAATGTTTGTTTCATGTCTACCAGTCCCCAACTGCATACAGACATTTACAGATGTGGTGGTAGCTGCAGTCGTCTTCACACAATTCCCAACTCCTGCCCCGCGCGGCTCACTATCAGCCAGAGTCCATCAGAGCAAAGCAGCAAACGCAGGCTCTCTGAGTACTGTACCGCAGCTTGGGGGGGGGGCGCCTTTTTTTCGGTGGGGGGGGCTTATATTTCGGCCAGAGGAAAAAATTTCAGTTACCTTATTTTCAGAGGATATCCTATTTCTGAGGAAACACGGTAGATACTGGAAGCAAGTGACAGCAAAAACAATTTACATGAATTTCAAGCACGCTGTGGGTGGCCATACATTATTATAACTTTTAAATCTATTTAATATTAGACTTCATAAAAATTTAATTTAACAATAATGAATTTATAAAAAAATATTTAACCAATGTTCTACAGGTATAATAATCAAACAGGTGGCAATCCGATAACGGACAAAATGCACATGATAGACGAAGAATAGGGTGGTTGCTTGAGTATGCTGCAGGGAGGGAGCTGTAGTTGGCCAAGTGAAGTGGATCAAGGAGAAGGGCCACGTTATAAAGGAAGCAGAGAGGGGTTGGCCAGCGCCATTTTCAAGAAAACATTGCCCCCACCAACTATCCTTGTTACATGGTTGGTGTTTTTCAAGTGCTGGAAATGTGGATTTTGAGCTTGGTGTTCTTAATTTTGTCTTTGTTTATATATAGGTGTTTTATTCTTTGCCGATAGAGAGAGTTCTTGAGAGTGCTCATTTGCGAAGAACAATATGATTAGTTAGAAGAGTCACAGCAAAGTGATCTGGCCATGTGTGAAGTGTTACCATGTCTACGTTGTGGTGCTAGAGAGTAGCTTACACAGGTAAATTTTCGCTCAATATATGAACCCTTGAGCGCAGGGTGATGAGGTCACCACACCACTGCACTCGAGCATTAGCAAATCAAATGGCGACCACTTTTGTGCAATCGATTTTGTTTGATAATGACAAATAGGGATTTACCAACATGTTGGTTCCCAGCTCAATTGAGCTTTCTTTAAGCGGGTTAAAAAAGGGAATTGTTTGGGAATCTATTGAAAAATCTATTTATGAGTGTCCACCCTAAGGGCTTGTCCCCACTGGCAAGGATGGCCACACAGCGGAGCGGTTCTAAGCCGCGGGCGGCCGCTTCCATTAATTTCAATAGTCTTGTCCCCACTTGTGCTGCTACCCGCTGCACCCGCATTTTTGGCCGCGAGTCTGTATTTAGCCACGGCCTCATATTTAGCCACGACCGCTCGTGCATTTTGTTCAGCCATGAGCAGCTGGTGGCTCGCATCCACTTGTTGGACTGTGCCACCCCGTGGCCAGCCTCGCCATTGGGGACAAGCCCTAAGTATTTAAAAGGAGCATAAGGCTTGTATGGTACATTTTGGAAATGGAGAAATTCTGAGCACAAGAGACCTAAACATTCTGTGTGTGTTAATTTAATGCTCCAGATACGTTAATGGTTTATTGTTGACTTATGAACATTCAATAAAGCTGTGGACAACAATTGCTAATGTTAATATTAGTGAGGTGTATTACAAGAGAGATGTCTTGCAGGTTTACTAGGTATTTGGATGGATTTGTATCCAATGGAGCACAGATCTAAGGGAATAAACCATTATTGGAAATCCACTGAACATGGTATTGTTACTAAATGTTTAGTGGTTTGGCCACAAGTTGCAACATATCCAAAAGTATTAATAACTATATTTAAGTAAATGAATTAGTGGAAGTTAGCATTTTAGAAGCCACTAACCACTTGATGCTAAAAGCCCCTGAATTTGGTATTGTCACCACGGTTTTCTGAGGGGTCAAAGGGACCTGTGGGAACATGCTCCAAGTGAAAAATTCTGTAAATGTTTTGTCGGTGCCTTCCTTCCCTAGAAATAATCACTTTTCTGTTCTATTGGGACAGGTGAGGGCAATCTCCATAGTGTAGTCACAGAGAGAAATAAAAATATAGCAAACTTTAACTGGCCTTTATTATCCAAATTTTAAAATACACAAATATGTTTTGAGAGATAGGCTTTACATGAATGGGAACATACTGAAAGTCTGTTCAATGAAAAGGTTTGCCTGTGTCCCTCTGCTGGGCAAAGCAGGGCACGGAAAACCTTGGAGTTGTGCCAGAGTTTGCTGTGTACCCATGAGCTTTTTAAAACACTGACGAGTCCTCTTTAATATCCTACTCGAGCAGCTCATTAAACAGTCAAACCTCACACTGACAAATCCGTCTCGTATTCTGTGAGTTTGAAGTAGCCTAGCCTTCCATAATGGTTGTTACTGTAATTACACAAATGACACAAATGATTGGCTCTTCTGTCACTTCCAGTAAAACGTGTCATCGAAAATTAAAAATAATAATCAGCAAACTAGAGATGTATCTTCCGACGCCTCCCAGAGCTAATTTAATTTCACTGAGCTCTATTCTGCCTTTTAAGCGGCCGAAACTGTTTTACTCTACACTCACTTCCTTGAAATGATGCTGAAAAGCATCTCTTGAACCCGGCAATTATATTAGCGAGAAAAAGGAATGGCTTAAATAATTAGATTAACATTAGATGTGTGCTCTGAACCAAAAAATAAATTCAGGTTGCAGAACTAAAGGGTGACTCCACAACTACTGGTGACTTTAAAATGTAGTTTTCTAGTCTATCAGTATTGAGATTTCCTATTTATTTCCTGGAGGGAGACCCTCTCAAAGGAGACCTGTCACCTGCCTGACTTGACCTTGACTTGACTTGCTAAAGCTGTTGACAAGACAGTACTGATGCGAAAGGAAGAGTTACATGGAGATCAGCTCATCACTTTGCTGCTTCTTCTTCTACTGTTTAATCACATGTTGGTGTGTGTGATTTGTGTCCATGACAGTCTGGGCTCAGAGGAAGTAAATAATGCCGGCTCAATTTGGAACATACTTGTTTTCTATTTTATATTTTTAAAGTCTATAACTTTTTTTACTGAAATTGTGCTTTAGACATGGAGTTAGATGCTTCAGACATGTTTGTGTCACAAAGAGACAAATGCCAATGTACACAATCTTAAGAAGACAGGGTCTTTTTCACTTTGATCATTTAAACTTACCACGAAACCCCAAATCCTGTAGGATTTGGCCTCTTCATCTTTCATCTATGGAGACATTTGGGAGAGGATTGGCTAAATCTATTGGTAAAGCAGAAAATCTCTTTTGCAATCGTAATGTCTTGTCACTCAGTGATAAGGATCATGAATATATTGAGTTTTCCCTGGAATCTTCACCTTAGCTTGACTCATGCTAACCGAACAGGATAATTTAAAAGGACGTGGGGGAACATCCATTTGCAGCAGTCCATCCAAGAGAGGCATCCCAGCTTCCCATTCATATAGTAATATTCCCAGACACTGAACATACTCTCTACTGTATTCAACAAGAATATGTTTTTTTCATCTGCAGATCATTTTTGACATAAAGGTATCAATTATTTTTTTCCCAGAATATGTTCCATTTCAGAGGTAATCCTTGGGGAGACATATATGTAAATTCGTTATATTGAGTGTTTATGCCTCAGTAAATTTGCCCATTCTTCCCATAGGGAACTGTGCTCCTACATCCCCCTTTTTTATATCTCGACATGTATGTGAGCCCATTCAAGGATGTGATTAGGAGACATGCTCTGTGATCTCATCAGTATATGATAATTCCTATAGCTTTTCAGCCCTGCTGAGGAGCTATGGATAAATTGATACAGACACAGCACATAGTTAATACCAAATTAACTTGCCTTGCCAGAGTCACTATCAACATACACATATGCATTATTTAATTCAACCCCTTTTTTTATTATTATTCTGTGTATGACAAGAGGATTCCGTGCCAATTATACAACATTGCAAAAATGGCAAAACAATAAGAACAAGACTAAATTATTCTGTGTTATCCTAGGCAGAGGCTTTACTTCCTTTAGATTTTTATCTGAAAAACAATTGATGAAATGGTATCAATAGCTCAGGAGTATGTTTGCAAAGCAGTTTGCTCTGCCTTTTTTGCTTATTTACAGTGACATAGTGAACCGAAGGTTGTGACTCGGATAGATTTTCTAGATGTGTTCTGAAGATAAAGGATCAGACCTCTCTTTAGAGTAACGGTTCATTGGTTTATTATATATTGTAAGGTCTCAAATGGTGGCACCTTCCAAACGTGAGTTCCCAACTCCAGTCACCTACCATAGTAATTAAGGGAGGATTGTTCAATTGTATTTGACTGCTTTCCTACAGAGCTGTGCATTTTTTGCAGTTCTAGAATACCAAAATTAAAATGTTTGTAACCATTTGCCAAAATAGATCCTGAAGGTTGCAATGGCTTATTTCACTTTTTGAATTTATTTTTAACGTTTAGGGCAGTGGTGACAAACCTATGACACAGGTTCCAGAGGTGGCTCCTGAAGCCATCTCTGTGGGCACCCGACCTGGAAGCCAACATACAGGCTGATGGAGGAAAGAACTACAGCCCATTGGCTCTCAATGTTTTCAGTTCAACTGATCATCATATACTTCTGAATGTATCGATCTCATTGCTGAAATAGGGGGGTAAGGTAAGAGTCACAAAAAAAGTCTGGGTGCTTTTTTTGTAACTTTTTTTTGGAAAGGGATTATTTCAGTGAGACCCTGCCAGGGGTGGGGCCCTGAGAAGTACATGACTCAAGACACCAGGTGAGAGTAGACCTCTGTTTTTTTGCAATGCTTTCTTCCTCCTCTGCTTTGGGCAGCCCTTGTGGGAGAAGTAAGGGATAGGGGTATTAAGGCATGGCGTAGGTGGGAAGATCCTTACTTGGCAGGAGATCAGCAGTTACTCTTTTACATATATCCATTGTTAATTAGGGATGTCGCGAACCCTCCCCTGGGGTGTCCGCGAACAGGGCGGGTCGAACTTCAAAGAAGTCCGCCGTCCGCCCTGTTCGCGGACACATTCAAATTCCCCGCCTCTAGGCGGGGAATTTGAATCGGAAAAACCGGATATGACGTCAGTGACGTCACATCCGGTCCGTGGACCGCAACCTGGAACGCATAGTTCCTGGTTACGGCCGCAGGATGTGACGTCACTGACGTCACTTCCTGTTCTGAGCCGGTCTTTTCACTACAAGACCGGCTTCATGCCGGTCTTGTAGTGAAAAGATTCTTCCTCCGGCAGGATCACACAGGTTGTGATCCTGCCGGAGGAAGAATTTACATCTTCTTCTGGCCGGCGAACAGTACGGGTCGAACACCCGTACTGTCCGCCGGCGAGGCGAACGGCGAACATGCCGTGTTCGCGGCCGAACTGTTCTCCGGCGAACAGTTCGGCCCATCTCTATTGTTAATCAGTATATTCAGTATATTCAATACACAGTCCCTCGGTATAATTAAGGGATGCCCATACACCAGATATGCTTCAAACACATCATTGAAGCTAATGCCATCGGCTTCTAACTATGTCCGTTCTCTGGCCAGCCGAGCTGTGGGGCGACAGGGATCCGATTTAGCGGCCGATTTTTCAGCTGACCGACAGCGCAAGCGCGCACGCCCGTTGGTCAGGTGAAAAATCGGCCGCTTATCGGCATGTGTATGGCAGGCATTAGTGTTAAGGATGTCTGTCCAGACGCCCTTTAAGGAAGATGATCAACATACATTGTCTTTTAGATTGTCCTGTAGATCTCTAAGCCTAGTCAGGCCTGCCCCCATGTCAGATCCTGGGCAGCAGCAAAATCAGTCAGGCTTGCTTCACTCCAGGGCAGGAACTAACTAGCCCCTCCTATGAATATAGAGGGATAAAAAAATTGAAAATCATTTAGTTGAAATTTCTATCAGTAAAAATTCTACAGGTTCATTTCGACTTAAGTAAAAATTCTACCCTAAAAATTTGACTTTAGATTTTCAGATTAAAATTCAATTTAAAAAAAATAAAATTTTTATATTTCATCATTAAAATGCATAATGATAAATGATGACCTCTTAACCATTCCTAAAAGTACAAAATACAATAACTTAAGATGAAACGCCAAATACGTTAATTAAATGAAATGAATACCATACAAACAAGCAATGACCCCCACTATACTAGTTATATTATTAATTATTACTTCACAACGGGTCAAACAACGGCATGTTGATGCTTACATTTGAGAACCCTATATATAGATTACATCACTGGACATTGTTGAATTGTGCAGATAGGGTAGTGGAAAGGCAGAATATAAAAATAAATTTTTGTAAACATATTTATTGTTTTTTTTATTTAACCCTTTAGCAATGTATAAGAATCCCAAGAGACCTCTATACTCATTTCATGGGGTTGGGGTAACACCCATGTTACAACAGACCCCCTGATGCCCATTAAAGCCCCCCACCCAAACACCCACAAAACTGGGCCATGTTGTGAGGAAGAGGCCCCCTACCCTAAGGAGGGGGATTCCCCTCATTGGGCTATAGCATGCGGCCTAGGTCCCCCCCCCCCTTACAACAGCTATTCAAATTTAAAATATTTAAAATATCAATTAAATTACATATAAAATGAAATTTCCAATAAATATCCCCACTCCAAAAAAACCCACAACATCAAATAACATTTTAAATTAAATAAATAATAAAAAAGTTACTGCATAAACATATAATATACTTAGATAAAATGACCAAACCCTTACTCAGTTCCCTTATGTAATGTTATCAAATCAGCTGATCTTTTCCTACCATATTTTTTTCTTCTTCTCTCTTTATATTCTTCAGTCATCTTCTAGCACCTGCTCTGCTCGCCCAGAGTTCCAAATGAGGGCATAGCATGTGCAGTTGCATTGGAAAATTTTCCCACGCTACTGCAAATGGGGCTAATGTTGATCAACGTTGCCCCTATGTGACCTACATGAACATGCGTAATAGCCCTGCCCAGTCGCTGGTGGGCGTGCCCTCATTTGGGGACTCCGGGGGAGAGGACCAGGTCTGCTCCGCTATGAACAATGAAGATAGAAGATGAAAATTAAATATAGAAGAAAGGAGACTAAAAGAAAACAAGATAAGAGAGAAGGAAGAAGAAAACAAATTAAGAAAAAGATGATCGGCCAACTGGATTACAATTAAAATTTTTAATGTAGAATGGATTATGGTGCAAGAGTCGGTGCTTTACGGTTCCTATATTTTATAAAATGTAATTTAATTGATGTGTTTAATTTAACATTTTAATAGCTGTTGTGTGTGAGTGTATGTGTGTGGGGGAATAAGTTGCCTAATCATGTGTAAGGGGTCAATATGATTAATATGATAAATCAACTTTAGAAATGGTAAATACAATAAATCATGAGACATTTGTTAAATTATTGTATATATATATATATATAAACTTTTTTGTGGGTATTTAATATGCCTTTTTTATTTTTATGTTGTGTTTTTCTGGACATATTTTAACCGTTTGGTAATGTATACTTATTCCAAAGGGTGGAGAATGGGGATCAATTTTTATTTATTTTAATATATTTTTTAATAATTAAATTTAAATATATAAATATATATTGTTGGTTAACTTTGAATTTCATTCAAGTTACATTTTTTCAACAAGATAATTTAGACTTTCCAAGGAAACATTTTTATCATCCTGTGTTGTCTTGTCTGAAAGTTGGAATTCTGACTTAAAATTTTGATAATAATAGCATGTTAATAGGCTTTACAATTAGTGTTAAGTGTGAATATTCAAATAGCAATTTTTTATTGTGGATATCGGCACATCGAGAATTCCTAAAGATCTCGAATATGGTGCTATATCTTCATGATCTTGAATATTCAATATTCTGGGTAATGTACCATTGCAATATTCGCATGTACAAATCTGCAAATTTACTTTGAATACTTTCTTTATATAAGTTTACCCTCAACAATCCTCTACATCGCCAGCAAGTTTGGTGATAATACCATTGTTAGGATTAACTCACATTCTTAAACTAGTCGATTTAAAAAATCCATTAAGAATAGGTAAGAGGTCTGGGAGACTTCTATACTCATTCTATTTAATTTTTAGATGTAACCATTGATAAATGACAAAACATTTTCAAAGTAGAAATTTCAATGGAGAATTTTCGAAGTAAAAAATTCACGATCGAATATGCACAATTTTGCCCATCCCAACCTAAGAATCATATTTCTAGCTTTGTTGAAGTAAGGCACCTCCCTTGAGCTGGGCTGAATCATGTACAATACAGGTAACACACATTAACTGTTTATGGCCAAATCCATTCCACTTCAGGACCTGACATGGCCACTTTAACATTGGTTTCACTTCAACTCCTCAATGTTTCTTTCTCTTAAACTACTACAATAACCCATACACTAAAATTAGGATAAGTCACAGCTCAAGTGTGATTAGGAACATTATTCTGTAAAATAAAAATAAAAAACGCATTAAATAAACAGTAGATGCAATTGATGGCAATAACTGAAGCTTTCTTGGAATGCATCCCAAATTTCATGAAGATTCACAATGCAAACTGTCTGTACTTTGATGGATTTTTATCTGTTTCTTATTATAATTTAGTTCTTTTTCAGAGATTTTATTTTTTAACTTCAGCAGGGGGAATTTTGAACATAGACATAAACCATGTGCAACACGAAAAATAAATATTATTGCGGATAAAAATACCCTTAATGACTATATTATATATCCAAGTTCAACAAACAGACTTTAAGAACAAACTGAACAACTGTTCTGGAAAATATGTATCTCCACAAATTGGTTATATAGAAAATGAGATGAACCTAATTTAATTGGATAAGTCTCTGCTTTCTGACAGGTTATACATTGGTAGGATTAGCTGTGGTGCAAAACCTGGATTCGAAAATAGATTAGGCACTTTTTAATATGTTATCCATTTTTACTTTTGCAAAGTATGTTTCAGCTGTAAAAGTGGAAAAATATTGTGCCATATACATAGAGGTCGTACAAAATAAAGAGTATAGTAAATGTGTTCAACTGACCTATACCTTACATATATAAATACTTTTGTTTTTAATTGAATGAATTCTGTATAAAGTAGGAAAATAAGGCTGATTCCCATTTGAAATGGTTCACATGTTATTGAAGGTAATTCAAAATATCAAAACTAGTAAATGGAAAAAGGAGTGGGCTTTTAAGGCTCTATAGCAGACATGTCAAACACAAGGCCCGCGGGCCAAATCCGGCCCGCCAGGCCTTG
>CM070037.1:58202240-58232177 GCA_036250615.1 Ptychadena robeensis | reverse complement strand
TGGCCAGAAAGGGTCCCTTTGTTTTTTAATGTTCGCCTGGCCATTGAAGTCTATGGGGTTTGCCGGGTTCGCGGACATTTGCGGAGGTTTGCGTTCGCGAACATCAAATTCCAGGTTCGCACCATCACTAGTCACTGTATGCTGTATGACTTGATAATAGTTTGACACTATTCCTTCTTAACTCTCAATAGAAAAAAAACACTTTTAGACCTAAACACACTTTAAGATACAAATATAGCATTTAACACATATTTGTGCTGCAGTCTCGATGCCCAGGCCTGCAATATTAAAGATAATCAGTTTAGTACACTTGAACCTTTGTTAACCCTCCATGGCAGTCCCATTATTTCTGCAAACTGCTTTCTAAATTGGTACAAAAAATACTAACTGGTTAGAGGGTCATATTCGAATGGTATTTCCTTTATAACATGGTATTTCCCACCATGGTTACATTACTGACCCAAAATGCCTAAGCCTGTAATACAACCATATGGCGAGGGCATCTGACAAACTTCTAGCGGCGAGCCTGAAGGACGTCAACACACAAAGACAGGGTGGTAGAAGGTAAGCTACCCTGAGTGACTCAGGGTGACCATTTTTGGTAATGAAAATTTACCCTGAGCCACATTTGGGACTGCTGCTAGGGAGGTTAAATATTTGAAATGCACTGTAAAATGTTGGTGAGCACGTCATCATCAGAA
The DNA here is from genome assembly GCA_036250615.1 of Ptychadena robeensis. NCBI lineage: Eukaryota > Metazoa > Chordata > Amphibia > Anura > Ptychadenidae > Ptychadena > Ptychadena robeensis. Next base: position 58,231,476 of record CM070037.1, on the reverse strand, counting down.
CACCACTGAAGTGGTTAAATAATATAAACAACATACGAAAAGACTAAACGACCATTACAGCACAGCAGAGGGGGAGGGGTACACAATACTGAATACTAGACTTACTGACATACCTACAGCATATACAGACATATTAAAATGCTTCCCTATTTCTATGACAGTTTTCTTGACTGATTATGATATGTTATAATTGATAATATGTATTAGTTTAATCTGTGATCTATCTGACATTATATCGCACTGTTTTATTTTATTTTACTGTTTTATATGTACAATGTTATGTACTATGCAGAAATTGAATAACACACAACAAAATATATATCTAAAGTCAAAATATATTAATGTATTTTGTTGAATCTCCAGTTGAGGTTTTGTCATCAGTTTCCCATTAGATCAATTTCACTCCTGTGAAAAACAAGAGGAAACAGTAAACGTTAGGGTAAACTGTTATCAAATGCAGAAGTGCCATTATTTGAGGATGTTCCAGTGCAAGTGCCAGTAAATTATATGGTCAAGTGTAATACTTAATTTTTGGATCTAATAACATATTTAAGATCCTAAGGCAGAGCTGAAGTCAATTTAATCAAGAATATGTTTCCTATGTATGGATCCTTTCTGCAGTGAACTAGGATTGAAGGATGTGGCCTTGATGGTAAAAGACCATGTTCGAGACACAGACTGACCAGACTGCACATAATTGCCTGATATTGCACCCTGACTCACCCCCTAGTACATAAAGACGGAGTCTCATACGATTGCAGGAAACAGCAGGTAAGTACATTTGTTTTAGGATCGTGGAGCCCTAAGCCACCATCATACCAGCTCAGAGGTAAGTCAGAGGTAATTTTACACATATATTTTTTACATATTAAGTATACATCCACTTTAAGCAATGAGTAGAATGATTGTACCAAATGTTGTAGCATCGATAAACAAAACATGTTGTTTTAAACTGTGTATATGATGCACAAAATAAAAACCTGGACAACTGTTTTAATGGAGTTCATAAAAAAGAGTTAACACCGTAAACATATATGTTTTACACAATTACTTTTACCCCATTGTCCATAAAAACAAATCATGAGATAGTTTTATGTACACAAAAAGAGAGTGGAACAAAGGGAGCAAAACAAAACTTCAGGTTCCAATTAAACAAAGCGATTGAACTGGAACATTCCTATTAGCATTGTCTGCAGTGGTAGATTAACCAAGATGTCCACCTCCAGGCAACCTCTTTTATTTCTTTATAATGTGCATCAATAGTTATTTTGCAGTTTAAATCAATTACCAGATCTAAACCCCTTCTTATTTCTCTGAAATTCCTACTCTCTGTTGTCAGCTTCGACTTTTTTTTGCCTGGCCTCTAGCAGTACCTGTAACCTTAAGCATGCAACTAGGCCTTGTTCCAACAGCTGTGCTAACTAGTCTGTTATGTATATTGCTGTGCAATGATGTATCCTATCATATGCTAGGGGTAAAAACTACATGAAACAATCAGTAGCTCAAGTTCAATGCTGAACAATTATCAAGAGGGCCATCAATAAACATACATTTAAGACTCATTTATTGGAAAAAATGTATTACCGTAAAGTGGAATTTGAGAACTTCTGTACAGAAGATATTGTCTTGTATTTATCATACATGAGCACTTGAATAAGCCACTGCTGTGATGTTCATATCTCTGACCTGTAGGCATCACTAACATACAACAAACTACAAAACACTATATGGTCAAAGGGTTGAGGGGCACATGAGCATCTTATCTATATTCTGTGCATAAAAGTATGTTCATATGCTTAATATTATATATTTCTTGTAAATTTTACCATTAAGATCCAACATGCAAATACACTTTACACCATTGTATATCTCGACCATGTAATAACAGTATGGGGATTGCACTATTCTGTTCCAGCATGACTATAACCCTGTGTACAAAACCAGCTCCAAAAATACAGTGGCTTGAACTTTTCCACATTTTGTCACATTACAGCCACAAACATGACTCAATTTTATTGGAATTCCATGTGAAAGACCAATACAAAGTGGTGTACACGTGAGAAGTGGAAAGAAAATCATACATGATTCCAAACATAAAAAAAAAAAAAAATAACTGCAAAGTGGGGTGTGCATAATTGTTTAGCCCCCTGAGTCAATACTTTGTAGAAGCATCTTTTGCTGCAATTACAGCTGCCAGTTTTTGGGGTATGTCTCCACCAGCTTTGCACATCTAGAAACTGACATCCTTGCCCATTCTACTTTGCAAAACAGCTCCAGTCAGATTACATGGACAGTGTTTGTGAACAGCAGTTTTCAGATCTTGCCACAGATTCTTGATTGGATTTAGATCTGGATTTTGACTGGGCCATTCAAACACATGGATATGTTTTGTTTTAAACCATTCCATTGTTGCCCTGGCTTTATGTTTAGGGTCGTTGTCCTGTTGGAAGGTGAACCTCCGTCCCAGTCTCAAGTCATTTGCAGACTCCATGAGGTTTTCTTCCAAGATTGCCCTGTATTTGGCTCCATTCATCTTCCCATCAACTCTGACCAGCTTCCCAGTCCCTGCTGAAGAGAAGCACCCCAGAGCATGATGCTGCCACCACCATATTTGACAGTGGGGAAGGTGTGTTCAGAGTGATGTGCAGTGTAAGTTTTCCGCCACACATAGCGTTTTGCATTTTGGCCAAAAAGTTCCATTTTGGTCTCATCTGACCAGAGCACCTTCTTCCACATGTTTGTTGTGTCCCCACATGGCTTGTGGCAAACTGCAAACGGGACTTCTTATGCTTTTCTGTTAACAATGGCTTTCTTCTTGCCACTCTTCCATAAAGGCCAACTTTGTGCAGTGCATGACTAATAGTTGTCCTATTGACAGATTCCCCCACCTGAGCTGTAGATCTCTGCAGCACGTCCAGAGTCACCACAGTTGTTCGGCCTGTGAGTTTAGGTGGACGGCCTTGTCTTGGTAGGTTTACAGTTGTGCCATACTCCTTCCATTTCTGAATGATCGCTGGAACAGTGCTCTGTGGGATGTTCAAGGCTTTGGAAATCTTTTTGTAACCTAAGCCTGCTTTACATTTCTCAATAACTTTATCCCTGACCTGTCTGGTGTGTTCTTTGGACTTCATGGTGTTGTTGCTCCCAATATTCTCTTAGACAACCTCTGAGGCCTTCACAGAGCAGCTGTATTTGTACTGCCATTAGATTACACACAGGTGCACTTTATTTAGTCATTAGCACTCATCAGGTAATGTCTATGGGCAACTGAATGCACTCAGACCTAAGGGAGCCGAATAATTACGTACACCCCCTTTTGCAGTTATTTATTTGTAAAAAATGCTTGGAATCATGAATGATTTTTGTTCCACTTCTCACGTGTACCCCACTTTGTATTGGTCTTACACTTGGAATTCCAATAAAATCGATTTATGTTTGTGGCCTGTAATGTGACAAAATGTGGAAAAGTTCAAGAGGGTCGAAAATTTTTGCAAGCCACTGTATATGGGTCAATGAGTTTGATGTGGAGGGATGTAGGGACTTTCAAAGCCATGGCTGCAGCTCTTCTAAACACCTGTATTGTTAAAAATTCTGTCCTGTAAATTTTACAGGTAACATTGGCCTTAAAATGCTGTTTTGATTTGACTTGAGTAGGCTCCAAAATCCATACAAATACTCTAATGTATTGTGACACATTACAAATACATACATTGCAAGTAAAATGTTTTTTTTTCATTGCCAACCCCAGACTGCTCTAAAGTTTTATGAAACAGATTTCTCAACTTTCTTTTGTAATCTTCACAATTGGAATAACAACAAAGGTATCTTAAACTTCAAGATTTCATGTTTTTCTATTATGATCCCTACCAAAGGAGAACATAGTAAATATAAAATGTAAATAATGCAAATTTTTTTGCTATCTATGCATTTCTTCATTATTTCAGATCTCTTACATTTTACCCAATTTTTCATTTCTAAAATATATTTTCTATAATAAGTAAAATTATGCAAAACAAAAAGTTCCATAATGGGTGCCAATGATTAGATCAGACATGGGAAAACTACAGTCCCCTATCCTGCAAAAAGAAGAGATAATACCTAGAGACACCCAAACGTCACCATAGGGTGAATGCAGAAAAATATTTCATAATTTTTTATAATTTATTTTTAGTACCTGGTTTAATTTAGTAAGGCTCAAATCATGGTTCACTCTATCCATCTGCTCTTGGTCCAGCCCCTTTGTCAAATTTAAGATGACAAAGGGTACGTTGATCACACCGGTACGGGTGATCACAACAGAGTACACAGCACTTTGTTTCATTTTCCCTCCTTCCCCCCTGCGCTGTCCACATGTGGGCTGGATAACCAACGCATTTCCATTAACATGGAGGTCCATGGTGCGCCCCCCCTTTGGCATCACCAATGACACAGAAGGGGCAGTGCCAGGGTCCAATGGTGGGCAACAATTGACGCAGAATCACCTGCGCTTTCAGAAGGACAGGTATGTTTTGATGATCCAAGCTCGTGAGATGGGCTTGTCTCAAACGCCAGGGGGGGATAAGCCTTTAAAACGAAATTTGTTTATTAAAAGATTACTAAATTATAATACATTTATAATTTCCTTTAAAAAAATTTATCTACAGGAGCCAACGGCTTCAGAGGTCTGTTAACAAGTTTAGCTTGTTCTTTGGCTCAAGATTATGTCTCAAAGAACATCAACAAATCTTAAAAGGACCTGCAGGTAATTCTGACTACATATTGCCACAAAACATTTAGGGAAAAAACAGGCCTTTGGGATGAATGTAGTATGGAGTAATGAGTTGGTGGAGGGTATCATTATCACAATTGGCTTAAATGTAGAGACTCAGCCCCAGAAATTTTGTCCATGATACAATGTAAAATTTTGCATACATCTTTAGTGGACAGCATTTTAGGAGAAGAGCTTCATAAAGATTCTAAAGCATCTATTAGCCACTTTAATAATTGAGGAAAACCCCTTATATGATACTTTGCCACATTTTCCTCTGGGACAGCTAACACCAGGGTCAAATAACATCTAGGACAGCTAACGTTAGGTTATTTCAATACAGGCATATGGCGAGGGAAGTCCCCCACCTCCCAATGACATTGTGGAGGTGGAACCAGGAAGAAGAGCCAAGAATTCCATACAGGTGCACAGATATTGGGTTGCCGAAATAAGTAATATAAATCTACCCAGAGCTACACTTGGGTTTCCTGCTAGGGAGGGTAAGGGTTCAGGGGTGGTTGCTTGCTTTTACAGACAACTTAAGGACAGACTTTAATTTACTTAAAGTGCCCAATTTTTTGGCTAACAATAAAAAAACAACTTTTTCTATCTGACAACCATCACAGTCCAGGTAATACAAACATTGTCAGGTGATTTCATTACAGACTGTTTACCTCTTCTGTCTGTCATTCTGTAATGGTGCTGAAGGGGTAAAGCCTAACATATTAAAACTGTGAATTAAAACAAAAAAAAAATGTTTTCCCATTAAGGAGAATACAATAAACTGCAGTACTGCTCCACAGAGCAAAAGCCTGATTAATTGCAATGCCGGCCTGCTTTGTTCCACCTAATAGGAAATTAGATCACAATAGGGATTTATGAAAATTACCTTGAAATGCTTGTGTTTTCAGAGATTGTGCCCTCTGCCTAAATTATAGTGCTTAGTTACAGAATTCATCTTACAATTCAAAAGCCAATCTAGACTCTTATATTGTCCTAGAATGAGAGCCAGGCACTTGACTCCTCTTTGGCATCGCAAAGATAAAAAATAAATAAGAAAGAGGTTAAAAGTTCAGCCAAAATACTGTGAAATAATGAAATTTTTAATAGAAAGTTTACATATTTTATTTTATTCTGCTTACCTTAGACAGGTGTACAAGCCAATAAGATTATTGCAAACTCTATAAAACGTTACAGTCAACCTTATGTTACATAGCCTGGACACAAAAAATGCATAACCAGGATTTTAGTTAGCAGTTAGCATAAATTCAGCTTCAAAAAAAGAGAATTGCCCTGCACAATTTACAATATATAAAGCACTGTAGTCAACCTCATTTAGGCCTGGAGCATTATAGACTATGCCTGTAACGGAGTGGGAGGGTGCATTGCGACTAGGCCTATGAACACCACATGTGAATAAAGTGTGTACTGTGAAGAGTTAATGTTGGACACTGTAAAGCAAGCTGTTGCTAAGCCAGGCAGATGTTTGCCTGGCTCAGGAGGTAAATGTAACAACTTAAGGAATGTGCTAGAAGGTTCTGAACATGTGAACATGACATGCCATTCTGAGAGTGCCAGCCTAGGTGATATAAAGGATAGCTGGGGGTGGAGCTAAGTTCTCCCTTGTGTGTCCTGAGAGCTGACAGGAGGCAGAGGTGTCTCTGTGACACTAGCCCTGTGGGGACGGACACTGCTGGTCCGTGGGCTGATGAGATTCACTGCAGAGATGTAACCCCTGATCCTTTCCCCCATTCTCTGGCTGGGGATGGGGATGACCTAGCCATAGAAGTGGGTTAGGAAGAGAGAGGCTGCTGAGGCTGCTCTTACAACTAAGCTACGGTGCCCGGGATTCTTTATTGGGATGAGTGCAACCACCTGTGATGGAACCATCGCCCCCTGTGTGTGTGAGAGAGACCAGGTATGCTGAAGCTGCTCCAGGTCTAGAAGCGAAGGTAGGCCACAGTCAGCGTAAGACAGGGAAGGAGGCCGGTAGTTGCCCCGAAGTATGCCTGGAAGGGGCCGGTTCTTACATGCCTCTTAAAGATACTTCACCATTAAAAAACATGATGTAGCTCGAGTCATTGTGTGACCACCATTGTAGAATTTAAGGCTGCCCATAGCTAGAAGAGCTCAAGAAAATGGTATAAGTAGGATGGTAATGAGTGGCTATAGTTGGGTAGGGTTGGATGGCAGACTGAAGTGGTGAGAAAGATTTTTGGCTCATGGCTTACAAAGCTATACTAAAGAGTTTGTAAAAAGCAAATTAGGTGTAAACTAATGACTAGTGCTGAATGTGAAGATCTCGAATTTAGTGCTATATCTTAAAATTCACCAATATTTGGGTTTTTCATAGATTTTCAATTCAATGTTCATTTGTTCATCTTGGAGAGAGTTAGATGTTGCTGTGACATTGCGATCACAATATTTGCACATAAAAGTGCTGATATTCGCAAGATCTTGAATTTTTTTATTTACTTAGAATATTTGGAGAATAATTCAAGAAATGTCACAAATTTGAATATTGCCTATGCTGCTCATACGTACAAAGACCTAGCACACCAGGCTATCATTGACTACTTTGAGGAGCACAAGGAGCACCAAAACTCGAATGCACCCCCTAATAAAATGTATTCATGCCGCTATTTGTTTACTATGAAAGTAACCAATGTTCTGTACAGATCAGAGACTGAGGGCCCTTTAATGACTTTGGTCCCCTAAAACATAAAGCTATAGTAAAATTATTAATAATGCTATAAATTCCTGGCCCACAACAAAAGGGACCATCAAATTCTAACTTTCTAATACATGGAACTTATGCATGTGAGCTCTGGTTTTAGAGCACTTATGGCGGCAAAAATTGTTTTTAACTAGTAAAAGGTGATTGTGAAGCTAATATTATAAAAATGTAAGTAATCATTCTCCAAGTATATTCTGTGACACAACTAGTTACTGGTGCCACCTAAATGGTTCACAATAGATTCTATTCTCTCTCTATAAGTATACAGAAATGTATTTTTGTTAGGTCATCATAACAGGACATTTCTATTTCCAAAAAATCAGATACTATCCAATTGCCTGGGAAGAAAAAAGACTGTTGGGGACCCGACTATGGATGCACACAATTGTATACACACACAGACACACATTGCAGACACACAGACATACGCACATACACATATGCTTGTGTTGTTGGTATGTGGGTGCTGGATAGAGGGTCGTATATGGCCCTTGCTCCAGAGTTTGATAACCCTAGAGTTACTCGCATGTAAGATAAAATTTTGTCTTTAAGATGGCTTAAAAAATGCACACATTCTCTTTTACTATCATATTAATCGCTGGTATGGGAACCTAGCTCACATAATAATTGGCCCGTGCAAGCTAATGAACTAGCTGAATCTATTTTTCTCAAAAAAAATCTTCTCCATTGACCTTGTATTTAAGTCAGTCAGAAAGTCTTGACCTCTAACCTGCGAACAACCAGCTGTTCCATTATTTATCTTAAGATATTTGCTTCTAAAGCAAAGGACCTGACACCAGGTTTTAAAGGATGTCAAATATAAAGCATTTCCTTTTTAGCTTAAAAAAAAGTGAGGAAAAGATAATGAATAAGAATAATGCAGGTATTTTTATTTCTGATGCTTGCTGCTAACGAGTGAAACTTCGCTACTCAACCTTTCTTTATAATCACAGGAACAGGGATTAAAAGTGGTCCCACTAGTCGGGAACATGAAAATTAATTATTGAGCTCCCAGTTTTATCCTCCCATCTGTCTGATATTCTGAGGCACAGAAGGAGTCAGACAATTAAATTACTCCTCCTTTTCCCCTATCCGAATGTTTCCTTTACCTATTTTCAAAATAAAAGAGACACACATTGTGCCGGAAAGCTTAACCTATTGATTAGTGTCTTATTCTTAAGAATATATTTTTATAAGTTATATATAGTTTTCTGATTGTTTTCAGGTTCATGAAATAATATTTTTTTTTTCATTATTGGTTTAAAATTCTTATTCAAAACAGAATACTTTACACAAGGTGTTTCTATGAAGAAAATATTGGGAAACATACTAGACTTTCTAGTAAGAAAGCCCAGCAATGCTGCTTCACTGTCTTTTAAAATATTGAATTGCTTAATTTAGGGGTTTGGAAGATAAAAGCGAACCTACCGCCATAAATTCATCATTACATTAATGACAATAGAAGGGACAACAATAGGGAGGAATGCATGAAACTAAAAAAAGTACCTGTATGGAGTAATTTCTCGTCTCTCGCAGCCTCTCCTCTCCCTGGCTCTGATGACACACACCGCAGCCCCCCCCCCACAGGTAAATTTCTAATCTTGGCTCTGCATTAAAATGAATGAGCCACATTTTCCCATAGAAATCCATTATAAATGGACATTGCACTCTGAGTTAGCCCCCAGAAGCCTGGCAGAAAAAGATGGTATCTCTCATACGATTCCAGGGAACAGTAGGTAAGTAGATTTTTTTAGGATTTTGTAGCGCTTTACTATCATACCAGCTCAGAGGTAGGTATTTTTTAGATTTTGAGTATACTTCTGCTTTACCTGCTGGGCATTAGGCACATGGTGAGCTTTTTAAACCATTTATTAACCCCTGGTTAAGATCGCGTATACTCACCTATCCCCAGCGAGCCCACTATGTTTCTCTGTACCAGTGGACCCACTGATCTCTTCTGGGTCCGCCTCTTCGGTGTCATTAATGGCCTCACTGACCTCCATTCATCCCTACAAATATGTAGCGGGATGCATAAACATTCATTTAGCGTTAGTTACATTACGTAGCAGCAAATAATGGTACTTGTTAGCCACTCAGCAGCTTTGCCAGGGCCATTTCTTAGTCTGTACCTGTGATGGTAGCTTGTGTTGCATCTCCATAATTTTTTTTATTGTGCAATATATTGGCGCTATATAAATAAATGTTAATAAAAATAGGAGGCCTATTTTGTTTTCCAAAAACAGTGTTAAAACTGTTACATTGAAGGGTATATTTAGAGGCATTATGTATATATATATATATATATATATATATATATATATACATACATAATGCCGCTAAATATACCCTTCAATGTACATTTTTGTCAAAACAAAATGTTAACACTGAATTTTTTTTTGGGGTAGAGGGGGCTTTTTAAATTATTAAAGCAACATAAAAGATGACCCTTCTATTATTTGCAAAAGAATTCTGACCATTTTGAAATGATACTTTGAGTACATTTGTTAACATCAAAACACATGGTAATGTACAAAATGCACATTAATGCATTGGGCTACCATTCTGAATGACGTACCCTCTCACCACACTTTGGCATGCATAATAAACTGCAGCGTATTCCAAAGTAAATATAAATGCACTTTTTTTGGATCCTTTGGTGCAATGGGCAGCCCATTCCCACTAGTGGTCTCCATCCATTTTATTTTCTTTCATGGATATGCTTGCTTTTTTAAATATATCTTCAGACAATTAAGAAGATGAGCAAATTCCTCTTTTGAGATTTTTTCATGGTGGTCCCCATTTAGCATCAGTTCCACTGCATCCTCACTCTGTGACTGCAGTATGCCATGGTAACTCTCACTCCCAGAAGATAACATTTTAGAGGTAAAAACTTTGGGGGCCAGCTCCAGAAATAATGTGTGTGTGCACCTAGACATGTGTGGTGAATATCCACACCAACCAATCTGCAAGCCCTTTTCAATGTTTTCTACTTTATTCAAAGTAATGAAAGGTGAATGCTGATTGGTCACTGTGAGTTAATATTTTTTTCCTGTTATTATCTTTCTATAGTACATCTTTTCTATAACTGGCATTGAGAAGCCATTACAACAAAGATCATATCATTCCACCACAATGTCTATTTAGCAGGTGACGCTGCCTTTTCTTTTTGTCTGGGAATGTGTATTTATGAAGATTTTGCTTCAGGTGAAGCCAAAGGGAATCATTGCTGTTTAGACCCCTATAAACATACATCCTTTACTCACGCCTGTGTCAGATCATAGGACATTTCAGGAATATTTTTTCCCTGTACAAGTCTCTCATCATCACAGATCTCTTTATACTCCGGTGTTCTGCTTCTAAATAGCAATCCTTGTCTCTGCTGGAAATCAGGCAGGTAGAGATTTAAGGCATCCTTGTTTTTTTTTTTATATTACAAAACAGTAAATCCGCTTGGGATCGGGAGTGAACCCTTAAATGTAAGTAGATTTCTGTAACACTGACGTGGCTAATAAGCAAATAAGAACAAGTTTGATAAGCTCATGGGTGAAGCAGCTCCATACATTGCCATTACAAGGTTTTTTTTTTTTTGGGGTTTTTTTATTCCCTCCCTCGACTCATAAGTAAGCACATAACTAGTTAACTATACGCCATCTCTCTTCTCATACTCTTTCTCTCTCTCTCTCTCTGCTTGAGGCAATTATAGCAATGCTGCATTTGTCAATCACATTTATTCGTGCATGGTTTCCTGAAATAATTATCAGGTGAGTGGCATTTCAGAGCCTAGAGTACCAGCTTGGAAATTGGATGCCCTAGAGTATTAATTACTGAGCGCAAAAAATTTGCAGAGAAGCAAGTCTTTTAATGGTAGAACTGACGTAACATGATTGTTTTGATTTTTTTTTTACTAACATGACAATCATCGCTGTCCCCGTGGTCATCACCGCAGATTAGTTCAAATTATCTGGGGAGGCCATTAACAAGCTGTGTACCATTTGATAAAATGAGGCGCACGCTGCCTTGTGCTGTGTTTGTTGATTTAAAAAAAAAGGAAAGAAAAAAACTTAAAGTCAACAACTGTAATAAAAGTGGACCAGTGCCAAAGTGCAGCAAAGAGAGAAGACTTCTCGGAGGGGGCAAGGGGCTACTTTGGTCGTTCCATTTTGCTGGAAGAAAAAAAAAAGACTTTTAAGAATTTGCCTTTTTTGCATTTCATACAATCTGTCTATTCTCCATAGACCTCAGTTCATATTTTGAGGGTATATAGGACATCAGCATTTTGTCAAATTTAAGATGAAAGGTGCGGCGTACGTTTTCTGGAGGCGTGCTGCGGCTCCTGTGTGCCATCAAAGTCCAATGTAATAAAAAAAGTGAAAAAAAAAAATGAAATAATATACCCTGCGCTATGATAGACCAATTGCTTCTTATAGTCAGACTTGTACAAAGCTCCTAATAGGAGTTTTCAAAACAATAATGAAGAAGGTCAATTAAATACTACAGTGCTCTGTGTTTGCCTACATCGTGGCAGGATACCTGTCTGCTTACATGTGCCAGATTCTCTTTAATATCCTATTGTTTTGCTTTCCAGCTACTTGTAATTCTTACTGTGCTGAAATTGATAACCTGAGCACATACTGTAACTGCGTTAGTACAAATGCTCTTTTATATCTTAACTGTAAGTTAAACTTTTTATTAATAATACCAGATAATATGTAATCTGTACTAGTGTTGTTCATAATTATTCTACCATATTTTCAGACTGTTATGGTCCGAATTTGAGACCCCCCCAACTCTTTGCACTCGCATGAGTTCGTCTGCCTCTTTCAGTCGACCGCCACTATGTGATGCTTTTCAGTGCCGGAAGAGGCAGGCAAGCAGCCCACCAGGCAGGAAAGACACACATAGTCAAGGCAGTACACACAAATATTTCTTTGATCGTGCAGTCTTGCTTGCAGACATAGAGGGGAGAGACTCTCTATTCTGACGGCAGGTATTCCTAGTGACATCTAGTGGCTGAACTTGAAACTGCATGGGATTTTTTTCTTCAATTGAGATTATGCTTCAAATATATTTTTTTTCTTGTATTCCTGCTCTAAAACCTGGTCTTATGGTCAGGAGTGTCTTTTGGTCCAAAAAAATACTGTATTTGCACATTTCTTTTAGGAATACTGGCACTTTGAGAATTCACGAATATGTAGAATATAGAGCTATATCTTCACAAATGTTGTCAAATTTTTACATTCGTACCCAGAACTACCGAGCATTGCATTCACAATATTTGCATGTACAAGTGGAGATTTGCGCAATAAAGGTAAAAGGTAGTAATAACTGGAGATCATTAATTCTCAAATTTACTAATTTATTGCAAATATTAGGCGACAAAATTGTGATATTTTACGAATATTATTATTGCCTATGTTGCTCATCACTAATCTTCACTTCTTCAACACAACTTCTTGTGGTAAAACTGAAAAAAAGAAAGTGCTCTTATCAGTTTATCAAAAGGGATGGGGATAAGGCTTCACAATTATTATTATTATAATTTTTTTATATATACCAATATACCAACATATTACACAGGGCTGTAGAGTTGAGATACAACACAAAATAATGCACAGGTACAGGTTATGACACAGGAGAAGTTGAGGACTCTATTCCAAGTTGAGGACTCCATTTTATCATGCCTGCTTCCCATTACCCCCACATTTGGTGCAATTTCTTCCATATTAGTAATGACTATTGTTAATAAATTGTTAATCTTTATAATACATGGCCACTCTACAGTCGCACATTTTACATTATTCCAAAACCCTGCCGTTCAAAATTTAATCCTATAGTTCTTTGCTGTTAGACAAATCATTTCCAGATATCATCAATCTTCACATATCCTATTGTTATAAAAGTTTGTACACTTTTCGAATTATGATATATTTGCAGGAAAAGCTAACAAGTATACATACACACCATACAATTTAGACCAATTCCAAAACCTCTTGTTTGCCTAAACTATTTACAAAAAATCATAAAAACTTTTCACAAAAAAAGGTCTATAGACCTCAGGTGGTCCAAGTAGCCAAGGCAGTCTATGATTTCATAATAGAATGTGTGTTCTAGCGAGTGCTTTGTATTTCTTTTGTTCAGAAAAGAGAAGGTATTAGCAATCTGGTCCAAAGGAATCAACCAGTGGCATCACTTGGCTTGGTGTCACCTGCCACTGGAAACCTATGGTGTCATCCCATAGTGATGTACATGGCTTGCTGTAAGTAACATGGGTGTAAAATTGTGTACCAATGCTGCACAGATAGCAGATAGTTCAGTCCTGGACACACTGCAAACATTAATTTCCACCCATGAGTTAAGGGATGCTGAGGATGCTCGTGTAGCCAGGGATCCAGGGTAGGTGCTGCAGGAATAGACAGAAGAGTTCTAACATACATACAATGATTGTACCATTCACTGCGGCACGGGCGGCAGGTTAAAGACTGTGCTGTTGCTGACACACTTACATTGTAGCTATGGTGCTTGATGAAGATTTCTCTTATATAAAAGAATCATATAAAATCCCTTGTCATCCCTGATCTTAGAGTAAAATGGCGTCACATGATTCGCTTTGGGTTAGTGAAGCCACTGTAGTGAACATATATATTTTCTTCACAAAGCTTTTATGTTTTCCCTACATTATGGAAAAAAACAAAAAAACATATTTATTGGATCATAAGACACTCCTTTGTAAAGGACAAACTCTAGACGTGATTAGAGCATCTGATGAACAAAAACTATTTTGTCTTTTTCCCACTCTGCTGGCCAAAGCTCCGTGCTCTGACCGGCAGATCAGGAGTTAAGGAAGCAGGGAAGCTGCCTCCGACAGCTTTCCCGTCTCTCACCCCCATAGGAAAGTCTGCCAGCTCACATATAGAAGCAGGGATGATCTGCATTTTTCCCTGTACAGACTGCATGTAAGCTGGCTGAAGCAACTGCTCGCATACACACTCTGCAGTCGAAATATTGCGAAATAAAGGGTATTTTACTTTATATTAGTATTTTCTTAAAATGTAAAACATTTTCTGTTTACTGTAAAGCATTGGATTTTGAATTATTTAGCTATACCAGAACCATTCATCTCTAGTTTGTGTATATTACTAGAGAAGAATTCTGCACCCAGAACACACATTAACAAATAAGTAAATGAGAGTGACAATTGCTTCTCTTTTTGTTTCACATGTTAATGAAGGAATGAGCTGCCAACAGAACTGTGCATGCTGGCCAGTGCAGTGTCCTTGTGCTAAATTGACAGCTTTGGGAGTCTTTGATGCACGTCAGTGGTCTCAATAATGCAAGGCACATCTGTATGGAGCACATCAGAGCAAGAAATGGATAAAACAGCCTGGCCTCCTGAAGAAGCTGGATGGAGGGGACAGCTTGTGTTCCCATCTTCTTACAGTTTACTCAACATGCTGTTGTGCTCACAAGACACAGTGTGAGATTTGAATGCATACAACAACACTCATACTATGCAACTAAATTATCAGTGGATGTAAAGCAAAAGGCAAAAATCTCATATCGGCTTTAACATATCATGTTTGATTTTCTTTTAGCCACATAGAAAACGATTCATGTGCAGGACACATTCATCCATATTATGGAACAGATTATATGGTTCAATTGGGAAAATGTACAATCAATTATGTGTTATGTGTCAAAAATTTTTTATTAGAGTAATAATGTTTTTAGAGGGTCCACAATTGTGGTCTGTAAATTGATGACCAAATGGTTACAGTGTCTTACAGTTACAATGTCATCTGAGACAGCTTCCACCCCACAAAGAAACTCTTTGGCAGCACAATAATAGTGTTGATCACGAATATTCGTATCGCAAATGTTTTGGGCGAATATCGCCACTTTAAGAAATTTCCAATATAGTGTTATATCTTCGTAACCACAAATATTCAAGATATTTTACATCAGTACCCGGGACAACTGTGCATTGCATTCCCAATATGTGCATATACAAGTGCCGAATTGACCAATGACAGTCAAAATACTGGAGATCCCGAATTCTGGAATTTACAAATGTATTGAGAATATTAGGTGAAATTTTTGCTACTACGAATATTGCCCATGCTGCTCATGACTAGGGAGTAAGGGCTTTATTCCAACAAGGGGGAAAACGAGGCAACAAGGGTTACTGGGTTGTCCAAGATGCAGAAAAGCCATATCCGAACAGCATTGGGCAAGTTTTTTGTATCTTTGCTATCCAAAAGAATAGGTTTCACTACTACCAATGCAGAGGTAATGCACCAAAACAGTGGGCAATCCTCTGTTTATGCAGCATGGATGTCTCACACCCATGCACCCATGCTGCCCAGTGGAAACAAGCCTTAGACAAAGCAATTCAAGTATCTATCACCGCTGCCTGAGGAATGTCCAACATTGTCCCCTACACATCAGACAGGAGGCAACATTTTCAAAGAACTGAAAGTATAAATTTTTTCTAACATTGTGTATTATAGTTATTGCAGTTATTGCTTTTATAATGATTCCTGCCTACACATTCACCTGATCAATGTGCTTCAGTACTTTAATGTTTCATATACATCAAAGTGGGAAAAACTGAGAAGGGCAATATGGGGTGAGCTCCGGGAGTTGACTGAATGTTACTATTCAGGGATATTTGTAGTCTTTTTCTGGGTGTCTGCTACAGAGTAACAGGATAGAAGAGTCAAAGATGTCAAACTCTGACCAGGGCCAAATCTGTTCAATCTAATAATGAAATCATATTCGGCCCACAACATTTAAAATATATTTATGAAATGAATACCAGATGAATGGATGCCAGAGATAGATGTATCTTTTATTTGACGCTTGTTTTTATTTGATGCTTTTTTTTTTTAAGCAACACAAAATAAGTTTGTCTCAAACGCTTAATTGTTGTATCTGATGAGAAGGAAAAACTTCCACAATTGTAGAAATGTTTTAATAAATATCAAGACTGGCCCATGCCTTTGCCCAAGTTTTTATTGTGACCTGCTTTATGTTTGAGTGTGACACCCCTGCCATTAGAAGTGTCTACATGTGGATCATAGTGATCACATATTTTATTATGAAAGCTGCAGATTTGAACATAAGGAAAAATTACTTTTGAAATGGAATTGCCCTGTTAAAACTTTAAGGATATGGACGATGGTTTTATAAATACCATAGAGCTAGTAACATGTCATACATCTTTGAACATCCTTGACCATTGCTCACTACTCTGTAACCTTGCGACAGGAACCCTCCTGGATAATTAACATCAAACACACTCTCCCTAAGTTACATAGATGAATGCAAACGGTATTGAAATGCTGCTCGTGGTGAATGCTTTCCCTGCTCCACTGTCCAAGTGTCTGAATAGCAGTTTCAGCTGAGCACAGTCTGCTGGGATTTCAGCTGCCAGTTTAATTAGTGTTCAGTAATTTCAATAATGAGTGACAATTCATCAGGGCTTTTAGGTTGGTCTTCTGTTCTGAAGCAAATCAATAATCCACACTTTTCCTCCTTCTTTAAAGACAAGAAAGTGGCATGTGAGTTACATCAGTGGAGAGGAAATAAATGAGAAACAGCATAAGTTAACACAGGAACTTCAGAGGGTAATTGGCAGCTCTAAAGTGTACCTGTTGTTTTATAGGATGAGCCATTATTCATGAGATGGCAAGAGGTCAATACATTGCTAATCTCTGACACATTCCCATTTAAGAACATTCTTTGCGAAATACAGTATATTAGCAGGATATGCTATCATATTGTTACAGCTCTTTGAGTTTCATAGTGTTTTCAGCACACGTTAAGAAATGTAAGTTAGAACAGTGTAAAGGTAGCCATACACGGGTCGATTCCGCACACGATTCCTGGCCGATCAATCACCGGGCGCGTGCACGCCGATCGATCGGCTAAGAATTGAGTGCAGCCCACCTTGCCCGATCGACCCTGCCCGATCGACATGGCACCCTGAATCGGATCGGCCAGAGAACCAACATGCTGGTCTTTCTGATCGATTCAGCACACATCAGGGGGAGTTGCCATTTGTGAAGTGATCGATCGGGCACGGAATTGTCCAGGAATCGTTGGCCTAAGGTGGTAGGCACAGACTTAATTGGGCGATCGATCGCCCATCCGATCACCTGTGGCATCGCTGGAATTGATCAGATGGGTGATCGATCGTCCATGGAATCGACACATGTATGGCTAGCTTAAGTGCTGTCCTTCTCTGTGTGTCTTGATTATCTGTTTGTAAACTTCTAATTGCTATTAATTACCCAACACTGCTGAAATTGTGTTGCATTGCAACACTTTGCTAAGCAACAATACTAAATAAATGGTATGTAAATTGTAAAAAAAATGCTAAAATGGTTCTTTTTACCCAAACAATTTCCATGCAGCCCCTGTTTGGTTTTAGCTTCATTAAGAGTAAATAAGTTGGCACTAAGGTCTCTGGCCAGTGCTTATCTCCATTAGGGTCATAAACTAAGGGGAAAACTTCTAGTTTTCCCATAAAAAAAAGTTAATGACACAATATTGGTATATACTCAGCATTGAGTGGTGGAGGTGTATGTACCTTCATACACAAATATGATGGGTAGTGCCACCAGATACCACACGGCAGCTGGTAAGATGAGGATGAGAGCATTAATGACCTTCATACAGGTTATATCCCTTTGCAATATAGCTGAATACTATATCCCTTTGCAGTTCATGGGAAATGATAATGCCTATTTTGGGGCATCCTAATATTAACTGTCGCTGGAAATGCCTTTTTGATGTGGCAAATGTTGCACCAGAGCAGCAGAGGTGATTACAGTTGTTTAAGACAACTAATCTATTACATTAGATAAAGCTTGAAAAGTTGAACCAGTGCTCAAAGTAACCAATCAAGTTTCTTGTTTCATTAGGCAAATGCTTCCTTAGACAAGGTCTAAAATAATTCACAAGAAATATTGTCAATGATCAGGAACATAAGGCAATCAATATTTATAGGCTTTGTTCCTGTGAATTCTGATTGGCTGCAGTGGATTATTTGCCTGTATTTTTTTGCAATCAATATATAATTTGGATATTTTAAATTCTTCACAAATCAAACCTTACATCTTGAACACAGGTTTTACACACTTATACTATGCAGAGAAAATTGAACCTTCATTGTTAGGGAAAATAATCCAGAACATCAGATATTTTGGTTTGTTTGTTTTCTACCTCACATTCTAGACATTGGAATCTGGAATTGGAAAATAGAATTTCCCAGTTTTTGCTCTTGGATATTTAAAATTCTGAATAATAAAACCTTACATTTGAAATTGTTATTGTTGAAATATTTATACTCATGAAATAGATTTTATGATATGCATCTTCAAATCCCATACATTTCTTAAAATTTTCATCCAACTGATGCATTCTAGTCATTGGAATTAAAAGTTGAAAAAAATACTTTCCACCAGGAACCTAAGACAGACCTTTTCAACATACTAAACCGTAGAGTCTTGGAGATTTACTTTAATAATGATTTTAAGCCATAAACAGTTAACATTTGAGATGGTCTTGCTGCGAAAGGAACCGAACAATGCAGTTTTCCTCAGAGCTTGGCTAAACATTCATAAGGTGTTGTATCTTGCAGTAAACCAACTTATGATGGAGAAGGGGGTCTAAAAAATGAAATAAATAAAATCCCCAGCTGGGAAGGTCAGGTCTAATGAGGTGGGTACAGAAAAAAGAAGTAACAGGCTTCTTCGTGTAAGCCAGAGGTGCTTGCAAGTGAACAGCTGCTTATAATTATTATAATTTGACACTTTCGACTTTTCTCCCTCTTTTCCTTTCTCTCACCAGAGAGCAGATTAATTGTATATCAACTGATATACATAAAAGGATTTTGATAGAAGGTTTAATATTCTAACTCTAAGCAGACAGTGTCAGTGAAAATTTAACACTAAATTTTGAATAGAATTCTCTGGGGTTACACTGGATTTCAATCATTCTGTGTTTCCTTGAATTTCCAACAAGTTTGTGAGTCTAGCAAGAAATGCCACTCAAAATTGAATATAGGCTTGTTTTTCAGCTCAGAGATTCAATATAAATTAGAGTAACTGATATCCTTTTTATAATTTTAGCTTTTAATGCAATAAACTAAGCCAAAAATTTCAAGATAAAAAAAGATAAAATAACAATACCAACTTTTTCTACAATATTTACTTTACTCTGAAGTAATTTCTGTCTTCATTTGGATCACCAGCATGGTTAACCATCTTTCTCTAAGCTTAGGTTGCCCTAAATCCACCCTGGGCCATACCTTTTATTTTAGAACTTGAAAGTGACACATAGGTATGAAGAAGTCTAGCAGTACCAAAAATGAGGAATGAAGGAATGAGTAAATTGCACTGAACACCTTGATAGCTATTGATAACATTTCTACAAATGTGGATGTTTTTCCTGCTGATCAGATATAAAAAATAACTTTTTCATATGGAAACTAGTTTTTCCTAAACATTAAATCAGTAAAGCCTCCCATACACACATAGATCTGCGGGTGATTTTGCGGCCCATCAATTGGTACGCGGATCGCAGCTGGCGACCTGGGACATCCATATGGCCCAAATTGTGACCAGGGTCCCCATCCAAAGTAATGGCTGGTGCACAAAGGGTTTGCACTGATTCTCTAGAGAATTGGCCACTCGAAAGTCGTGCAGGGAGTGCTGTGTGTATGGGGGGCTTAACAGGTAAGTGTCCTACTATAACACATGTGAAATTGAATAAAGGACCAATCTGTGGCATTCATTTCTTTAATAAAATTTGAAGAGCAAACTCACGAGGCAAAATAATACACTGAACAAAATTTTTTATGATGAGCCAAATGGCAACTTTGTGCAATTAGCCTTGTTTTATTACAATAAAATAATGCTAACTAGTTGAGTTTCATTAATGTTTTATTTTTGTTTCAGATTTGGAATAACAAGGTAACCGTTATTGATATTCTGCACCTTAATCAATGCATAAAAGATATTACTTCCACCTCAACATATCAAGCTTGGCTTGGTAACGAACACTGTGAAGGCGATGGCTAAAGCAAACTCACAAGGTTATCAATACCTGGTTCAAAGATTTCCACAGCTCTGTTAAACTGAGGGAAGGAATATTTGCCCCAATATTAGATCCTTGTTACACAAGGAAATGTTTGAAAATTTTTTCACATAGCCTGAGCTTAAAGCTTGGAAAGCATTCAAGTAGTGATGGCCGAACTGTCCACAGGGCAGACAGCTCGGCCACGAACATGGATTTGTCACTCCTTATAGCCGGCGAGCAGTACGGGTGTTCAACCTGCCCCATTCGCCACCGAGAAGGAGCTTACTATTCTTCCTTCGGCAGGATCAGGGGCAGAAAGATCCCGCCGTAGGGAAGACCGAGTAGAGAACCCGCTCTTGCAGTGAAAAGCCGGCTCGGAAAACCGGAAGTGATGTCAGTGATGTAACATCCGGCAATCACAACCAGGAACTATGCGTTTCAGGTACCAGACGCCACTTCTGCGTTTTCCGTTACTTCTGCGAACAGGCGGACGGTGGACTATTCTAAAAGTCCGATCCGCCTGTTCGCGGAAGGACCTTGGTAAAGTTCGGCCATCACTACATTCAAGTAGCTATGTGAAAACTTCCTTGGTAACCATAAGTTAAATACAAAACTGGTGGTGAGAATCTTTTAAAGGCAAACCATGAAACAGGGTGTGGCACGTCATTTAAAATCCACTTATGTCATCTAGATTTCTTTCCAGGAGACCTTGCTATTGGCAGTGATGAACAAGGTGGGCATTTTTATCAAGACATTCAGAAAATAGAGACCTCATTACCAAGGTCCTGGAATGAAAGTTTGATGGTTGACTACTATTGGATGCTACACCATGACAAATGAAACACTGTGTATAACAGAAAATTATACTGAAAGCATTTGTAAACAATCGTAGATGCCAAAATACCATTCACTGTAGTAATGTGACATGGTGTGTCCCTGAGACCTAACATTCGCTGTAACTCTACAAATGTACATGAAAAAATCATACAAATCTAAAATCAGCTCACAAAAGGTATCCAAAAATATATTTCTGCTTTCTAATTAAAACTATTTTTTGTTGTTGACCTGTGTAGTTAGACGGCAGGCCGGAGTTTGACACCTCTGATCTACAACATACATGTCATTGTAACTGAACAGAACTGATAAACAGTGCTTTTTTTTGACCACTGTACATAATGGTACTGAAGACAGAGAGATCTATTTGTAGTCGATATCTCGAAAGAGGGTTTGGAAGTTACCTTATATTCAGCATTACCAGATAACAATACAGGTGGAAACAAATGTGTCTACAGAAAACAAATGCACCCATCGTCTAAGGATTGGAAAAAATTAAATTATATTCTATCATTTTTTGGGAGTGTTTAAATATTCTTTTACACTAGACAGTGACCCGTGACCCATTTTTATCTCATATGTTTATGAGTGTGTAGCACTGGCACCCGTAGGTGCGGCTGAGTGAAGTGGGACCTGGGTAGTAGTAAATGGCTCGGAGACAGAAGTATGCTTTGAATTGAAGAAACTTTTATTTGCCAGCTGCGCGGTACAAGTAAATTGGCACTTTGGAGGAGAGAGGTTTAGGGTAGGCAGGATGCAGGCACACAACAGGGTCTGACTTCTTCTGCAACACACAAGTTCAGGCTCACTGACACTTGCTTCACTTGGAATCTCTGATGGCCCAGCCCTTTCACCAGTAGCAGCTCTGACCCATTTAGCACCTTTGCAGATTCCTTTCTGTGTTCTCTCACAACACTTCTTCCAGTAGCACTTGTATAAATGAACAGGCCTTTCTGTATCCTCTCACAATAGTACCCGTAAGAGCAGACCTCTCTGTATTTTCTCACAACATCTCTTCTTGAAATAGCACTTGAATAGATGGGTCTCACTGTACTCTCTCACAGCACCTCTTCTATGAGCCCTTGAATGAACTGGCCTTCCACTTCTAGCACATCCAGTAACTGCACTTCAAGCTAGCTTCCTTGAAGACCCCTCACACTGACCTCTCTGGCTATGTCCTCACAAGGCCCACACACACCTCAGGTTCCAGTGACTCTTGAGATCCACCTCTGGACAGCAGCTTCCCTCCTGCAGGTTACTTGGCAGTGGAGACAATCAGGCCTTGACTTGCAGCAGCACTCAGCACCATCTCTCAAAGCCTTCAAACCAGGGCAAGCAGCCCCTGGCCTGACACACAGGAACACATCCCAGGGCCCCAGGAGGGGACACCCCAGGGAAGAACTCCTGAGCAGAGGTGATCACTTCTATTTATAAGCTTTACCACACCCTACCAGAATCTTCTATCTCTGGGCAGATTGAAAGTATCACTTCTGCACAGAGCACTGTCAATCACCAAATAGATACATTTTCTCCCTCCCCTGTCTAGGCAGCTGTCCTAGCTGGCAAACAACCTCTAGAAACACACACTTAACCCCTTGAACACTAGTCACCTCTTGCAGAGGGGCTACAAGTCTAATAAACAAAATAAACATATTCAGTCAGCATTTATTCAGCCATATTAAGAAGGATTAGATACAGGTTAAAGCAGGCTAACACATATATAGGTGAAATTATATTTTGATTAAGGTGCCTTTATTCCTGAAAAGCTAGTATAAGGTGGAATAATGTTTTTAAATCTTTATTACAGTGTCACATCCAACAATATAGAGGAAACTGTGATTTACAAATGACTTTTGTTTTCCATCTGCGACGCTGAACGGTAACACAATCCAGTGATCTGTAACCTAATATTAATTGAGAGTAGTTTCTGTATAACTTGTATGATTTATGGTGTGCTGTTTAAGAAGTGAGTAAAAGTTTCCAGCGCCCAAAAATTTCATCTGGTAAGAAAATATTCCAATTAAAAAAACACTCCTGCGAGTATTTTGGGAGGAGTGGGATATTTATTTTTTTTCTCTCAGCGTCTTGGTGCGTCTGGCAGAATGGATGTAATTTAATGATTATAGGGATTTAGCAAGCGATGCTTTTGTCTAGATTAGCCTAATGCCGTAAATAAGACAAGAGTTATGTTCCTGTGACACTGCATAACTTTCATCATATAACTTTCCTCCCAACACTTGGCAACAAGTTTGGTCAAATTATCAAATTACATTTTTAAGTCATATTAAAGATCATGTGATCCACTTTTATTCCCCAGTAGTTCATGAACCCACCATCTAGTGGAACAATGGGACCTTTTCAGATCCCCATGTGTACGCCTATTAAATTAACAATGCATAACTCTACGGATCAACTGACGAGTTAACCAGGTGTTGCCGTGTTATTGTTTGAAACTCTAACTTGTTTTAAATCAAATGAAGACAAAGCTCCAATTATAATCCCATATTGCCTCTTCACTAGGACAGGTAGGTGAGACCTCTTAATGCAGGTTCTGTCAAACATTTTAGACCATCGCTTTTCTTTTCTGGTGTAATGCTATAAATTTTGCATCATACATTAATTCTCACAGCTTAATGGCATTTCCTGTTTTAGGTTGCAGAGGGAGGAAAAAAAGATAAACTTGAGGAATTTCTGGCTTTACTTAAGTAGCATCCAGGACACTGCAGCTGAATTTGACAATTGAGTGTTGTCATGGGACATTAAAATCCTGCAGTGGGCCTATTAAAGCTATTATTTCATAGGCTGTCTCCTAATCAGTTCCATCCCTTCACATCTCGCAGCTCGCCAACATATGTCTATTTTATTTAGTTCATTATTCATTATTTAGTTCACTGACAACAAATATATGTTGCTAAGCTCCAGAAAATAAATGGTCAGAAAATACCTTTGGAGAGCTGCTTCTACAGGCATCCAGCAGGCTATTACAGAATTCAGTTGCCTTCACTATAATTGCTTCCAGATCCCAGATCTGACTCTTGCTCAGCTTACAATGGCTTTTTCCCACCCCGGATCTTTAAAATTAGAATGTTGTTTTTAAAATATATATGTTAAAAAAAAGGGCTGCTCAGGATTATTTGCATCTGATTTGACCACATGACATAATGTAATACTGGAGAAAAAAGTGACCACTTCTATTTAAAACATGTAGTCCCCAAGGCTCGACTGTAATCTGCATATGAACATTTTTAAAGAATGAGCACACATTGAGGGCATTTTGACTAATACTATACTAATAATGCTAAACTATTTATATATACAAATAATATATATATTTTTTTTTTACTGTCAACTGGGCACTTGTGGCTTACACCTTAAAGGAAGCACATTCCTTCCTCTATGTGAAAACTAACTCTCATTAGTGACTGACCATTGGTGAACTTCTGCAAATACCTACTGTTCGCATGTTCACAGCGAACCTCCATTGACTTTAATGGAGGGCGAACTTCTCAAACCTTCAGGTCATATTTGTAGTCACAATACCAATAAAAAAACATGTCAAAATGGTGCAACTACCTGGACAGCGTCATACCAGAGGGGGGTCAATAGCTAAACTTCCCCCTCCCAAAACACAGATTTTTTAAATGCTGTTTTTTCATGTCTAATGGCCAGAAATCACATCTAGATTACAGATTTTGCCAAAAGTTAGCTAGAGTGGGCTACCAGCCTGTCAGAACCTTCTGCAGCGCATCACATTTAGTCAGATCTCTCTGTAATGTCCCGCTTTAGTTTGTGATGGTGAACTACAACTACCAGCACACCTTAGCTCAGGATTATAACACAGCGCACAGATCACATAGTACAGCATAACCCACCTCCAGAAAAGGACTTTTGTTGCTCAGTTATGATAAACTGCTTGTTGCAGAACACCTTTGCTATAGTTACATATAGATGGAGTATAAAAGTAAAGTAGCTAGGCTATCCCTCAATCAGCAGCATCTATCTCTATCTATCTAGTACTGGATACACATGATAAATGTAAAATGGCCACCGGGCTGCTTCTTTAATAGGGGGGGGGTCCTCCAGGAGGGAAAAATGTGTTATTGGATGTACTGCCCCACCTGACTGTGGGGTAAGGGGTCAAACTTTGTCTCCATGTTAAGGTATAGGGGGCGGGCAGAACTCCCATAACATTCGCTGGCCTTGCGAACTGCGAACATGCTATGTTCACAGCGAACTGTTCGCCGGGTGAACTTTTCTGCCATCATTACTGACCATCACGCTATTATTATCTCCACCCAATAACCTATGCAAAAGGTCAGTAATGGGTGGTCCGATAATATTTTCTGCAAATTGATAAGCAACTTCGCTGGTCAGACATTCCAGGAAGTGGTGCAAGAATGATCAACAGGTAAGAGTTTAGGTATTTAAAGCAGATAACATTGGATTACTTAAAAGTCCATTCAATATTACCTGGCCACTGTTAGCTAATAAATAGGCAGCATATATTGCTGTTTAATAAGTACCAATGCCTTATTGGTTTCTGAAAAAAATTATCTAATCTATATGTCAAAGTCCAAATATGATAATAAATCAATCTAGTATTTCACTGTAAGTGAATTATGTTTTCTATTTTATTGTAGACAAAATTTTTTATTTAATATTTCTTTTTAGTTTAGAATTAAAATGTTTAAAAAATAACATCTGTTTTTTAAAACATTAAGGCTGGGTTAAGATCAATCCTGTGAAATGTGTTGAGTTTTAATGAGTGTTAGGCGCTGTTCACACTTATTACTTTATACAGAGCGTTTTATATGTGCATTCTTATGCATATTTACATCATTGGAAATTTGACTGATGAAAACATGGACAATCAACACAATCTGCAGGCCTGGTTCACATCTATCCATTTGTATTCACAACATATTTTAATAATTTAGGTTCACAATATAACCAATGGCCTGGCCACCTGAAACTACATGAAAATGGATGTCAATGGATAAAAAACATATAGGTCTCTCTCGGAAAATGTTGTAAGCCCATCTTAATTAGACAGCAATAAGGGTTTTTATCTGTATCATTAAACTGGGATAGTGCATTTTAACTTGAGCTATTGAACTATGCAGACGAGTCCCCTTTGTCCAGAAAAAACATTTTAGGATAGCTAGTCAAAAAAGGAGCTGAGTAGAACCTTATGATGAAAAAAATAAATACATTGAGATTATTATTATTCACACACATTTGAAAAGATACTAAGCCTTGACATTTCCCCCTCTTTTTATGCACTCAATTCCATTAACAAGGAATATTTGAGAATTCAAAAATCAGATTTCTTCAAATTTATATAAATGGTGCATTTATGTAAATGTACACTGCCTGTGCAAAAAAAAGTTTCCTCCCAAAAAAAGGGTCACACACTCTAATATTTAGTTGGACCTCCTTTAGCTTAGATTACGGCACTCATTTGCAGTGGCATTGTTTCGAAAGGCTTCTGCAATACCACAAGATTTATTTGTGTCCAATGTTGCATTCATTTTTCACCAAGATCTTGCACTGATGATGGTAGAATTATCCCAAGGATTCTCAATGGGGTTAAGGTCTCATGCGCCCTGAACCACTCTTTCACAATTTGAGCCCAATGAATCTTGGCATTGTCATCTTGAAATATGCCCGTGTCCTCAGGGAACAAAAAATTGGTATATTCAGATAGTCAGCTGAACTTATTCTTGGAGCACATACTGTTGCTGAACCTAGACCTGACCAACTGCAGCAACCCCATATTTATCCAATAGGAGCCTACTTAGTTAAATCCAGGTGGCGCCTTTTTTTTTGGATAGGCAGTATATATATATATATATATATTTAAGTATTTATTTATTTATTATTTAACTGAATCTTCTTTAGGCATGTGTTTTAAATGATTTATATAGATAGATGTTTCTTTTTTTCCTGTCTCTTCAATTTTTTGAGGTTTTTGTTTTATGTTTTTTTGGTACCTAAATAATTTCTCAAATCTCTCCTCCTTAGTCCTGGCAATGGCAAATACATTATTTCATTCAAAACCACTACAAGTGCCCTTTAACATCCTCCTAATGCTAATCAAATGAATCAAGTCATGGAAATGATTCAGAACTTGGAATGGTTTTATTATATTGCAAAATAACAAAATAATGTATCAGTTGTTTCTGCATTTACATTATTTTTATAGGACTGAGGAAAAGAAACATGTTATGACATTTAGAAAACATCTGTCAGCTTTTACATAATGCTGAGGATGGTAATTCTTCCCAGACCTTCACCCACCCATAACGTATTTCTTCCTAGTGTCAAGACCACAGACACTTCTCAATGTTCCTCACTTCCTCATATCACTTGTTTTATGGATGAATTCAAGTCTGTAAAACTTCTGTACATCTGTGTACATTTTTTTCCAAGAGCCTTTCCTGGTATTGATGGTTTCATCAACTTATCAGTTTCTCTCTGAAAAAAACAAGCCCAAAAGTAGAAAAAGGTTTAGCATCAAAACGTATGCAACAGAGACCATCAGTCAATACAAACTGTGTTCTGTGCACGTCGGCAGGAAATACGACGCAATGAATTTGTGTAGAAATTAAAACAAAGAGAATAGGGGGACACCTAGATGGAAAGGAATTGATTTTGATATGCTTCAATGATTATATGAACAGAAATGTTACAGTGTTATAAAAAAAGTTAACAAAACTATCTACAATATGGCAACCAAAAAGGAAAAAAACTCCTTTCATGCTGAAGTAGACACAGCATAGCTTTCCTAAGTTACAAAAAGTATTCTTTACAAGTATACAACTTTTGTTTTATGAATAGAAAATTATAAACCCACTTCCATTTAGATGATGATCTGCTATATATTTTATGTGCCACATTGCATGTTATTGATGGTGATGCCCAGTCCAACTGGACAACTACATAATGGGCACGGCAATGGATTCCATCTCATGCAAAGGAATGGGACGTGTTGTGTCAACCCATTGAATGCAGGAAGAAGACACAGTGGACACAAGCCCTAATACTCCGAGAACAGGAACACATGGAAATCCTTACTGGGCAATTGCTTGAAAATGGACGCCTCATGTTATGTTACCTAGGCACCAGATCTCAGCTAAAAGCAAATACAAATAAAAGAAAAGACTAATAAAACTGAATCAGACTAAATACTGAGTAACCTATAGACTGTAACACTGGGTTTTGCACAGAATTGATACAAAACATACCCAGGAGTTGTTACTTAATTATGATTCAGCTTACCTGCGTTTTTCTTTAATGAATTTTTTGTCCAATCTCCAAAAAAATGCACCAAAACTGCAGTTGCGGTGCTGCTTGAAAAACGTGGTAAGCCACCTTTTTTTGTTAGCAGCATCGTACCCAAACTGCGGCAGTGGAGACAAACTATTGGGGGTAATGGGAGCAGTTAGAGCGCTGCTTATAAAAAAAACACCATCCCAAGTGGAACCTCAGCCTAATTGGAAAATAAGCATGGAACAAAAACTCACATCCTATTCTAAAGACCATTCAGCCTGTGTGAAATAACGGAGGTGGAAGTCCTGGGGTTTATATATAATACAATACACTAGGTCAATTTTTTAGCACTGCCCCATCCTCTGGGTAATATCATATGAGCAACTTTATTTGCTGGTTATTCCGATTTTATAAAGAGGACTGTAAAGACCTAAAAAGATGTAGACCACAAGGAGAAGCATCTGCTTATGATGATGCCCCCCTCTGTTAAGTTGCAACTCTCAGAAGACTACAGGGAGTGCAGAATTATTAGGCAAATGAGTATTTTGACCACATCATCCTCT
>CM070037.1:58168773-58184051 GCA_036250615.1 Ptychadena robeensis | reverse complement strand
CCAGGTGTTAGTCCCCTTGAAATAACTTTTCCAACAATATTGTGGCCAGAAAGGGTCCCTGTTTTTTAATGTTTGCCTGCCCTTTGAAGTCTATGGGGTTCGCAAACTTTTGCGGAGGTTCGCGTTCTCCGTTCGCGAACATCAAATTCCGGGTTCGCGCCATCACTAATGGTCATAAAAAGTATTAAAATGTAAAAAAAAATGAATTTTGTTATATGCTGTAAATTAGGTTTTGCATAAACACTGGATTCAGGGTTCCTGTCTTTTTACTGCCCGACTCAAGAAACTACCTTTAATAATAACAATAATAATAGCAAAACTTCAACAGGCCATTGTAACTTTATAAAAGACAAATAAAACATTGTTAATATGAGATTTTTTATTCAGATCTTACTGACAATAGATGGGCAAATCTGTTCAGGTTTGGCATGTGAACAGTATATTTGAACAACTTGCTCGAAGAGGCATTAACTTTATAGCCAATTTAACTGTTTGTTGGGAAGAAGAACATTTAATAATTTTTTCAGTTTTTCTATTTTAGCTAGGATTACTTAACTGAACATCATCTGTATTAAATGTAACTGGCTCCCATATGAATTAGCATGTTACATAGTCAAAGTGGTTCTCTTGGTAATATGTTAAAATGCTTAATAGTTCTATATTGGAAATAGTTTATTTCCATTGTACTGAAAATGGATTCATGAAATTCCTTTTCAATATTCAGAAATAGATAACTATAATAAAGAAAAGGTAATACACAGTTCTAAAGACAGCAGTTACACAGTTAAAGTGATGTCAGTGGCCAGAAGGGTCCTCAGTAGGTGTATGAGGCCTGGGTAAAGATCACAGATTCAAAATGGGTCAGTATGACTACTTTAATTTGAGTATATTATCTTTCATTTAAATTTATCATTTTGTTGCACTAGGTTGTGCGCCATCGTAGGCCTGGCTTTTGGTTTTATGATAAAAAGGTGGATGGGTAATATAGGACTTTGAGGGAAGAATTGGGACAGAGACCTGTTCATATCTGTACACATGAGTATCTGGACAGCATTACGTGTATTTTGAACCACACTGGTATCTTAGATGGATTGTTAGCACGAGCTAACACACTTAAATGTGGGACTAGATCCTTCATAGCAGTAATAAACCCCCAGTCCTCTGTCCAATACCAGGATAAAGTAGTCATTTTGTTAATGGGAAAACTGGGTGATGGGGTCCAAAACCCTTTATTGTTCAACCTCTATTTTAGTGTCTGTAATTTTAAATAACTTTTAAATGTTGGGGGAAGGCAGGTTTTAGTCCTAAGGTCCTTGCTGAAACTCTTGGTACATATTGTAAATACGAAAGTCAAAATTGTCAATAAACCTTGCTTACTTAGTCCAGTCTAATTACAAATTAAAGGCTTCCTTCCTTGAAGCTTTGTACAGCAGCAATAGTGATCATGTTTATGGGACTTTCTTTAACCAACAGTTGTCAGGGAGTGTCAACCAGCAAGTTATTTTTTTTTTCAACCAACAAGCTATTATTTGATGGGAAATGACATAGGTGTCTACCAAAAGATAATAAGATGACGTAAAAGAGGCATTTGAGCAAAAAGTGTCCAAAATTATTCATACCCTTCTCAAAAGCCTTTATTGGCTATTACAGCAATCAAACGCTTCCTATAATTGTAGACCAGCTTTTTGCATGTCTCCACTGGTATTTTTGCTCATTTTTCTTTAGCAATGAGCTCCAAACCTCACAGGTTGGAGGGTTTTCTTGCCATTTAGCTCCCTCCACAGATTCTTAATTGGATTCAAGTCAGAACTCTGGTTGGGCCACTCCAAAACGTTGATGTTGTCTTCTCACCATTTCTTCACCATTTTTGCTGTGTGTTTTAGGTCATTATCATGCTAAAAATTTTTGAGAATCCTCATGTATTGCTCTTTTTTCATGGTGCCATTTACTGTGATTAGGTTCCCTCCTCCATTGGCTGAAAAACACCCCCAAAGCATTAGGTTCCCACCACCATGTGTGACAGTGGGGATGGTGTTCTTTGGGTTGAAGGATTCTTTTTTATTCCAAATGAAGGAAACATCATTGTGACCAAACAATAAATGTTTTGCTTCATCTGACCATAACACAGAAGACCAGAAGACAGCAGTGTGCAGTGTTTGTTGGATATTCTGCCTTGAGACATTCACTTCTCTCGCACCTCTCTCACTATTCTACTGGCCAGCACATGTGTCGCTTTTGGCTTCCAACCACGTCCTCTGAGATTTTCCACAGTGCGGAACATCTTGTATTTTTTAATAATACTTTGCACTGTAGTCACTGGAACTTGAAAACATTTAGATGTGGCCTTGTAGCCCTTTCCTGATTTGTGTGCAGCCACAATGCTCAGCCGCAGGTCCACACTGAGCTCCTTTGTTTTAGCCATGACTGTCCACAAACCAACTGAAGAGAGCTGCTGTTTTTAACCTGTTGAGTGGATTAAAACAGCTGTTCCCAATTAATCAGGGTAATTAGCATGCTTTAGAACAGCTTGGACTATATGGAATGGTATAAACTTTGGACTTTCCTAGAGACTGTGACAGTTTGAGAAGGGTATGAAAAATTTTGGACAAGACACGTTTTGCTCAAATGTAAATAAAATCTAAGAAAAAATTTTCCACAAAAATGCCTCTTGTATGTCGTCTTATTATCTTTTGGGAGACACCTATGCTATTTCCCATCAAAAAATAACTTGCTTGTTGAATAAAATTTACTTTAAGTCAAAATTTGCCAGTGGTATGAATAATTATAGGCACTTTTGAGAACTCTTGTTGAACTGGAGTCAGAGTGAATTATCTGTCACATGCAAAATAAAGCATGCTGGCCAATAGAGATGGTCTTTTTAAAAAAAAAAATGTGACCATTTCGACGGTTTCGAGTTAATTACAAAGCCTGTGAACATGCTATCATTAACTTGCAGGAGATGTAGAGAAGGGGCGGGAGTATACTACAAAAAAGAAAGTGGGTCTCTAACAGACATAGTTTTTTCACGAATTAAGTTCAAAATCAAGTAAAAATTTAGAAAATCGGAATTTCGACTTTAACTTTGAACTTAATTTATTCAAAAACTACATGTGCCAGAGCAAAACTTTTTTTTTTTTTAAATGCTCCTCCAACCCTTCTCTACATCTCCTGCAATTATGATACCATTATTAGGGGCTTTGCAATCAGCTCACAAAGTTAGCAAGTCGAAAAATTCAACCATCTCTACGGGTCAATCACCAGAGAGTGGGAGATCCATTTACTCTCTAAACTGTTACTTATATTGTGTATGTTGTGTGTATTGTGTATGATTTCATGCTTCTGTGCATACAGACCATGCTGGGATTTCCACGTACAAAGAATAGCACTAACAATGCATTTGTTGTCTGCTTCTGCAGACTAAAGATCTAGATCAGAGGTCAAATTCAAATACACAGTGGAACAAATGTAAAAGCTAAGACAAAACCATGGGCCAACCTTTATATTTATTAAAATTAATGTCTGCAATTGAGAAAGTTTTCCCTTCTCATTAGATACATAAAAATAAACCTTTTCATGAGCAAACAAAGTTTTGCTTTAACATTGAATCTGTAACAGGTAAAGGCCCCCATACACGTGTCGGATTCGCACCGGATTCCGGCACGATCGACTCCGGGCGCGTGCACGCGAAACGATCGTGCCGGAATCGCATGCAGCCCACCTTGTCCGATCGATCAGGTCCGATCGTTCAGGGGCTCAGAATCGGATCCGACGGAGAACCAACATGTTGGTCTTTCTCATCCGATTCTGCCCGGATCAGGGGGAGTTGCCATTTGTGAGGTGGAATCGGAGGTGGAATCGCACACGGAATCGTGCCGGAATCCGCTCGGACAAGGTGCTATGCTGCGATGGATACTCTTAATTGGCCGATTGATCACACCTGCGATCGCCGGAATCGATCGGATGATGAATCGATTGGACATGGAATCCGACACATGTATGGCTAGCTTAATACTATAGCACACAGCACACATAAAATAAAAAAAAATATGGCAGGCAAAAAAAATGTCACTTCAGGGCAGGTTTGGCCCCTAAATCCAAGTTAAAGCCTCAGACTCCACTATGTGCTGACATCAGCTGATGCCCGCATAAGCCTCCGTTACGTTGGGCTGCATCGACATTAACCTTATGGAGGTGGGGACCGATGAATCAGGAGCTCTGACGAACTGTGGAGACAGCCCTGTCAAAGCCCCATTGCCATGAATGGGCTAAGACCCCCTGATCTAGATGGAAAAAGAGAGGAATGTCTCTACTTTAAAATATATAGATGGCTTATTTATCAATGTGAGTAATATGAAATGCTGAGATTCACTTAGCTTACTGAATGTGGCATAATAACTTTGCAATGAATACCCACTTATAGCGAGAGGTTTAAAAAAAGATTTTTGTTTGCACAAGTCTGGGTAGCTGAAATCAGCAGAACCTAAAGCGGTTTTAAAAGACGCTGACATCACATCTGTGAGACTGAGACACAGGGGCTTATGGGAGAGAATTCCCAGTAACCCCTGCAGCTTGTTAGGTCTTGCCTAGGTGAGATGTAACACAATGGGAGGCGTTGTCTCTAAAAAGACACCCCTCCAACTGTCAGAAACTGTTTTGTTTGTGTTTAGTACGGGATCTCTGCAGTATCAGCTGGTAGGTCCACTTTAATTTCATCCATGCTGAATTGTTCCTTGCAAAGTAATCATTCACTCTGCTAGGTAAAGTCATTAACTCCTTAATTAAGATCTTAATATTTAAATAATCCTTCCCTTAATGTATATCTAAAAACTAGAATCTAATATTAACTTTAAAAAACTCACAATGAACTTGAAATCCTCAACATTCTGCAAAAAAGGTCCATGTGGTACTTCGATAATGTGACAACTTTTTCACTGTTTCACTCCCAGTTATGCCTGACATTGTCATCTAGCCAACAACCAGGGAAGATTACAGACAGCTTTACAGTACTGACACCCATTGCAGAGGCATGATTCACCATCCTCACCATCAAGAAGCAATATCAGGGAATAGGGTACAGGTGAAGCATGTGTAGACAGGAAATGCCAGAAAAAGTGTGAATACAATGAAGTTAGGAAGAGGAAAACCTTTTCTTAAAACAGAGAATAGCAGTTTAGTATGATAGACAATGCGTAACAAATTAAATGTAATCAAGGTAAGGTTTAAATCTCCTTAAAAAAATGGAACGCCAAATAAAATCTTGTGCACCCCAGATGAGAGTTTGGTACTTTCATGTCATTTCCAATATTAATAAAATAAAAAAAAAAGATTCTTCACTGACTTTACAATGCATAAAGCTTAAATTCTTAATTAGAGTGACACAGCTAATTAATAAGTTTTTTCCAATTATAAATGAACTCAGGATCAGAACTCTGGCTTTGCATGTAATTTCCTATAATAGCGAATGCTTCAGCAAAACATGTCTCCTACCAACCGTAACTTTCAGAAAAGGGTTTAGATTTTACAGCAAATTACCTCTGTGGGGAATTTTTATTATCGTTTATTGAGGTTTTACTCTATTTTTTCATGGACTTTTTTCAGGGTTGCCTCCAATTACCTTGTGAACCCTCCATATAATCAAACCATAACTAGTAAGGCTAAAAAGAAAAAAAATATGATTACAGGGAATTCCCTTGCTCCACGAGGTGTTATGCACAGGGGCTAGTGCAGGTCTTCACCACAGTGATGGAGACCAGGAGCCTACTGCAGGTTTTGGCAGAGAAGAAACCCGAGTGCCCAGGATTTAGAAGCAGAAGAGTAAAGGAGACTAAGAGGACCTGAGTGCAGGTATCAAGAGAAGGAAAATTAAAAAGAATAGGTGTCCACAGCAAGTCTCAGAATTAAGAACATTATGGAGACCAGGAGCATACTGAAGTAGCTAAGGAGCAGGAATTTTTTTTGGTACTAGAACTGACTCAATAGAGGCCAGAAGCCAACTGCAGATCAAGAAGGTAATGGAGGCCAGGAGACAACTGCAGGTTTTAGGATCAAGATGGAAATGGAGGGCAGGAGTTAACTGCAGGTCTCAAAGTAAATATAGGGTATAGGAGATTGGGACCAAGATATGGAAGGAGGTCAGAAACTCACTGCACACCTCAGATTCATTGAAAGACAGGTGGTCAGGACTACACTGCACATCTCAGGAGCCCAAGAAAGACTGCAAAGGATTTGCAACCAAGTACTAAAAGGGGAAAGTTTGATTTATGATTATTATTCTATCCCATTACTTTTGATCCCTTTAACAAGTGGGAGGCACATATGCAAACTGTTGTAATTACTATACCATTCACCTGATTCAGATGTAAATACCCTAAAAGCTGACAGTCTGCAGTTAAGCACATTGTGTTTGTTTCATTCCAAATCCATTGTGGTGATGTATAGAGCCAAAGATGTTTGAATTGTATCAACATTCCAATATTTATTGACCTGACTGTATGTTGAAAAGGAAGTGTCTCTTATGGCTCTACTAACTTTAATCTTTATACTTTACTTGCAAAATGACATCTCAGCACATAATTGTGATGCTTAAGGCTTTGTTTCCATTATAAGGGGTGTCCCAACGTAGCTCCTCCGATGTAAGGCTCAATGTAGTCGAGTACCTTGAGCCTCTGCACCGGCGAATGTGTAAACAGATCATCCGCCAAGCAGGCAATATCAATGTACTACGTCGGGACCCCCGCTAAGTGTATACCATATGCTATATACCATATATATATCATGCTCGGCGGATGATCTGACCATCTGTCCATCTTATCTGACTGAGCTGGAGCTGTTTTGCAAAGAAGAATGGGCAAGGATTTCAGTCTCTAGATGTGCAAAGCTGGCAGAGACATACCCTAAAAGACTGGCAGCTGTATTTGCAGCAAAAGGTGGCTCTACAAAGTATCTACAAAGATCTAGAAGGGGGAGCAGAATTCGTCGGAACACCGGCAGCATATCGTACACAGTGGCAGCCCGGGCTGTCAGTGAGCAGAGGCTGCTGTGCTGATCTGGGGCCCCTACGTGCTGACCGTCGGGCCCCCCTAACTGCCAGGGCCTGGGACGGGAGTCCCCCCTGTCCCCACCTTACGGCGGCCCTGTGTGTTAGAAACTGACACTTGTAATAAGCTTGGCTGACGTGGTGACAATACAGGAGAACAATAGAATATGCAGAAAGTCATGATCACCTTAGGGCTTGTTTCCATTGTAGCGTTCCCGTGGGTTGCAGCTGCGCGGCCGCCGCACGGCCGCCCCCACACACGACCGCATCAATTGGAAACTTCAATATAGTTTCCACTGGTGCAGTTGTGGGAGTTCGGGTGCGGATGCGGTTTAGGGCGCGTTTCTGAATGCTAGCTGCAGCGTTTTGAAACGCATCCGCGCCCCAACCGCATCCACATCTGCAATAAAAAAAAATCGCATCGCAAAAACGCGCGACAACTTTAAGCATGCGTTCAGCCGCACGGCTGCCGCGCGGTTACAACCACGCGGCTGCAACCGCATGGGAACGCTTCAATGGAAACAAAGTTAGTCCTTAGTTCAGAAAGTACCTGGACAAGAACATTTGTGATAAAGTATGTATCATTTAAAGACATCAGCAGGAAAACAAATTTTGATTTAGAATAATATTTGAAATCTAAATATTTGAAACCTATTTAGTGAATAGGTGTATAGGTACTTTAAGATAGGTCTGTTTCTCCTGCTATGTGAAGTATGCGGTCGCATAGGTCCCCCTGGACCCCAGCACGCACATATATCACACACACAAATATGCATGTGCATAACCACGTGCACAAATTCTGCTAGAACCTCGAAACCCCCCCCCCCCTTCCTCCCATAACAACTTTTCTGTGACAACACCCCACCCCCCAGTGGACGGGGAGTCCCAGGCAACAATTGTGCATCCCCCCCCACCCCCAAATGCTAGAAACACCCCTGCTTTAAGGGAATGTACCTTGTAATATCATGACATTTCTATTACATTAAATCGTTTTCAAGTGCTCTGGGAATCTCTGAAGATGGTCATGCAGTCAATATTTCCAAAAGATATCATGTTTGATCTGAAAAAACATTTGAATCTAATGTAATATATAATCATTTTAGGGCGGCTCTGACAATATAGTAGTGGGAGGGGAGAGCTCCATCAGGCTGGTGATCCCTAGGGAGTATTCCCACTGTTTACTAAATGTAATGGCTGATGGGTGCAGAGCGGTTATCCAGATAAGCTATTGAAATCAAGAAGATATTCATTATTTACCTTGTTATGAACCCATCGTATGGCACCTAGGCTAATCATGGATTGTCTATGTTTTGAAAGCAAGCTGTAGCCACTATTAGCACTGGTGGTAACTAGGTCATGTGGGAATTCATAAAAGGTTAATAACCTTAAAAAAAAGTTATTTCTATTGTTAACATCATACAGATAGGAACTGATACTTTCTCTACCCATTTGGCAAAATAAGGCCCATTGGCATAAGGCTAAGCAGGTTTTACAGCATTGATCATGACAATTAATTAGGCCCACATGCCAGGCATCCTGCAAAAGATGTGTGTGTCTGAGTGTGCATATGTGTATATATATACATATATAGATATGGGTTGTTCCTGCATGTTATGCATTTATACACTTTTAGCTAGACAGGCACTTATCTCTTTAGCAATAAGCCACTGTAATTAAAGGTGGGGATGTGAGAGAGTTCATTCTCTGGCAACATGTCACATAGCTGGCTGCAAGAATTCCTTGGTGGTTTATCAAAGACTGTGCCTTTAATATGGAGATTACACTTATGTACTTGTCTGAACTTGAAAGGCATTTTCCTAATTTACTTATTAATGAGATGTAAATCTATTTGTATGGAACGTCACCAGTTAAATAATAAAAAAAAACTTCACCATTTAACTAGAGATAAACCCAATGATTTAAATGAAAAATAATAAATTTAGGTTTTCACATTCATTCTGTAAAAAATTGATACAGTCTATGTTAAATTTATTAATATTGCTTGCTGTCATTCAGTTTGCAGCCCTAACCGAAATGTAACTTGACAGCGGCCGCATTAAAGATGTATGCCATTGTATTCAACAAAGATTAATGAAGCCCAGTAAAAATAGCTGTAAAAGGAGAAAGTGATACGAATGTAAAATCAGTGAATTAAATGAAGCCTTGCATACCATTTGTTAATATGCATGAGGAGGGAGTCGGCAAATGAAAATGTCTTTCCACAAAGTTCATTTGGGAATGTTTCAATATTGTCGGAATATCCGAAAACTGTTGAACGCCAGCTTAATAAAGCTCAAGTAAAGCTGAGAATTGTGCATGTTTTCCATGAGAAAAAAAAAACTGACACACTTTTCATTTCTAACCCACCTGGCCCCATCCATGGAAAAAAAATGGAAGAATTAATTCCCCAGTGGGTTGGGTTTTTGCCCAAAGGTAGATGATAGCTTGACACAAAGAGCTCTAGTTTTTTGTCTTCTGTTGTATTCAAAATATAGATGAAAATAATTAACAGTGCACTTGTGTCAAACTGCTGGATGAGGACTCTCTGCTATAATAGGGCTCAGCATTCATGCAAGACAGCGTGAAGAGTGTGGGTTGGGTAACACCTATGGGGCTTTCTCAGTAAGACAGTGCTACAAGCAAATGAGTTTTATAGCAGCCCATCGAAGCTGATCACTGTTCAGTTTACAGCAGTTAAAGGAAAACTCCACTGTCATTAAAAACATATTCAACAGATGATTTATGAATATTAGGGGATAAATGTTTACATATACAAATGTACAATTTAAATGTAAATTTTTAACTTTTATTAAAATAATATCGGCTGATCCTGCTATAAGTGTTCTTGCGTAAGCACTTCATGTCATGCGGTTGGATTTTTCCGTTCGATCGATTAAGGGCGATCATTTTTAATCGATTCCTTTTTAGCTGTATCGATTGACCAAAAGTGTTCCAAATTGAACAAAATTAATTGACCAGTATTCGGAAATTATAGTCAAACTTTCAAGTATCTGATTTTCTTGGTATTTCAATCGATTTCCTATGGTACTATGGAGCATGCACACAGGGGACATCACAGTGTGGCCATCAACTGGAAGGGGCCGGAAATTCAAAAGCAAAGTTCCAATGTACTGCTTTTAGTACACAAATGGACATCTTCCTGTAACACAAAAGAGGTTTTTGATCATTGTGCACTGAAAGCTTTAGAAAATAAGCTTTCATGACTGAGCTGCTGCTCCCAACCCATTGTCAAGTGCAAAATCATGTGTTATACGGAGTGTTATAAATATGCACCACCACTTGTCTCTAGTATACCAACCAGTAGACAAAGTAGTGTGGCAGCTATTATTGGATTATTGTTGTGTTGGTCACCAGAAGAACCAGCTGCACAAATAGGTCAATATTTGTGTTTAGTATGCAATAAAATAATGAGAACTATGTATTTCAGTAAAAAAATAACTGAATGGCATTTGTTTCATTCCAAGTTTTATCTAGGAATGATTTGTTAAACAGACAACCCTCCCTATAATTATTGCTCCATTTTAGTGATGGCCGAACATCGGCCTTGTCCATTTGTGAACAGGCAGATTGGACTTTTAGAAAAGTCTGACGTCCGCCTGTTTGCAAGGAAATTCAAATTTCCGCCTGTTTGTGGGAAATTTAAATCGGGTAAAACCATAAGTGACGTACATGGAGCGCATAGTGCAGTGTTCCATGGATCGCACAAATCCTTGTTCCATATATGTTTTTCGGTCTCTACCCGGACTCTAGTGAAAAAATTCTTCCGTGCCTGATCCGGTCGGCGGAAAAACAAAAAACGTATTTGCGCCGCCAAAGAGGATGGGTTGAACAGCCATACTGTTTGCTGGTGAGATAAAAAGATGTGATGTTCGCCATGAACTGTCCTGCATACAGTTCGTCCATTTCTACTCCCTTGCTGTGGTTTAGGAATACAACAGCCCCAAGCCCCCTAGAAATATTGTATTTAATGATGGAGACGTCTTATGTGCCTTCAGATCTTCCCATGACTATTTATTTAGTTAAAGAAACATTTTCCATCTTTGACAATGATTCCTGTTGTCCTTGTTGGAGGATTGAAACAGCTCAAAACTAAAACTTTCCACCACTTTGTGTTTTGGAGTTTCAGCAGTCGGTAGGATATAGAAGGGTTAATCTGCACATTGGAGTAGACAGACAGACAAATGACCTAACCACTCCTAATTAAAATAAATCAATAATTGAAAAAATGCCTATACAAATACTATAGAGCCAGAAAACTGATAAATAACAGAATATTATTTTATTAGATTAGGATATTAACACAATAGATGTCCCACCCTACACAAAAATCAAAAAAATATTCCCAAGAATAAGAAATGTCCAATAAAATGTATTGACAATAAAATCAAAATGTATTGTAGGCCAACCAGGCCTGAAAACAGAGCAATATGTTAATCACACATATACAATCCACATTAATGTTTAAAAAATTAATTTCTGTATATTTTTTAATAAATTATATATGCACTGGATCTAATAATTACATATAAATGTTCACTATGTAAGACGCACAACATAATATTATTCACATAATTAGGTTTTATTCATGATATTGGTGCAAAATCTCATGGCTGCTCAGACCCTTAAGTTACTCATGCCAAGTTTCTCTCCCTTTGTAGCAATCACAATGCCCATCAGCAGCCTCAATGGTTTATCAACCTTACACACACTGCTACCTTGGACTGTGCGAGGATATGCAGCTTATTCTCAGAACAAAAGATCCATAGAATATGTAAAGCCAAACACATACAATTTTACATCATCTGCTGAAATACATCATTTATCTAGAATGCCTAAAAGAATAATACTGACAAGAAATATTTGTCATTGGCTGTTAATGATGGCCAAACTTTGGCCAGGTCGGTCTATGAACAGGTGGATCGGACGTCCACATGTTTGGGACGATTAAAATCCCCCACCTGTTCGCGGGGAATTTGAATTGTAAAAACCGGAAGTGACGTTATTGGTGCCAATAAATGGAATAGTCACCTTCTTCCCACCGGTGAACAGGGTGGGTCGAACACCCGTACTGTTCGCCAGGGGAAGAAACGCGAACTGTCTGCCCTGCCATCACTATTGGTTGTCACTGATTCTGTCTTTGTTGGGATTATAGGAGAGAGTGTGCTGAAGGTGGAAAATTACCACCAATCGCAAAGATTCCCCCCGACATCAGTCGGGGGCAAGGGGACTTTAACGGCCATGGATTGAAATCAAGGTAAACCAGAAGTACAACAAGTATGTTAGTAAAATAAATAAAGATCATGTTTAATACACAATGACAGTTAAAAAACTTGTAGCATAGCATAGCATGGCAGTGTAAGTTGTCATATTACATAGCAGATTGTGGCAGTAAAATTTCTCAATAGTCCATAGATGTTAAAAAATAAAAAAAATTGTTGTACTTCTGGTTTACCTTGATTTCATTCCATGGCCGTTAAAGTCCCCTTGCCCCCGACTGATGTCGGGGGGAATCTTTGCGATTGGTGGTAATTTTATACCTTTAGCACACTCTCTCCTATTATTTTTGGGATGTTGGCCATGTAACTCATAAAAACACATTTTTTTGTAGATTTGTTGGGATTATAGTCAATTACATTTTATCTTACCTGTGGTAATGGCTAGAGATGGTCGCAAAATTTCGCAAGTTTATTTAGGAGTTAATTTTGAAGCCTATGAAAACTATAATCACCAAAAATGACATAGAGAAGGGTTGTAAGAAAAAAATGAAAAGTATTGTTCTAGCCCATTTAGTTTTTATATAATTAAGTTGTGTGTGGGCAGAATATTGTGAGGGGTCTCTGTATTGACAAGAAGTTTTGTGTTGCCTAATAGGGGCTTTAACTGTTGACATGCTATCTTGACCAGCTAGGAAAATCTAAATCAATTTGGGGTTGTATAAACCTGTAGAGCAAAGTCAGGTCTCCAACCTTTCTCTCTTGCATGACAGGGCTATTTAACCTCCCTAGAGTTATTTACAACTGGGCTGACGCAAACTAAAGTATTCATGAAGAGCCAACAGCAATTCTGAATCATGGTAGACCCCCCGATCGATTCCAGGACCACCCCTTTGCTATCATCGGTGATGCCGAAGACAGAGGGGAGGGGCAGCACCATAGACATTCTGAGCACAAATAACCAATGTCATTGATGACCTTGTGTACAGGGTACAATCAGAAGGTTGGACATAAAGGAATACCAACCCTTCAGCAGGTAGCACACCCATAAATGCTGTCTTACTATTTATCTGATATATTGGTTAGCATTAACATGCAGTCTTCAAGGCAGTTACAGTTTTCGTTAAAATTAGAATCTGTAGCGGCACGTACCCACATACTATGTGCTTTTCTTGTTCACTTGCAGCCTACAAGGCTATTCCAATACTTGTTCTGATGTTTGATTGAGCTGACTTGTC
Source organism: Ptychadena robeensis (assembly GCA_036250615.1). Taxonomy (NCBI): domain Eukaryota; kingdom Metazoa; phylum Chordata; class Amphibia; order Anura; family Ptychadenidae; genus Ptychadena; species Ptychadena robeensis. Next base: position 58,170,543 of record CM070037.1, on the reverse strand, counting down.
ACCACAAAATCTGAACAGTTTAGTCCATTGTCAGGATTAGCAATATTTTACCATTTTCATTTCACACCACTTCTCTCATTTTCACAGCCTTGAATCTTTCAATGTTTCATTATGGCTTCCTCATATCTATGTGAAAAAAAAAATCTGATATATAGAACCGATATTTTTCTCTGTTTCATTATATGGTAGCGAGGAAGCCGACAGAGGTGTGAATTCTTTTACTTCCTCTAAGAGAAATTCTCACCTTATGCCATTTTGAAGCTCAGTCACAGCGTAGACCAAGATTTGACACCTCGGCAGGAGGCCTGAAGTTAGAGAGACAAAACAATATTAGAGGGTGTCACCTGCCATAAGTGGTGCCAATATATGGATGACAAATGAAAGGAAGACACCAAGCTGAGCCAAGAAAATGGTTTCCTCACCTTCCCTTCTTGCTGGCACATCAATTCCCTATTTCTGTAATCTTTATTATACAGTAATATTATTTTAATCATCATTATAGTTCAATCAATGGTACATTAGCTGGTGAAAAGTAGTATGATTTACCTCATGTAAAACGATGCACGTAGCATGCAGAGGCTGCCTCTAGCTCATTATGAGGCCTTCCAAATGCAGGATAATGAGGAGATGCTTTAATAAAATGGAAGCACATTTTAATTATTGTGCTGCTTCAAAATATAAGAATTTGCCGAAACATTAATTTTAAGCTTTATTGATCTGTAGGTCGACGGCTTTAATTAGTATCACTTACAGCTGCCGATTCAATGGTAAACAAAGCTGTAATATAGCCCATTAAAAGATATATGGAAACAGTTGTAGGACTATGCCTAGTGTATTGAAGGGGGAAATCAGTAGGAAATATGTTCACTGGTAACTTGACTGGTCTGTTACACTTTTGATCATCAATGTCATGTACATGGCAGAGAGCTTTAAATACTGTTTTCGTTGAGCAATTTTATGTCAGAAAGGTGATTGGCTGTTACAAATCTCTTTATTTTGCATGCTGTCATTTCCATTTTCTTAAAGAAAACTTGCCTTTTCTTCGTAAAAAAGTAGCATTTTAAAAAATGGAATTTGTTTTTGGCATACAGAACTTCTATTAAATATATAGTGTCCATTAAGGGTTTAAATTCACTTTAGGCTTTTCAAGGATGACATACTAAGAGCATGTCACTTCAAAAACAAGGTAATAATGGCAGTTATGACATTTCTATCTTGGCAGGTTCCCTGTTATAACATACTGTATAAACTCTTTTTGGAAGACTGAAAAGACAGAACTTCGATAATTACTCAATGAATATGAGTGTTCACCAAGTGCTAACTGACAGAGTAATCCATTGTTGGCCACGTTAGTAGAGCTAGTGGTTAGCTACTGCAAAGCAAAACCCAAAAACACCTTCCTGTGAGATGCCAACACTCACAGAGAACTCTTTGTATCAATATTTAGCTCTTACAAAATAGGTTTTACATCGCAAACTATACCAGGCTGCGGCAACGGAACACTTTTCTGAGGAGGTGTGGTGGCTATGGGCACGCGGTTTCACGCGGTTGGGCATGCGGTTTTGCACGGTTTCGCGCGGTTTTTGCAAAGCGGTTTTGCGCGGTTTTTGCAAAGCATTTTTTTTTTCTAATCTTTCTGCTGAATTGCATTATTGAAATTTTCACTTCAAGCTGTATTGTTCTCATGGAAAACAGCAAGATGGATGCCTTTGACTCTTCTTCAGATGATGTGTCTTGATGATGTGTGGATTGGTGGCCCTGGAGAGGATG